>JAWHQI010000402.1:732500-1332500 GCA_033032865.1 Dactylorhiza incarnata | reverse complement strand
CGACTCCATTCCTCACCAAATCGGAACGACAAGGAAAACTAATAAGTGGCAGATTCCTGCCATGGGAGGGAGAATTGAGGTAGGAGGAGGAGGAAGAGAGAGTGAAGCTATCATACCTTGTCGTGAGCTATGAAGGGCAACCCCCTTATTAAAAATACAGCAGCAGCCCCCATTAGACCAAGAGGGGACAAGAGCAGCCCCAAATCAATAAAGTAAAGGGGCAGCTCAAAGCAAACAGCCCCAAATCAACAAGGTAAAGAGCAGCTCAAAGCAAACAGCCCCAAATCAACAAGGTAAGAGCAGCCCCAGCAAAACAGCCCCAAATCAATAAGGTACAGAGCAACTCAAAGCAAACAGCCCCAAATCATCAAGGTAAAGAGCAGTTCAAAGCAAACAGCCCCAAATCAACAAGGTAAGAGCAGCTCAAAGCAAACAGCCCCAAATCAACAAGGTAAAGAGCAGCTCAAAGCAAAACAGCCCCAAATCAATAAGGTAAAGAGCAGTTCAAAGCAAACAGCCCCAAATCAACAAGGTAAGAGCAGCTCAAAGCAAACAGCCCCAAATCAACAAGGTAAGAGCAGCTCAAAGCAAACAGCCCCAAATCAACAAGGTAAGAGCAGCTCAAAGCAAACAGCCCCAAATCAACAAGGTAAAGAGCAGCTCAAAGCAAACAGACCTGCAGTCCAAGTTAACAAGGAGCAGCCCCAAAACAACAAGGAGCAGCCCCCAAACTAACAAGGAAAGGAGCAGCCCCAACTATTAAACCTGCAGTCCAAGTTAGCAAGAAGCAGCCCCCAAACCAACAAGGAAAGGAGCAACCCAAAGCAACAAACCTGCAGCCCAATTCAACAAGGAGCAGCACCCAAACCAACAAGGAAAGGAGCAGCCCCATTTCAACAAACCTGCAGTCCAAGTTAGCAAGAAGCAGCCCCCAAACCAACAAGGAAAGGAGCAACCCAAAGCGACAAACCTGCAGCCCAATTCAACAAGGAGCAGCACCCAAACCAACAAGGAAAGGAGCAGCCCCATTTCAACAAACCTGCAGTCCAAGTTAGCAAGAAGCAGCCCCCAAACCAACAAGGAAAGGAGCAGCCCCATTTCAACAAACCTGCAGTCCAACTCAACAAGGAGCAGCCCCCAATTGCAATACAAAAAGGCAGCCCCCAAATGCAATACTAAAAGGCAGCCCCCAAATGCAATACTAAAAGGCAGCCCCCCAAATGCAATACTAAAAGGCAGCCCCCAAATGCAATACTAAAAGGCAGCCCCCAAATGCAATACAAAAAGGCAGCCCCCAAATGCAATACTAAAAGGCAGCCCCATTGTCAGCAAGGAGCAGCCCCCAAATGAGAAGGACAGTAGCAGTTCAATACTAGCAGCCCCCTCCGATTAAACATGAAAATAAGGTAGCCCAACCAAACAATAATATGAGAAGCAGCCCAATTTAGTCTAAGAAATGTATAAGCAGCCCCCATCCTAGACAAGAAGTGTATAAACCGCCCCCATCTAATAAAGATAAGAAACAGCCCCAAAATTTGTTAACAAAAACTAGGAGAAATCTGCCAATGTACTAGGAAAAACTGCCAGCAAAAATTATCCTAAAATTTGTTAACAAAACTAGGAGGAATCTACCAACAGAACTAGGAAAACTGCTAGCAAAAGTTCTCAAAAATGGGTAGAGCAACATAATAAGATTATATCTATATTAGCACTACCAGCTGAATGTATATAAAAAAAATTGAGGACAGAGAACACAAATCATTAAAGCTACCAACCCAAAACCTCTCTAGTTCAAACTGTAAGTTGGCTGGAGAAAAGAACTCACTAATTAAAATAAAGAGGCCGCGACTGAAGCAAGATGGTAAGAGAGGAAGAGAGGGAGAGGGAGAGAAGATGCTACCAATTCGCCAGTGATTACCTTGTCCAGAGCGAGAGCTCGATGAAGAAGGCGAAGACGAAGAGGCGAGTCATATGCCAGTTTGCCCCCATTAAATTTTCTCCATGATTATTTTTATTTGTTAAATTCAGTGAGCAAACTGTGGATTTTTCATTTTTAAATTTTAGGACAAGCTATCCATGATCGTTTTACCATTGTCCTGCATCCCAGGATCACTTGCCGACTGAAGACTCATTAGCAATCGAGCTAATGGCCTGGGTAGAGTTATCAGAAATTTTGGAAGAGGAGGGGAGAGGGTGCTGAAGAAGAAGATAAACCAGGACGATGGCGCTAGACCCCTGCAGGAATCCATGGAAAAGATGATGTCTATGGTGAGGATAATACCTGCACTTCTACCAGCCCCGGAGAGCATGCCCTTTCAAGCAATCGGCAGCCCCTTTTATAGCCATGGATGGCCAATCCGATGCCTCCAATGACGAGTTCGAAGTACCTCCGGTGAGGTTCCTCCTCTCGCCCCAGGTTTTCACCCCCGGTTTTCCGCCCAGGTTTTGCTCCAGTGCTTTGATCGCTCATCCGGGTTCCCGTTCCCAGCCCTCTGTTTATATATATATATATATATGTATATATATATTTATATATGTATATATATATATATATATATGTATATATATATGCATAAATTTCTAAAAATTTTATGTACATATGCTCATGACTACCGAAATAGGAACGAGACAATTTCGCGGAGGGCGCCGTCGTGTTCGTGTCAACCATACGAAGCTAACGGAATTATCTGAAGTTGATTCCGAGTCCGTTCATTCAATATTTTAAACTGGCGTTGTTGTCGCGCTCGACGTTACTCAAAATAGTGGTTTTCTTCAAACGACCTCGGATCGAAACGAAACGAGTTTCGTTGCACTCGTATCAACTATACGAGTCTAAAGCAACTGACGGAAATCGATTCGGGGCACGTATGCTCCATATTCTAAAACTGCGTCGTCGTGACGCGCTGCGATACTCAAAACGGTCACTTTCACTAAATGACCTCGGATTGGAACGAAACGAATTCCAATGCAATCGTATCGACCATACGAGTCTAACGCAACTGACAGGAGTTGGTTCGGAGCACGTATGTTCAATAAACAACTTTGACGTCGTGGCGAAGCACGATGCTACCCAAAACAGTCATTTCTCTAAATGACTACCTCTATGTGGTGAAGGTCGGGTCGTGATTGCCTGATGACCCGGCCTAGATTCCTCCAAGGGTTCAACTGAACCGGCTAGACCCCTTTTTCGAAGTCGGGATGTTACAATCCAATAAAACAAAGAAAATTTTCGTCCCCGAAAATACGAGTGGGTCATGGAGATTCAAAACAGGACGTATTGCAGACCACTAGAGGTATCGAATGATCCCAAATTTTAAGGGTCTCTAGGTTTGGTTTTACCTAACGAGCTATGTAGACGGCTCCCGCCGTGTACTATACAAGTAGCTTACGTGAACTACGGGGTAGCTTGAACGATTCAAACTGATCTAATCGTGAGAAACAAGAAACCCTTCATCACTTGATACCCCTCCCGTGAACCGAGCTTAACGGGAGACGAAGGCAACTCAACACCTTCCCGGGAGCCGAGCTCAACTGGAAGTGGAGGCAACTCAGCACCTTCCAAGAAGCCGAGCTCAACTGGAAGTGGAGGCAACTCAACACCTTCCCAGGAGCCGAGCTCAACTGGAAGTGGAGGCAACTCAACACCTTCCAAGGAGCCGAGCTCAACTGGAAGTGGAGGCAACTCAGCACCTTCCAAGGAGCCGAGCTCAACTGGAAGTGGAGGCAACTCAACACCTTCCCAGGAGCCGAGCTCAACTGGAAGTGGAGGCAACTCAACACCTTCCAAGGAGCCGAGCTCAACTGGAAGTGGAGGCAACTCAACACCTTCCAAGGAGCCGAGCTCAACTGGAAGTGGAGGCAACTCAACACCTTCCAAGGAGCCGAGCTCAACTGGAAGTGGAGGCAACTCAACACCTTCCCAGGAGCCGAGCTCAACTGGAAGTGGAGGCAACTCAACACCTTCCAAGGAGCCGAGCTCAACTGGAAGTGGAGGCAACTCAACACCTTCCCAGGAGCCGAGCTCAACTGGAAGTGGAGGCAACTCAACACCTTCCAAGGAGCCGACCTCAACTGGAAGTGGAGGCCACTTAATTGAATTTGGCCAACCGGCGGAGGGACCCAGCGGGGCATATAAGATACAACCGAGCTCCCGGGGTGCACATCTCCCTGTCGCCTAGAGTCGTCAACCTTCCCGCATCGGTACGTACGGTCTACGGGCATGACCAACCCGCCACTTTTCCCAATGCAAACAATTTACCATAAAAGCAATAAAATAGGTAACCGTCACATTCGGGTCCTTAGTGGCTTACCCTTTCTAACGAGGCTTCCCGGCTGGCTGAGTATGCAAACATCGCAAGTCCCACGAATGCTAACAATGTACTTTTTAGGATGGTTTGTATATAAGCTTTTATAAATTTGCCACAAGTTTACTTCAATCCCGTACGTCGCCTCAGTAATCATTTCCTGAAATATTAACGTTATTGAAAAGACTAAAATTTTATCATAGTTCTTTTACGATTGCACGACTTTAATTTCAACAGATCGTTAAATTGATCAAGTCAAAGCATACTTCACATTTGCAATCGTTAGAGCAATTCTCCATATACACGCAAAATTTCATTTAATTAGCTTACCTTAAATGAAATTTTGAAAACGATAATTTTAATCCCAATAAAACAAAGAGGCTTAAACCTGGGTTTAGAAATTAGTAATAAAATCCTCATATTGCACACAAAATTTGATTAGTTTACCTAGAATGGAATTTTGAAAATGGGTATTTAATCCCAATAAAACAAAGAGGCTTAAACCTGAGATTAGAAATTAGCAATGAAATCCTTACATCGTACACAAAATTCCATTTGATTAGTTCACCTCGAATGGAAATTTGAAAACGAGTATTTAATCCCAATAAAACAAAGAGGATTAAACCCAGGGGTTCAAGATTTGAAGTGGTTATTTTCAGGGTTTAATGTAAGTGTTTTATGGGGACAAGGTAAAACATTAGTTGAGATCAGATGTGGTAAAAGACATTTAAGTGTTGATCTGATAAAAAAAATATTTTACATGGCTAAAACTGAATTTGATAAGTTCGAGTGAAAATGTTCATATATATGCCAAGTTTGTTGCCAACTTTTACCTTTTAGGTCCACCACCGCTTCCGCTGCAGTGGTTCGTCCCGAACCACGCTACAACGATTAGCGGAGCAATATGTGTTTCTGTGATCATGAATAGGTCGAAAGATCAGTTACGCTCTGATCCATTTGTAAGACCCCCCCTCCCAGATCGACGGTCCGACCGGGGGATCTTATCGCACACCACCCTTTAGCACGACGCCGAAGCGACTCCGAAGGGTGAAGGCACAAGCTACTCCAACCCTTTTTCCTTGAACACTCCGAAGTCACGCCTAGGGGTGGTGTTAAGCGAAAGTCACTACACACCAACAGAGTAAGGAAGCAGTATTTTAGCGGAAGACATTATTAAAGAGTGCGCTTTGTTACCCTTAGCGGAAGACGTTATTAAAGAGTGCGCTTTGTTACCCTTAGCGGAAGACATTATTTATAGCGGAAGATTAAATATCACAGAAACCATAATTTCAAAACCTGTATGAGTAATATTGATTTCGCCGCCGCAATGAATCCTATCCATCAAGGCTTCATTGCATCATATATGTATACCCTGAGATAGGGCACAACAAAAGGAGGTGCGGCTTAATAACGTATACCTGAAGTAGCCTGCTCTGTGGCCTCCTCCACCCATGAGTGTTGTCCCTCATCTGCATCTGTCACTGTGCCAAAGACAAGCTATTAGAACCACGAACCGAATCCATCCTTTACTAACAAACCTACATAATACAACACTTATATGGGAGGGGGATATCTGGACTTGTATTGGGCCGAGGCGGTCTTCCCACGACCACCGCCTACGTACTCCGTATCATCCTGCATACGGCCTCAGACCCACGTAGTTCTATTAGTTTCGCACGGGTTGCCCTCCCAGACCGTCCATCGCGCGGGTTGCCTTAGAGTAAAACTCATAGGCCATCCGATTTTATCCCAAGGCACGATATATTCCCGTAGGAATATTTCCCGAAGGCACAACTTATTCCCGTAGGAATTACTTTCTCGAAGGCAACATTTCATTCCCGTAGGAATTACTTTCTCGAAGGCAACATTTCATTCCCGTAGGAATTACTTTCTCGAAGGCAACATTTCATTCCCGTAGGAATTACTTTCTCGAAGGCAACCTTTCATTCCCGTAGGAATTACTTTCTCGAAGGCAACATTTCATTTCCGTAGGAATTACTTTCTCGAAGGCAACGTTTCATTCCCGTAGGAATTACTTTCTCGAAGGCAACCTTTCATTCCCGTAGGAATTACTTTCTCGAAGGCAACCTTTCATTCCCGTAGGAATTACTTTCTCGAAGGCAACATTTCATTCCCGTAGGAATTACTTTCTCGAAGGCAACATTTCATTCCCGTAGGAATTACTTTCTCGAAGGCAACCTTTCATTCCCGTAGGAATTACTTTCTCGAAGGAAACATTTCATTCCCGTAGGAATTACTTTCTCGAAGGCAACATTTCATTCCCGTAGGAATTACTTTCTCGAAGGCAACCTTTCATTCCCGTAGGAATTACTTTCTCGAAGGCAATATTTCATTCCCGTAGGAATTACTTTCTCGAAGGCAACCTTTCATTCCCGTAGGAATTAAGAAAACTCTCTTAAAGCTTAACAAAATATCCACCCGTAGTTTTGTAGAAGGAGAGAAGACGAACTCTTATAAGCTTAGCATATCTCTATCCGAGAAGGTACCACTAATTTAACTCGGCTGGCAATCAAATCCAACCTGCCCACATAGGGCACAATTGCATTCATGTAGACCTTCGTCGATCATTTCGGTGCTTGGCGATCAATCCCCAGTCATCCACATAAGACCCGCTTGTATTTATGTAAACTTCCGTCAATCACTTGAATGCTTGGTAATCAAGCCCAAGACACCCATAAGCTTTATAGGCACAAGAAGTAGCACAGTAGTGTGAAAGAGAGAAATAAGATGAAGAGTAGACGGAAATAGATAAGGTTTAGAGTCTACCATTTGTCGGAGGAGGAAGAGATGAAGCTCCCTCAATCGGATACCAAACCAGATGAAGATAGGCTCAAGTAAGAGGCGGAGAAGGGGTTCCTCTTGGGTGATGCTTATGGTGTGAGAGTCCCCCATAAATTTCATGCCTAGGCATATGATCGCATTCCTAATCTCTACCAATTCGGAGTAGCACGACTCCATTCCTCACCAAATCGGAACGACAAGGAAAACTAATAAGTGGCAGATTCCTGCCATGGGAGGGAGAATTGAGGTAGGAGGAGGAGGAAGAGAGAGTGAAGCTATCATACCTTGTCGTGAGCTATGAAGGGCAACCCCCTTATTAAAAATACAGCAGCAGCCCCCATTAGACCAAGAGGGGACAAGAGCAGCCCCAAATCAATAAAGTAAAGGGGCAGCTCAAAGCAAACAGCCCCAAATCAACAAGGTAAAGAGCAGCTCAAAGCAAACAGCCCCAAATCAACAAGGTAAGAGCAGCCCCAGCAAAACAGCCCCAAATCAATAAGGTACAGAGCAACTCAAAGCAAACAGCCCCAAATCATCAAGGTAAAGAGCAGTTCAAAGCAAACAGCCCCAAATCAACAAGGTAAGAGCAGCTCAAAGCAAACAGCCCCAAATCAACAAGGTAAAGAGCAGCTCAAAGCAAAACAGCCCCAAATCAATAAGGTAAAGAGCAGTTCAAAGCAAACAGCCCCAAATCAACAAGGTAAGAGCAGCTCAAAGCAAACAGCCCCAAATCAACAAGGTAAGAGCAGCTCAAAGCAAACAGCCCCAAATCAACAAGGTAAGAGCAGCTCAAAGCAAACAGCCCCAAATCAACAAGGTAAAGAGCAGCTCAAAGCAAACAGACCTGCAGTCCAAGTTAACAAGGAGCAGCCCCAAAACAACAAGGAGCAGCCCCCAAACTAACAAGGAAAGGAGCAGCCCCAACTATTAAACCTGCAGTCCAAGTTAGCAAGAAGCAGCCCCCAAACCAACAAGGAAAGGAGCAACCCAAAGCAACAAACCTGCAGCCCAATTCAACAAGGAGCAGCACCCAAACCAACAAGGAAAGGAGCAGCCCCATTTCAACAAACCTGCAGTCCAAGTTAGCAAGAAGCAGCCCCCAAACCAACAAGGAAAGGAGCAACCCAAAGCGACAAACCTGCAGCCCAATTCAACAAGGAGCAGCACCCAAACCAACAAGGAAAGGAGCAGCCCCATTTCAACAAACCTGCAGTCCAAGTTAGCAAGAAGCAGCCCCCAAACCAACAAGGAAAGGAGCAGCCCCATTTCAACAAACCTGCAGTCCAACTCAACAAGGAGCAGCCCCCAATTGCAATACAAAAAGGCAGCCCCCAAATGCAATACTAAAAGGCAGCCCCCAAATGCAATACTAAAAGGCAGCCCCCCAAATGCAATACTAAAAGGCAGCCCCCAAATGCAATACTAAAAGGCAGCCCCCAAATGCAATACAAAAAGGCAGCCCCCAAATGCAATACTAAAAGGCAGCCCCATTGTCAGCAAGGAGCAGCCCCCAAATGAGAAGGACAGTAGCAGTTCAATACTAGCAGCCCCCTCCGATTAAACATGAAAATAAGGTAGCCCAACCAAACAATAATATGAGAAGCAGCCCAATTTAGTCTAAGAAATGTATAAGCAGCCCCCATCCTAGACAAGAAGTGTATAAACCGCCCCCATCTAATAAAGATAAGAAACAGCCCCAAAATTTGTTAACAAAAACTAGGAGAAATCTGCCAATGTACTAGGAAAAACTGCCAGCAAAAATTATCCTAAAATTTGTTAACAAAACTAGGAGGAATCTACCAACAGAACTAGGAAAACTGCTAGCAAAAGTTCTCAAAAATGGGTAGAGCAACATAATAAGATTATATCTATATTAGCACTACCAGCTGAATGTATATAAAAAAAATTGAGGACAGAGAACACAAATCATTAAAGCTACCAACCCAAAACCTCTCTAGTTCAAACTGTAAGTTGGCTGGAGAAAAGAACTCACTAATTAAAATAAAGAGGCCGCGACTGAAGCAAGATGGTAAGAGAGGAAGAGAGGGAGAGGGAGAGAAGATGCTACCAATTCGCCAGTGATTACCTTGTCCAGAGCGAGAGCTCGATGAAGAAGGCGAAGACGAAGAGGCGAGTCATATGCCAGTTTGCCCCCATTAAATTTTCTCCATGATTATTTTTATTTGTTAAATTCAGTGAGCAAACTGTGGATTTTTCATTTTTAAATTTTAGGACAAGCTATCCATGATCGTTTTACCATTGTCCTGCATCCCAGGATCACTTGCCGACTGAAGACTCATTAGCAATCGAGCTAATGGCCTGGGTAGAGTTATCAGAAATTTTGGAAGAGGAGGGGAGAGGGTGCTGAAGAAGAAGATAAACCAGGACGATGGCGCTAGACCCCTGCAGGAATCCATGGAAAAGATGATGTCTATGGTGAGGATAATACCTGCACTTCTACCAGCCCCGGAGAGCATGCCCTTTCAAGCAATCGGCAGCCCCTTTTATAGCCATGGATGGCCAATCCGATGCCTCCAATGACGAGTTCGAAGTACCTCCGGTGAGGTTCCTCCTCTCGCCCCAGGTTTTCACCCCCGGTTTTCCGCCCAGGTTTTGCTCCAGTGCTTTGATCGCTCATCCGGGTTCCCGTTCCCAGCCCTCTGTTTATATATATATATATATGTATATATATATTTATATATGTATATATATATATATATATATGCATAAATTTCTAAAAATTTTATGTACATATGCTCATGACTACCGAAATAGGAACGAGACAATTTCGCGGAGGGCGCCGTCGTGTTCGTGTCAACCATACGAAGCTAACGGAATTATCTGAAGTTGATTCCGAGTCTGTTCATTCAATATTTTAAACTGGCGTTGTTGTCGCGCTCGACGTTACTCAAAATAGTGGTTTTCTTCAAACGACCTCGGATCGAAACGAAACGAGTTTCGTTGCACTCGTATCAACTATACGAGTCTAAAGCAACTGACGGAAATCGATTCGGGGCACGTATGCTCCATATTCTAAAACTGCGTCGTCGTGACGCGCTGCGATACTCAAAACGGTCACTTTCACTAAATGACCTCGGATTGGAACGAAACGAATTCCAATGCAATCGTATCGACCATACGAGTCTAACGCAACTGACAGGAGTTGGTTCGGAGCACGTATGTTCAATAAACAACTTTGACGTCGTGGCGAAGCACGATGCTACCCAAAACAGTCATTTCTCTAAATGACTACCTCTATGTGGTGAAGGTCGGGTCGTGATTGCCTGATGACCCGGCCTAGATTCCTCCAAGGGTTCAACTGAACCGGCTAGACCCCTTTTTCGAAGTCGGGATGTTACAATCGGCTCCCCCCCGACGGCGGCTCGGACCGGCCTCATGATCGTGGCTCCTAGGCTCCGGCGGAGCAGAACACGAACCAGGAGTTCCATTCCTGAAAACAATCTTTCTCTTCCTTCCACGCTCTAAGGGAACAGCGGCTTCCCGCTCGGCATCCCAAGAAAGCCCCGCCGAGAGTAGTCGGCTCTCCTCCACGCAGCTGTGAATACAGAACAGAGCCTTCGACAGGCCCTCCCGACCAGGGAAACCGGGAATGGGAAGGAACTCATCTTCCCGCCCGGTCAGCCGACGGCAACGACCAGGGAGCGCTCTCCAAAGCTCCGGCAGCCCCCAGCGATTACGGACATACCCATAGAGGGTGTTTCCGTGACGGTAATCTGCCTTCTCGCCAAAGCGGAACCAGCTCTTGTTACTACGGACCTCGATACGACCACCCGAGTCGGTGGAAACCTCGCACCAGTCCTTGAAAAGATCGAGTGAAAAGCGCGCGCTGTGCTCCCGGAAGAAGACAACCAGCCCCATAATATTCGCCATCCCAGCAGGCGTAAACTGTGTAATTGGGACACCGCAGAACCGGAGTATCTCAAGAACTTCATCGGATGGAGGAATACGGAACCCAGACTTCAAGCAGCTCTCGGAAAGAGTCATAAAACCAGTAGGGGGATTCTGAGCGCGCTCCTCCACCCCCGGAATCTTCACCTCAGTATTAGGCGGCAATCCAAACCGTTTGCGCCATATCTCGATTCGCGCACCATCAAGAGAAGAACGCAGGCGCATCGGCCTCGACTGGCCGCCCCGCTTCGAAGCTTGGAAAAGAAATATATATAAACGCGGGCGCTAAGATAGACAAATAAAACGACCGAAGCGGGGCGAACCGTACCGCCAGCCAAGAACGCGCGAGTTCACGCGCCATCAGTATAAACAAAAGCAGTACGCAAACTCCAAGCACGCACGAGAGCCGAGCGATACGCGCTCGCCGCCGGCTCGCTCAAAAACGCATGCAGGCACCCGCCGCGCGAAGGCACCGCGCGCGGGAACCAGCCCCGCGCGGGCACCACGAGCAGGCACCGGCCGCGCGCAGCGGCCGCCCGCGGGCGCACGCCGCTCGCCGACGCCGCGCGCGGGCGTCAGCCGCGCGCGGGCGCCAGCCGCGCGCGGGCGCCAGCCGCGCGCGGGCGCCAGCCGCGCGCGGGCGCCAGCCGCGCGCGGGCGCCAGCCGCGCGCGGGCGCCAGCCGCGGGCCGGCACCGCGCACGAGCACCGGCCGCACGACGGTCGCGCGCAGGCCCCGCCGCGGACAGGCACCACGCGCGGACGTCGGCCGCGCGCGGGCACCGACCGCGCTCCGACCGCGGGCACCGACCGCGCACAGCCGCCGCGCACGGGCACCCGCCGAGGCCACCGCGCGCGGGTACCGGTCGCACGCCGGCCTCGCCCGAGCGTCGACCACGCGCAGGCACAGGCCGCGCGCGTCCCCCGCCAGCTCTGGGCCGCGCGCAAGCGCACGCACGGATGCCGCTCGGGCGCCGGCCGCCCGACCCCCCGGCCGTCGTCCCCGTTTTTCCCTCCAAGTCATTTTTTCAAAAAATAGAAAACTTACCTCCGGCATCGTCCGTTACGCCACGCAAAGATTCAAAAAACCATCGCACTCCTTCACAAGTTCTGGACTCCGACGGTTTTGGGGGGCTTATGATAGGGGCTCGTATAATGGACTCTTATTTATAAGCCGCAATGGCAGCAAATATTTCCAAAAGCGCTTCCCCCACCAGTTTGGCAGGGAATCCAAGGAAATAAAGCCAGAGTTGCCATCCAGAGCCACGCCAAGAATGACAACGGGACCGCCTCCCATCTTGAAGCCGACCCGCACAACAGCGCCACCTCGCGGGGCGCGGCCGAGCCGCACACCCGCAAGGGGTGCGACCAAACCCGGGGTGCGGCCTTGCCGCACCCCCTTGCGGCGGGGTGTGGCCTTGCCGCACCCCCCTTGGGGCGGGGTGCGGCCCGGCCGCACCCCCCTTGGGGCGGGGTGCGGCCCGGCCGCACCCCCCTTGGGGCGGGGTGCGGCCCGGCCGCACCCCCCTTGGGACGGGGTGCGGCCCGGCCGCAACCCCCTTGGGGAGGGGTGCGGCCCGGCCGCAACCCCCTTGGGGCGGGGTGCGGCCCTGCCGCACCCCCTTGGGAGGGATGCGGCCCGGCCGCACCCCCCTCGGGTGGGGTGCATCCTGGCCGCACCCCTCTTGGGGTGCGGCCTGGCCGCACCCCTCTTGGGGTGCGGCCTGGCCGCACCCCCCCCCCCCCCCCTTGGGTGTGGCTTGCCGCACCCCCCTTGGGAGGGGTGCGGCCCGGCCGCACCCCCCTCGGGTAAGGTGCGGCCTGGCCGCACCCCCCCCCCCCCTTGGGTGCGGCCTGGCCGCGTCTCCCGGGAGCGCGTCCTGTCCGCTTCCCTCTCTGCGGGGGAGGGTGACCGTTTCCTCCCCCTCCTTCCCCCCTTTCTGACAGGGGGACTCACGGGGCGCCTTTTCGGGCGAGCTCCTCGCCAGGAACGACGGACCCCGTTTTCCTTCTCGGATCGCGACCAATCGCCTCTCCGTTCGCTCAGAATGCTCCCGCGCTCATTGCGCGCTCAGAACGCTCACGTGCTCATTGCACGCTCAGAGCGCTCCCTCGCTCGTTGCGCGCTCAGAACGCTTCTGAGCGCGCACCTCTCACTTTCTGTCTTTCTGACTTCTCACTTTTTGTCTTTCAGGCGTCTCACATTTTGTCTTTCAGGCGTCTCACTTTTCAGGAACGGCCAGTCGCCTTTTTCGCCTCCAACAGAACTGCCCGAACTGCCCGAGCCGCCCAAGCTGCCCGAAGGGCAAGGTGGTCATTTACGAAAAATGGCGATCCATGTGCCCCGAACCGGAAAATATGATTCGACCAACGAGCATTTATGGAAACTACCAACGACAAAATTACCGGACTACCCCCGGCCAAAGCTATAAAAAGGGGTCTGGGGGTTCATTTGAAAGGACCTTGACTTCTGGACCCGGGAGAGCTCCTTGCAGACTTTTGCGGAATTCTCCTTCGGCGCTTGAAGATCTCCTTCGTGGACTTGAAGATCTTCATCATCCCGAAAGGCGACTAGCCTTCTCACTTCCGAAAGGCGACCAGCATTCTCAGAAGGAAAAAGCGACTAACATTCTCACTTCCGAAAGGCGACCAGCATTCTCAGAAGGAAAAGGTGACTAGCCGTCTCACTTCCGAAAGGCGACTAGCATTCTCAGAAGAGAAAAAGACTTAGTTTTTCCGAGAGGTGGCCTGTCACCCTCGGAGCTTGTTCTCTCTCTCTCTCTCTCCAAATTTTGTGACGAGCAGCGGCCTGTCGCGCTCAAGTTCTAGCGTCCAAGTTGTAACCCCCAGAAGATAGTGAAGTTTGGTCGGCAACGCTCCGGCCGCGTGGTTTTTTACCCTTTCCGGGTTTTCCACGTTAAAAACTCTCTGTGTACTCAGCAAATCTCTAATTGACTGTTTGCGCGCTTAGTTCGCTCACGAGCTAAGGTGGTTCAAGTGAACCGGTCTACCAAGAGCCCTAAGCGTTCCGCAACAATCATAGAATGCATATTTGGCAAGGCAATGATTATGATCGCCACCCAAAAAACAGAAAACTAGTTTTGAGCATAAAAATAACTGAAGTTCTTTAGGTGAGATCGGGTATTCACGAACGATAGTTCCTAACCACCGCATTCACGAAAGTCACACTACCCTAGCAGCCAACTTTGAACCGCCTTTTGACGCTCTGACCATCTGCATCCACCTACCGCAATATTTGTTCCGTATCTCTCATGTGGGCTCCACTTCTGCTGCGATGATCCGGTGTTCGGCCGGTAATTTATTAGTGTTATAAGATTGCAAATTCCACCGTTTGATCGTCCTTCAATAATCTTGATCCATATGATATGCGCATCGGTGCCGTAACGATGCTGCGGTTTATAACCGCAATGTTCGTCCTTCAGGGGACACGATAGGGAGCACGAGATAACGAGCTGAACTAGTTCAACTAATCTATATGATATACTAAATATTATTATTTTCAGAAATAATATTTTCCTAATTGTTTTAATTCTTCAGTAATATAGAAATACATAAATATTGTTTGAAGGTTTTAAAAGATTACTTGTGTTGCTGTCCACGGCTCCATTTGGCGCGGCGGTAGTGGTCATGAACGTAGTGATTATGAATTACTGGTTGTGAACGCCCGACCTCACTTAACGAACTTCATCCACTTTTATGCTCAAAATTAGTTTTATTTTTTTGGTGGCAGGCATAACAGTTGTCACGCCTAACATACTTTCTATAATGGTTGAGTTTTTGTTCAAACTCATCGGAGCAAGAAAGCCGCGCCAAATGGAGCCTAGCTAGATATGCACTAAGATGCGATGGGTACGACCCCAAAAAAAATTGTGGGAAATTTTATTTTTGTAAAGTATTAAGATCAAAAATTATGTGTAATCAAAATAATAGCAAAATATAAACTTCGAATCTATTAAGATCAAAAATTTTATAACTTATATCATTGTATTTTTACATTTAAAATTTATTCACATATATTGAGTGTATCATAAGATAATTCTATTTATTTAACATCATTATGGTTTGTGGAATGTAGCATTAAATTTTTTGTTATAATATCTTACCATCATCAAACCCACTCAATTTTGCATAAGGGCTTGTAAGCGGTTTGGTTGATCAATTCAATTTTATATGAGCTGAAAATCCAACCTAATATCCTCAATTTTTATGCACCCCCAAACAGAAACTGAAGACGGTTCGGTTCAGTTTTTAACCCACATTTTGGTTTTTCGTGACTACAAACATGGAAGAGTAATACTATGATTGCACAGGTCAGCATCTGCACGCATTCTCATCCCACCGCTTTTCCCGCAACAGCTTTCCGTACCGTTTCTTTCCTGACAACTCTAATCTCACCGTTGCTTTTCCTACCGCCCCATTATCCTAAACAGTGCCTAAGATACCAACTCAAATTCCTACTGCACTTAAATCTTCTTGATTTGGATTTTGCTTTCTTCAAATAACAAATGATTGGGCCCACCTCAACCTCCAACCTCCAAACTCCTTCCCATAATTTTCTGTCTTCTAGAAATTTATTCATATGATCTGTGATGCCCATGCTTATTAAATATCCGTCTGGCACGTCGGTGTGGGAAAATTTGTTTGTCCGACCTACCATCGTCTATGTACAAATGGATTAATTCTTTCATTTAAATCACATTTTTAAATATCTTAAAAAATGTGTTTGCCAAAAAACAATTACGGAATATAAATAATGGTATCTTCACGATAATTTTAAGTATTCATTTATCCATATTCTGATGTCTTATGAAAATTTTTAGGACTAGAAATTATAGTCGAAAAAATGCATTGTTCGGACATTTTACCGAATGTAATTTTCAGCCTGAACAATTTTTTCCGACTGAAAATTTTCATAAATCATCAGAATATGAATAAATGTGTACTTAAAGTGATTATAAGAATACCATTATTTATATTCGGTAGTTTTTTTTTTGCTAACATGATTTATTTTATTTTTAAAAATATGATTTAGAGGATGGTGAGTCCGAAGCACCAAATTATCTCTCTTGTGTAGTGTTTGGGGCAACGTGTTCAGTTGCAATATTTTTTTACCATTTCATAACTTATTTTTCTCGCTCATTTTGTTCGTATAATTCATTATACTTTAATTTGCTTTCTCTTTTTTTTTTAATATATTTTTAGTTTTATTTTAGTTTAATTTAATTTATTATATTAGATTGTATATTATCTTACTAATGGATTTTCAAGATGATAAATCTATTAATAAATAAATTTTATTGAACGGCTCTGATAAATTCGATAATACAATGTTGACTTATCCCATTAATAATATCTCAGCGTCATGAAATGTACAACATCATTTATTATAAAGTAATCTAATATATAGAAATAATAATAATAAAATCCAAGGGCATTTTAGTCCATGTCGTAAGATGATTCAAGCTTTTCTGGTGACACGCATAATTACTTGATGAGCCATTGCAACCATAATTTTACTTAGCCTTTTAGTTATTGACATGCATGAACAATTAGGGTTGTTCGTAAATCAAATTGTTCATGAACAATTTGAGAATCGATTCGTGAAGATTTTAATTAAGGGCCTGTTTCAGATGCCTTTTTAGCTCCATTTTGTTTTCTGAAAAACGCTACCGCACTTTTCAAATTATTTGAAAAATCTATAGGTTGAAAAAGCTACCGTCCAAAACTCATTTTCTCATCTTTTCTTGTGTCTCTTACTTTTCAAACTTTTTGAAAAGCTTTTTCTTATTTCGATACACAGTTGACGCTGCGGAAATGATTTCCTCCTCTCAATCAAGTCCGACAACACTGTGGAAACCCTAGATCCAGTTCTCATGACAATCCATTTTTGGCTCGGACGCGCATTTTTATCTCGGGCTCGCATTTTCAGCCCGAGCGCGCATTTTTAGCACGGGTACATATTTTTCCACCTAACGCACATTTACCGCCCGAGCACACATTTTCCACTCGGATGCACATTTTTTCGCCCGAGCATGTTTTTTTACCTAGGCACAAATTTTTCTCCCCTGAGCACATTTTCCACACTGACACGCATTTTCGGCACGGGCGCACATTTTTTCAGCCTGTGCATGCATTTTTGTCCTGGTGCGCATTTTTGGCCCAGAAGCACATTTACGGCCCGGGGTGCATTTTCCGCCTGGGCGGGCATTTTCAGGTTAGGGAGCGCATTTTCCGCCCGAGCGCGCATTTTTCGGCCCGGGGCGCTTATTCGGACCCGGCTCGCATTTTCCCCCCGGACGCGCATTTTCCGTTTGGGCGCTCATTTTCGGGTTCAGGCGCACATTTTCCGTGCGGACGCGCATTTTCCTTCTGTGCTCTCATTTTTTGCCCGGATGCACATTTTCCGCCTGACGCGCATTTATGAATTTATTTTATTTGTGTATATCTAGTTTTGCCAAATAGTTTATAATGCGCTTATCCTTTCTGAAAAGCTCCGCAAACATAGTTCACCACAAACAGATTTTTCATTTGCAATAGACATTTTTCAAAAGCTCTTTTTCCTTCTCTCTTTTTGCTACTACTCATTTTCTCATCGCCACCGCTCTCCCAAACATGCCCTAAAATTTATATTTTTCGAATTCAAATTCAAATTCAGAGTCAAGTGGTATCCGAATTTGTATAATATTATCTTTTTAAAAGGAAACGTGAATAACAATCTAATTTAATTTAATAAAATTTATATAACAAATTAAACTTATCCAAAGTAAACTTCTCGAAGATTCGAATCCAAGATTTATATAAATTTCATATAACAAATTAAACTTCTCCGAGTTTTATATACAAATTAAAATTCTCTAAGCCTCAAAATTTGAATTTGAATTCGAATTCGAATCCAAGATGCTGGGACGAATTTGAATCCGAATCTTTGCATTCTTTCCCAATTTTGTATGGGTGAGCTAGTGCTCGATGATACTCCCGTCGATCGTATTCACCCACCCCTTGTCGATATCGAGTCGAGCTTGACAAACATTTCAAGCTCGAGCTCGAGCTAACCATTTCGACCTCGACGAGTTAATTTTGCTTGCTCGAGCTCGAGCTCAAGGCCTACCTATTGAGCTCGAGTCGAGCTCACAAGCTCTAGCTACTCACAAGTTTTTCAGCTCATGAACCTTAATTTTTTTTTTTTCTAAATGCACAAATAAAAAGCTCAGAAGCCGTCTCGTGAGCTGATGAACAACAATATTTGAGCTCGAGCCCTACAGACTCTAGCTTGAGTCAAACTTTTTTGAAGCCCGCTCATCGAGCTTACTAGCCGACTCAACTAAATTTTGCACCCCTACTTCCAACCCAAATCGATGTGTGAAATTCCGTCTAATCAAATTGTCCTCTTTCAAAGAGAATATAGAGAGAGAAAAAATGCGAATATGAAAAATACAGGGGGTTACACTTTGCAGATGCCATCATCCGTGCTATACTGCTATTTATAAAATGGTTGGTGTTGATCACGTGACACCAACCAAACATTTATTTTTTACTGCTGCGAGCCTGCGAGTCATTTATTTTATCAATGTTCAATTCAAGTTCAAATTATTGGAAAAAATAATTTTAATTTTAGTTAATGTAATACATGCATTTGAATTGCTACAAATTTATTAGGGTGCCATGCGTCCGCGAAAGTGCCACGACATGACGATATTCTCATTGCTCGCAGCCCCCCGAGGGAAATAGTGCCGAGGGAATATATATATATCTACCATATATAAAGAAATATCAAACTCATGAATTTTAAAGTCGTTGAAATGATTATGGACGTTGAATCTGACATGATATTTCATCAGCCGTCGGATCAAACCGCTCTCTCTCTCTCTCTCTCTCCACTTTTTCATAGGTCTTCTAAACCTACTAGGGGGTGACTTAAAACTATGAAGGTGTAAGGTTCCCTTCCACATGAAATTATGATTTTACCCATAAATTTATTGGAAAAATAAGGGACATATGACCAGTTTTTTAATCTCACAAAAATTGTCAATAGTGAGATTTGAACCCAGGTTTCCACTATGTGAAGCAAAGATGACAACCATCACACCATATGATTTTTGTTGAACAACATTGAATTATGAAATAAAGTAACTTTATTTCACACCATCCAGCTTATATCCAATTATGATACCCTGCTGGTTTTTGTTGAACAACCATCACACCATCCACTACGTGCACTATCATTCTAAAGCATATAGCTAACATGTCTATCAGTAACGTTTAAAATAAAGAGGCTTTATTTCACAAATCCATGCTTTAGTTAGCTATGTTATCTTTGTTGTGGTTCAGTGATAAAGAAATAGTAATAAACTAGAATGCAACTTAAATATTGATATCTTACCTTACCATTGCACCCTTTCAAGTTATACAGCGATTGTGTTGAGATCATTCCTCAATCACCCCTGTCATAATTTACAATTTTATTTTAATTTCAACCTTAGGCAGAATATTTGAAGAAAATTGAATTTCAACATGATTTAAGTTTCTCAAAAGAACACGAAAACGAGTTTTAGAAGTGGGATAATACCTTGCCCAAAGCCCAGTCAACAGAGTAAAAAAAACATGTCGATGATCCTACATACAAAATTTAGTTTCATCAAATGAATAAATGTGGAAGCAAATGAGACCAAATTCATACCTCTCAGAAGCGCCGTCGCAAATGTATTTGTAGAGAAGGTTCAACATTGGAGTGCCCCTAATTTCTAAGAGTTTAAATGCAAAGAATAGAACACAAAGATAAGCCTAATGTGAAAGCCAACAACATAAAAAAAAAAAAAAAACAATCACGAAACAATGACTAATTTTGTATTGAAAGAACGAAGATTAAACACATCATTGGCATTTTACATACTTGATAAAAATAGAAAACAAATTTGATATTATCAACCACTTATAATTAAAGAAGAAATCTCTGCATGGAGCAATGAAGTAGAAATCATAGGTTAATTTCTATAGTAAGTTCATCACCTAGACGATATTCGCATCTCCATATTCAACGCTCCCTAAAATTGATGTTATTTTATTCTAGAAGTAAAAAAGAGCTATTTAAACACCATAGATCATTTTGTAGATGCAATTGTATTATTGGGCGTCATTAAATTTTTTAGTAAAAATAATTTCAATCAACTCTAAAGAAAACATGCATAATGTGAAGAAGGTCCACATGATCACATGCATTAAACTCTTACCAATAAAAACGTATATCAATTTAATTTCATAGGTTGCATTCATTCGTCGTAATCAAACAATCAATATAAATAAAATCGTACATAGCGGTTGTTGAAGTTTTGAAATAGTCCTCGAAAACGCTACAATTCATGAAAGGGAAGATAGCTATACATGAAAAGATGACGAAAACATCAAATTATACGTCAAACATAGGAATCCTTCGTATCTAATTAGAAGGAACACTCCATGATAAGCGAATTAGACAAATTAAACATCCATAATCTTAATAAGAATCACTTGCCCTCGACGGTTGCCAGTGGTGAGAGTGTCATCGCATTGTAACACTATCACGGAGGAGCACTGTCTCTCTTATTGTAAAAATAAATTCTTCTCTCCTAAGTTTGAAATTTCATTTTTAAAAACATTGGTGTGTTTTGTCTTAAAAGTTGGTAGTTAAAAAAGGGTGTTTATATTGGCAGCCCATAAATGACTATTGACAGCCCAATGATAATAACAACCCAACAAAATAATATTGTCAAGTCCAATGGATATTGACATCCCAAAATGAAAATAAAAGTTAAGCGAAATAAACCAAATTCAGTGAAAAAAATCTGTCTATTTTCTCACTAAATGGTAAAGTAATGAAAAGATATTATTTAGGAGGTACCAAAAATATCAAAAGTATGAGAAAAATAGGAGAAAATATGCTAGATTTTGGAAGGGTTCGTCGGTGTCGCCGAAAAATATCCAGAGGAGTTCGACGATGTCGAAGGGTTCTTCTCCGGCGGTTGTGGGCGACCGGCGGCGAGAAATCAAAGGTTTTCGGGAGATTTCGATGAGTATGAGAAAAAATGGGCTGAAATGAAGACTCTTTTAAGTGGGATTGTTATTAGAGAAAAGTCAAATTAAATTTTATGTGTTTTTATTTATTTATTGCGGCTGCTAATAACCATTTGCTAACTGTAAATATAAATACCCCAAAAAATGTATTTCATTGTCGGTCCATCGGCTACCGGCTACCGGCTCTTAGTTAAATATTAATGCTGATAAAAAAAATATGCATATTAAATTGAGGAAGGACCGAAGGAGTAATACATTTCGGATTAGGGTTGTTGTAAATTAGGGGAAACCCGAGGGCATCTCCATCCATGTTTTGCGATGAATCGGCCATTTTCTCGGGACTTTTGTCTGCGATTTTTACAGGAGAAGAGGGTCGAGCTGGCTTTCAAGGGGGAAGGCGAGAAGACAGCCGGCGGTCTGGTTCCGCCCTGTCCGCTGCGGAAGATTCGGATCCCGCGGGGTCATCCCTTTGAAAGGGAGCAGACGAGAGGAGCCGTGGAGAGTCGGAGATATATATAAATATCAGCCTCTCTTCGCCTACTCCAGGAATTGTGCTTTCGGAGGAAGGACAGATTGAGCTCTGAGATGGATTCGCAGAGGAAGGACGTTGGGATTCTGGCCATGGACATATATTTCCCTTCTGCATGCGTTCAGCAGGTTTGCTTATCTTCTTATTCTTCTTCTTTCTATCGCTCTTTATGATTGAATCGGTTATTCTTGGTCGATTTCTTGTTTTGGTTGGTGATGGTTTGGATTCGGGAGCTCGATTTGTTTTTTCTTGGATTTTTTTTCTTTCAAATTTGGGTTTGATGCGAAAATTGAGTTGTATTTCGGCATGGACTGTTCTTCATGACGTGTCGGCGTGAGATTGAATTGCGTTTGAATTAATAGCCTTGAGTTATTATTGAGGTAGGGTGTCTATGATTAATGCTACGGCTCGAATAGGGCTGCCGCTGCTCTGAGGGTGCCTCATTATCCTTGGATTGATGTTCCACAGTTGCAGATCTGTTGATTGTGTCTCGGTTTTTTGTTTTAGGAATCACTGGAGGGTTTTGATGGTGCCAGTAAAGGGAAGTACACAATTGGCCTTGGGCAGGATTGTATGGCCTTCTGTACGGAGTTGGAAGACGTGATCTCTATGAGGTAATTGATCTTTCTTTTTTGTGTTTTTACCTGATGCATGTTACCGTTCTGTGAATGCATTTGGGTTTTCTTTTGTTCCTTCTCTTGTTTGATCTTAATATATTTGTTTGGTTTACACAAACCTTTTGTCCATATGGTTGCTACTTCGTTTCGTAAGCTTATCTTCATGCTTTCTTGAGAAAACCGGGGGAAATTAGGTTCTCGGATTAAAAGTTTTGAGGTTCTATTTTAATGATCAAGTGTTTGCCGTTGGAAAGTTTTGTTTGTGTGTAGGCAGCATGCATAGTTCATACTTTTTTCACAATTTTCTACTATTTCTCCATGAATCCTTCACATCAGTTTGGTAAAGCAATGGAAAATAACAAAGAAGTTCTCTTGATCTCTATTCTTTGCATAGGATTTGTTATTGGTTGGATAGAACTTCTGTGCTTTAGTATTATTAGAGTCCTTATTAGCTATATTAACATAAATTTTGTTAGTTTTTTTTTTATGTGTGGTGAAAACATTTCGATCAAGAAATAAGGTTCTCCTTCTTTTGAACTCATCGTTGAAAGTTGGATACATATACTTTATCATGTCATCATTTCGTACTTGATCTAAGATAATATAAGAATTGAAATCCTAGAAGATGGTGTTAAAAGTTTTTAGGAAACCTTATGGTGGTTTTCTGTTGTGTATAGCTGCGAGAATAAGGTAGATTCTCCAATGTCATCCTGAGTTATATGAATTTAAATGGAGTTCTCTATGAGGATCTAATATACAAAAATGATGTAGTTTACACTTATATGTATACATACATAAATTCCAATTATGAGAACTTATTGAGCTTCCTCAATCAATAAAAGTGATAGTTATACATAGCAAATCAAGTTAGGTCATGAATATCATCATTATTCTTATACTACTATTGGATTTGGCTTTGTGTGGTGTTAAATCTATGTTGTACGGGTTGATTTGGAAAACCTATCGAAGTTATGATCCATCTACCTTTTTCTCTTCATAATAACTTGACATTATCGCTATTTTATAGCATTTATTGTACATGCCCAAACACCTAAGCCTTTTTTTCACTACCCTGTCTTCAATAATTGCTACTCCCAACGCCTTTCTATTTAATCACCCAACTAATCAAATTATGGCATTTAATACACTCTTTCTCCTAATACTAGGAAATCCTAATTGTGCGAATTTAGAGAAGTACCCATAACTGTTGTACAGTTTCTATTAGCTGGATGAATAGAATCTAATTGCAAACTTTATCTTGAATAATTCATGTTGCAACTTGATTTTCTTTTTGTTCTATAAAATCAATTCAAATCTTTCTCATCAGAATTTTTTCATTCTATCTTATTTGCTTCATCTGTTATTAGTTCTTAGGATCTTCTTAAATCTCGCTGCATCCTTTTGGGTTTATAGCAGTCTGAAGTCCTAAGATGACCCACCTCGAGAGTTTCTATTTCTATATTTTATGTGATTCAAATGAATTTTATTGAATGCTCTTTTATTTGTAAACTTTGGTCATGTTATCCTAAGAAATTGAGTTGAATGTAAGTATATAACTGATAACCTTGCTGTTCTTTTCTAGTTCTTTGTTTAATACAATACATATGGTCTTCTGAGATCTAGTTGTGGGTCATATTTTCATGTAGCTTGACGGTTACCACTTCCCTGCTTGAGAAATATCATATTGATCCAAAACAAATTGGTCGCTTGGAAGTTGGTAGTGAAACTGTTATTGACAAAAGCAAGTCAATCAAAACATGGTTGATGAAGATTTTTGAGGTTAGTTTTTTACATTGGCCTGATATTTTCTGTAGTTGCCTCAATATCAAAGCATTCTTACTCTACCTCTGGTTTTTATTGTCCCTCAACTTAAATTTTCAGGAGTGCGGGAATAGTGATATTGAGGGAGTTGACTCTACCAATGCTTGCTATGGTGGAACAGCTGCTTTATTCAATTGTGTAAATTGGGTAGAAAGTAGCTCATGGGATGGTAGATATGGACTTGTTATTTGTACTGACAGCGCGGTATGCATGCTATTTCACTAGTTCACTTTGGGAAAGTACCCTATCAATAATGCATTAAAAATTTAACTGAATACTTGAGTTTTTTCATTCAAAAAACCTATATTCTCTCTTTTTTCCTATTAGTTCTGTTTTTCTACAATCTGTGAGCATGTGTATGATTCAAAAGTTTATTTAGAAGTCTGAGCAATAGTTTTACATTTCGGTCCACTGAGGTGTGTTAAGAGGGTTGGGTTCAGTCTATTGATGTGAGAAGTGCATAAATGAGTACTCACATGGAATTCACTCATTAAACATTTGTTGATGGAAGTATTAACATAATTTATATTATAATGGTCTTACTGTGAAGATGCTTACTAAGATAATTTTGTTCATTAGGTTTATGCAGAAGGGCCAGCCCGTCCGACCGGCGGGGCTGCAGCTGTCGCGATGTTGATTGGGCCACATGCTCCAATTGCTTTTGAAAGTAAATATCGTGGGACCCACATGTCTCACGTCTATGACTTCTATAAACCTATTCTTGCAAGTGAATACCCGGTTTGTTTCTTCCCTTGCTATGCTTTTTTAACATTGTATTTCATTTTCATTCTAATTCCCATTAAATTTTGTTAATCTTATTTTTTGATACAAGCATCCTCTTTTTAACTAGTTAATTATTTTAGCACCAATAAATGTTTAGGTTCCATTTTTATATGCGTCTCAATAAGGATGTTTTTATATGTGGCCACTGATCATTCACTGTATTGTATTTATTCCATTACCATATCTTGGAATTCATTATACTTCTCTTTGTTTTTCTTAATTTTTAAAGTTGGTTCATGATGTGCACTAAGAATCTCTTATAGGTGTTTTACAAATTTATAGATTTGTTTGTATAGGGCATTTTAATGGTCAGCAAAGAAGAAATAAATATTTCAACACTAGTAACTTCTAAAAAAATTCTCTTTATTGTTATGGCATTCTTAGATATATTACTATCATGTTCTTACAATCCAACCTTTCCCGTTTTCTTCTTTCCTTCTCAATTTTCAATTAGAGATAGAGGCTACCTTCCCAATTCACATTGATGCACAATCCCCTCATGTGTAGACTTATCGATAACTCGGACTGCATTTGGTTGATGTTGATAATTGGAGGTGGTAAGATTGGGGATATTAGAGTGTGCGTATATTAAATTTTTTGATGGGCTTTTGGTTTTGGTTGAGCCACGTATTTCTCATTTCTCTCTTATCTGAAGTCCTCAGCGAGAACATACGCAGACACCCACACACACAACTTAGGAAGGCAATGTTGTTGACAACAAGGAGAAAGTTTGGTACTTTCTTATTAATTTGTGGAAGGAGATACGAGGATGAGGAAGATAACAAAATCAAGAGCACCTTGCCTTTAAGCTTAACCTTAGTTTTTTTCTCTCTCCCTTTCTAATCCCCTCTATTCCCAGGTTCAAATGTTCAAGCCCCTCGTTTTTTCAACAAAATCAAGAGCATGAGACTTACACTTCTAGTATTAACAACCATATTCCTCTTTCATGATTGTTCCAATAAACTCTGAAGGTTGATGGGTGTTGAAGAGGATGACATCGATTTTGCGAGTTTTGAGGTTGTCAAATTCGACAATGAGTTGTTGACTGTCGAGCCCACTTCAATAGCCTCAGGTTGCCAATGTATTTTGTGGGCGACACATCAAAAATTTATGTACAATGAAGCTCTATGTCTTGATATTCGACAAAGTTGTGGTGATTGTGATATACAACGGTGTAAATCACCGCCTCATATGCATGACTTGGTCTCCTCACTTCATTTCCTAATTGATATTTTGGAGACGATTGATGATCACCTACCTGTCATTGTTTCCATAACCCTGGGCACCTACACCTTCATGGTGGATTTTTATGTGTTTGGATTGTGTGGTTTCAATGTTATACTGGGAGTGGCATGGCTACTTATCATGGGCGATGTTAAGGTCAATTCGTCCAATCTTATCATGGCCTTTGACTCTCATTGAGTTCATCGCAACCTCACCGACAATATCTCATTGTCTTGTACTCCAGCGGCCTAGCGCTCCATTATATGTACAACGAATTCATATTTCTCCACTCTACTTTGGACAATTATGGACTTCGGAAGTGTACACTATCCCATCACCAACTTATAGTATACACAGTATTTGTCAAGGCTTCCCTTCATTTGTTGGAGAACCACATCGCCTCCCAACTTCGTGGACTTTGGGCCATCGCGTACATCTTCGTTCTGGAGTCATCACTATCCAAGTCCACCTCACTGCAATGGCCATACTTAGAAAGATGAGATCTAGTGATTGATTGTGGAAATGCTAGCATGTACAACATTCAACTTAGGTTGGGCCCGTTCTCCAGCCAGATTCTTTTACAGAAACAGACAATAGTTAACTGTTTATGTGGATTTCGATAGTTACAGAATGTATTGATACGAGAGGGCATTATGTTGAGGACAACATGACCTATGTTGTGGATCAAGCCTCACTACATTAGTTTTGTGTTACCCCTCCTGAAGAATTTCAAGGTGCCCTTAGTATGTTAGGTGAAAATCCAAATGAAGACAAATTGATGTTTGTGGACTTCACCATGCCAACAACTGAGGTTGAGTATGTTGGGGCGACATACTCTTCAAAAGAGAAGTAACCAACTATTGAGTTCGTGTGATTCTAAGTTTTCCAATCCCACCCTGAAATCATAGGACTCGGTGTGATGAAGCGGAGAGTAGTACGCTGTCAACGTGGCGAAAATGGCAAATCTATGAAAAAAACAAAGTGTTCACGTTAGCAAATGCAATAATAATTACTATAGGTCAAGCTCTCCTTAAGTGGAAGGGTCTAATGCCAATAGTCACCTGGACAACGGCCGCATTCATCATTTGAGATTTAGTGCTCCTCAAAGAGGTAAAATCTTGTGCATGTTGTCATCACATAGCAACTCTATCGAGGAAACCATTGTGGAGGACTCGAGCCCAAATATCCCGGCCAAGATCGTTTTTATAAGGAATCTTTCTCTAAGAAGCTCCTGCGAAGTTGTCTTGATTCGAACCCTTTGCGAAAATGAATGACCCTTGCTAATTTTTAGGTGCTGAAATATTTTGATCACCACAAATTCTATACTGGGAGTGGCATGCAGAATAGCTGAAATCCACTGGGGCCACCAACACCGCTCTCCCAAATGGAGCTTAAGACCCAAAGGCTCACTCCCAGATTATTGAGAAAAAACATGTGATAGGGGCTAAAGATCCTACATGTGGGTGGTGTGTGTTGAATATATAATCTCACATTGGTTAACTCATACAGTATTGTGTACTTAATAATATAGATCATTGGCCTCTCCTACTACCAATTGGTTTTACATTAGCTTAGGTTTTCATCTCATCTTTGTAGGTCGTAGATGGGAAACTATCACAGACATGCTACCTCATGGCCCTTGATTCATGTTACAAGCGTTACCGTGACAAGTAAGCTTGCAATTATGGTGCTTGCATAAGCTGCGAGATGAAATATGATTTTATTCTGATTTTATTTCAGATACGAGAAATTTGAAGGGAAACCATTTTCACTTTCTGAAGCTGACTCCTTTGTATTCCATTCTCCATACAACAAGGTATCAACACCACTACCCTTTGACCATTAATTTACACAATATATTATATTAACTTGTGAAAGAATGTTATAGTTGAATTATACTAACCAGATTTTGACCTTCTGTAACAGCTAGTGCAAAAAAGTTTTGCACGGCTATACTTCAATGACTTTCTCCAAAATTCCAGGTACTTGCGCTCCCATCTTTAATTGCATGATTTGTCTCATTTTGCTACACTTTTGCTCTTACCATAACATATATATTGAAAGGGTCATTTACTAGGACCTCCCCTCAACTTTTAAAATTAGATGTATGAAAGAATCCATCATTTTTTAGTGGTGTTAGAAGCACACCTATTCTCGCTTTATGCACACCAGTGATACATGCACACTGCGAAATTTTACATGCATGCCATTTTGTTAAATGCACACCAAAAAACTATAATTGCATCTAAGAACTCGTAGGAGCGTATATGGAGTCTTTGTGCTTGTCCCAATATTAAAATTACAACACAATACTCAATTACTAAGTAGATAAAACTATACATTTAATTGTTAAAATTACAAAGAACACAGACAAAATATCCAAAACTTTGTTATATTGGTATCGTCGTGACCTGCATAAAGCATAGAATATACAAATTACTCACTATTTTTTTTGTAAAGAATATTTAGTAACAAATATTAAATTTTTTACCTTGCATATCTTGATAAACTAGACTATTTGATCATGTCATATGCACATCTTAGAGATACGAATCCGTTCATGAGAAATGTTGTTAATAAACTGAAATTGAAATATAGTTATTTACAAAGCAAAAGAATTAGTGACTTCTTACATTTATGAAGTAGTCAAATTAGCGATCTCAGTAGTCAGTTCCAAGCTCTTTGAATTCATAAAATGTTACTTGTGATATATATTGTAAATTCCAATTTTCTGCCACCGATTCATGATACCTCATCCATATGGAGAAAATAGGTGCCAATGGATAATCTTCGCACATAAGCAATCTAATGAATTTGTTATAGTTCACAAATCCAATAAATATACTCTTTCGCATCTCCAGAGGCATAAAATGCAAAGGTAGAAACGTGAAAGATTGATATTTGGAGTAATGAATGAAGGGTACATTATAGCACCTTTTGCAACGTTGCGTGCCCATTCTACTAACTCATCTTTACTTGGAAAAATTATGTTTGTAGTGAAGTGTTTTCCAACATCTAGATTTGTGTATTAGGTGAATCTTCATTAGTCAATAAACCTTGTTCTAAACTCATCGTTAACAATCGCAAAACACCCTTCAAAAAAATTATGACACCCATGTTCAAAAAAAATTATGAGGCACTCGAAAAATTTATGAACCATAAATCCCTAAATGCAGAGAACTGGAATACTCTGGAATGCAGGCTCTAGAAAGGAATAACCTCAGTCGTTTAAGGCCTTGAAAGGAGTTCTGACGTCCAGTGGGGGTTGGGAATGGAATTTTGACGTCAGGTGTGTGTGGGGGGGTTGGGGGGGGGGGGGGGGGGGGGGGGGGGCTGGGAATTGAGTTCGGATGGCGAGTGAGTGCTGGGAATAGAGATCCGATGGCGAGTGGGTGCTGGGAATGGAGATCCGGCGGGGTCGGGTCTGGGAATGGAGATCTGACGGCCGGTGGTGATTAGGAATGGAGATCTGGCAGTGGGTTGGGCCTGAGAATGGAGTTCTGGCATAGCGTCGAGCTTGGGAAGGGATTTCCGGCGTCGGGTGGCGGTTGGGAATGGATTTCCAGTGTCGTGTGGGCCTGAGTGGGCTGAGAATGGAGCGCCGGCATCGGTGGGGGCTGGGAGTGGAATGCCAGGAAAAGTTTAACATCTATTCCTGATTCCTGAGGATGAAAGGTTTAACATCTCTTCCTCTTTGCATAAATGTGTGCCAGGAAAAGTCCACAAAGACTGTGTAGGGACCATGGGAGACCTTTCATTGTGCCTGTATCGTAATGAATTGCTAGTGAAACGACTACTCAATTTTCAAAAGTCATTCTCTCTCTATCAACTATTAAATGAAAACTATTCCGAGTATATTCTATTTAGGCTTTGTTCTGAATGGAAGTTCCAAGTTTGAACAGAGAACACAATAATTAGAAAGAAATTTATCATTTTCTTTTGATTGGGAGATTAATTAGCTTTAAGCAGATTGACTAGACATAAATTACCTATCATGTAACTGTAAATAATCAATTCAATGGACTGATTTTCATTTTTACAGTTGCATATATTTCTCCTATCCAATGCTAATTCTAATGAACTGATTTTCTTTTTCTTTATTCCTCAAATTGCTTTTTCTTACCTCAGCCATGTGGATAAAGATGCAAGTGCAAAACTGGAGCCATTCGCAAATTTAATCGGAGATGAGAGTTACCAAAATCGGGATCTCGAAAAGGTTATTTCGTGATCCACTCATGCTATATACAAAGATCGAACCCGACAGCGAGTTTACGTGCTTATAACTCCGTATAATCTTCGGCAGGTCTCACAGCAATTATCGAAAAAGGTGTATGATGCAAAAGTTCAATCTTCCACCTTGATACCAAAACAGGTTGGAAATATGTACACAGCATCCCTGTATGCCGCCCTTGCCTCTGTTATTCATAATAAGCATAGCACCCTGGTAATTATTTTATTTTATTTTTAATCTAATTCGTGGTATTATTGCCATTATTTATTTATTTGTCTATTTATTTTATTTTATTTAGGATGGAGAGCGCATAGTTATGTTCTCATATGGCAGCGGCCTTGCTTCCACCATGTTCTCATTCAAACTTCATGATGGCCAGCATCCCTTCAGCCTATCGAATATAGCTTTGGTGCTAAATGTCGCGGGAAAGCTTGAGTCTCGGCACGAGGTATGCGATATTCGCGCGGCTCTCCAGTAAAATATTTGTGCTGAGCGACAGCATGTGCTGATTGATTCATGTCTGTAATTTTGGTCCCAGTTCCTTCCGGAAAAGTTCATCGAGACGATGCAGCTGATGGAGCATCGGTACGGAGCGAAGGATTTCGTGACGAGCAAAGATACGAGTTTGCTGTCTCCCGGAACGTTCTACCTCACGCACGTCGATTCGATGTACCGAAGATACTACTCGAAGAAGGCGGCGGCGGCGGAGGAGGCCAACTCCCTTCTTGCCAATGGCCATTAGGGCGGGGGCATTCACGGTTGATGCTTTGTTTCTCTTCTATGTTCAATTCTGCTAATTCTCTTCCAGTAGATTCTTTAATGTTCCATTTGCCCATTTTCTTGTTCGGTTTATGCTCCATCTGCCCATTCTCTCAAATGATTGCTCTGACATTTATTTGGATTTCTTACATTTGGATCGGATCAAAGTTTTAAGGAGCCATTTGATAAGCCAAGCCGGCTAAATCGAACCCGCCTCGAATTTATTTATTGTATGCTCGGTTTGTATGTGAATTTGATCGTGATTTATAGTGTTCTGTGAGAGCGAGAGTTGGGATTATGGACGAGAATGAGAAATCATAGGGAATGTTTATACCCCGACGAACATAAGCCAAGCCTTCTGAGTCGAATAATTTCAAATATCTTGTTAGATCTCCTCATCTTGCTCTAATGCCAGATTTTATGAATCATGCTAAATTATCCCTTGGCTTCATGCATGCGAATTTTACAGAACTTAAAATGTGGAGACAATATTAGCGAATCATCATCAAACAAAAATCCAAAATCCAAAAGAGAGAAATATTACGACGAGAAAATAAGCACTCATATGAATAAGGGCCCGTTTGGGAGAGCTTTTAAGCTTCGATATAACTTTTCTCTTTTCTCCTGGAATGAGCTAACATTTATAATAGCCTATCCCACCATAAATATTGTCAAAATGCCCAAATTGTAGGATTTTTTATGCTTTCCTTTTCATAAGGAGTGAAAACAATCATTACGAGCAGTTTAAGGTCATTTATAATCAGCAGTTTGCGATCATTTATAATTGATATGATCGAAAATTATACTAAACTGTGTGGAACATAGCCGGGGCAACGATTTGCATCCGATAGTTGGAGAGAATGGCAGAAGGTCTGTGTGAAGTTGATGAGTTTTCTTTCCACAAACTATGGGACAAAAGAGTTGATATAGGATTGGTTTATAACGTATTTCATTAATTGGAAAAATGATATATTTTAGATAACATTATTGCACCTAAGTTAGGCTTGAACATTTACTTCTAAATTCTTACCTACTGTATTTTCTGAGTTTTTTACATGCTGAAATTTAATTTTAATTAGAATTTGTTAAGAAAAACAAAAAATTTCAATGTGAAATCGTTTGATTTAATTTCATTTTAGGGCTTGTTTGGTGCCGCTTATTCCCGCGTAGTTTGCTGCAAGCCTGCAAAAATATAATAATTCATAAACCGCGTAGTTTGTTGTCGTTATTTCTTAATTAATATATAGTATTTCTTAGGGCTGGTTTAACGATTCCATCTGTTTTCACTTTAAACAAAACTTTGACAAATTAAGGGAGATCATAACGTTAAGTGCAGACCAATAACAAAAAAAAAGAAAAAAATATTGTAATCGGGGTGGAATTAATGTAATGAAGCTGCAGCTTATGTTCACTAGAGTATGGAAGCCATGAATCTCTTCCAACTACTACTAATGTAAGCGCCATTGTTGAGGCCAGAATGAGCACAATCTTGATCCTCAGATGGAGCACTACTACTACGCTTGGTGGGTCCCCGCGGCCTTGCCGGAGAACTAGAGAAGGTGGTGAATTTCATAGAGAGATCGAGGCTTGGATTGACGAGAACGAATTGCATTATGGCGACTAGTTGTTGAGATATTTATGATATATGATAGGCGTCGTGAGATGATCGACTAAGGATTACCACACGTGCATCAAACCTGTATCTAATAGTGGTGTTGCGGAACGCTTAGGGCTCGTGGTAGACCGGTTCACTTGAACCACCTTAGCTCGTGAGCGAACTAAGCGCGCAAACAGTCAATTAGAGATTTGCTGAGTACACAGGGACTTTTTAACGTGGAAAACCCGAAAATGGTAAAAAACCACGCGGTCGGAGCTGTGCCGACCAAACTTCACTATCTTCTGGGGGTTACAACTTGGAAACTAGAACTTGAGCGTGACAGGCCGCTGCTCGTTACAATATTTGGAGAGAGAGAGAACGAGCTCCGAGGGTGACATGCCACCTCTCGGAAAAACTAAGTCTTTTTCCCTTCTGAGAATGCTAGTCGCCTTTCGGAAGTGAGACGGCTAGTCGCCTTTTCCTTCTGAGAATGTCAGTCGCCTTTCGGAAGTGAGAAGGTTAGTCGCCTTTTTATTCTGAGAATGTTAGTCGCCTTTCGGAAGTGAGAAGGCTAGTCGCTTTTTTCTTCTGAGAATGCTAGTCGCCTTTCGGAAGTGAGAAGGCTAGTCGCATTTTTCTTCTGAGAATGATAGTCGTCTTTCGGAAGTGAGAAGGCTAGTCGCCTTTCGGGATTGAGAAGGCTAGTCGCCTTTCGGGATGATGAAGATCTTCAAGCCACGAAGGAGATCTTCAAGCGCCGAAGGAGAATTCCGCAAAAGTCTGCAAGGAGCTCTCCCGGGTCCAGAAGTCCAGGTCCTTTCAAATGAAGCCTTGGGGCTCCTTTTATAGCTTTGGACGGGGGCGACCCGGTAATTTTGTCGTTGGTAGTTTCCATAAATGCTCGGTGGACGAATCATATTCTCCGGTTCGGGGCCCTCGGATCGCCATTTTTCGTAAATGACCACCTTGCCCCTCGGGCAGCTTGGGCAGCTCGGGCAGTTCGGGCAGTTCCGTTGGAGGCGAAAAAGGTGACTGACTGTTCCTGAAAAGTGAGAAACCTGAAAGACAAAAAGTGAGAAGCCGAAAAGACAAAAAGTGAGAAGCCGGAAAGACAAAAAGTGAGAAACCGGAAACCCAAAAAGTGAGAAGCCGGAAACCCAAAAAGTGAGAAGCTTCCTGATCGCGCTCAGAAACGTTCTGAGCGCGCGCTAGCGCTGAAGTGCTCCAAGTGCGCAACGAACCACGGAGATGCCTCGGGCGGACGGCGGACGGGGAGTTGCCCCCCAAAGGGGGGACCGGGATCCTTTGGCGAGGAGAGGGCGCCGGACCGCACCCCGAGGAGGGGTGGGCGCGGCCGCGCACCCCAAAGAAAAAACGGGGGGGGGGGGGGGGGGGGTGCGGATTGGCCGTACCCCCCAAGGGGGTGCGGCTTGGCCGCACCCCCCAAGGGGGGATGCGGCTTGGTCGCACCCCAAGGGGGGTGCGGCTTGGCCGCACCCCCCAATGGGTGCGGCTTGGCCGCACCCCCTTGGGGGGGCGGGGGGGGGGTGCGCCTTGGCCGGCCGCACCCCCAAGGGCGGTGCGGTCGGGGGGTGCAGCCTGCGTGCTACCGCGCTCTTTGACCATCGACCCCTCCTCTCTTTTCCGGGGCTTTCTTCAGGTGCGTCCTAAGGCCTTTACGGGTGTACAACATAAGCCCCCCAAACCTTCGGAGTCCGAGTTCCGGAGCGAGGAGTTCGAAGGTTTTAATTTTTTCTGCGGCGGCTTTACCCATTGTCCTCTGTGCGGCGCTTTTCTGGTAGGAGCTGATGTCGGAGGGTGTTGGTTTTCCGAGGTCGTTGTGGGCTTGCTGCCCGGCTCTGATATCCGTATGGGCTGATGGGTTTCTGCAAAATGACAGATTAGCTTGCGCGGTTCTGAGCCCGCGGCTTTTACACAATAGAAAATTAGTTTGCGCAAGTCTGTGCTTGCGGCTTTTTTGCACGAGCCTGTGCTCGCGGCTTTTTGCACGAGTCTGTGCTCGCGGCTTGGCCGGTGAATAGCGGGTGTATTCAAACCGTGGGTGAACGTAAGGGGGGCAGGCCCCTACGTCACCGGGACTCGACGGCGGAGGAGAAGGGCGAACCTTCAATCGACGGCGGTGCGAAGTCCCCGGGGCAGGGCCCCGAAGTGGCCGGTGAATAGCTTGTGTATTCAAACCGGAGGCGAACGTAAGGGGGGCAGGCCCCTACGACGCTGGGACTCGACGACGGAGGAGAAGGGCGAACCTTCAATCGACGGCGGTGCAAAGCCCCCGAGGCAGGGCCTCGAAGTGGCCGGTGAATAGCTGGTGTATTCAAACCGGGGGCGAACGTAAGGGGGGTAGGCCCCTACGACGCTGGGACTCGACGGCGGAGGAGAAGGGCGCACCTTCAATCGACGGCGGTGCAAAGCCCCCGAGGCAGGGCCTCTTTATAAAGTTTTTTCTTAAGTGAGTGTAAGTGTCAAAATATGGTTTTACAGTATGAAATCATTTGGTGCATAGCTTTATGTAAGATAAGATAGGTGCACGAGTCTGGGCTCGCGGCTTTTATATAACATGTAATATAAGATAAGTGCACGAGTCTGAGCTCGCGGCTTGTACATAAATTATAAGATAAATCCACACGAGTCGGAGCTCGCGGCTTGGTACAGAAATTGAAGATAAGTTTGCACGAGCTTGAGCTCGTGGCTTAGTACATGGTATGTAACATCCCCCAAACTGCTAGACCCCTAAGTTGGTTTTGTCATGACTGGGTCATGACAAAACCATAGGAAGAACCTTTTTGAACCTAAGAGCTTAGGAAAGGAGGAGGAAGCCACCTTGGTCTGCAAATAGCAATTCCCATCTTCCAAGCTTGGGATTGGAATTTAGGGCTTCATCCTAACCCTTGGACCCCACCATAGTGTCCCTAACCCTTTAGAGGTCCCCTTAGGGCACCTTGGGCCCATTGAAGTCAACCTAAGAGGCCAATTTGACCAAAGTCAACATAAACCCTCAAATTGGTCAAAGTAGCCCATTTAGAGCCAATCAACCCTCACCATGTCAAATTGATCACACTCCTAGGTTTATAATACCATTATAGACCTAATGGACCCAAAAGCCCCATCATGGGACCCCCAGGGGTGCAAATTGACCAAAATGCCCTTTTTAGGTCAAAATGACCTTTCTTCTCAAAGTACCCCAATTGACCTCCACCACATTAAATTGACCTCACCCCTAGGGCTATCATGTCATAGGGGAGCTAGTGGACCAAAAAGCCCCATGACCAAGTCAACCCTAGGGCTCAATTTGACCAAAGTCAAATTAGCCTATTTTGGTCAAATCACCTTAGATTGGGTCAACCAAGAACCATATGACCAAATTGACTCCACCATCAGTTCCTAAACTTAATTTAGAACCTATTGAACCCAAAAGCCCCATCCTAGGGTTCCCCAATTGACCAATAAAGTCAAAATTGCCCAATTTAGGTCAAAATGCTCAAACCTAACCCAATCTCTTTGGGCTAGCTCAATTGGATGGTCAACCAGCCCATGTGGACCCTCATTAAACTCAGGAGAGAGGGTAGAAACCGACCATGGTGGTTAGGAGAGAGAAAATGGGAGTTTCACCATTTTTGGAAGAGAGAGAAGAAGCCATTCATGGCCATTAAGAGGTTTCACCTCTTGGCTCCCCCAATTGATGCCTCCATTCAACTCCTCAGCCAGCTGGGAGAAGTTTCCATCAGTTACACAAGGGAATTAAGGCAGGGGAGATGGAGAGGGGCCGGCCATGGAAGAAACCGAGGAAGCCATTAATGGCCATGGAGCTTAAAGCCATCACCACCCCCAATCGAACCCCCCTTCACCTTCAGTGACCTGAGAGGAGAGAAACCCCCTAGTTACCTGGAGATTTCGTGCACTGTAGGAGGGAATTGGCATGGCTTCTCAACCGGCGGCAGCTCCCATGGTGTACTCAAGGTTGACTCGACGGCAAGCCCTCCAGCAGGTCCCGTTCTCCTCCCTGAACTCTAAGGGTTAGATCCAAATCGACGGCGGCTCGAATCGTGGTCAATCGGCCGTGAATCGAGTCGGCCAATCCTCCCGTTGATCGGGTTGGGTATCCTTCTACAGATCACGATTCCGGCCACCTCCGGCCGATCAAACACCGCTCATCGCCGGCCCCCACCTCAACGGAGGTGGTGGTGGCGTTGGTCGGCCGGGGCGGCGCTCAGGTGGCCGGGAAATCATCGCTCAAGGTGGCCCAGGCGCGGTAAATCTCAGCCGCTGACTCATTGGGGACGATGACCCAGCGCCCTCCGATCTGCTTTAGGATTCGTGCTCATTTAATTCAATCCTTATTAAATCTGTGATTAAAATGCAGCCCCTATTTAAATCTGGGAAAAATACTTAGAGGCCGAATCATGAAAAGTGGTCAACATAGATAATGTAGCCCTTTGGGTCTAGTTTCATACAAAATTGAAATCACTCAATTTGGAGTCCTGGTTAGGGCTCAGCACTCATTCTAGTGGAGGCTGTCTTTAGGGCTAATCAGAACTCATTTTTGATGCCCACCCCATTATATAACTCCAAATAACTTGATTTTTGGGGTGTAGTCTAGTCTTGTGCATACCTAGCTCATGTCCAAAGATCACAAGGATTGGTGAAGTTTTCTTCTTAATTTTTGGGAAAGACCAATAATCCTAGTTTAACCTAATTAGGTGTCCTAAACACCTCAAAACCCTTCCAAACTTGGATGGGTGGTCCTAAGGGGTATGTATAGGCCCTGGTTAAAATATCATGATTTATGGAGTTGTTTTGGTAGGGTATTCCACTAAAATAGCCTTAGGCTCCCTAGGTTTGGGCAAAACTTTGGGTGAGTGCCCCCACCTTTCCACAAGGTCTTTTGGCTCCATATTTGGGGTGCACCTCACCCTCCCCCATGCCAACCTATGGTTCAAGTTTGGAGGCCATTGGGGGAGTTTTGCCCTAGTAAATCAAAAAGGGGCAAAATTGCTATTTGCACCCCAAATAGGTGCCCATTGGAATTCCACTCCTCACCAATTATTGGTAGGATCTTAGGTGGTCTTCCACTGACCTATGGTCAGTATAGTGAGTAGTATGGACTTGGGCAAGGTAGGGAGACCTTTGAGTCTAGTTTCTCTTAAAGGTTATGTTTAGGGTAAAGGTAAACCTAAGCTAGTTTTGGGGTGTGGAGGGGTTTCCTCCCATTGATTGTTGGGGTAATTTTGGTCACTGCCTTGGGAGGTAGGAGGCACCCCAAGGAGCCACTTTGGGTGGGTTAGGACCTATTGTTCCCATAAATCCTAATGGTTGAGTTTATGGTACCCTCTTAGGGTTTGTGAAGGAGGTAGGAGTAAATGCCCATGGGGAGAAGTGTAATAGACCTCTCTGAGTCCCCAGAGTGGTATAATCCCCTCCCAAGAGGTTTGAGTGGATGTGGAGATGTTTAGGTCCTAACCCTAGGCTAAACCCTTAAGGGGTGCAAATAGGGGTCAATGAAGGGAGTAGGGTCAAACCCTAGTGGTTTGACCTAAAGTTTTGGTGGGTAGGTCTTAGTGACCAGAGAAGACTCCCTTGTGAATTTGAAGAGGTTTGGAGTTGTCTAACCTAGGTAATAAATCCTTGGGTAGATTTGTAAATAATTGGAATTTGGAGATATAGGAAGAAGTAGCACTTAGGGAATCATCATCTTCTGTCACCCACTTGTTTTTGAGGTTATAAATCTCTGGAGTTCCTACTAGAGCTATTGGAGAAGGTTAGACCCTAACCCTAGGCTAAACCCTAAAGGGGTGCAATTAGAGGTTAATGAAGGAAGAGGGGTCAAACCACAGTGGCTTGACTTGAAATTTTGGGTAGATGGCCTTAGAGACCAGAGAATGCTACTGTAGGAGTTTGGAGGGATTTGGAGTTGCCAATCATAAGTAATAAACCCTAGGGTAGATTTGTAATTATTTAGGGTTTGAGGTTTTAGGGAGAAATAGTATTTATCAATTTACCGTCTTCTGTCATAATCATGGTTTTAATGTCATATATCTCTGGAAGAATTGGTTAGATCATTAGTTAACCCTTGGAGGTCCAAATTGTAATATTCCTCATTGTTGGCAATTTTTGGGTTGGTTAAATTTGTGATGATAAATTACTGTAATTGCATGTAACTTTGCTGGATGTCTTTTCATAACAATATATAACCTCTGTAATTTTCTCATAATTTATAGATCAATATTTTTGGTACCTCTAGTTCATTTTGAAAGAAATTGCAAATATATCCTTGGATGGAATTACAAACATACCCTCTGAATAGCATGGTCAAACTTTGTAGGATTAAATATTTTATTAATAAGCACCACTGTGTTAATTTGCACAAGGATTGGAGTTCATATGAGGGTACCTCCTTTGGAAATTATTGGAAATAATTGTGTTTTGGAATTTCTAAAAATAATAAATCTTGCTGGTTTTCCCTAAAACTTTATCTCTACTGTTTATTAGGTACCCTTGATTTATGAGTAAATTGGAGTGGGCATAGGAGGTCAGAAAAATATACTTGTAGTTCAAACCTTAGTTATGTGGCCATTTGGAAAATTATTTAAAATACAATTATTAATGGAAAATTATGAAACCCTAGATTTGATCTGAAGTAGGTAGTATGGGTCCCCAGTAAATCCCTTGGGTCAAGAAGTTGGATATTTAGTGTACCTCTCTTCATGAGCATCAAAACGTTAAGGGTGGTCTGCGTTTAGCAATTTGACAACTTTGGGGTTAGAGGTCAATCTGGTAGTCTTGGGTCTGAAGTGATGAAGGTTGGGTGGTAGCCTTGTATTATGTATGGGTCTCTAGAGAAGTTGGGGTTTGGTAAGTCTTAGGGTGGTGGGGTGCCACCCTCGGCTAGGTCGTCCGGGAATTGACGAAAGATCGTCTTTTCTTGTTAGCGTCTTTGAGCACCTGAGTTTCTAAGGCAGGAAAGTCACTCTGAGGGAGTGCATATGGAAGTCTAGCCGGTTTAGTCCGGTGGTCTTTTGTTTCTGAGGTAGTTATTGGTGACGGGCGGGTTAGCCCGGGGAGCTTGTAGCTCGGTATTGTTGGAAGATAATTTGCATGTGCATAAGGTGGTGGGTCCTTCGTGTTGGCGGTCGTTGCACCGACGTTAACACTTGGGCTCGGCAAGTGTGGTATTTACACTTAGCCATAAAAGTCTGGCGGTCCAGTCAGTATGAGTACGCAGACGCTCCGCGGGTTTTGTGGAGGCGTACGATAGGTCTAGGTCAGGTAGTGCATATACCAACCTAGAGGTGGGCGAGGCCCAACCCACCGCTTCCGTTTGCCACTACGGGAGTATCCTGAGGAGTCTAGCTCGCTCCAAAAAGAGGGAACTAAAGGTCTATGCGCATAGAGTCGTAGTGGGTGAGTTGCACTTGTTTGATCACCGCATAATCACATACTTGCATGACATAGCATAATCATTGCATTCAACCCCTGACACCTATCGTATAAATTGGTATGGGACTTTTTATACGATAGGCCCTGCTAAACGACCCCTTGGTCTATAGGTTTGTATGGGCACTCCTATAAATCAATGGTTAATATTATAATATTTAGATTGTTTCTACATTTACTCATTACTGCTTTACCTTTACTTTACCCTGCTGTTTCTATTTTGTTTCATTTATATATATATATCACCTGTGTAGAGTAGATATTACCTTGTCACCTGCATTTGTTCCTACCCCTTGTTTGTCCTCCGCTTCCTCCTTTCCATCCGGTGCCTAGGAGCCCTGGGGGGAGGGGTGGGGAATTGGCTGAGTCTTTATGACTGGCGGTCGGTGGACCTTATCATTTTAGGAGACCGCGGCGACGGAGCAGCACCAGAGGCCGGTGCAAATGGAGGCGGGGCAGTCTAGCTCAGGAGCTCAGATGACAGGATCCGTGAGTGTTGGTTTAGTTGTTTTGCTTCCGCGAGTGAATCATGTAGTGAGGATCTGATGTATTGGGCAAGGCCCTAGTTATCTTGTTTTCCTTTCTTTCAGTTATGGTTGTGGACATCTTTTGATGATTTATTTGTATATGTGATGTGGACATGTTTTGCTTGCTTTCTTCATGTTAGCTTACTTTTCTTGTGATCGATTTGGCCGGCAGGATCGGCGTTTTGTAGTGACGACCTTCCCGAGCGAAGGTGTCACCACTAAACGGCGGTTCTGGGCCTAAGACCCGGTGGTTTTTGCAAAAAAAAAAAAGGGTCTTACAAGTGGTATCAGAGGCAAACACCGATCCAAGGAAAAGAAGTCCACAAACCCTGGGCCACCCCGCGCGAGCTTAGTTTGCGGACAAACTAGCAGCGGAAGCAATGGTGTGCCCATAAGGGAAATCACATGTAAAAGTCCACTTATAACTGAAATTTTTTCTTCCCTTTAGCTAAGTCCCTTATAAGTGCAATCTTTCTTGTGTAGCCGGCAACGGAACCTTCACCGCAGCATGGAGTCCCGCCGACTCCGAACGTCGTTCCACCACCACCGGCTCCGACTCCGTTCCAGCAGACGGAGTTGGGGCAGACTCTGACTGCCATCTTGGAGACATTCAGAGCACAGCAGGCACCGGCTCCTCAGCAAAACCCTGGGGCCAACTGGCTGAGCATCTTTCGGGGTCTCTCCCCACCAGCATTCATCGGGACGGAGACTGTTGTGAGGACCGAAGAATGGGTAGACATCATGGAGGAGATGTTGTCAGGAATCCAGTGCCCGGCAGACATGGAGGTGCCACTGGTGGTTTCATGCCTGGAATCCCATGCTAAGAGGTGGTGGAAGAGGTTCCTGGCTACATCGTACCCGGGATTAGAGGCAGCAGATGTTGCTTGGGATGATTTCAAAGCGGCGTTGTTGGAGCATTTTGTGCCGCAGTCGGCAAGAGATGACTTGGAAGATAGATTTCTGCAGTTGCGGCAGGGGAGTAGATCAGTGCTGGAGTACCATCAGGAGTTCACCCACCTGTCCCGGTTTGCGGTATCCTACCAACTGGACGATGCGGGATATGCTAAGAGATTCTATAAGGGCCTCCGGGACGAGTTGAGGCAGGCCCTCCTTTTTGTCTCCGACGGTTGTATGTCCAGGATTCTGGAGATGGCGAAGAAGCTGGAAGGAGACCAGCAAGTTGTTCGTGGGAGGAAGAGACCCATGGAGGACCAGGGAAGAAATGGCAGGAGAGATCAGCCGAGAAACAGAGACGCTGGAGAAGGAAGGACGGAGGTCCGACCCCGTCAGGGGGAGAGGCAGGAACAAAGGGAGCCGGTAGTTTTGACTCCTCAGCCTCTGCAGATGAGGGAAATGCCAAGGATTGGAGGAGGTGGGCAACCTCCGGAATGCTACCACTGCCACCAGGTCGGCCACATCAAGAGGAACTGCCCCCAGAGGAATGCTCTTCCAGCACCTCAGGCAGCACCTCGGGGTCAGCATCCCGGAGGCCGAGGACGTGGTCGAGGCCGTGGATTTCAGGGTGACGATCGGAGGCACTACAGAGAGCAGGCTTATGCCTTAGATTTGGCCAGGCCCAGGGACCCGGCAAGGGTCATCGCAGGTATTTGTCGCTTTTAAATTTTTAAATAATTAATGTTTTGAAAGTTTCAGCTTTACCTTAGCTTTGAACCAATCGTCAAACCCTTCAGGTTTAGTTTCCATTTTCGGCAAACCTGCTTTTGCCTTGTTCGATACGGGTGCCTCGCACTCGTTCGTCTCGGCCAAGTTTATCGAAGACCTAGACCAAGTCAAGCACCTCAAAAGCGACTATAGGAGAGTGAGATTTCCGGACGGATCAGAGGTCTTAACAAATTTAGCATGCCTAATAAGTCTGGAGATTGGGGGAAGACTGTTCGAAGTCCCGGCAACTGTTCTGAAGATGAGGGATTACGACCTGATCCTGGGCATGAGTTGGTTGTATGAGAACCGGGCAAGGATTGACTGCCCGGCAAGGCGGATCGTGCTAGAGCATAAAGACGGGGTTGTGGCGTTCGAAGGTACTCAACTTACCTCTCGTCTCTTTTTATCGTCCATTCAGGCCGTTAAGGCCCACCTGCAGGGAGACGAGGTTTACCAGGTGCTCTTCGAGGCGACTGAAGTCAAGGACTCAGTGCCTAGTATCCCGGTAGTTCGAGATTTTGCGGATGTCTTTCCGGAGAAGCTTCCTGGGCTACCACCGCACCGCGAGAAGGATTTTCAGATTCAGCTGGTGCCAGGGGCCAAGCCGGTGTCCAAAGCTCCTTATCGGATGGCCCCGAAGGAGTTGGTAGAGTTTCGGAGCCAGCTGCAGGAGCTGGTGGAAGCCGGGTTCGTTAGGCCGAGTTCCTCACCTTGGGGAGCTCCGGTGTTATTTGTGAAGAAGAAGGATGGGACGCTCCGACTGTGCATCGATTACAGAGCTCTGAATAGGCTGACGGTGCGGAACACGTACCCTCTGCCAAGGATAGACGAGCTCTTTGACCAGCTAGAGGGAGCCCACTGCTTCTCGAAGCTGGATTTGAGATCGGGATATTATCAGCTAAGGATCCAAGAGGAGGACATCCCGAAGACGGCTTTCAGCAGCCGGTATGGATTGTACGAGTTCACGGTGATGCCGTTCGGGCTCACAAATGCACCTTCAGCATTTATGAGCTTGATGAATCGGGTGTTTGAGCCTTACCTCGACATCTTTGTCATAGTGTTCATCGACGACATCCTCATCTACTCGAGGACGGAGGAGGAGCATGCGCAGCATTTGGCACTAACCTTGGGGAGGCTGTGGGAGCATCGGTTATATGCTAAGTTCAGTAAATGCCAGTTCTGGTTGAAGGAGGTGGCCTTCCTGGGCCACATCATCAGTGGAGCAGGCTTGGCAGTAGATCCAGCAAAGGTTCAGGCAGTACGGGACTGGCCGCCGCTGAAGACGGCCACCGACGTAAGAAGTTTCTTGGGACTTGCCGGCTACTACCGGAAGTTCGTTCAGGGATTCTCTCAGATAGCCCTCCCGCTTACCGCTCTGACAAGAAAGGATGCTGTATTTTCTTGGACGCCGCAGTGCGAGACAGCTTTCCAGGAGCTAAAGGGTCGGCTCACTTCAGCTCCCATCCTTGCCCTTCCGTCGGGGAAGGAAGGATTTCAAGTGTATACGGATGCATCTTATCAGGGGATGGGTGCCGTTCTGATGCAGAACGGGCATGTGATAGCTTATGCCTCCCGCCAGTTGAAGGACCACGAGCAGAACTACCCAGTGCATGATTTGGAGATGGGAGCAGTCGTATTCGCTCTTAAGATCTGGCGACACTACCTCTATGGTGTCCACTGCGACATATTCTCAGATCACAAAAATCTGAAGTATGTAGATACGCAGAAGGAGTTGAATATCCGACAAAGGCGATGGGTGGAGTTCCTATCAGATTACCAGTATACGATGCATTACCACCCAGGGAAGGCAAACGTAGTAGCAGACGCTCTGAGCAGGAGAGCTACCACATCAGGAGCAGAGCCTAAGCTGATGGCCATGGAGTTGGTGCGAATGTTCGAAGATATGCAGATCTCCCTGGTATCGGAAGACGATCCGGAGCTGTACAAGGAGTACCTAGCGGCGATTGGTGCCACATATGACATTCGAGACCGCATCAGGGAAGGGCAGAGGCAGGATGCCAAGCTGGAGCCGATATTCAGAGCCTTGGAGGAAGGCTCAGCTGGAGATTATTCGATGAAGGACGGCCTGTTGAGTTTTAGAGGTCGGGTGTATGTGCCGGCAGGAGATCAGATCCGGGAAGATATTATGGCAGAGGCTCACTGCAGTAAGTATTCAGTGCACCCGGGCATTACCAAGATGACGGCAGATCTGAAGAAGACCATATACTGGCCGGGTATGAAGAGGGATATCATTTATTTTGTGACCCACTGCGAGACCTGCCAGCTTGTGAAGGCGGAGTGTCGGAACCCCGCAGGATTATTGCAGCCACTCCCAGTGCCGGAGTGGAAGTTCGACGATATAGCGATGGATTTTATTCATGGTCTTCCCCGATCTCGTACGGGGAATGACTCGATTTGGGTGATTGTCGACAGGCTGACGAAGGTGGCTAGATTCATTCCGATCAGGAAGGATGATTCAGTCAGAGTTTTGGTTCGAAAGTTTGTGGAGCAGTTTATCCGTTATCATGGTGTGCCAAGGACGATAGTTTCCGACCGAGATGGACGTTTTACGTCAAGGGAGTGGAGAGCGGTGCAGGCCTATCTAGGCACCCGGTTGACCTTCAGTACAGCTTTCCACCCCCAGACAGACGGGCAAACGGAGCGCACCAATCGGACCTTGGAGGATCTTTTGCGTCTTTGCATTCTAGACCGTGGGGAGCCTTGGGAGAGACTGTTGCCGTTGGTCGAGTTCTCTTATAACAACAGTCACCAGGCTAGCATAGGCAGAGCACCTTACGAGGCATTATATGGACGGAGGTGCAGGACACCGTTATCTTGGACTCAGGATGAGGACCCCAAGGCTCTTGGCTCAGAGTTCGTGGAGGACACGGAGGCCCAGGTGAGGTTGATTCGAGATAGGATGCTGGAGGCCCAGAGCAGGCAGGCCAAGTATTACGATGCGCGTCATCGTATGGTGGAGTTCCAGGTGGGAGACCGGGTTTTCTTGAAGATACGTCCGATGCATGGAGTCTCGAGGGTTCGCGGCCGGAAGAAGCTCAGTCCAAGGTTTATGGGACCCTATAGGATCCTGGAGCGGATCGGCCCCTTGGCTTACAGACTGGAGCTACCGCCGGATTTGGAGGGACTGCATGACGTATTCCACGTCTCTTCACTTAGGAAGGCTTTACTTCGGCCTGAGCAGCAGGTGTCTACTTCTGAGGGGCCAGTAGCTACAGATCGATCGATTCACTTGGAGCCGGTTCGGATAGACGACACAGAGCTACGAGTCTTGCGGCGCAAGAAGGTCCCACTGGTCAAGGTCCTGTGGAGGAATCATGGACAGGAAGAACATACTTGGGAGCCACTGGACTTGATGCAGCAAAAATATCCGCAGCTTTTTACGACAGGTACAACTTACTTTTTCTAGGATGTTACAGCTTTTCCTCTAGTAGAAACCCCATAGGCTTGTCTGAATTTCGGGGACGAAATTTTTATTTTTATGTATTGGGATTTGTAACATCCCCCAAACTGCTAGACCCCTAAGTTGGTTTTGTCATGACTGGGTCATGACAAAACCATAGGAAGAACCTTTTTGAACCTAAGAGCTTAGGAAAGGAGGAGGAAGCCACCTTGGTCTGCAAATAGCAATTCCCATCTTCCAAGCTTGGGATTGGAATTTAGGGCTTCATCCTAACCCTTGGACCCCACCATAGTGTCCCTAACCCTTTAGAGGTCCCCTTAGGGCACCTTGGGCCCATTGAAGTCAACCTAAGAGGCCAATTTGACCAAAGTCAACATAAACCCTCAAATTGGTCAAAGTAGCCCATTTAGAGCCAATCAACCCTCACCATGTCAAATTGATCACACTCCTAGGTTTATAATACCATTATAGACCTAATGGACCCAAAAGCCCCATCATGGGACCCCCAGGGGTGCAAATTGACCAAAATGCCCTTTTTAGGTCAAAATGACCTTTCTTCTCAAAGTACCCCAATTGACCTCCACCACATTAAATTGACCTCACCCCTAGGGCTATCATGTCATAGGGGAGCTAGTGGACCAAAAAGCCCCATGACCAAGTCAACCCTAGGGCTCAATTTGACCAAAGTCAAATTAGCCTATTTTGGTCAAATCACCTTAGATTGGGTCAACCAAGAACCATATGACCAAATTGACTCCACCATCAGTTCCTAAACTTAATTTAGAACCTATTGAACCCAAAAGCCCCATCCTAGGGTTCCCCAATTGACCAATAAAGTCAAAATTGCCCAATTTAGGTCAAAATGCTCAAACCTAACCCAATCTCTTTGGGCTAGCTCAATTGGATGGTCAACCAGCCCATGTGGACCCTCATTAAACTCAGGAGAGAGGGTAGAAACCGACCATGGTGGTTAGGAGAGAGAAAATGGGAGTTTCACCATTTTTGGAAGAGAGAGAAGAAGCCATTCATGGCCATTAAGAGGTTTCACCTCTTGGCTCCCCCAATTGATGCCTCCATTCAACTCCTCAGCCAGCTGGGAGAAGTTTCCATCAGTTACACAAGGGAATTAAGGCAGGGGAGATGGAGAGGGGCCGGCCATGGAAGAAACCGAGGAAGCCATTAATGGCCATGGAGCTTAAAGCCATCACCACCCCCAATCGAACCCCCCTTCACCTTCAGTGACCTGAGAGGAGAGAAACCCCCTAGTTACCTGGAGATTTCGTGCACTGTAGGAGGGAATTGGCATGGCTTCTCAACCGGCGGCAGCTCCCATGGTGTACTCAAGGTTGACTCGACGGCAAGCCCTCCAGCAGGTCCCGTTCTCCTCCCTGAACTCTAAGGGTTAGATCCAAATCGACGGCGGCTCGAATCGTGGTCAATCGGCCGTGAATCGAGTCGGCCAATCCTCCCGTTGATCGGGTTGGGTATCCTTCTACAGATCACGATTCCGGCCACCTCCGGCCGATCAAACACCGCTCATCGCCGGCCCCCACCTCAACGGAGGTGGTGGTGGCGTTGGTCGGCCGGGGCGGCGCTCAGGTGGCCGGGAAATCATCGCTCAAGGTGGCCCAGGCGCGGTAAATCTCAGCCGCTGACTCATTGGGGACGATGACCCAGCGCCCTCCGATCTGCTTTAGGATTCGTGCTCATTTAATTCAATCCTTATTAAATCTGTGATTAAAATGCAGCCCCTATTTAAATCTGGGAAAAATACTTAGAGGCCGAATCATGAAAAGTAATCAACATAGAAAATGTAGCCCTTTGGGTCTAGTTTCATACAAAATTGAAATCACTCAATTTGGAGTTCTGGTTAGGGCTCAGCACTCATTCTAGTGGAGGCTGTCTTTAGGGCTAATCAGAACTCATTTTTGATGCCCACCCCATTATATAACTCCAAATGACTTGATTTTTGGGGTGTAGTCTAGTCTTGTGCATACCTAGCTCATGTCTAAAGATCACAAGGATTGGTGAAGTTTTCTTCTTAATTTTTGGGAAAGACCAATAATCCTAGTTTAACCTAATTAGGTGTCCTAAACACCTCAAAACCCTTCCAAACTTGGATGGGTGGTCCTAAGGGGTAAGTATAGGCCCTGGTTAAAATATCATGATTTATGGAGTTGTTTTGGTAGGGTATTCCACTAAAATAGCCTTAGGCTCCCTAGGTTTGGGCAAAACTTTGGGTGAGTGCCCCCACCTTTCCACAAGGTCTTTTGGCTCCATATTTGGGGTGCACCTCACCCTCCCCCATGCCAACCTATGGTTCAAGTTTGGAGGCCATTGGGGGAGTTTTGCCCTAGTAAATCAAAAAGGGGCAAAATTGCTATTTGCACCCCAAATAGGTGCCCATTGGAATTCCACTCCTCACCAATTATTGGTAGGATCTTAGGTGGTCTTCCACTGACCTATGGTCAGTATAGTGAGTAGTATGGACTTGGGCAAGGTAGGGAGACCTTTGAGTCTAGTTTCTCTTAAAGGTTATGTTTAGGGTAAAGGTAAACCTAAGCTAGTTTTGGGGTGTGGAGGGGTTTCCTCCCATTGATTGTTGGGGTAATTTTGGTCACTGCCTTGGGAGGTAGGAGGCACCCCAAGGAGCCACTTTGGGTGGGTTAGGACCTATTGTGCCCATAAATCCTAATGGTTGAGTTTATGGTACCCTCTTAGGGTTTGTGAAGGAGGTAGGAGTAAATGCCCATGGGGAGAAGTGTAATAGACCTCTCTGAGTCCCCAGAGTGGTATAATCCCCTCCCAAGAGGTTTGAGTGGATGTGGAGATGTTTAGGTCCTAACCCTAGGCTAAACCCTTAAGGGGTGCAAATAGGGGTCAATGAAGGGAGTAGGGTCAAACCCTAGTGGTTTGACCTAAAGTTTTGGTGGGTAGGTCTTAGTGACCAGAGAAGACTCCCTTGTGAATTTGAAGAGGTTTGGAGTTGTCTAACCTAGGTAATAAATCCTTGGGTAGATTTGTAAATAATTGGAATTTGGAGATATTGGAAGAAGTAGCACTTAGGGAATCATCATCTTCTGTCACCCACTTGATTTTGAGGTTATAAATCTCTGGAGTTCCTACTAGAGCTATTGGAGAAGGTTAGACCCTAACCCTAGGCTAAACCCTAAAGGGGTGCAATTAGAGGTTAATGAAGGAAGAGGGGTCAAACCACAGTGGCTTGACTTGAAATTTTGGGTAGATGGCCTTAGAGACCAGAGAATGCTACTGTAGGAGTTTGGAGGGATTTGGAGTTGCCAATCATAAGTAATAAACCCTAGGGTAGATTTGTAATTATTTAGGGTTTGAGGTTTTAGGGAGAAATAGTATTTATCAATTTACCATCTTCTGTCATAATCATGGTTTTAATGTCATATATCTCTGGAAGAATTGGTTAGATCATGAGTTAACCCTTGGAGGTCCAAATTGTAATATTCCTCATTGTTGGCAATTTTTGGGTTGGTTAAATTTGTGATGATAAATTACTGTAATTGCATGTAACTTTGCTGGATGTCTTTTCATAACAATATATAACCTCTGTAATTTTCTCATAATTTATAGATCAATATTTTTGGTACCTCTAGTTCATTTTGAAAGAAATTGCAAATATATCCTTGGATGGAATTACAAACATACCCTCTGAATAGCATGGTCAAACTTTGTAGGATTAAATATTTTATTAATAAGCACCACTTTGTTAATTTGCACAAGTATTGGAGTTCATATGAGGGTATCTCCTTTGGAAATTATTGGAAATAATTGTGTTTTGGAATTTCTAAAAATAATAAATCTTGCTGGTTTTCCCTAAAACTTTATCTCTACTGTTTATTAGGTACCCTTGATTTATGAGTAAATTGGAGTGGGCATAGGAGGTCAGAAAAATATACTTGTAGTTCAAACCTTAGTTATGTGGCCATTTGGAAAATTATTTAAAATACAATTATTAATGGAAAATTATGAAACCCTAGATTTGATCTGAAGTAGGTAGTATGGGTCCCCAGTAAATCCCTTGGGTCAAGAAGTTGGATATTTAGTGTACCTCTCTTCATGAGCATCAAAACGTTAAGGGTGGTCTGCGTTTAGCAATTTGACAACTTTGGGGTTAGAGGTCAATCTGGTAGTCTTGGGTCTGAAGTGATGAAGGTTGGGTGGTAGCCTTGTATTATGTATGGGTCTCTAGAGAAGTTGGGGTTTGGTAAGTCTTAGGGTGGTGGGGTGCCACCCTCGGCTAGGTCGTCCGGGAATTGACGAAAGATCGTCTTTTCTTGTTAGCGTCTTTGAGCACCTGAGTTTCTAAGGCAGGAAAGTCACTCTGAGGGAGTGCATATGGAAGTCTAGCCGGTTTACTCCGGTGGTCTTTTGTTTCTGAGGTAGTTATTGGTGACGGGCGGGTTAGCCCGGGGAGCTTGTAGCTCGGTATTGTTGGAAGATAATTTGCATGTGCATAAGATGGTGGGTCCTTCGTGTTGGCGGTCGTTGCACCGACGTTAACACTTGGGCTCGGCAAGTGTGGTATTTACACTTAGCCATAAAAGTCTGGCGGTCCAGTCAGTATGAGTACGCAGACGCTCCGCGGGTTTTGTGGAGGCGTACGATAGGTCTAGGTCAGGTAGTGCATATACCAACCTAGAGGTGGGCGAGGCCCAACCCACCGCTTCCGTTTGCCACTACGGGAGTATCCTGAGGAGTCTAGCTCGCTCCAAAAAGAGGGAACTAAAGGTCTATGCGCATAGAGTCGTAGTGGGTGAGTTGCACTTGTTTGATCACCGCATAATCACATACTTGCATGACATAGCATAATCATTGCATTCAACCCCTGGCACCTATCGTATAAATTGGTATGGGACTTTTTATACGATAGGCCCTGCTAAACGACCCCTTGGTCTATAGGTTTGTATGGGCACTCCTATAAATCAATGGTTAATATTATAATATTTAGATTGTTTCTACATTTACTCATTACTGCTTTACCTTTACTTTACCCTGCTGTTTCTATTTTGTTTCATTTATATATATATATCACCTGTGTAGAGTAGATATTACCTTGTCACCTGCATTTGTTCCTACCCCTTGTTTGTCCTCCGCTTCCTCCTTTCCATCCGGTGCCTAGGACCGCGGCGACGGAGCAGCACCAGAGGCCGGTGCAAATGGAGGCGGGGCAGTCTAGCTCAGGAGCTCAGATGACAGGATCCGTGAGTGTTGGTTTAGTTGTTTTGCTTCCGCGAGTGAATCATGTAGTGAGGATCTGATGTATTGGGCAAGGCCCTAGTTATCTTGTTTTCCTTTCTTTCAGTTATGGTTGTGGACATCTTTTGATGATTTATTTGTATATGTGATGTGGACATGTTTTGCTTGCTTTCTTCATGTTAGCTTACTTTTCTTGTGATCGATTTGGCCGGCAGGATCGGCGTTTTGTAGTGACGACCTTCCCGAGCGAAGGTGTCACCACTAAACGGCGGTTCTGGGCCTAAGACCCGGTGGTTTTTGCAAAAAAAAAAATAGGGTCTTACATGGTAGAGGTCTCTGGATCACTGGTAAAAGCGGCGCAGGTTTTGAGCGTTCCAGGTGTAACATCCCGACTTTTATTGGGCCACTAGACCCTAGTGAGCCCAATAAAAGTAGGCCCGAGCAGTAGAAAACGACCATTTCGGGTATCGTAGCGCGCCACTACCTCATTATTATGAATAGTGGCCGTACGAACCCCGAATTGACTTCCGTCAGTTCCGTTGAACTCGTATAGACAATACGAGCGCAATGGAATTCGTTGCACTCCGATCCGAGGTCGTATGGAGAAAACGACCGTTTCGGGTATCGTAGCGCGCCACTACCTCATTATTATGAATAGTGGTCGTACGAACCCCGAATTGACTTCCGTCAGTTCCGTTGGACTCGTATAGACAATACGAGCGCAATGGAATTCGTTGCACTCCGATCCGAGGTCGTATGGAGAAAACGACCATTTCGGGTATCGTAGCGCGCCACTACCTCATTATTATGAATAGTGGCCGTACGAACCCCGAATTGACTTCCGTCAGTTCCGTTGGACTCGTATGGACAATACGAACGCAACGGAATTCGTTGCACTCCGATCCGAGGTCGTATAGAGAAAACGACCGTTTCGGGTATCGTAGCGCGCCACTACCTCATTATTATGAATAATGGCCATACGAGCCCCGAATTGACTTCCGTCAGTTCCGTTGGACTCGTATGGACAATACGAACGCAACGGAATTCGTTGCACTCCGATCCGAGGTCGTATGGAGAAAACGACTGTTTCGGGTATCGTAGCGCGCCACTACCTCATTATTATGAATAATGGCCATACGAGCCCCGAATTGACTTCCGTCAGTTCCGTTGGACTCGTATGGACAATACGAACGCAACGGAATTCGTTGCACTTCTATCCGAGGTCGTTTGAAGAAAACGACCATTTCGGGTATCGTAGCGCGCCACCACCTCATTATTGTAAATAGTGGCCGTACGAACCCCGAATTGACATCCGTCAGTTCCGTTGGACTCGTATGGACAATACAAGCGCGACAGAACTCGTTGCGTCTCGATACAAGGTCGTGTGGGGAATATACCATTTGGGGCACTATGCAGACCACCCCAATGCAACGTATAAACTACGATGTGCACGAACCCGGAGTCAAAACCCCCAAGAAGGGGGCTGCCCTATTAGGGCAAGGGGAAGAGAGAGAAAGGAGGGGGGGGGGGGGGGGGGGGGGAGAAAATATCCCCCCCCACTCACCCTTCCTTCCTACACGTGGAAGGGAGGGAGAGGGGGAGGTGGCCACCCCTCCTTCCTATAAAAGGAGGGGCAGCCCTCTTCTTCTCCCCCACACCACTCTCTCTCTCTCTCTCCCCCTCCTCTGCCGACAGCCCAGCCTGCAGCCCCTCCTCCTCCTCCCTTGCCGGAGCAAGCCCACGGCCGACCTCCTCCTCCTCCTCCATGGCCGGCCACCACCACCACCAACCCCCAACCCCTCAGGTAGAGATCTCCCCCTCCCCTTTCCTACCTCCCGGAGGAGGCGTTCAGGCCGCCGGCAGGCACGGCCGGCGGCGGCCGTGTCTTCCCCCGCCTCCCCCGCCTCCCTGCTTTCCTGTACGGGGAATAGCCCCTCCCCCGGCGGCGGCCGGCGGCTCCAGGCCGCCGGGCCACCGCCGGAGGGTTGCCCCCTCCCCGGCGCCCCGGTCAGTGGCGGCCGGGAGGGCAGCGCACGACAGGAGCGGCGGCACAGCGGGCCTGCATGGCCCATGCAGGCCACGCCGCCGCCGCCCGCCCCTTTTTTTATCCCTTCCCCGGCGGTGGCCGGCGGTGCCAAGCCGCCGGACCACCCCCGGAGGATTCGCCGGCCCCCGGCGCACCGGCCGGGGGCACCCCCCACCCCATCCCTCCGGTGGAGGCGGTGGCGGCAAGCCTGCAGGAGGCGTACAGGCCGCCACCGCCCCCGTGCCCTTACGGCACAAACCCCGGTGGTAGCCGGCGGCGCCAGGCCGCCGGACCACCACCGGAGTGGTCGCCGGCCCCCGGCGCACCGACCGGGGGCGGCGCCGGCCACATCCGGCCGCTGCCGGCGGCGGCAGCGGCCGCCTCCCGTCCAGGTTGACGGGAGCCGCCCGATCTCCCCCGGGAGATCTAGCGGCTCCCGTAACCTAGACTCCCGCCCAATTCCTCCACTTGTGTGCCCCCCCACAGCGGATCCGCTGTGGATCCGCTGTGGGGACCCAAGGAGGGCGCCCGGTGTGGCGCCCTCAGCTTTCTCCTCTCCTCTAAACGCACACCAAAAACCCCTTCCCCTTCTTCTTTTTTTTGAAAAAAAATGGGGCCTTTTTAGGAAAAGTTTTCTAAACGGAAAATGTGCCCCACCCTTGGGGGCACCCCATGTAATTTTTTGGGATTTTTAGGAGGGGTTTTACTATTTTTAAAACCCAATATAAAGTTTATTTTAGGTATTGAAATGCCCAAATATGTTTCTAAAAATCCCCAAATATTAGGGGCACTAAATATAGGTATTTTACAAATACTATCAAAGATAGGGGGTGTGGACTTGTGATTTAACCCCTCAAAAGCCTTTTCAAACAAAAATAGACGCCCGGAAAAGAGCAAAATTCATTAAAATGAATCGGCGTCTCCTCGACGCATATTTTAAATACTTATCCAAAATTATGCGTATTAATCTAAAAAGATCGACTGAGCTCGGAGAAGCAACGCCAAAAATCGGAACGACATCGCGACGCGGCGCCAAAACGTAACCCCGCCGCGACGATAATAAAAGAACGGAGTCATCGATCGAAGCCTCCTCTTATGGAGTGATTGGACTACTAACCATTTCTTCTTATGCAATTACATTCTGTACTTCCGTTTAGATCCAGTCTCGTACTGGTCCCCCGCATTTACATTCTGTACTTTCGTTTAAATCCAGTCTCGTACTGGTCCCCCGCATTTACATTCTGTACTTGCGTTTAAATCCAGTCTCGTACTGGTCCCCCGCATTTACATTTCTGTACTTGCGTTTAAATCCAGTCTCGTACTGGTCCTATCATTATGGCCTTTGCTTTCGGCCTACTTTCTCCTATCATTATGGCCTTTGCTTTCGGCCTACTTTCTGCTTATCATTATGGCCTTTGCTTTCGGCCTACTTTCTGCTTATCATTATGGCCTTTGCTTTCGGCCTACTTTCTGCTTATCATTATGGTCTTTGCTTTCGGCCTACTTTCTGCTTATCATTATGGCCTCTGCTTTCGGCCTACATTCTGTTTAGTATTATGGCCCCTGCTTCGGCCTAATTTACTTACTAGTGCAGAGCTGCCGTGGCAACAGATGCGGTGCTTGTCCTCCCTTCGGCGAGGCCTTAGTTGGGGAAAACCCGGAGTTGAGTCCTTCCTCCCAGGTTAGCCCCAAGCAAGGAGCCCTCATACCGCTAAGTCTCCCGGTCCGGGGTTGTGAGACCGGTGGAGTGGAAATGCCACGTGGCCTAAGGGTTTGTTTTATATAAAGCGGGTGAAGATTGATTGGAAGTGGCGGGTTGGTCACGCTCGCAGACCGTTCGTACCGGTGCGGGTGGGTTGACGACTCATGGCGACAGGGAGATATGCGCAGCAGGTTATCACCCCTGAGCATGTAGTTTTACCTCCGCTGGTCGGCCTTCAAATCGGTTCGCCGGATGTCGCTCACATCCAGTTAGTACACCAAGTTGTACAGGAGGGCCTGAATGATACGGTACGACTACATTCAGAAGTGGCAGGACTGGCCACTGTCACCGACGGCCACATCGGTGAGGCCCGCGGGGTTAGCTCCCCTGCTTGAACTAAAGCGGTCTAAAACTGTGTCGACACAGGGTCTTTGTGTGGGTACAGGTCTTGAGAACCTGGGGTGTGTGTATACGCGCGATAGTGTTATAGATTTATTATGCTGCGCGATTGTGGTTATTCGGGCAGGAGCCCCGCTTTATATATATATATGTGTATGTATATGTTTACCTGCTGCTAACCCTTTCCTTGCTTCGGCTATTTCAATTCTGTCTTTAGCCGCCCCCTGGATACGGATCCGGGGAGGGGGATGTGTTTTCTGCTTAGCTCTGTGACTAACGGTTATTTCTTATAACCAATCACAGGAGACGGGACAGCGTGAAGCCCCCACATCACAGGTTGACCGGGAAGCCTTGGAGATGATCCGTTCGATTACCCCAGCCTCCCCTTCTATCTTCAGAGATGTGAGTACGAGTATATAAGGACGAGCCCAGGACTCCCTTTTGTCTTAGCATATGTAGTCTACGGACAATATTTTGTAAACGATAGGCTTCGGCCCCGTTAAGTTGTAAATATAAGCTGTATGTTTGGTTTGCCCATCTTTTGATTGCTTCCGCTATGCGTTCTGATGTGAGGTTATGATTCTTGTGCCTGACAAGGAGACCGCTCAGCGCTCGAGGGGGGATGGGACGTCACCACCCGGGGAGCGTTAAGGGGTCATTCTTGGGCAGTAAGATCCCCCCTCCCTGAACCGGTTCAGGATTGGGGAGGGGGGGTCTTACAAATGGATCAGAGCTACCACGATCCGACCACATGGGGCAGTCTTTCGATCCTCCTTTTCCCCGGTTCCGTTTCTTGGTTCGGGACGAACCATGCAGCGGAAGCCTGGTGGACCCTCTAGGTTAAGGTTAAGGACTCGAGACTGCACGATAGTACACCCACACGCTTTCCGCTTTCTTTCCTTTCAGTCCTGCAAAATGCCCTTAGTTTTGCAAGTTCTGACACCCGTTTGTTACTTCTCCAGATACCGGAGTCAAGTAATGGAAGGTCTTCCTCTCAAGACCAGTACCACCCTACCACTCCACCACCAGCTCAGACCGCTCCGGCCACAGTCCCATTCGGAGAGACAGAGCTCGGGCAGACCCTGGTAGCCCTGTTGGCCGCCTTCCAGACAGCCACTTTACGGCCACCCCAGCAGGCCACCGTACCCACTGATCTACTGACGACTTTCCGAGGGCTAAGGCCCCCCACCTTTCGGGGTACAGAGTCGGCCATCCAGGCCGAGGAGTGGGTGGAGAGGGTAGAGGAGCTTCTTGTAGGGATGATGTGCCCAGCAGTAGCCGCAGTATCCCTAGTAGTGACCATGTTGGAGGGCTATGCCCGGGACTGGTGGAGGGCAGCTAGCCGCTCCACTTTTAGAGGGCGACCCCTTAGCACCATTCTCTGGGGGGAGTTCTCGGATGCTTTCTTAAAGCATTTCATTTCAGATGCAGACCGGATGGCACTCCAGGAGCGGTTCCTACAGACCAGACAGGGAGATAGGACGGTTCCAGACTACCAGAGAGAGTTTATCCACCTGGCCCGCTTCGCCGGGACCTTAGCAGGTACAGATAGGGACAGGGCGGCCAGATTTTATCGGGGATTACGAGACGACCTCCGTCAGGTCCTGATCATGATATCCCAGACATCCTTCCACACGATCGCCTCACATGCCACCGCTCTAGAGATGGATCAGCGGATGGTAGCCCAGCAGCGGAGGGGACACGTAGGTATTCCCCGGACTCAGGACCGAGAGAGAAGAGCAGGTCCTCGCAGGCAGGGCCGAGACGAGAGACAGCGGCAGCGTCACCAGCCATATAGGCAGGCACCCCAGCCCCGACCAGCACCCCAGCCCCGACCAGCACCCCCAGCCCCAGCACCACAGGTCGTCCCGGCCGCACGACGAGATGTTCCCTTCGCAGGGAACTGCTACCTATGCCAGCAGCCTGGGCATATACGAGCCTTCTGCCCACAGGCTACCGGGAGACCCGGTTTAGGAGCAGTACAGAGAGCGGCAGAGAGAGGACGAGGTGGACGCAGAGGACGTCCCGCAGGCAGGAGGGAGCCGGCTAGGCAGGGCAGAGCAGCACCGCTCGAGGCATACGCGTTGGATCTCCAGCACGGTCCTGCTCCTGACGTAGTGATAGGTATCTACTTCCGATAGTACGATATCCTAGGAGATGTTTTTAGCTTATATATTGGGACTTTTTGTATATGTCATCCCTACTCTTGTATATCTGTGAAAAGCTTATGATTATGATATATATACATATATGTTATCAGGTTTACTTTTGGTAGAAGGTCGTCCCGCTAAAACACTGTTCGATACCGGCGCCACACACTCATTCGTTGCACAAAATTTCATCGCCGACAAGGAGAACACGGTGCGATCATCCGGGATGTCAATCCGAATACGACTCCCGGATGGATCAGATATGACTTCCACCGAGAAGTGTTCCTTCCAGGCAATGCTAGGAGGCATAGAGTTCGAAGTCAACGCCACCATCTTAGCAATAACCGGGTTCGACATCATTCTGGGGATGGATTGGTTGGCCGAGCACAGCGCCCAAATCAATTGTTCGACTCGAGAAATCCGCCTCCAGAATCCGAATGGGCAATTTATCACGCTAGCAGGTATACCCTCCGTCACCCGCATTATCTTAACATCTGCACGAACCGTCAAGGCAGTTCGACGGAAGGACGAGATGTACCTAATCTACTTTGAGATGGAGAACACGGCGCAAGTACTCGCTAAAGTACCTGTGATCAGGGACTTCCCAGATATCTTCCCAGAGTCACTCCCCGGGTTGCCCCCGCAACGGGAAGTAGACTTCCAAATCGAACTTACTCAAGGAGCCCGACCAGTGTCCCGAGCACCATACCGGATGGCCCCGAGGGAACTGGCTGAGCTCAAGATTCAGCTACAAGAGTTAGTCGACGCAGGATTCATACGTCCTAGTACCTCTCCCTGGGGAGCCCCAGTACTGTTCGTTAAAAAGAAGGATGGATCGCTACGCCTCTGCATCGACTACAGAGGCTTGAATAAACTCACCATCCGGAATACCTATCCCCTACCCCGGATAGATGAGCTGTTCGATCAACTACAAGGCGCGTCCGTCTTTTCCAAAATGGACTTAAGGTCTGGCTACTATCAACTGCGGGTACGAGAAGAGGACATTCCCAAGACCGCCTTCAGCTCTCGCTACGGACTATACGAGTTCATGGTAATGCCATTTGGGTTAACCAATGCCCCGTCCGCCTTCATGGCTTTGATGAATACGGTATTCAAACCCTTCCTGGATCATTTCGTAATAGTCTTCATAGATGATATTCTCATCTATTCGAAGAACAAAACCGATCACTCCAGGCACCTCCAAATGGTACTACTTAAGCTAAGAGAACACTCACTCTTCGCCAAGTTTAGCAAGTGCGAGTTCTGGATGGAAGAAGTCGGCTTTCTGGGACACACCGTCAACAAGAACGGAGTAGCAGTAGATCAAGCCAAGGTGCAAGCAGTACGAGATTGGCCGCCACTTAAGACGGCGGCAGACATCCGAAGTTTCCTTGGCCTCGCCGGCTACTACCGTAAGTTCGTCGAAGGCTTCTCCAAGATCGCATTACCACTTACCACTCTCACCAAGAAGGATGTGACATTCCAATGGTCTCCTGAATGCGAGGCGGCATTCATCGAACTGAAGAACCGGCTGATATCGGCCCCAATCCTAACCCTCCCCTCCGGTACCGAGGGTTTCCAAATCTATGCTGATGCCTCTCTGAAAGGATTGGGGGCCGTGCTTATGCAACATGGCAAGGTGATTGCCTACGCCTCACGTCAGCTCAAGCCGCACGAACTAAACTACGCCACCCACGATCTGGAGCTGGGGGCGGTAGTTTTTGCATTAAAAGTCTGGAGACACTACCTCTACGGGGTACGATGCGAAATTTTTTCTGATCATAAAAGCCTTAAATACGTCTTCACCCAGAAAGAGCTAAACCTCCGGCAACGCCGGTGGTTAGAATTTCTCTGTGATTATGACTTCGCCCTCCAGTACCACCCCGGCAAGGCTAATAAAGTTGCAGACGCCTTGAGTCGGCAGCCTCCGAGGACCGGGAGTTGGTTAGAAACGGTGCCGGAGGAGTTAGTCAAATCATTGGCAGAAATGGATATTATCCTCATCACCCGCAGAAATCCGATGGAATACCAAGCTCACCTCTATTGGATGGAGATACAGTGTGACATCAGGAATAGAATACGAGAAGCCCAGAAAACCGACGTTGAAGCAGCACCGATCATTCAGGCCTTGCAACACGGTGTACAAGAAGACTACAACCTGTATGATGGCATCCTGCAATACAGACACCGCATATTCATTCCCGCTGCGGAAGGGATCCGTGAGGAGATACTCCGTGAAGCTCACCAGACAAGGTACTCGATACACCCGGGAGTAGTAAAAATGTATACGGACCTGCGCAGGACCCTATACTGGCCAGGCATGAAGAAGGATGTCACCGCTTATGTAGCGCGCTGCCAAACCTGCCAAATGGTCAAAGCCGAATGTCGTAGCCCAGGAGGCCTACTACAACCCCTGCCAATTCCAGAATGGAAGTTCGAGGATATTTCCATGGATTTTGTCCATGGCTTACCCCGATCCCGTGCAGGTAACGACTCCATATGGGTAGTAGTGGACCGCCTCACCAAGGTAGCCCGATTCATCCCGAACCGGCAAGGCGATGGTGTCGACATTCTAGCCCGACTATTTATCGAGCAGGTAGTCCGATTTCATGGAATACCCAAATCAATCGTCTCGGACCGCGATGGGCGCTTTACATCGAAGGAATGGAGAAGAGTGCAAGCTTATCTGGGAACCAGATTAGCTTTTAGCACCGCCTTCCACCCCCAGACCGATGGGCAGACGGAAAGAACAAATCGGACGATGGAAGATCTTCTCCGTTTATGCATAGTGGAGCATAACGAGCCATGGGAGCAGTTACTACCTCTGGTAGAGTTCTCATATAACAACAGTTTCCAGGCAAGCATCAAGATGGCACCGTACGAAGCCCTCTACGGAAGACGCTGTCGGACCCCGCTATCTTGGGCACAGGATGAGGACCCCGAAGCCTTAGGAATCACCTACATCGACGATACCACCGCCGCAATAAGACTAATCCGGGAATGCATGCTGGAAGCGCAGAGCCGGCAGGCCAAGTATTACGACGCACGTCATCGGCAAGTAGAATTCCAAGTGGGAGAGATGGTGTTCTTAAAGATTAAGCCAATGCATGGGATATCACGAATCAAGAGGCAGAAAAAGCTGGACCCCCGCTATCTAGGCCCGTATCCAGTCATCGAAAGAATTGGCCCGGTGGCTTACAGGTTAGCTTTGCCAGCCGAGCTGGGGAGCCTTCACGACGTATTTCATGTCTCCTCGCTAAGACGTGTTCTGCGCCAACCAGAGCAGCACCTTCCCACCCCACCAACATCAGTACAATCCGACCGATCTGTCCGACTCGAACCTGTGAAGATAGTGGACTCCAAGATCAAAGAGCTGCGGAACAAAACGGTCACAATGGTCAAGATCTTATGGTCGAACGGTGGACGCGAAGAGTTCACTTGGGAACCCGAGACGCTCGTACGAGAGAAATACCCGACGCTCTTCCCCCAGGTACATCGTTTAAACCCCTACTTTAGCCAATTTTCGGGGACGAAAATCTCTTTATTTTTATTGGATTGTAACATCCCGACTTTTATTGGGCCACTAGACCCTAGTGAGCCCAATAAAAGTAGGCCCGAGCAGTAGAAAACGACCATTTCGGGTATCGTAGCGCGCCACTACCTCATTATTATGAATAGTGGCCGTACGAACCCCGAATTAACTTCCGTCACTTCCGTTGAACTCGTATAGACAATACGAGCGCAATGGAATTCGTTGCACTCCGATCCGAGGTCGTATGGAGAAAACGACCGTTTCGGGTATCGTAGCGCGCCACTACCTCATTATTATGAATAGTGGCCGTACGAACCCCGAATTGACTTCCGTCAGTTCCGTTGGACTCGTATAGACAATACGAGCGCAATGGAATTCGTTGCACTCCGATCCGAGGTCGTATGGAGAAAACGACCATTTCGGGTATCGTAGCGCGCCACTACCTCATTATTATGAATAGTGGCCGTACGAACCCCGAATTGACTTCCGTCAGTTCCGTTGGACTCGTATGGACAATACGAACGCAACGGAATTCGTTGCACTCCGATCCGAGGTCGTATAGAGAAAACGACCGTTTCGGGTATCGTAGCGCGCCACTACCTCATTATTATGAATAATGGCCATACGAGCCCCGAATTGACTTCCGTCAGTTCCGTTGGACTCGTATGGACAATACGAACGCAACGGAATTCGTTGCACTCCGATCCGAGGTCGTATGGAGAAAACGACCGTTTCGGGTATCGTAGCGCGCCACTACCTCATTATTATGAATAATGGCCATACGAGCCCCGAATTGACTTCCGTCAGTTCCGTTGGACTCGTATGGACAATACGAACGCAACGGAATTCGTTGCACTTCGATCCGAGGTCGTTTGAAGAAAACGACCATTTCGGGTATCGTAGCGCGCCACCACCTCATTATTGTAAATAGTGGCCGTACGAACCCCGAATTGACATCCGTCAGTTCCGTTGGACTCGTATGGACAATACAAGCGCGACAGAACTCGTTGCGTCTCGATACAAGGTCGTGTGGGGAATATACCATTTGGGGCACTATGCAGACCACCCCAATGCAACGTATAAACTACGATGTGCACGAACCCGGAGTCAAAACCCCCAAGAAGGGGGCTGCCCTATTAGGGCAAGGGGAAGAGAGAGAAAGGAGGGGGGGGGGAAGAAAATATCCCCCCCCCCCCCACTCACCCTTCCTTCCTACACGTGGAAGGGAGGGAGAGGGGGAGGTGGCCACCCCTCCTTCCTATAAAAGGAGGGGCAGCCCTCTTCTTCTCCCCCACACCACTCTCTCTCTCTCTCTCCCCCTCCTCTGCCGACAGCCCAGCCTGCAGCCCCTCCTCCTCCTCCCTTGCCGGAGCAAGCCCACGGCCGACCTCCTCCTCCTCCTCCATGGCCGGCCACCACCACCACCAACCCCCAACCCCTCAGGTAGAGATCTCCCCCTCCCCTTTCCTACCTCCCGGAGGAGGCGTTCAGGCCGCCGGCAGGCACGGCCGGCGGCGGCCGTGTCTTCCCCCGCCTCCCCCGCCTCCCTGCTTTCCTGTACGGGGAATAGCCCCTCCCCCGGCGGCGGCCGGCGGCTCCAGGCCGCCGGGCCACCGCCGGAGGGTTGCCCCCTCCCCGGCGCCCCGGTCAGTGGCGGCCGGGAGGGCAGCGCACGACAGGAGCGGCGGCACAGCGGGCCTGCATGGCCCATGCAGGCCACGCCGCCGCCGCCCGCCCCTTTTTTTATCCCTTCCCCGGCGGTGGCCGGCGGTTCCAAGCCGCCGGACCACCCCCAGAGGATTCGCCGGCCCCCGGCGCACCGGCCGGGGGCACCCCCCACCCCATCCCTCCGGTGGAGGCGGTGGCGGCAAGCCTGCAGGAGGCGTACAGGCCGCCACCGCCCCCGTGCCCTTACGGCACAAACCCCGGTGGTAGCCGGCGGCGCCAGGCCGCCGGACCACCACCGGAGTGGTCGCCGGCCCCCGGCGCACCGACCGGGGGCGGCGCCGGCCACATCCGGCCGCTGCCGGCGGCGGCAGCGGCCGCCTCCCGTCCAGGTTGACGGGAGCCGCCCGATCTCCCCCGGGAGATCTAGCGGCTCCCGTAACCTAGACTCCCGCCCAATTCCTCCACTTGTGTGCCCCCCCATAGCGGATCCGCTGTGGATCCGCTGTGGGGACCCAAGGAGGGCGCCCGGTGTGGCGCCCTCAGCTTTCTCCTCTCCTCTAAACGCACACCAAAAACCCCTTCCCCTTCTTCTTTTTTTTGAAAAAAAATGGGGCCTTTTTAGGAAAAGTTTTCTAAACGGAAAATGTGCCCCACCCTTGGGGGCACCCCCTGTAATTTTTTGGGATTTTTAGGAGGGGTTTTACTATTTTTAAAACCCAATATAAAGTTTATTTTAGGTATTGAAATGCCCAAATATGTTTCTAAAAATCCCCAAATATTAGGGGCACTAAATATAGGTATTTTACAAATACTATCAAAGATAGGGGGTGTGGACTTGTGATTTAACCCCTCAAAAGCCTTTTCAAACAAAAATAGACGCCCGGAAAAGAGCAAAATTCATTAAAATGAATCGGCGTCTCCTCGACGCATATTTTAAATACTTATCCAAAATTATGCGTATTAATCTAAAAAGATCGGCTGAGCTCGGAGAAGCAACGCCAAAAATCGGAACGACATCGCGACGCGGCGCCAAAACGTAACCCCGCCGCGACGATAATAAAAGAACGGAGTCATCGATCGAAGCCTCCTCTTATGGAGTGATTGGACTACTAACCATTTCTTCTTATGCAATTACATTCTGTACTTCCGTTTAGATCCAGTCTCGTACTGGTCCCCGCATTTACATTCTGTACTTTCGTTTAAATCCAGTCTCGTACTGGTCCCCCGCATTTACATTCTGTACTTGCGTTTAAATCCAGTCTCGTACTGGTCCCCCGCATTTACATTTCTGTACTTGCGTTTAAATCCAGTCTCGTACTGGTCCTATCATTATGGCCTTTGCTTTCGGCCTACTTTCTCCTATCATTATGGCCTTTGCTTTCGGCCTACTTTCTGCTTATCATTATGGCCTTTGCTTTCGGCCTACTTTCTGCTTATCATTATGGCCTTTGCTTTCGGCCTACTTTCTGCTTATCATTATGGCCTTTGCTTTCGGCCTACTTTCTGCTTATCATTATGGCCTCTGCTTTCGGCCTACATTCTGTTTAGTATTATGGCCCCTGCTTCGGCCTAATTTACTTACTAGTGCAGAGCTGCCGTGGCAACAGATGCGGTGCTTGTCCTCCCTTCGGCGAGGCCTTAGTTGGGGAAAACCCAGAGTTGAGTCCTTCCTCCCAGGTTAGCCCCAAGCAAGGAGCCCTCATACCGCTAAGTCTCCCGGTCCGGGGTTGTGAGACCGGTGGAGTGGAAATGCCACGTGGCCTAAGGGTTTGTTTTATATAAAGCGGGTGAAGATTGATTGGAAGTGGCGGGTTGGTCACGCTCGCAGACCGTTCGTACCGGTGCGGGTGGGTTGACGACTCATGGCGACAGGGAGATATGCGCAGCAGGTTATCACCCCTGAGCATGTAGTTTTACCTCCGCTGGTCGGCCTTCAAATCGGCTCGCCGGATGTCGCTCACATCCAGTTAGTACACCAAGTTGTACAGGAGGGCCTGAATGATACGGTACGACTACATTCAGAAGTGGCAGGACTGGCCACTGTCACCGACGGCCACATCGGTGAGGCCCGCGGGGTTAGCTCCCCTGCTTGAACTAAAGCGGTCTAAAACTGTGTCGACACAGGGTCTTTGTGTGGGTACAGGTCTTGAGAACCTGGGGTGTGTGTATACGCGCGATAGTGTTATAGATTTATTATGCTGCGCGATTGTGGTTATTCGGGCAGGAGCCCCGCTTTATATATATATATATGTGTATGTATATGTTTACCTGCTGCTAACCCTTTCCTTGCTTCGGCTATTTCAATTCTGTCTTTAGCCGCCCCCTGGATACGGATCCGGGGAGGGGGATGTGTTTTCTGCTTAGCTCTGTGACTAACGGTTATTTCTTATAACCAATCACAGGAGACGGGACAGCGTGAATCCCCCACATCACAGGTTGACCGGGAAGCCTTGGAGATGATCCGTTCGATTACCCCAGCCTCCCCTTCTATCTTCAGAGATGTGAGTACGAGTATATAAGGACGAGCCCAGGACTCCCTTTTGTCTTAGCATATGTAGTCTACGGACAATATTTTGTAAACGATAGGCTTCGGCCCCGTTAAGTTGTAAATATAAGCTGTATGTTTGGTTTGCCCATCTTTTGATTGCTTCCGCTATGCGTTCTGATGTGAGGTTATGATTCTTGTGCCTGACAAGGAGACCGCTCAGCGCTCGAGGGGGGATGGGACGTCACCACCCGGGGAGCGTTAAGGGGTCATTCTTGGGCAGTAAGATCCCCCCTCCCTGAACCGGTTCAGGATTGGGGAGGGGGGGGTCTTACACCAGGTGCGTGGCAAAGTCTTCCCTTTCGCCGTCCTGAGCCTGTATGTTCCGGGTTTCACGACAGTGGTGACTACGTACGGGCCCTCCCAGGCCGGTGAGAGCTTATCTCCTTGGGGGCCTTTACCGGCGGCCTCGATGCTGCGTAAGACGAGATCTCCTACGTTGATTGGTCTGGGCTTCACCCTCCTGTCGTAGGTCCGGGCGACACGCATTTGGTAGAGTGCAGCACGGTGAGCAGCGCTGTCTCAAACTTCTGGGATTAGATCGAGGTTTTCTCGGAGCAGTCCATCATTCTTGCTGGGGTCGAAGGTTAGTACTCGAGCACTCGGAACGCCGATGTCGACGGGGATGATAGCTTCGGTTCCGTAACAGAGGTTATAAGGTGTCTCCCCTGTAGGAGTCCTCTCTGTTGTGCGATACGCCCACAACACATTCGGGAGCGCGTCTACACACTGTCCCCCGGCTTCTTCCAAGCGTGTTTTCAGTCTTTTGAGGATGGTGCGGTTTGTGACTTCTACTTGTCCGTTGGTTTGCGGATGTGCCACGGCCGTGTGACGCAGGTTGATCTTCAGATCCTCGCACATCTTGGTGAAGGACTTCCCAGTGAATTGAGTGTCGTTGTCGGTAATGATCACAGCCGGGATGCCGAAGCGGCAGACGATGTTCTTCCAGATGAATTGTTTGGCGTTTTCTTCCGTAATTTTGGCCAGGGGCTCCGCCTCCACCCATTTGGTGAAGTAGTCGATGGCTAGGATGATGAACTTCCTCTGCCCGGATGCTAGAGGTAGGGGACCGAGGAGGTCGATCCCCCACTGCGCGAATGGCCACGCACTCTGCAGCGTGGAAAGTGAGACCGGGGGTTGATGAGGCATGTTGGCGTGCAGCTGACAGCTTTTGCACCTCTGGACAAAGTCGGCCGCGTCCTTCCTCATTGTTGGCCAATAGAAGCCTTGACGCAGTATTTTTCGCGCTAATGCCTTCCCGCCTAGGTGCTCTCCGCAGACTCCTCCGTGTACTTCCCTGAGGGCCTAGTCCGCCTCGCCCGCTGGCAGACATTTTAGATATGGTCCTGAGAATGCCCGTTTGTAAAGCTCGTCGTCTATAATGGTGAACGATGCTGCCCGCATTCGTAGCCTTCGCGCCTCTAGGCGATCTTCGGGAAGGTGCCCTTGCTCGAGGTAAGCTCGCAATGGGGTCATCCAGGATGACTCTTCCTGGTGGATGGCTGCGATTTCCCATGGCCCTTGAATGCTTGGGATCACGACTTCTTCGATTCGGCATCTTCGAGACTGGTAGCTAGAGGGTGAGGTGGCGAGCTTGGATAGAGCATCCGCCCTGGAATTCTGCTTTCGGGGGATGTGTAGAATCTGATACGATGAGATCTTCTGGAGAAGTGATTTCGCGAATGCGAGGTACTTTGCCATCTGTTCGCTCTTAGCCTCGTAATCTCCTTCAACCTGTGAGACCACGAGTTGAGAGTCTGTATAGATCGTTAGGTTCTCGGCTTTGCAGTCGATGGCGAGTCGGAGACCGGCGATCAGTGCTTCGTATTCCGCGATGTTATTTGTTGCGGGGAATTTTAGCCGGAGTCCGTAATCCAGGGTGATCTCTTCGGGGCTTATGAGGAGCAATCCTGCTCCGGCCCCTTCAGCTCCAGAGGCGCCGTCGACATAGAGGGTCCAACGGGGGCTGGTGGTGTCTTTGATGAGGGTTGTTTCTGGCGGGATGGTGTATTCCACCACGAAGTCGGCGAGCACCTGTGACTTGATGTCGGGCCGAGGCAGGAATTGGATGTCGAACTCGCCGAGTTCTACGACCCACTTTACAAGTCTCCCCGAGACTTCCGGCTTCTGGAGGATTGCCTGCAATGGGAGTTGCGTCAATACCTTGACTGCATGAGCCTGGAAGTAGGGTCTAAGTTTTCTAGCTGAGAAAACAAGAGCCAAGGCTGTCTTGTCTGCTGCCGGATATCTGGTTTCGGTGTCGGTGAGGACTTTGCTGAGATAGTAGATCGGTCGTTGCACCCCTCCTTCGTCTTTCACGAGCACTGAGCTAAGAGTCGTAGGCGACACAGCCAGGTACAAGAACAGAGTTTCCCCGGGGGTGGGCTTTGACAGAAGCGGTGGCGAAGCCAGGTACTGTTTGAGAAGCTCGAAGGCCACTTGGCACTCGTCCGTCAACTGGAAACCTGAATGACGCGCTCCCCGGAGGATTTTGAAGAAGGGGAGGTACTTGTCTCCCGTCCGTGATAGGAAACGGGACAAAGCAGCGATCCTCCCGTTTAGGCGTTGTACTTCCTTAATTGAGCGAGGTGGCGACATATCCTCCAACGCCTTGATTTTCTCGGGGTTGGCCTCAATTCCCCGATGGGTTACCATGAAACCTAGAAACTTCCCCGCCGTCACACCAAACGCACACTTGCTGGGATTGAGCCGCATCTGGAAGCGACGGAGAAGCCGAAAGCACTTTTCCAAGTCTTCCAAGTGGTCGCGCCGGTGGACGCTCTTTACTAGCATATCGTCCACGTAAACCTCCATCGTTTCTCCGATGAGGTCCTTGAAGACCTTGTTCATCAGCCTTTGGTAGGTGGCTCCGACATTTTTAAGGCCGAAAGGCATCACCTTGTAGCAGTAGACTCCCCGGTCGGTGCGGAAGGCAGTATGTTCTTCGTCTGCGGGGTTCATCCTTATTTGGTTGTAACCTGAATAAGCATCCATGAAGCTGAGCAGCTCATGGCATGCCGTAGCGTCGACGAGCTGGTCAATCCTTGGGAGGGGGAAGCTGTCCTTCGGGCACGCTTGGTTCAGATTGTTGTAGTCGACGCACATCCGCCACTTTCCCGAGGCCTTCTTCACCATGACTACGTTGGCGAGCCATGTGGGGTATTCTGCTTCGCGTATGAATCGTGCCTCTAGGAGCTTAGCTACCTCCTCCTCGATCGCCTTTAAACGCTCGGGGGCAAAGTTCCTCTTCTTTTGAATCACGGGTCTGCAGGCGGGGTTGATGTTTAGCGAGTGATAGATAACATTAGGATCTACCCCGGGCATGTCTTCCGGGCTCCAAGCGAAAATATCCCCGTTCTCCTGCAGGAAGGTGGTGAACTTTTCTCGCTCTTTTTGTGTTAAGAGTGACCCGACCTGAACAGTTCGAGTCGGGTCTCGTCGGGAGAGTGGTATTTCTACCAGCCCTTCAACGGGCGCTCCTCGTTGCAAAGTAGCCTAGTCTCGCAGGTCGAAGTTATTGATGTTGAGAGCGGTCGCCCTTGCTGGTTGGGCCTGCTTCAGGTAGCAGGTCCTGGCTGCCTCTTGGTCTCCTCTTATGACTCCTATTCCTGCGGCAGTAGGGAACTTCATAGCTAGGTGTGGAATGGAAGGGATTGCCCCAAAGATCGACTGGAGCGGTCTCCCGAAGATGGCATTATAGGCGGAGGTGGACTCTACCACCATGAACTGGATGTTGTGCGTTGACTGTCTTGGAAATTCGCCCAATGTGACTTGGAGAATGATCATGCCTTGCACCGGGACAGGTCTGTTGTCGAAGCCGTAGACGGGCCCGGCTGCGGGACTGAGCTGGTCTTTTGTGAGCTTCATACTTTGCAAAGTGGAGAGAAATAAGACATCGACTGAGCTTCCATTGTCGACCAGTATTCTCTTCACCTTGAAGCAGGGATCCCCGATCCCTGCACTGATCACGAGTGGATCCTGGTGCGGAAGCCGCAACCCTTGCAAGTCTTCATCTCCGAAAGCTATCGTAATATCTTGCTTGAGTTTTTTGTCTTCGTGGTCTCTTACGGGCTGGGCAATTGAGAGGATCTGTGATGCTGAGACGGGGGGTCCGGCGATCGTCTCGATTTCTCCTACCATCGGCCTTCCTCCCCCCGCGCCTCGGGGGGCAGGGGGATGCTCCCTTGCATCCCTAGGCTGTTGGGGCTGATTGGGAATCTGGCCTTGTAGGAATCTTCCCAGGAGTCCCTGGCGGATGAGGCGCTCGATTTCGTCTTTGAGTCTGGTGCACTCCTCAGTGGTATGCCCGGTTCCCCGATGGAACTCGCAGTACCTGGACTGGTCGCCCCTGGGATTTGGCGGGGGTATCCTGGGCATGCGGAGCTCGGGGTTGTTCTGTATGGCGTAGAGCACATTCGTTCTGGTGGTGTTCAACGGGGTGTAGGTCCTGGGCGGCTGTGGTCCCAGATCCCTCTGGTGGTTACGCCGACGTTCATCGCCGCGACGCTCCTCGCCGCGACGTTCTTCTCGTTCGCGAGGGGCTTGATCTGATCCCCTCTTCCTTCCCTGGCTTCCTTCGAATTGCCGACGGTGTGCTTCGATAGCCTCATCTGTAGCTATCTGTGCTTCAACCCGATGAACGAGGTCGGGATAACTTGGTACGGTTTCTCTCATGAGAGCCGAGTAGAAGCCACTTGGGCGGAGTCCTCCCAGGAAAACCCCTCGCAGGAGCTCGGGGTCGACTCTTGGGATCTGTCGAGCCTCGGTAGTGAAGCGTCGAAAGAAATCTTTGAGTGTCTCTCCATCGTTCTGGCGGATTCCCGAGAGGTGGGAGGGATCCCGGACAATTCGGCGGTTGGCAATGAACTGATCCGTGAACTGCTGCGCCATTTCTGTGAAGTTGTTGATGGCCCCATTCCGCAGGGAATGGAACCAAGTGCGCGCTTGTCCCTTCAAGGTTGCTGGGAACACTTGGCAGAGAAGCTGATCAGGAGCGCTGTAAATCCTCATGACGGTGGTGAAGTGATTGACGTGTTCCAGTGGATCGTCCGTCCCGTCGAACGTCTCGATATTGGGAAGCTTGAAGCCATTAGGAATTGGATGGGCTAAGACTTGAGGTGATAGCGGGGAGCCATGATGCGCGGCACGGCGGGCAAGAGCGGCGCGTCGTCCTGCTTGGGCATACTCTTCCTCAATCATGTTGCGTATCTCTTCCCGCGTAGCTCTTTCCACTGCTTGCTCAGGGGCAGCTCTTCCGTGGTGGTGGCGGCGGTGATCAGCTTCTGGGCCTCCAGCTGGTGGGCCAAGGTGAGCGGTACTTGCCGCATTGGAGAATCCTTCTGAAGCTTCGTCCTCTTGGACAGCCTCCCCGTTCGGGGCAGGATTCAGAGCCGGGGGCGGCGGTGCGTTCAAAGCTGGCGGTTGGTTCGGAACTTGAGGAGCCCCAAGATTCCTCACGAGGGCCAACATCTCAGCTTGATGTTCTTCGATCTGCTGCATGCGCACCTCCAAACCTGCTGCAGGTGCAGGCAGCGCCTCCTCCGCGGGAGGTGCATTGATAAGTGAGTGGGAGGGAGCTGGGTCGACGCGTCCTTCCGGCATCGATCCTTCAGTAACGCGAGCACTCTTTCTTGCCATAGCAGTTTGCTCTCGAAGAGTTTTTTGGGAAAGTTTTCCACAGACGGCGCCAAACTGTTGCGGAACGCTTAGGGCTCGTGGTAGACCGGTTCACTTGAACCACCTTAGCTCGTGAGCGAACTAAGCGCGCAAACAGTCAATTAGAGATTTGCTGAGTACACAGGGACATTTTAACGTGGAAAACCCGGAAAGGGTAAAAAACCACGCGGCCGGAGCTGTGCCGACCAAACTTCACTATCTTCTGGGGGTTACAACTTGGAAACTAGAACTTGAGCGCGACAGGCCGCTGCTCGTTACAATATTTGGAGAGAGAGAGAACGAGCTCCGAGGGTGACAGGCCACCTCTCGGAAAAACTAAGTCTTTTTCCCTTCTGAGAATGTTAGTCGCCTTTCGGAAGTGAGACGGCTAGTCGCCTTTTCCTTCTGAGAATGTCAGTCGCCTTTCGGAAGTGAGAAGGCTAGTCGCCTTTTTCTTCTGAGAATGCTAGTCGCCTTTCGGAAGTGAGAAGGCTAGTCGCCTTTTCCTTCTGAGAATGCTAGTCGCCTTTCGGAAGTGAGAAGGATAGTCGCCTTTTTCTTCTGAGAATGCTAGTCGCCTTTCGGAAGTGAGAAGACTAGTCGCCTCTCGGGATTGAGAAGGCTAGTCGCCTTTCGGGATGATGAAGATCTTCAAGTCCACGAAGGAGATCTTCAAACGCCGAAGGAGAATTCCGCAAAAGTCTGCAATGAGCTCTCCCGGGTCCAGAAGTCCAGGTCCTTTCAAATGAAGCCTTGGGGCTCCTTTTATAGCTTTGGACGGGGGCGACCCGGTAATTTTGTCGTTGGTAGTTTCCATAAATGCTCGGTGGACGAATCATATTCTCCGGTTCGGGACCCTCGGATCGCCATTTTTTGTAAATGACCACCTTGCCCCTTGGGCAGCTTGGGCAGCTCGGGCAGTTCGGGCAGTTCCGTTGGAGGCGAAAAAGGCGACTGACTGTTCCTGAAAAGTGAGAAGCCTGAAAGACAAAAAGTGAGAAGCCGGAAAGACAAAAAGTGAGAAGCCAGAAAGACAAAAAGTGAGAAGCCGGAAACCCAAAAAGTGAGAAGTCGGAAACCCCAAAAGTGAGAAGCTTCCTGATCGCGCTCAGAAACGTTCTGAGCGCGCGCTAGCGCTGAAGTGCTCCAAGTGCGCAACGAACCACGGAGATGCCTCGGGCGGACGGCGGACGGGGAGTTGCCCCCCAAAGGGGGGACCGGGATCCTTTGGCGAGGAGAGGGCGCCGGACCGCACCCCAAGGAGGGGGGGGGGCGCGGCCGCGCACCCCAAAAAGTGTCTGATCTCTTCAAATGAAGATTCTGGGTCCCTTTTATAGATTTGGCCGGGGACGACCCGGTAATTTTGCCATTGTAACCACCGTAATCACCTGACGGGCCGATCTCGACCGCTGATCGAGAGCACACGGATTGCCACTTTCTGGATATGACGGCTTCGCCCCTCAGGTAGTTCGGGCAGTTCGGGCAGTTGACGTCCCTGATTGCAATGCGTAAATCCTGTAATCTTAAGAGAGAAAATGGAGTTAGCAATCGGCGAGTGCAATGAACTTTGCAAAGTTCAAGTGTGCGCCGGTCAAGAGTATGCTAAGGACTTAGCAGCACTAGCGCGATCGGGGTTTCGCAAGGATTGCGCAAAGAGCACAACGGGCGGCGGGAGGCGAGGGGGAGCGGCCGGCGCCGAACACGTGCGGGTGTGCGATACCGCGCGCTCGGCAGGCGAGAGGTACTGCGCGCGGTTGCGTGCGCGCGATTGCGGGTGTGCAATACCGCGCGCGCGGTACCGCGCGTGCCGCGCGGTACGCGCGCTGTACCGCGCGTTGCCGGGCGGTTGCGCGCGCGGTACTGCGCTTTGCCGCGTGGTTGCGCGCGCGCGCTGTACCGTGCGTGCCGCGCAGTTGCGAGCGCACGGAGCTGCTGCGCGCGTGGTGGTTCTCGGGCGGTTCTGCGGCGGTTTTGGGTGGTTTTTCTCCTCCTTTTTGCCCATGCCTCCACTATCTTAGTGGAGAGTGGGGTTTTCGGCTAAACGCAGTCCTGATTTCTCTTTATAAAATAGATGAGAACCCATCTGTTGTGAAATCGGATCGAGTTAAGCCGCGGCAGCGCAACGGAATTTTACGAATGAGCAAGAACCAGTATCGCGCAAAATAAAATACCGAACGAGATTCTAGCATACACAGACGACACAAAAGATTAAGTGGTTCGGAGTATGAGACTCCTACTCCACGGGGAGAGCGCGCCGGACAAATCCACTAATACCCAAAAGGAGTTACAGATTACAATATCAATCAGAAAAAAGGTAGAGCTGCCACCTGGACCCTCCGATGCAAAGTCGGCCGCCGGGATGAGCCCGACCAGATGTCGCTCCGACTGGAGTGACCGGATGCGTCGCCACAGAGCACGGCCGGAAAACCGATCCGACTGGATCGTCTAGATGCCGTCGCTGCCCTTGTGCGCCTGCTGTCGCCGCTTGTTGTTGCCTGGAGTCGCCGCCTCGAAGCCTGAGGCCGCCGGAATGTCCTCTTCAATGCATCCGCCTGAAGCTCTCCCTCACAAATTGGATCTCACAATTTCCTCTCTTGGATAGCCTCTCACAATTCAAAACTGATGGCTCCAATTTTTTGCAAACCAACGGATCCCCCTTTTATAATTAGCCATTACTCCTCATTTGATTTGGAGAAATAATCCAAATGAAGAAAGGTATAACCGGACACTAATTTCAATACCAAAAATAGGTTGCCCAGATTTGATTTGCCCCAAAAACGGTAGAAGATTGACCGGCCACCCATAGATTCCAAAATGAAGGGATTCCAAAATTAGATCACGCCCAAATTAGGAAGTTAACCTCCCACGGATTGCCGACGTGGTGCAATCCGGACGATTCATGCGCGTGTGAGGTGTCACGATCCTAACAATCTCCACCTTGACGCCTCACGCAAACGAAACTCCACCTTGACGAACGTAACTCCACCTTCAGCTTAAATCTCCACTACCGGCGACTACGAGCCCCCTCTCCCTGGGGCCTGACCGCGATCAATGCGCATCAGAATGAGTCAAGTCAAGACCGCTCTTAAACTTGACTCCAGTCACTGGACTTCCTCGCAAGTCCGTACTAATATCCCTCCAGCATATCTCCAGCAACTTCCTGCCTCCACCTCTACTGAACTCCCTCAACTCCCGGTAGCGCACCCCGACGAGCTTCGCCCTTGCCCTATAGACCGAGTCTTTTGCAAGACGACTCACACTCAACCTCTCACTGTGCGACTCCATCTTCTCCTGAGTGATCATGAGTTCCCTGGTGGGACCCTTGAGCCGCATGGCTCCCTTTGCGGCGTCTGGGCTCTCCTGAGATGACTCTCCACCCACGGATGCGAAAACTTTACCTCCGCCAAGGTCCTTTCTCTGCGCATACGCCCTCGCCACGAAACCTGCCCTGCTCCTCCGCCGGTCCTTCCTAGCTTTCCGCTGAGAGCGGATCCTGCTCTCTATAGCTTTATCGAAGGAACCGCGATCTGGGGAGATCGCATGAAATACATATGCTACTGTGCCATGTAGCTCGAGAGACGGTCTGACCTCTTTCCTCGCATCTCCCCTGGCAGTCGTGGTGCCAATCAGTCTATAGAGCGACCCGAAACGCTCTCCTCTCAAGACTGTCTGCGCGCCTCTCCTGGCCTCCAAATATCCGCCGTTACTGGTAAAAGAATACCCGGCGGCCTCCAGAGTGCCTAACGAAATCAAACTCTTCCTCAAATCGGGCACATACCGAACGTCGGTGAGGGTCCTAACCACTCCGTCAAACATCCTGATCCTGATGTTACCGACTCCCGATATCTCGCACTCTGAAACGTTCCCCATCCGAACTCGACCACCCTCATGTTGCCTAAAGCTAGAGAACCACTCTCTATTCGGGCACATGTGGAACGTGCATCTTGTATCCAAGATCCATGAGCCTGTGGTCTCACTGCTGGGTGCAGCATGAAGAGCGTCAGCGTCGCTCTCATCCTCAGATGCCACCGCAGCCAAATCTGCCTCATGCGCCTGCTCCTTGAGCTTCAGCTTCGGACACTTGTCCTTCCAGTGCCCTTCCTCTTTACAGTAGTGACACGTGTTCCTGCCTACGGACTTTACCCTAGGTCGGTCTTCCCACTTGCCTTTCCCTCTCGATCTACCACTCAATGTGTCCTTGCTCTTCACGAATAAGCCCTCGTCGGCCCTAGGGCCCGACTTGCTCCTCGTTTCGTTCGAGAGCAGCGTCGTCATCACTTCTTCCATCTTCAGGGTATCCTTCCCGTAGAGGATAGTGGTGACCAGATGATCGAAGGACCTCGGCAATGAAGACAACAGGAGCAGAGCCTGGTCTTCCTCCTCGACCTTAACGTCCATACTCCGCAACTGGGAGACGAGCTTGTTGAACACGTTCATGTGATCTAGCAGTTGCGAGCCCTCCGACATTCTCAGGTTGTATAGCTGCTTCTTCACATACAGTTTATTCGTCAGCGACTTGGACATATATAGCTCCTCGAGCTTCTTCCACAAGTCCGCCGGCGTCTCAACATCCACCACGTTGTACATCACATCATCGGCCAAACACAGCTGAATCGTTCTGATGGCCTTCAGATCGAGCTCCTCCCATTCGTCGTCCTTCTTCCCGGACTTCTCCTTGCCGAGGAGAGCCTTGTGAAGACCTTGTTGGACGAGAACGGCCTTTATGCGCTTCTGCCAAAGGCCAAAATCAATCTTGCCGTCGTACCTAAAAATCTCGAATTTTGCCGACATTGTCTTGCTCGCAGAGCTACTGGGCGATCAAGATGATATTCGCGGAACCGATCTGGGAAGATAGGGAGCGGACCAATGTCGTCACCCACCGTTGACCCAAATCAGAAAACCAAAACGTCCAGACGATCACCCCCGCGGAACCTGCCTCTGATACCAATTGTTGTGAAATCGGATCGAGTTAAGCCGCGGTAGCGCAACAGAATTTTACGAATGAGCAAGAACCAGTATCGCGCAAAATAAAATATGGAACGAGATTCTAGCATATACAGACGACACAAAAGATTACGTGGTTCGGAGTATGAGACTCCTACTCCACGGGGAGAGCGCGCCGGACAAATCCACTAATACCCAAAAGGAGTTACAGATTACAATATCAATCAGAAAAAAGGTAGAGCTGCCACCTGGACCCTCCGATGCAAAGTCGGCCGCCGGGATGAGCCCGGCCAGATGTCGCTCCGACTGGAGTGACCGGATGCGTCGCCACAGAGCACGGCCGGAAAACCGATCCGACTGGATCGTCTAGATGCCGTCGCTGCCCTTGCGCGCCTGCTGTCGCCGCTTGTTGTTTCCTGGAGTCGCCGCCTCGAAGCCTGAGGCCGCCGAAATGTCCTCTTCAATGCAGCCGCCTGAAGCTCTCCCTCACAAATTGGATCTCACAATTTCCTCTCTTGGATAGCCTCTCACAATTCAAAACTGATGGCTCCAATTTTTTGCAAACCAACGGATCCCCCTTTTATAATTAGCCATTACTCCTCATTTGATTTGGAGAAATAATCCAAATGAAGAAAGGTATAACCGGACACTAATTTCAATACCAAAAATAGGTTGCCCAGATTTGATTTGCCCCAAAAACGGTAGAAGATGGTCCGGCCACCCATAGATTCCAAAATGAAGGGATTCCAAAATTAGATCACGCCCAAATTAGGAAGTTAACCTCCCACGGATTGCCGACGTGGCGCGGTCCGGACGATTCATGCGCGTGTGAGGTGTCACGATCCTAACACCCATCAACTAGAGTTGTACTTATAACTGTAGCTTCGTTAGTCAAGTCACTCGCACTCACACTCGCACTATTCAAGTAGTACTAGATCCATGAGTTTAAATCGTCGTTACAAGCTATTTTTATCAGGTATCTAGAATCGGATTTATAATCCAGTATTGCAATGAGCCATGGAAAATGAAATGCCGGGGGAATCCATACCTGCAAGCTTCATGTTCATGGCCCAGCAAATGGATTAGCTGAAAACTGGTTTGATAGGATTGGAATAAATTTAGGCTTCGTTTGGCGCGGCTTATTTGCTCTGGTGAGTTGGGTCAAAAGCGCTATTATCATAGATTGTATGTTTGCCAAGACAAAGGTTATGACCGCTACCAAGAAAATAAACTAGTTTTGAGCATAAAATGCATGAATTTTTTTAGATGAGGTGGGGCGTTCACAAACTACAGTTCTTGACCGCCGCGTTCACGACGGCCTCCACCACGCCAAACTAAGCCTAGACTGCTTTTGATTGGAACTAGGGGACATTGGTGGTTTATTGGCTCAAGTGAGCGCAAAAATAGATCCACAAGCCAGAGTATTGATAAAGCCTATCATGGAGCATATATAACAATATAAGCAGGATGTTGTAGAGGAAGATTGGGGTTCAAGGTGAAAACCATAAATGTATGTCAAGTTCACAGTGAGATGGGGGAAGTCAATATTTGTATTGGTAGCATATGATAAAGGTATCACGAAGTACACTTAATGCAGTCTGGTCAACATCACGACATGGTTCTGACTTCACATCAATTCTGCGAGGCGGTGGACTTTTGATTGAGAATCATCATAAAGCAAGGTTTAGACTCGTGGACTTTTGATGTGGTTGTGATGTTGCAAAGCTAATGTTGGGGATATGTGGTGATGTGCTATGACATGCATTCACTCACGCCGCGCCATTTGTATCGTGATCGTGCACTTATTGATGTGTTGTTGGAGGCACTAAAAAAGTACCCCTTTTGAAGTCAAGACAAACCTAATAGAAGGAAAATTGCTAGTGAGTTGTGGGACACATTGCAAATGCAAATTATAGCATAAATACATGATGTAATGTGATCGTGATTTCGTTCCATATTGCAAATGATGCCTAGTCCCTTTTACTTATTTTGATTACTCGTTGTTTCTATAAAAGTGCTGACCATGGAATAAGAATTGTATCTCAACGCTATTCGGTCTTATTGGGAGGAGGACTGTCTTTACAAAAGTTCATCTTTGCTGGCCACTCATTTTCAAATGACTCGTGCTTGCGGAGAAGATGCGTTGAGGTTAAAGTTGTTAAAATCATGAAGTGGAATACCATTGTAATTTTTGAGCATCGAAAAATGTACTTTGAGCTACGTAAATGGTCGTATGATCCTATGACTAATAATTTATATGAACTCGAGGATGGACTTTATGGTTCTCCTTTTGTAATGCAATTGCCAATGCTAGATTATGGTCATTTTTTATCAACTCATGTATGTTTTGTTATGCACATGTTATGCTTTGTGAGTTTCAGTCAGACCCATGCTATTGCTGCCTCCTTAAGTTTACAATATTGTACCGTGCTCAAAATCTTCTTTACGAGTATATACTCATTCGTATATTCCAATGACGAGTAATCAATTTTGCGGCCTAATTTACAAACAAAAAACTCCCAATCTTCCGCACCATACTAGGCACAATATTGGTGACACTACGGGGTAACAATATTAAGATCTAGTGATCTACATGGATGTTAACATCTACTCCATTCCATTAAGTTATTTGACAAAAAAATCATTCATATCACTCTGCGACTTCAAGCGTTCTCTTTTGGTCGTTAACTGTTGCACTATTTTTCAAGTTGTCTTCCGAATTGTATGTCGAGCCAGGATTCTTCCTCGACTATGCATCTTCTCTCGGCCGAGGTCTGTGATATGTGGATCATGTTAAACCCTTATTGTTTTCATCAAATGACTTAACATATATTATAATCTACTTTAAAAAAAATGCTCATTTAAGTAATTACATCTTATCTTCAAATTAAAAGTAAAGATGCAAATCCATAAAATTGAAAAAGTTTTTAACAGAGGTCATATATTTAGTATGATAAGCTGGTGTTGAACAAGTTGATGTGAACAAGTAATGATGAAAATTGAAATCAATCAATTTGAGTTGAAAAACTAACGATATATGAATCGTGATTAGATTTTTTTTAACAAAAATAAAAAAATTGTGCATAACTATTTTCCTCATTAAATAATAGTATGTTTTATTTTAAACTGCATTAATTAACTGATAAAGGCGGAGCCTCGCGCCTGTCGCGGTTAAGGTACTGTCGCGATTTTGTATTCATACAACTATTTTATACATCATTTTAATTTGTGAATCCACCCATGCAACATCATGTAATTTTCTTACTCTTGATGTCGATGATGCGAGTCTTATAATCATAATATATAATAATGAATGTTATACAAGAGACCGTGGTTATACATCATATGACTCACCTAATGGAGTACCAATATCCAATGATACGTCATATGACGGGCCTAATTCTTATAATTATGCACCCTCATAACAAATATCATTCCCTTATTTCAGCCCGACCCCTCAAAGGCCGAGAAGAAATGTGTATGTTCTATCATAGCACTGACTACACATTAAAGATTGTGCTGCATTTCAACGTAAAAAGGGAGGAGGATGAGCCGGCTATTCGAATCGTCCCGGCCTCTTCTCATTCCGGTGTTCTTTCTACCTCTGATGATATATATGCAGTACCACCTTATCTATGTGGGAGTACTGCAGATTTTTCTATTAAAAAGAAAGTTAATGTCGTGTGAAGTCAATATCCCATCCTATTACAGAACAGCCCACCTTCGGCGCGGCAGCAGACGACAGCGTAACGGACGAACACCAAACGGAGACGTTCGGGATGGTATATAATGATAAATTATATTGGCAATTCACATTTTGAAAATCACTTTTGATGGTTTATTTTCTAAGATCCGGAGGAATTAAAAAGGGTGCTATATGGGCAGCCACTTTTGTCTTTAAGCAGCCCATCGTTAATAACAACCCATTTTTTTCACATTGCAACCCAATTTGTTATTGACAGCCCAATTTAAAAAAATAATAATGAAAGAATAACTAAAACAAATCATTCCACATTGTGTATATCTATCACATCATTCCACTTTGTTATGTGCGCTACCCTGCAAAAAAAAAGATTAAATGATGTTTTATGTTTAGTAATTGAACTAAAGGCACTATAATTTGGAGAAATTATTATTACCTGGTAGTATCAATTGGTAATGCAGTAATACTTATCTCCTGTAGTTTGCAAAAAGGAAGACAAAAAATCGTCCCGCAAATAAGCTATAAAGTTTAACATAAATTTAAAAATTTAATACAATAAATTAGTGTAAGAAAAATTAAATTATTTAATAAACCTTCAACGCATACCTAACAATATAGATTCCATTTAGCAGCAATGTCTGTACGATACCTCTTCCAACTTGTAAATAGTGGTGGCAGTGGACAATCACTATGCACGACCAGTTGCACAAAATGAGAAGAAAATATATACCGGAATCTGAAGAAGGGGCTGCACGAATTCTACATTATTCAGTGAACGGGATGGAGAACTACTATGGAACGGTTTAAGGCGAACAATAGATGGTTCTGGGTCAAAATCGAGGTCAACTAGAACCTCTACAATGGAAATGACGATGCCTTCCGGCAAGGGAGGGGTCTGAAATGGAGTTCCGTGGCATGACCGGCAGGCGGAATAGATGTTGTGCAACACTTTTTGCCTCTTTGGGCTCTCCGACGGTGAGGTCTGGAGGAAATCGCAACGGGGGAGGGGCGAGCGGCGGAAAAGAGGAGATTGCCTTTCATCGGGATGGTGGAGACCGGAGCGAGCGGGGGAGAATAGAGTTTCTGGGCTGCTAATAGGCCATGAGGGAGAAAAAAAATAAGGTGGGACCCACCCATTGAAAATAATAAAGTTCATCGGAAATGTTTGAAATAAAGCTAAAGATAATATTCGATAATAAGCAATGAATTATATATATTAAAATTCTAGCAATATAAATAAAAATAAATAATAAATCTATATAACTCCCAGCGAAAAAAAAAATCCGATGGAAGTTTCTTGTCTTCTTTATAATTCTTAAACCCCAAGGTATTAAAATCGTACGGCAGTTTTGCTTGTATTCCTTTCCGATCTAAAACCGAAGCAATTAACGACGCGGAATGCATCGTATTCGGTATTCCCGAGAGTTTGAGTAAATGACCAAAATATCCCCTAGTATCCTCGTTCTTTCGGTTAGACTTTTTTAGTGGTTGAGATACTTAGATTTGATGCCTTCTTTGTTGGAGCGTTTTGGCGCTATTCTTAGGACTAAATTGTTGTGCGAATAACGCATCTAAGATTACAGTGAGGAACCTTCGATCCAGCCGTTTATTTCCGCCAGCACAATTTCTCGCGCATGATTGATCTAAAATACGATCAATATTTAATAGTTAATAAAATAGTATTATACAAATACGGCCGTATATTTTCACAGATCATCTCCGGCATTAAAATCACGATCATACCACTCTATTTGCTCCCTTGATCACTAACGCACGTAAATATCTCTCTATTATTTCTAGAGCTCCTGCAGTTGTGTGCCGGACTATGGTTCTGTTTGGCACGACGGCGGCGGTCGTGAACACGGTGATAAAACCGCCATTCGTGAAAAGACACCTAAGGAACTTCATCCACTTTTATATTCAAGTGAATGAAATTTTTTAGGTGGGCGTTCATGAATGACGGTTTTACCATCGCGTTCATGACCGCCACCATCATACCAAACATAGCCTAAAAGTTTCATATTTGACTCAATTCACACCGCAGGGTGGGTGCTCCTAAAGTACACAACTAAATTTTATAAAAAATATAAAAATAAAATAGTTATTTAAATTTTTATTAAAAAATATTAAATTGATATTTTTACGAAAATATGACTTAAACGCGAGAGTGAGAATTTCATGACACTCTTTATCAACCACACTAATTAACTTATATGAGTAAAATTTGCAATAAAATTAGAGCAATGTTAAATTTTTTTGATTCTTTAATTTTTGGACTCAATTTTAGGGAGGTTTTAGGGGTGCGAATAGCCATTTTAGAAATGCTTATAACATCATCCTAAATTTATGTACATTAATCTATGAGCTATTACTACATTTAACATATCGAGTGAAATATTAATATTGACACGAGAAGAATCAGTCAGAATAATAATAATAATATAATAATAATAAAAATAAGTTGCGGCTATTCCTCGCCTTCATGGGAAGGCGGAGCAAGTAAAACAGACTGACAATCCAACAACAAAGAGACCGGGAGATTCGTGCCGAGGACTACTAACGAGGGTTTTCTTTTTTCCCGGCGTCGGTAACGGCGGCAAGAGGTCAAACATCTTCTTCTTCATCTCGCCTTCCCCTCTTTCCTTTTCTACTCCCGCATGCTCCGTCGGAGTCGAGGGAGAAAGGAAGGGGGGTGAAGAGCGTTAGGCATTTCATCGTTGAAACCGAGCTTGAAGGGAATAAGGGCGTTGAATCTGGAAGAGCAGATTCGAAAGTGTCTCTCCATTTGAAGAGAATCGAGAGCAGCCTGCGTTGATCTTTATACACAGCTGCAGCCTTGTTAGTTTCCATTGAAGAAGTTGTTCTGCATGTTCTAACGGAACGGGATCGTGGAGACTCCGAGATCTTCAGTTTGATTCGTCGTTGAAATGGTATTGACTGCTTTGCTCTGAATTGTTATTGGTCGTGTTTTACAATGTTTTGATTGGAAAGTGATGGATGAGTTGGTTTTCTAGCTTACGGCAGATAATTGGAGGAGCTAACGAGGGTAACTTGATTTTGCTAGATAACCTAGCCAGCAATAGCGGGCTGCCATTTCTCCCCCTTTTTTGTCTCACATCTGGAAAGAAAATTTATTTTCTGTTAGCCCCTTAGAATTTCGTGATACTCATGAAAATCATTTTATTGTTTGATTCAATGCCGCTGAGGATGATGCCCACGTCTTCCCCCTTTCATTTAATAGTTAAATAAGAGGGGTATTTTGAATTTAGCTAAATATATATCTGAGAGATAATCTGTGGTGCAATCCCACTACTGTTTTTTTTAATGTGATATGATATATTTCACCTTTTAATGGCATTTTGATTGCCATTTTTTGTCAGCATTTGATGTTCCCATGGCTTCTATGATAACTCCTTGCATATTTCCTTTTTGATAGGCTACTCTGGCAAATATTGCAGTAGGATCTCAAGTTTGGGTTGCAGATCCAGTTGATGCTTGGATAGATGGTGAAGTTTTGGCGATTAATGGTGATGAGGTTAAGGTCAACTGCACTTCTGGGAAGACGGTATGGGCTCATTGCTCTTGATTAGCGTTAACAATATTCTTAACTGCACTTTACCATGAACATCTTTACATGATTTTGCTGACTTTTTGTATATATATTTTTTGGTTATGCGTGGTTTTAATTCTTACTAGTAAATACTGAAATTCAAAATGGTTGCTCATCTACTAATATTAGATATTTTTCACTCCAAACTGGCCGTCGAATATAAAATCACCTTATAAATTAGGCATATATCATTAGAACTTAGGCTTAATGATATCTTCAACCTTATGTGTTTTCTTCTTCCCGCTTTGCAGGTTACTGCTAAAGTGACTAATGTATATCCAAAAGATGCGGAAGCATCGCCTTGCGGTGTTGATGACATGACCAAGTTGGCGTATTTACATGAACCAGGTGTTTTACAAAATTTACGTTCAAGATATGACATGAACGAGATATATGTAAGTTGATTTTGAGGTGTAAATCTCAATTATGATACCCTGCTTTATTTTTATTAGTCCCATCGTTTCAAATTGGTCTATGTTAGTAATTCTTGTGTCTGAAAAATGTATTCATGCTATGATTTCTATTTACTGCTGCATAATTTTACCTGGTTAGTGTACATTCAGATCATACTTGCTTTTTGACTAGCTAATTTTCAATGCAGACTTATACTGGCAGCATATTGATTGCTGTGAATCCATTTCGAAGACTTCCCCATCTTTATAATGCACACATGATGGAGCAGTATAAAGGGGCAGTATTTGGCGAGTTAAGCCCCCATGTTTTTGCTGTTGCTGATGCTGCATACAGGTACATAGATTTGTGTGAAGAATATTAGAGAATATATATGTTCTTAAATGACATGTACCAATGAATGATATTCTTTTTTTGCAGGCTTATGATAAACGAGAGTGTAAGCCAATCAATTCTTGTTAGTGGTGAAAGTGGTGCAGGTAAAACAGAAAGCACGAAGATGCTTATGAGGTACCTTGCTTACATGGGAGGGAAAGTAGCAGCTGAAGGGAGGAGTATAGAGCAAAAAGTGCTTGAGGTGATGCCCACACATTTATTTGTTGATGTTATGCTCACACATTTCACAATGTTTCATCTTCATTGTGCTGCAAAAAGTTCTCATATTGTTATATCTTCATTCATCCCTTTGCAGTCAAATCCTGTTCTTGAGGCATTTGGGAATGCAAAGACTGTTAGAAACAATAATTCAAGGTGGTCAGCATGTTACTAAATATTCGTCGTAGACTGCACCTGTAAATTCATTTACTCTTAAGATGCAATTTCGTCTTTAATTCAATTAGTTGATCTTCATTATCAGTCGCTTTGGAAAGTTTGTCGAGCTGCAATTTGATCAAAGGGGAAAGATTTCTGGAGCAGCTATTAGGACTTACCTCCTTGAAAGATCTCGTGTCTGTCAAGTATCTGATCCCGAGAGGAACTACCACTGCTTTTACATGCTTTGTTCTGGTCCACAGGAGGTATTTGGTGTTTAAGTTGCTTCTCATGCTTTTATTGTTTTTGTGCCGTCAACTATCTTTTCAACATTTCTTGCATTTCCTCTTGTCAAACTAATTAAAGTGCCTAATTTGAATATTTGATAATTTAGCTCAATAATAATATATGTTGAGTAAATTATTTTCTCACTTTCAAACCATGGTATCTATTGAAATAAAGGAGAGAAAATAGAAGGTGTAATTCATTCATCCTCAAAGGGGCAATTGATAAGATTTACAATGACTCACAAACTCAATCTCACAATGTGGGACTAAATGTGGGACTAATTGATGCAGGACGGCGCGTAGGGTTTGCGCGCCTGTTGGCTATTTCTAGGAAGCCCTAAATGCATGCAATTAAAAAATTGAAATTTAAGCGGGCGTTGCACCACTTTAAGAAATTAAGCAACTAAATTTTTATAAAGCACAAAATTACTATTTTGCTTAAAATGAATTTTCTTGAAAAATGATTCGATTCTAAATCCGGGGAAGAAAGTTTGCAACTTTCGTTCCGTTCCCTGTGTCGTAGCAAACAAAATCGTGAACTCCAAATACGTTTCCGTTTGGAGTTCTCAACGTAACGTTCGCTGACAAAACCCAATCGAAAATCCAGCAAATGAATCTAAAATCCTAAGAGAAAATGTAGACACACACAACGGAAGGGAAATAGACAAATTACCCACGGAAAGAGACTTCTTTCCGCCATCGAAGTCGATGGCGATGCCGCGAGGAATTTCCTCGTCACCTTCGATCTCCCGCTCCGAGGTCGGCCGCTTCCGCACACGGGCACAACAGAAGTATCTCGCTCACTCACACAAGGTGGATCCACGAAATCTAATTCACTCAATCTTTAGATAAGCCACAAACTAAACAACCAAAATTCAATAACTTTCACCAACAACCACTATATGACAACAAGCAAATTAACTAAAGAACAAACAATAATTTTGGTGTTACTGTTCATCATCTCTCCAACGGGAAAAAGGCAGACAATCTTCTTTTAATCTTCAACCTCTTCTCAACGGGAACTAAACAACTATTAAACTCTTCATAACTCAAATAGGTAGCCAAACAGCAACAGGAACATTAAACTCACTGTTCATCATCTCTCTCACTCACCAACAGGATCGAAACTTTAAGCAAACATCAATTGTACCACTCCCAAAAAACTGCCCCCCCCCCCAGAATAATAAATAATCTCTTTTTATAGGGTTTTAAAAAGGAAAACCAACCATTAACCTCCCTCCCAAAACTGGAACTGGCGGGAGATTGGATGTGCTGTTACGAACCCAGTCCGCATCAGGTGCGGCCATGGCGGAGCTTGGACACGACGGAGTGGGGCTAGAAGCGGGCGGTTGGCTTGAACGTGGCAGAAGCTTCTTGGAGCAGCGTCTTTGGCGGAGGTGGAGCGTCTGGGAGCTCTATTTCTTCATACCTGCAGAGATCGGGAAGTGGATTGGTTGCACGGGTCAGCTGGGAGGAAGGCTGAACCGGGAGTCTTGTTTACCAGATATTACATATATATGTATATATTAATATATAGAGCTTTTAGAAATATATATATGTATATATTAATATATATATATATTTCTAAATAAAACAAAATGCCAATATTACATACATTGCAAATAACAAAATGCAAAATAAAATATGCAAAATTCAGGGCCGGTAGAGATCCGGTCGGGTGCGGCGTCGGACGCTTTTGCGACGTCCAGATTGGGGCTGGTCTCCACCACTAAACCCATACCTAAAGACTATTACATGAACCTAAATATTAACTTAAAACTAATAATTTCAACACTCCCCCTCAAGATGGTCGGGAAAACTCCAGCTTGAAAACATCATATAAAGGTAATGAAGGTAGACTATGTGGGACAACATTAGACATGTCACTGGGGAAAAATATGTGGATAATCCACACAAAGGCGGTCCCACACGACACGATCCCACACGACACAAACCCACACGATACAACCAATGGAATACAGACGGGCCACCGGGGATAGACCCACACGACATAACCCATTAGAATCAAGTCAACAGAAAGGCCACCGGGGATACTCCCACACGACACGACCCGCTGGAATTAAGGTCAACCATCAAAGACCAAACCATAAAACATACCAATCAACAAGGGAAATTGGGGAGATCCAAACAACACAAAGACATAAGCCCGGAGGACCGCGCGAGACTAAGTCGAGAGTCAGGAAATATCATCCGAGTCGCCTTCGTCCCTAAACACTTCCCCTCATGTGTGACACACGTGCATGCCGACATAACAACACTCTAAACACAGACTAACAACAACCAATCAGACTGTTAAAGACACTTAAAAAAAGACCAAAAATACCTCGAAACTTTATCATTGATGAGATGTTTTAAATGTCGGCCGACATGTCCGACATGTCGGCCGACATGTCCTGTTTGAACCAAAAACGACTTGCATAATGAAAATTTAAAGGTTATGGCGTTTTTCATTATGTCGGCCGACATAACCGATTAAATCCGATATATCGGCCGCCGCCGACATTTCTAAATGTCGCCGACATTTCTAAATGTCGCACGATCAGAGATTTCTCTCCGCGGCACTTATTCTCCGTCCTCGCCGCTGGAAGGATTTTTTGCTAGGTTTTTTCCCATTTTATTGATTGCACATTTCCGAGCACATGGATTATACTTGATTTTCACTTGTCTCCTTCCAATGCTTTCTTTTTGCATGTTTTATGTATGCAGTATCAGTTGCGTATTTGATTGCTGAAATTTATTCCGTCAAGTTTTGTCATCAAGTCTGCCACATTTATTCTTAGTATTGTATAGTTAATTTGCATGCTTATATGGAAGTAAAAAACTATTATTTAATGCAGGTTGGTATCTAAATAGTGTTTGTCATTTCCGTTTCCAACAATGATGAAGAATGATAAAATAATTTTCAACATTTAAGTGCTTAAATATGAAAATAATAAATGGAGATATACATACAATGAAAATAGATACATGGTTAAAAGATAATGGTGATTGAAGATAGATTTGAGTATTTTGGAAATAATACAACTAAGTAGAAAATGTATCCATTGAGTAGAACAAATTAATGTAGTTTATAGAGCTAAGATAATATGGTATAACTTATAATATAAATATTTTTTAGGAATCCGACATATTAAAATGTCCCCGACATGTCTCTGACATCCGACATCCGACATCTTAAAACCCAATCCGACATGTCTCCGACATCCGACATTTAAAACCTTGGAGATTACCACTCCAGAAGGGGATGCAACAATTGGAATCGTCGGAAACATGAGGGGCAACGTCTGGAATCGGGTTGAAAAAAAACAACAAACAAGATTTGGAGCAGCCAAGGAGAGCCACCGGGTCACACAAGACGAGCTCTGCGACAGGATTGACACAGGAACATCGATGTCCAACACTCGCAGTCAGTAGGTTGATGTCTAGGATGCGTAGAGATACGTAGAAAGCCGCACAGTCTTGGAGCCAGGAGATCGTCATCGACTCATCAGATGGAAGGAGTCGGCGTCAGGATATCAGACGAGATCTGCGGCGGTTGGTAGAGGATCATTGACTGGATGAGGCTTGTCGATAAGAAGAGAAGACTTGCCGACGAGATCATCAACAAGGACCACAGACAGGAGCGTCGACAGGATCGTCGACAGGCAGAAAGATTGACGACCAGATCTGTAGACGGGGGTGGGATCGACGATGGGAATAACCGCGGAAGTGAGATCTGTTGACTGGAAGAGGTGTTGTCGAAGGGTCACATGCGTTCGACAGTATCAACGACGGGAATGACAGATGGAATAAAGCGCCCTTTTAATCGTCAGCAGTGGGCAAGCAGAACAATCTCCGCTACGGGAGCCGCGGTTCCTCACGGAAAGCCCTAAGGTTCATGTGAGCGGAAGCGGGCCAAGCAGACGAGCGGCTCGCGCGAGAACTTGCGAGAAGCGAGCGAGGCCGCTAGGGTTCCGAACAAGGGAACTCGGGGAGGAATGAAAACATGCTCTGATACCATGTTGAAATAAAGAAGAGAAAATATTAGGTGTAATTTATTCATTCTCAAAGGGGCAATTTATAGGACTTACAATGACTCACAAACTCAAACTCACAATATAATACTAAACCCATACATACCTAAAGACTATTATATGGACCTAAATATTAATTTAAAATTAATATCTTCAACAATATCGAACAAAGACGTGTGCAAAAAAAAGAGCGGGAGTAAAGCCAAATAGGCTTGCCTCTCACACTTGAACAAGAAGTTAATCAATTAATGTTCAAGTATTGCATTTAATGAATGCTTCAAGTATTACATCCATAAAAAATTTTACCTGCACCATTGACCGGCATTATGTTTCTAAGAACAACCTTATCAATAATAGAGATAATTATTAAGTTTGAATCTCGAAAATTGCTCAAATTTTAATTGATTTGAAATTAGAATTGATTTGCTTTAATTAGTAGATATACAATTGAGGCTTAATTGACTCAACTCAAATCAAGTAAATATATGATATGTACATGTGTGTTTGAACACATGTATAAATATATTTATAACGACATAGGATATGAATATTATATTTCTAATCGTACTTGTGTTTTTTAGTCATATATATGTATTTATACTTAGATATTACATAAATACTCTATATACACATACATGTATGCATGAATAATATATTTCATAATGTAATTTTAAAAATTAATATTATATACCATTAAATTATTCATAATTTTGATTAGTAGAATAGTAGTTGAAGTTATTTTATAGAAATAATACTGTCTTGAATTAACTTAAGACCCAACTCATAATAAATCACTTTTCACTCACTCAAACTTGTAGAGTCATAATCACAATCTTTGCTGTAAGTTAATGTTAACTCTTCATTAGGTATGAACGAATGATCCATCATCTATAATTACTCATCACATAAGAACCATGTATGATATCACCGTTGCCGGTATTTTATTGAAATAATAGACTTGAATTAATTCAAAACTCAGCTAAAAATAGATCATTTTCAACCTGCCCAAGCTTGATTCAAGTTAGAATTGAATGCTCTCAAGTTAAGGTTAGCTCGCTCAAACTTGAGAGATGTGACCCATACTATATAAAAATTCATCACATAAGAACTATGTATTCAGCATGACCCTACATTAAACATGATCACATATGAGGGTAATCTAATACTTTTGCATGCAAAATGCATAAGAAATTATGGGGATAAATCTCAATGGTTCGAGTTTTTGAATGACCACAACGTTAAAAAGTTATTTACAAAACAAAACCTTAAGCTTTTCCCGAGATCCAACAAAACCAGAAAGAGTTAGAATATTTAGATGAAAATACATTGATGGTTAAAGCTATTCTACTTTTACAAATTTATTGATTCTCGAGAATTTGGAGTTTGAATCTAGCATGTAAACATGAAGGAAATTGTGATGTATAAAATTGTTCTAACTCATGAACAATCATGAATCGATAAATCAAATTAATGAGAAACGATAAAGGATGATTTTTTTTCGGAGTATGAAAATACATAAGATGAAAAGAGAGACTAAAAAAGATGAACATTCCATGATCAATTTTGAAGAAATTATGAGAAAGTTTGTCCATGGAGGAAAAATATTATTCGGTGAGATACAATTTAGATTGACTTAATGATAAATTAATGTCAATCGATGTTAAAGTACACGAGAGTATTTAATTAGTCTCACATCTGATAGGGAAAAAATATGAGTTTGATCACTAGTATTTTAAAATCAACTTTGTCCGCCTTTTGGTTTAAACACCTTAATAAATGATTTTCGAGCCGAAAGTTCCATTGGAATAAAGTGGTTCATGGAGTTTGTAGGTTTTTGGGTCCCTGACATTTGCCTAATATGGATGAAGAAGGTTCAATACTTGATAAATTCTATGGAGGTACCATGTGATAAACTCAGCGTTCGATGCATTGATGTAGAATCAAATTAGGGTTTTGAGAAATATGTTAATTTTATGAGATGATTTTTTAATTTTAAAAATAGGCTGAGCGGCCAAGTCGAATTTTGCGCGCAAAATCACTATCAACACTTGGACTGTGAAAAGACCGCTAATTTTATTTGAGAGTAAACTTCTAAGCAAATATGAATTGAACCAAGGCGAGATCTGTACACCCACAAGCAAGTCACAAACAATAATTTATGGAGTAACGACAATAAAAGCAGCGCGAACGTTTGAGGCAAGCTTAAATTAATTATTGAGTTGCATAAAAGCTACGCTAATAAGTGAAGCAAGAGATAGGGTGAAATTACCCTAGCAAGAGGTTCACTCACGTCAAATTAGTCTGCACTTGATCTGAATTGAATAGAGGTGGCTCTTTCGCAAACAGCCGGCCTATTAGAGATGTCGCGGACACTTGCTGTTGGAATCGGTCAGACGATACTCCCTCCGCTCGCAATCCCTCGAGCGCATGATTGCAGTCCCTCAACACGATTGCTCTCCGACGCCTGCGAGCGGAGGGAGTGTCATCGTGTCGTGGCACTGTCGTTGCCGCATGGGGGGCCCCCGTGCACTGTTGCTCGTATTTAATATACGTGTCATTCTTAAATGCTCTCAGTATTCATTTCTCCAGATATATTACATGTGCAGCTCATTTGTTGCTTGTTCACAACAATAACATTTTATACAAAAATGTATTATTTTGTTTTTGATTGTTTGTAGATAGAAAATACGTTTTAGAAGTAGTAATTTTATTTTCGTTCATTTTTTATGAGAAATTGAAATGACATTTGTTAAGAGAGTTCTAAAGATGTTTGTATTATTTATGATGTTTGTGATTTTTAAATTCAAGAGTACAAAATTTCCAATTCATTCAAATACCATTCAAGGCATTTGAATGAATTGGCTTGGGATGCACATAAGTTGTAGGTTGATGTTTTTGCTCCATCCATTTTAGTGTTAAGCTTCAAATTATTGCAAAAAGTTAGTATGTTAATGATATGCTTCGTATATCCATTTTGCTGTATATTCAGATATAGTTGATAGGCATATCTCCTATCCATTTTCCTTGCAGCAGTGCTATTTAAAATATGAAAAGTAGAGACTAGGTATAGATATTCATTCTCCTGTCAAAGTTTATGATAACGCAGTTTTGTGCTTATGAAAAACATATAATAAATTTAAAACCACCCCAAAAATCGCCCCAATTATTGAACCGAATCGATCTGTTTTGGTTCGGTTTGGTTTGTGGAAAAAATACCCAGCCCTTTTCGGTTTGATTTTGGTTTGGATCAAACTGACACAATCCAAACCACTTGCACCCCTAAACATATGTCCGAAGCTCAAGAGGGAGAGAATGACAATATCATAGGATTCAAGATTACTTCAAATTACTAACTCTTAAAATTGATTGGCACACTCTAACAAGTAAGGATCCATTCCTAAGTTTAATTAACTCTTTGAAGCATCGAGGTTCAATCTTTATATGTTAGAAGGCTTCTCCATGGGGAGGATAATCTTGGGAAGTGCCAGTAACTTAGGAGGATCCATAAGTTGCCAAAGCGAAAAAAATTGTGGTTCAGAAAATTAGGGTCTTGGGTTTTTTGCTTCAAAGTTTTTGAAGGGTGGGAATTAAAATTAGTGTCCTTATTGATAGTTGTTAGGGACTTTCTTGAGAGACAACAAAATTAATTTCTTGGGATCTGGAGTACTATAAACATGGTTATGAATTTTCTTCTCGGGCTGGCATACTGGTGGACCAGAAAAATAGAAAGTGGACCAGAAAAATAGAAAGTAGACCAAAACTATGAGAAATTAAACCTACATTAAGAATTTTTAACTGAAAGTTTTAACAATTAAATGATCTAATAAAGTGCTAATCCGGAGAGTTCAGTACCATTTGGGTTCGCACGCAACCATTTTATTTTTCAAACGCCATACATGAATTATATACTCATGAATGCATATAGAAACGGCATGACTGATGAAAATTTTATGGGTGCTTTATTAGATTGATAAGAACATAGAAAAAACATCACTTCAAATTTTTTTGATTTGTTATTCAAAAAGTTATAGCTTTAAACTATGAAAGCAGACTAAAACGTAGCACATACACAATTCTTCCCTATAGAGAAATTTTGTTTTATACCAATTTGATGTAGGACCAAAATGCCTTAATGCTAAGAACATCCAGAGGAAATGACAAATATTCTTTGAATTTTTAAAAACTGAGAGAATTTAACATTGAATAAATACGGTTCAGAGGCATGTAAAGATCTCATGGTAGTGGGTCTTACCAGGAAGTATGTGAGTGGGGATAACTCAAGTTGGAATCAACATGGGCAATCCTTTGTCGTTTGGTATTCTTTTCCTTGCTTGGAGGTCATTTGCCAAGGGCTACCGACTCACACTCAAGGATGTCCTTTACCATGAAGGAGAGAGTACAAAGAAAATGATTTCTCACCAAAAGACATAATCCATATTTTCATTCATCAGGTAAACTTCCTTACATAGCATGGCTTATTTTGTAATTGAGCTACTAAGACAAAGGGTGGAGATGAATGGTGGAGGCATAATGACTGGTTTTGAAGGCTGTTGGAGGTTATGAGGAAGAGGTGGTTTATCTTATGAGTCATGATTCTGGTTATCAAATGTGCTTTAATTAAGCTTTAAAATGTTACAAATATTTTTTTAATTTAATTTTTTGTATGTTGAGCCTGAACTGAAGCTTCTGAATTAGCACATATGAATGAATATGGTTGCTCACGACATTCAACACAATAAATCATCATTTGATGAAACCACATTTTTTTCCTTTGAAATTGTTCTCTTTCCAATCCCGTAAACAAAGCTATAGTGGGCCATATTTAACCCTCTAAAATCTCGCTTGATAAAATATTTTGAGATTGAGCTTGACCAGGCTTTAAAAATCATTTGCAGCGTCTTGCAATTTTGTTTCTTCTTAACTGATTCAAGTTTGATCTTTTATCCAAGTTAATTGAGATTGTTTAAATGAGCACAAAATTTTAAACTCTCTCCTTATAAGTGGTTAAGCTTTTGATTAGCCATTAATGCCTCAGCTATGATTGACTCTATTATTAAGTATTAATATGTGCAATCATTTTCAGAAAGCAACCTAAAATGTGTAGGTTCTCATTGTTAACTTACTAATAGAGTTCTAAATTAGTATTACATATGCAATTGCAAAGCTATTTGATTATTTACACACCTTTATTGAAATAAGCCTTGTGCAATCTTTGTATTTCAGGACATTGAGAGATATAAATTGTCAAATCCAAGAACATTTCATTATCTTAACCAGTCTAACTGCTATGAACTTGAAGGAGTGGATGATTCAAAAGATTATTTTGAAACTAGAAGGGCAATGGACGTTGTTGGAATCAGTACTGAGGAACAAGTAATTTTAATAGTTCGTTGAAACATTTGTCATTATAATTATTTGATGTGTTGTGCTTTTTTTCTAAATTATCTTCCCAAATCCTTTGTAGGAAGCCATATTCCGAGTAGTGGCTGCGATTCTGCATTTAGGCAATATTGAATTTGCAGAAGGAACGGAAATAGATTCATCTATTCCCAAAGACGAAAAATCATGGTTCCACTTACAAACTGCTGCCGATCTTTTGATGTAAAATGCTTTTTCTAAGACAAACATGTAGTTGCAAACTTGAAATTAAACTTTGACTGTACTTAGATCTTAAATGACTGCATTATGATATTCTTTAGGTGTGATAAGAAGGCCCTTGAGAATTCATTATGCCAACGCATTATGGTAACACGTGATGAGAACATAACAAAAACCCTTAATCCTGAAGCTGCAGTTCAAAGTAGAGATGCCTTGGCAAAAGTTATATACTCACGTTTATTTGATTGGTAAGAATTTATGAATTTTTGATTGATTTTGTTGCCGTGGGGTGTCGGCCATGCATCTTGTGTAGGTTGATAATTTGCTCAATGTCGTCTTATATTAATCAGGCTTGTAAATAACATCAATACCTCTATTGGACAAGATCCTCATTCAAAGTTTCTGATTGGGGTGTTGGACATCTATGGCTTTGAAAGCTTCAAGACAAACAGGTGCTTAACCGGTATGCTTTTGTATTTATTCTTTGAAGTGGTCACTTTCACGAGTTTAGGTTAGAAACAAGGAAGACTTGCACTCAATTTACTTTTTGGTTGGTTGATTCAGAGATTGTTATTAGTAGTATCCGTGCTATTAATATCTGCAGTATGAAAATTTATTGTTTTAAATATCGGATGTCGGCGACATATCGGATTGACTTTTTAAATGTCGGATGTCGGAAGTCGGAGACATGTCGGGGATACGGATTTCTATGTTTTATAAATAAAATTTTTATTTTATGTATACTAACTATAATTATATGTTATAAAATAGAAAAATAATATAACAAATAGATAAAAAATGAGCCATTTATATTACAAAATAAAATCGAATAGTATTTAAGATAAAATATTATTAACAAATACAAAATCATACATTGTAAAATATATTTAATAGTATACAATAATTTTATTTTGATAACAATAAGTTTATTGCGAATAAAGAAGATTTAAATATTTTCATATTTTTTGTAATATGAAATAAAAAAATTGTGAAACAATTATACAAAATTGGTTGTTGTAAGAATAAAACGTTAAAAAAATTGAAACAATAAATTTAATCGATTTAAACATACATAATATAATATTCATAGCCGATTTAAACATGCATAATATAATATTCATAGGCGATTTAAACATATGTGGCTAGTCTGTTAATATAACATAAAATAAAATAGCGGACGATATATTTAAATGTCGTGTCGGCCGATATATCGGAAAAATCAGACATGTCGGCCTATATTTTACAAAAGGACAATCTAATTTTTTTAGAAAAACATATCGTTTTGCCCTAAAAAATGACATGTCGGGAGACATGTTGGACATGTCGGAGGACATTTAAAACAATGAATTTAATAAATCAAAATTTATTTGTTAGGGTTATCAAATAAACACCATTCATGACATTTTCTTAATTTTCCTAAAGGCCTCATCTTACATACCTGATCTGATCCTTGACTTTCACATAACATTAATTTTCACTTCAATAACGAATATTAGAGATGCAAATTTTGCATTGAGAATTTTGCATGTGAGAGTGAGAGAGAGTGAGAGTGAGTGAGTGAAATTGGACGAGAAGGAATATCTTTTATTTTTTGATCCTTGGATATTTGGTGGGAGGAGTTCATTGTCTTTGTTGGCTTCAAGTTTGGTGAGAATTGCTGTCGTGATGGAGTTGAGATATGTTTGGTATCTCTCTCATTTTGCATCCAACTATTTGATAGTAGAATTATCTTTGCCTCATCACCCCATTGATGCTCTTCGAATTACCTTGATCGAACTATGCAAGTCATGGTATTTATCATCATCTTCATTAGTATCCTCAGCTCAACTATTTGGGGTTGACATTTTTATTTTCCATTAATTATTGTTTACTGCGGCTTGAGGTGTTAACCAAAACTATAGAAATCATCTTGAATAACTTTCATCCATGTTACCTTGTGTCCACCTTTTCTTTTACCTAATACTTATAAACTAACTCTATCTACTCGTCTAATGGATGCTAACTACACATCCTTATTTGTTTGAATCTTTTTCCCCATCATATCTGCTAGTGGTGTTTTTTTATTTCCCTTCACTGATCATGCTAATCTCTTTGGTGCTCTCTAAAAGAGTTTAAATGGTATCAAAACCCAATTGAATGTATGAGGTGACTTCGTCTAGAAACGTGAACAATGATTTTAACATATGGAAAATTGTTGGAGACCGAAATTAATTGATTAATTAAAGGTAGGTCACTCATAGATATATTAAAATAGCGTATACAACAATACTAACATTCCCCCACAAGTTGGCATATTATACAATTCATACGCAACTTGCTAATTAAGCTACAAAAATTATTTTCACTTAAGCCTTTAGTAAGAACGTCGACAAGTTGTTCTTCTGATAGAATGAACATAATATAGTAATGAACAGAATATAGATGAGCCCATTCACGGTATTCTCTTTGTTAAATTATCTATCCATTTCAACGTGCTTTGTGCAGTTACACTGGACCTGATTATGAGCAATACTGATAGCTGCCTTGTTGTCACAATATAAGTTTATCGAATTGTCTTCAAGAACTCCGATATCTAACAGTAATGTGTGAAGCCACATTTCTTCACATATTCAATGAGCCATAGATCTGAGCACAACATATGCACTGGATCGAGTCACCACAGGTTGCTTCTTGCTTCTCCACGTGACAAGATTTCTGCCAACAAATGAGCAGTACTCTGACGTAGATCGTCTATCATTAATTGATCCAGCCCATGCATCATCAATATAGACCTAAATCTTCAACTAGTCATTATGAGTGAATAAGATACCCTTTGGTGGCTACATTGAGGTAGCGCAGGATTCTATGTACAACATCCAAGTGTTTAGTTCTCAGTGAGTGCATGTACTGACGAACCACTCCCACGACATATGCCACATCTAGACGGGTATGTGATAGATAAATAAACTGTCCCAAAAGTCTCTGGTAGCCAACCACATCTTCTATAAACTCTCCATCATCCTTTCCAAACGTGTGATTGGCTTCAATCAGTGATGTAACCAAAATTATGATTTTGAAAAATCAGATAAATTTATTACAACCGATTTTCATTTTAAAAATAGGCCGAGCGGGCCAAATTGAATTTTGCGCCGAAAACACTCTTGACGTTGAACTTCATTAAATCCGTTAATCGTTATTCAAATATGTTCTCTTGAACGCCTAATGAGATGAACCAAAGCGGGATCCGTACGACCACAAGCATAAGCCACAATAATAATTTATGAAATAACTGAAAAATTAAAGTAGGAAGAACATAAAGGCAAGCTAATCATTATTTAAGTGGATGCATAAATCTAAGTAATAACTTCGAACAAGGATACACATAAGGATATGGCAGGGAGAAACCGTCCTTTCCTGGATCTGTCGCGCAGTAGAAGAATTGTTTGCTGTTGGTGGGTAACGGACGAGGATTGCTGTAGTCGACGATACCTGCGGACGAGAGCAAACTCGGGCGGCGGAGGGATTTGATGTGGCTGGATCGTCGTGGAAGGAGCAGGGAGGAGAGGGACTCCGACAGTGGTGTCGACCGATGGCGATGGCGTCGTCTGGAGAGTCTGGCCAGGCGTTGAAGCAGAACTACAGAACAGACACGCTTTGAAGTAGCATATGTTGACCGTCGACACAAGGAAACAATTGAATGTTTCTCTGTTTGTCCGGTCCTCTCTTTTCTTCTTCACGGGCTCCATATAAATAGCTGGCTATAGTATTTTTCACATCAAACTTTCCAAATGAATATTTCCTTTAACATTCTGTTACGGATCCGCATTGGGGAATCATTTACCAGCGTCGCGAACCAAGGATAGTGCGCGCTTGATCTATCTTTTATTTTGCGCATGCTATTTTAGTATTTCATTTAGTACGTTTTAACCTCAATATTTGTTAAGCCTTATTGAGGGGGCCAGTTGGTCTTTAATTTTGTGTTTGGGACTTTATGTGGTGGTATGAGAACTGAAATGGGGAAGCAAGAAGTTATTTGAAATTCTCTCTCTCTCTCTCTTAAACTTTCTCTCGTTCTCTCTCTATTCTCCCGATACAACAACGCCTCCCCTCTTCCGCCAACCCTAACCGGGCCGCTCCTCGCGCTCGCAGCCGCCGCCGAAGGAAGCCGCCACCGAAGGAAGCCGCCACCTCCTCCTCCTCACCATAGCTCCCACGGGCTCAAGGAAGGGAGCCTCCTCTTCCCTTCAAGACTTCTCTCTCCAACGGCTATTCACCCGCTCGCAATCCTGGGACCGTAATAACTTGGTATCAGATCCAGTAGTCCTTCCTTAAGCCGCTACCGTCGCCGTTCCACCGCTACCGCACGCCGAGGACGCCGACCGCTCCGATTCGACGCTCCAGCAACCGCCCCGATGAACCCTAACCTCTGATCGGCCGCATATCGCCCCGATCCGAACCCTCCAGGCCGCTCCTTGCTGTCCGCCGCCTGTCCTCCTCAGATACTCTCTCAACGGGGATCCGCTCCTCGCTTCCTCCACCGGTTCACTTCCTCTTCCAGATTTTTCCCAGCTTCGACCCTCCTCCATTATGGCCGACGACACTCAAGGTGCCCCAACATTGGCCCAAATCCTGGAATCCTTCAAGCCCATGATGGCCGACAACCACCAAGCCCTCCTCGCAGCGCTCCGGCCTGACGACATGCCCTTGCCGGCACGGACGACCTCCACCTCATCTCCCTCCGTTCACGAACAACCACCTCATACGCCGCAGACGGAGCTACCGACCAGCTCGGAAAACCCGATGGTACCACGATTTGTTAAACTGGACTTTCCGATCTTTGAAGGCAACGAGGATCCCCTTACCTGGCTGACCCGCTGCGATCATTTCTTTGCGGCACAACGCACTCAATTGGAGGATTGGTTGGGCGTCGCCTCCTTCCACTTGATGGGTTCGGCTCAACTGTGGTTCTTCCAGCTTCAACGAGAGAAGCCCCTTCTCACGTGGGATGCTTCAAGACTCAGTGCAACTTGTGTTTCGGGCCTTCACTCCGCAGCAACCCCATCGGCAAGTTGATCTCTCTGAAGCAGTCGGGGTCTATTGACGATTACTTGGAGCAGTTCCAAGAGCCCTACGACCCACCAGGTGGCCTTCTTTACTGCGGGATTGCATGAGCGACTCCGCATGACCCGGTGTTCCAAAATCCGCAGGATCTCTCTACCGCCATGAATCTCGCGCGTATTTGTGAGCGACGCATCTTACTGGATCGTCCACACATGGGACATCGTAGCAACGATGTCTCCTTCCGGCACTACGCGCATTCCCCACCACCGCCAGGAGGTGGCCCGACCAGACCGAAGGAGGGTGAGCGACCAACTCATATCTGGCGCTTGTCTAATCAGGAGATGTCCAAGCGCCGCGCCAAGGGCTTTTGCTTCAACTGTGATGAGGCATACACTCGGGGACACATGTGCAAGCGTCTCTTTTGGATTGAGGTTGACGATCCCTCAGATGGAGACGAAGGGGATGACGAGCTAGGGGACCCTGCACTATCCATCAACGCCATGTCAGGTCCACATTCGGTGGACATAGTACAGATGCATATTTTCGTGGCAGGCCATGAGCTACTTGCCCTCATGGACACGGGCAGTACACACAGTTTCATCAGCGACCACGCCGCTCAGCGCCTCCATCTACCTGTTACTAACCACAGCCGTTTATGTGTCACCGTGCCAAATGACGCCACGATGGTCTACACCGGAGTTTGCCGGGACATTCCGATTAGGGTGGCGGATTACCACTCGCGGGTGGACTTCTTTGTCATAGCCCTGCGGGGCTTCGAGGCCGTTCTAGGGACTCATTGGTTACGCACGCTGGGACCGATTCTGTGGGATTTGGAGGCCCTCACTATGTCTTGGGGGCATGGGCCTACTTCGACAGTATGGCAGTGCCAACCGATGACGAAGGCTAGTCATGCCTTCTCGCTCCAGTCTGCTTCGGCCGAGCAGCCATGCCTCTCTGACCTCCTGCAGGAGTACAACGACACATTGGCCGCACCTACCGGGCTTCCCCCTCGCGCCGCCAGGACCATCGTATCTGCCTCCTGCGAATACGGCCCCGGTGGTCGTCCGTCCATACCGCTATCCTTTTCTACAGAAGGATGAGATTGAGAGTCAATGCACCGAGATGCTCCAACGAGGCATCATCCGCCACAACGTTTCCCCTTCTCCTCAACCGTCCTCTTAGTCAGCAAGAAGGACGACTCATGACGCTTATGCGTGGATTACCGCGCCTTGAATACTCAGACCGTCAAGGACATGTTTCCTATTCCAGTTGTGGAAGAGCTGTTGGATGAGTTGCATGAAACACACTACTTCTCCAATCTGTATCTTCGCTCGTGATATCATCAGGTTCGTATGCAACCCGGGGACGTGGAGAAGGCCGCCTTCTGGACACATCATGGCCACTTCGAGTTTCTGGTGATGCCTTTCGGGCTGACCAACGCCCCATCCACATTCCAGGCCCTCATGAGCGAGGTATTCCATACTCTCTTACGTCGCCGTATCCTTGTTTTATTCGATGATATTTTGGTATACAACAACTCTTGGGAGGCACACCTCGACCACCTCAAACAGATTCTTCAGCTCGTACGGTCTCATCTACTCTACTTGAAGGGCTCCAAGTGCTCATTCGGCACTGACAAAGTCGCCTATTTGGGGCACATCGTCGATCACACTGGTGTTGCAGTTGATCCAGTCAAGATTCAAGGGGTTACCGACTGGCTCTTGCCCTAGTCGCAGCGGGAACTGCGTGGATTCTTAGGCCTGACCCTTGCTGCTAAAATTTCTTTATTAAACTTTATATATATAACTTATTTTTATTGCATTTCTCCGTAACACATACATAAATAAATTTAATTGGGCTTTCCTTCGACAACTTAAAAAAAACGTAATGTATGACATAAAATTAAGGAAAAGTTATCATGATAAAAAAATGAAACTTTCATTAATCATTTCACCATCACTTGCTTGACACACGAAATTTTGGGATGTCACAACACAAACTATTAGAGGAACACGTAGTCGTCTTTGTATTAATACTCCCGTCCTGAAAATCAACCTTGTTCTCAAGGTCGTGGTCCGCAGGGGTTGTCGGCGAGCGTCAGAAGATCCAAGTCACCGAAGTAAAGATCGTCTTCTTCAACACCGAGCATCAAGCACATGTATTTGAGAGAGAGCAAATGTTAGTGCGCAAGTACGTCTGTTGATAGAGGAAGCAAATGCCATTGCAACGAAGCTCGAGGTGTTACTGGTGAGATACGCACGAGGGTGGACGGGGTGCTGGCGTAGGCAGAACTGGCAGAACTGGCAGAACTGGTGGCGACAGGCCGATCAACGGTCCCAGGTAGAGTCATGTGATCCAAGCGAGGGAGTGGTGATGGAGATTTCGGCGGTGATAGTGTCTGGTGGGGGTGGTCATGACGAGTTTTGGACGTTCATGTCATATTAGGGTATGATTCATCAATCTTATTGCCCACATACATCCCAACATAATGTGATTGCAAAGAAGAAAAATAGGCATGTAATGGAGACAACTCACACTCCTCTTTTCCATATGCTTGTTCTTACTTCTTTTTTGGGGTGATGTCATGCTAACATTATGCTATCTCATTGCTAACATTATGCTATCTCCCCAATCACATACCTTCATTTATCTTGCACATTAAATCCCTTCCTCTGTTCTCTTTCCTAGGTATTTCTTATATTCCTTACCCCTCATGTCCTTGGATGTATCTGCTCTGTTCATAATCTGTCTGTACAACCCTTATTCTCCGAGGGTAGGACTCACTCAAGGCCACGTAGGCAGAGGTCAAAGTCAAAGAGGCAAGACAAATCAGTCAGCAGGAGCAAAAGAAGGCTTGACGAGTATTGGCTAATACTCGCCAGAGGGGCGACTATGGTCGAAGATGCGCGCCGAGCATCCCGTATGTCGCCCCAGGCGTCCGACAAGCTACAGAAGACCTGTGCGAGTATCGGCCCGGCTTGTGCGAGCAGCAACCAATACTCGCCAGATGGGCGACTATGGTCGAAGATACGTGCCGAGTATCCCGTATGTCGCCAGGTTAGGGCTGGGCTACAAAACCCCCCTACCCCTTGGTTGCCTATAAATAGGACCCCAGGGGTACTTGGATTGGCTCCTGTGCTTGAGCTTCTGGATCCCAATTTCCAAATTCTCGAGCCCGTCACCCCTGCTTGCTAGCCAAGCCGGTGCCTTCCTCGTACCCTGCTCGGCCATTCTTGGTTGTGGAGGGGAAGACTCCTTGAGCTTCTGGGTACGTGGTGGGACCTCCCTGCCGCAGCATCTGGGGTCCTGTAGTTGCTCTCCTAGCTTCTTCCTAGTCGTCATCTAGATCATCTCGTCGGACAGCTGGGCAAGTAGCCTCCGGCTGCAAAGGTCCGAATTTTGAGGTCAGGATTTTCCTGGCGTCAACACTGTCCACCAATTCGGATAAGCTATCACGCAAATCTATTAAGTGTCTAATTAGTATATTGTCATATTCAAAAAGGATATCAATGCTATTCTCTTTGGGATGCCTTCATATCAGTGGATGTTGCTTCCTTTGAGAGCACCCCCTTTCTTTGGCTTGCCTTCATCCATAACTGTAGCTAGTGTTGACTGTGGAGGTTTTTTCGGTCCCTGTTCCTGCTTACTTTATTCTTGATACCATTATCCTTATTTTTGAGAATGCGCATATATTGGAGGCTCAGATCTTTATGACAGGTACTGTAGTAACACATGCAAAATCACACCTTTCCCCTTGACTTGCAATGTATATGAAGATGATCCCACATAGATTGCCCAATTGCCGTTTTTAAGCCTCTATGCAATGTACCAATTATCATCACATATCACATTTTATTTCCTGTGTGCTGGAGTGGTTAACCTTGGGGTGTGTGTTGTGGGGGTCAATAAGGTTTTACACAGTATCTTACTAAATATGATAGTTTATCATTTAAATTATATAATATGCAATGCACATCAGATTAAAAAAAGTGTAAATGTACTTGAGCAATAAATACAGAGTACGCACGAATACAAGTAACCAGAAGTAACATATGTCTTACTTTCTCAGACATAACATATAATATAAAAAATATTAATATCCTTGGATAACAATCAGTGTCCAGTCAGCATTGCCTTAGATTAAATGCAATCTAGTTATTTATCACAAGATGATTACTTAACCCTATATTAGCCTCAATCCAATCGTTTATCACAGGACGAATTAACCACTCTTAGATTAATCACAATTTGACCATGTTTAACACGAGTTAACAACACCCAAAGTGACATACAAAGAACAATCATGGAAAATATAAGTTATAATCACTTAAATCGATATATGAAGGAATACTCCCTTAAACCAGATTCTCTTTTGGATAGCGCCGTAGCTATGAGAAATTGAATTATAAAGTAATTTTTATTCCAAAATTACTAACTTATTACATAGGAACTCCCCTCTTTATATAGAGTAGAGGAGGAGAAGGAATATACATTTGAAGATGTGAAATTAAATACAAGAAAGAGAAAAATATACAATGAGTTCCCTTTTGGGATTTTTATAAATGAGCTTTAACCCTCCACACACACACACACACCATTCACAAGTTTGCACAAATATCATAAAAAGATGTAGAAATCGGTTTGGTGAGAATGTCGTCCAACTCTTTATCCGAAGTAATAAACAAAGTGCATATTCGCCTGCTGATAACTTGCCCTTCGATGAATTGACAATCTATGTCTTTCTGTTTTGTTCTTTCATGGAACACATGATTTTTAGATATGTAGATAATTTTATTATCACATAACATCAGTAGGAGATAATTATAAGTTTCACGAAAATCTTTTAGAAGCGTCCTCAACCACTTTAACTCACAAGTAGTCCGAGCCATACTTATGTCTTCAACTTTTGCACTTAACCTGAACTCCGCTGCTTGTTAGCTTGCATTTGAATACGCTTTAATACGTAAGTGATCTTTTAAATAGCAGTCCTTTGTCCGGAGATATTTTGATATAATCTAATATTTTTAACACAGCTTCAAGTTGACACTTTATGAGAATTTGTATAAACTGACTGACCTTTCCAGGCGGTGTATGTACAAGAGTCTAAGTGCCTTGGGATGTTAAGACAGAGATTTCCTCGCCCATAGACGCTTTTTAGTAAGAGATGCTAATAATTTTATGGTAGATAGTAGAGACGGTGGTGGTAGATATTGTCAAAGCAAACTAAGTGCGAGAAGGATTAAGATTTGCCTAAGACACAACATTAGTAAGAAGATGTTTTCTACTCCTCCGTACGTTCTTCCACAGAGCAATGAGAACATCCTAGTTTAAGTATGTTGAGGAGAGGAACATTCCGAAGAGGATAGAGCTAACCTGAGAGTTGACGTTAGGGATCTTGGAGTGTTTGGAGCTATGTGAGTGGGAGTAGTAGAACGCTGATGGTAATGATAAGGAAAATGTAAGAGAGGAGGATGTATATGTTATGTCGTTTGCCGAGCAAGACCCCCACTGGGGCCGCACGTACCAACGTCGCCAGCGCACCGCCGAACCATGGAGTTATCTTATTTTTATTCTGTCCATTTTATTTATTCCAGTTATCTTGCTCTTTGAACCCATATGTTTAAGCCCAAATGGGGGGCCCAACTAGTGGAGTGTTTGGAGCTATGTGAGTGGGAGTAGTAGAACGCCGATGGTAATGAGAAATGTATGCATTTCGATTAGGGTCGTATTCTATGGTTACGATTCTACCAGCTATCTCTTTTTCATTCCGTCGAAAGTCGATTTTACGGTATAGACGCTTATGACCTCCCCCTCTATGCCCTGCGGTAATGATCCCTCTGGCATTACGACCTTTACCTCTTTCTCTCTCTAACTTTTCCGCCTCCCTATCTCTCTCTCTCTTTCTATCAGGTTTCCTCGCCCGCGCCCTAGCGCCGCTCGGAAGGTCGCACGCTCCCGCCGCCTCGACGCCCAGCTCGCCGTCCGCCGTCCTTCAGAAGCCCGCCGCGCCTCTTCCTCCTTCCGACGAATCCCCCTCCGGGTTCTTTCGTGTTCTCCACCATAGCCCCATCCGGATCTAGGAAGGGTTCGGCCAATCCGTGGTGGGATCGCTCCTTCTCGCGCCCGGTCACCCGATCTCAGTCCCGGGCACATATCAACTTGGTATCAGAGCCAAACGCCGGTGTTCCCCTCTCCGGCACATACCGCGACGCCCTCACCTCGCCCCGCCGTTCTCCGCGGCTTCCGCCGCCCTCAACTCCGCAAGCCGGACTGCTGCCCTCGCCGGTTCCCGTTTTCCCTTCACCAACGGCCATGGCCAACGGTGGCCCTTCTCTCACCCAAGTCATGGAGCTCTTTCAAGCCATGCTCGCCACTCAAAATGAAAAAAATGGAGGCCCTCAACGCCCGCCTGGACACCCTCCAAGGAGCCCCGGCCCCCACTCGGCCCCCCACTCCGCCACTACATGCGGCATCTCCTTCGACCAGCCGGGTCGACTCGACCCCTCCCTACCCGGACAACCCTCCTTTTCCCCGCTCCGTCCGCATGGATTTCCCGATTTATGAAGGCCGCGATGACCCCCTTCCGTGGCTTACACGCTGCGACATTTTCTTCAAAAACCAAAGGACCGTCGACGAGGATCGCGTCGGCATCGCGTCATTCCACCTATTTGGACCAGCACAGTTGTGGTTCACTCAGTTCCAACGGGAGCACCCCACGTGCTCTTGGGACGATTTTACGGCAGCCTGTTCCTTACGCTTTGGACCGGCAATGGTGGGCAACCCACTTGGCGATCTTGTTGCTCTCAAGCACACGGGCTCCATCGAGACATACGTGGAGCACTTTCAGATGCTGCTCTCACGCGCGACTTCGGTCCTACCGTCGCAGCAGGTTCCTCTTTTTACGGCGGGTCTCCCGGAACGCCTTCGCTGGGACGTCGAGTTCCAGAAGCCGCAGGACCTCACCACCGCCATGTGCTTGGCCCGCGCCTGTGAGCGCCGCCTTATGTTGGATCGGCCTTCCCCCGTCCGTCTGGATCATGCGGCCCCTCGTCCACCTCGTGGCTTCTCCGATCCCCGGCCACCTGGCGCGGAGGCTTCACCGCGTTCCCCTTTTCGTCGGCGCTTATCCCGCCCGGAAATGGCGGCTCGCCGGGAAAAGGGATTATGTTTCAACTGCGAGGAGGCCTACACCCCCATCCATCGGTGTAAGCGGCTTTTCTGGCTCGAAGTGGATGATCCTTCTGACGATGACGATCATGGGCAAGATGACTCCGGCACGCCGCACCTCTCCATTCATGCGATGGCCGGGCCCCAGGAGGGGTGCACTATTCAACTCTATGTTGAGGTGGGGGGCACACCTCTGCTCGCCCTGATGGACACGGGCAGCACCCACAGCTTCATCCGTCAGGATAGGGCGACGGATTTGCGCCTCCCTTTTGTTTCTCGCAGTCATGTTCAGGTAGCCGTGGCTAACGACCAACAGATGCCATGTCCGGGCGTGTGCCGACAGGTGGCCTTTTCGGTGGAAGGCTATCCCTCCCAGACAGACCTTTTTGTCATCGATCTCCGTGGCTTTGAGTTAGTACTGGGGGTTCGATGGCTGCGCACACTGGGGCCGCTCACTTGGGACTTCGATCGCCTCACGCTTTCTTGGCACAAGGGCTCCCACTTGATACAGTGGCACGGCCAGGATCCGCAACAGTCTCCCTCTTCCTTCTTGGTGCATACGGAGCCGTTCCTTCCCCCCGCCACGCCAGCGGCCGACCACCCACCAGATCTGTGGGGACTTCTCCAGCTCTTTCCTGACATTTTTAGCCTCCGCACGGGACTTCCCCCCCGCCGCCGCCAGGACCATCGGATTTGCCTTCTTCCGGGCACCGCCCCGGTGGTAGTCCAGCCGTACCGCTACCCATTCCACCAAAAGGACGAGATCGAAAGACAGTGTGATCTCCTCCTCCAGCAGGGCCTCATCCGGCGTAGTGTCTCGCCATTCTCTTCACCGGTGCTGCTCGTGCACAAGAAAGACTCCTCGTGGCGCATGTGCGTGAATTACCGGGCTTTGAATGCCCAAACGGTCAAAGATAAGTTCCCCATTCCCGTGGTAGAAGAGCTCCTCGACGAGCTACATGGCGCGCGTTATTTCTCCAAGCTGGACTTGTCATCGGGGTACCATCAGATTCGCATGGCGGCCGACGATGTGGAGAAGACCACTTTCCGTACCCACCACGACCATTTTGAGTTCTTGGTCATGCCGTTCGGTCTTACGAACGCCCCCCCCCCCCCCCCCCCCCCCCCCCCCCCACCTTCCAAGCAATCATGAATGAGGTATTCCATTCCCTCCTCCGCAAGTCCGTTCTTGTTTTCTTTGACGATATTCTGGTGTATAGCAAGTCTTGGGACAAGCACCTGCAACACCTCCGCACGGTCCTCGACTTGGTCCACACTCATCAACTACACTTAAGCAGTCGAAGTGCTCTTTCGGGCAAACCTCGGTCTCCTACTTGGGACACATCATCCATGCCACGGGAGTTTCGGCGGATCCGGACAAACTCCAAGGGGTGGCAGCGTGGCCATTACCGCAATCTCCTACCGCACTACGGGGCTTTCTCGGCCTCACGGGGTACTACCGCCGCTTCATCCGGGACTATTACACCATTGCGGCTCCCTTGTTGAACCTCCTTCGGAAGGATGCCTTCCTTTGGACAGAGACCGCCACCAGTGCCTTCCGTGCCTTGCAAAAGGCCTTACTGTCCGCGCCCGTCCTCAGCTTGCCGAAATTTTCCCTACCATTCCTAGTGGAATGTGACGCCTCGGGCCAAGGATACGGCGCCGTACTACAGCAGGAGGGTCACCCCATAGATTACTTCAGCCGGCCCACCGCCCTCCCACCGTAAACTGCCGGCCTACGAACAGGAGCTGATCGGACTGGCTAAGGCGGTCCAACACTGGCGTCCGTACCTATGGGGGCGCCCCTTTGTCATCCGGACGGATCCTTTTATTCTCAAGTACTTGCTTGAGCAGCGCCTCTCAACCGTACCGCAACAAAGATGGGTGAGCAAGCTTTTGGGTTTCGATTTTCAGGTGGAATACCGGGCCGGTGTACTTAATCGCGCCGCGGACGCTCTCTCCCGCCGAGACACTCCTTCGGAGCCCCTCCTCATGGCCATCTCCAACCCGACCGCGGACCTCCTTGCCGCCATCCGACAGGAGACCATCGCCTCGCCTAGTTTGTCGGAACTACTCCGCAGGGCGGAATCCGGCCTTATAGAGCAGCCGTGGGCAGCCCGCCAAGGCCTCATCATCTACCGGAACCGGGTGTACTTGGCCACGGGATCACCTCTCATTCCTGTGATATTGGAAGACGTCCATTCACGCAGTCACGAAGGGGTGCACTGTACTCTGCAACGGGTGCGGTCGGAATTTTTTTGGAAGGGCATGCGCAAGGACGTGCACAAGTTTATTGCGGAGTGCGCCGTGTGCCAACGCAACAAGACGGACCATCTTCTCCCGGCCGGCCTCCTCCAGCCCTTACCCGTGCCGACACAGGTTTGGGCGGATTTGTCCATGGATTTCGTCGAAGGGCTACCCACCGTGCGCGGGAAATCCGTGTTGATGGTCGTGGTGGACCGTTTCTCCAAGGGGGCCCATTTTATCGCATTGTCTCGGCCACTTCTGGCGGATAAGGTGGCCCGGATCTTCTTTCATGAGATCTTCCGTTTGCATGGCATGCCGAAGACTCTTGTCTCGGATCGTGACAAGGTATTCAATAGCAACTTTTGGAAGGAACTATTCGAGCTCAGTGGCACCAAGCTCGCTTTCTCTTCGGCCTATCACCCTCAGTTCGACGGCCAAACTGAGGTGGTGAACCGCACCTTCGAGATGTACTTACGGTGCATCACGGGCGACCGCCCTCGTGACTGGCCGAACTGGCTCCCGTGGGTCGAATATTGCTACAACACCGCATACCACACGACATTGAAGACTACACCGTTTCGACTCGTCTATGGACGGGAACCCCCTCGCCTGCTCTCCTACACGGGAGGGTCCGCCCTCAACAACCCACGGTGCCGAGAACACGTGCCGAAAGGGGTTGGGGTGTGCGGCCCGCGGGCCTGTTATGTGGCTCGACCGGCGGGAGAAGCCCGTGAATGAGCGGCCCATAACATAAAAGTGCACTTTTATGTTATGGGCCGCTCATTCACGGGCTTCTCCCGCCGGTCGAGCCACATAACAGGCCCGCGGGCCGCACACCCCAACCCCTTTCGGCACGTGTTCTCGGCACCGCGGGTTGTTGAGGCGGGGGCTCGATCCCCCGACCTCCTTGATAGAAGCTCTTAACGCCAGCTCCTATCATCCAACTGCACCGGTGCAGTTGGATGATAGGAGCTGGCGTTAAGAGCTTCTATCAAGGAGGTCGGGGGATCGAGCCCCCGCCTCAACAACCCGCGGTGCCGAGAACACGTGCCGAAAGGGGTTGGGGTGTGCGGCCCGCGGGCCTGTTATGTGGCTCGACCGGCGGGAGAAGCCCGTGAATGAGCGGCCCATAACAGTATATGTCAAGAAGGTGGTGCTTTTTGTGTGATATCAGATAGAGGAGCATGCATGTAGGGGTGTGCGCGGTGCGGTTTGGTGCGGTTTTGGCCCAAATCGCAACCGCACCGCAAGGGCGCGGTTTTGGCACGAGCAAAACCGCACCGCACCGAAATCACGCGGTGCGGTTTCGGTTTGGTGAGGTTTTGTGCGGTGCGGTTGCGGTTTCGGTGCGGTTTTTAGCATGTGATATGCATATACACCAAAAGGATAATGTGAAGCAAAATAAGATGTAAAATTTGGGCAAAAACATAGTTACATGAGTTATATTTTCATAAAAAAGTGTAATACATATATTTTTAAAATACAAATACTACAAAATCAACTACGAGTTAAAAATAAATCTTCAGATAATACAATACTCATGATATGACTGCATTAGTTGCATATGAAATGACACATCAAATGCAAATATAATGAATCTAAATGATTTTAAGTCCTGGATATGCACAACACCCACATAATTGCAGCTTTATTTATCCTTCAAACATTGAAACATTAAGAGAAATCTAGTGAATACGCATTTACAGTTAGATGAACCATTATGATACTATTTGCACTTAACAAAAACTTACTAATCTTCAAATTCATCAATAAATCGATAGAGAACAAACAAACAAAACAAAAAAACAATTATATACGCTAATATAATTAATTAATTACTATTATTAATTAACAATTTAAAAGTTATACTTTTATTTATATGTATGTGATATCTCACAAGTTTATTAAAATTGAAAATATGTCATTAGTCGGTGCGGTGCGGTTTTTGCGGTTTTTAAGATCCAAAAATCGCACCGCACCGAACCGCGCTTGGTTTGTAAAAGTTCAAAACCGCACCGCACCGAAACTACGCGGTGCGGTTTAAATATCGGTGCGGTTTGTGCGGTGCGGGCGGTTTTTGCGGTTTGCGGTTTTTTATGCTCACCCGTACACGCATGATATGAAAGAATGATACAAATGTAGGGGGAGAGGTAGTAGAGATAGACAGATAGATCATCAATAACAGTAACAAAATAAAGACTTCCTTCGCGAATAGACTTGGTTGGACAAAACATTACAAAGTTTTACTGGAAAGCTAGTACTATGATGCTTACCATATTGGTAGGCTTCACATTCTTAAATAGACTTAGACTAAAAGACGATAGGAGCTTGCAGAGGAGATGAAGTGGAGGGTGGACCAAAACGGTGATGAAATTAAAACAGAGAAGTCGAGACGACAAAAAGTGGGAAGATCGTCTTGGTGGTAGAGGACCCCAATAACAATCATTCTCTTCGATTAAAGGGCCTGAAAATAACTAGTAGGAGAGAATGTGATAGAGAAGTGTGATTGTTTGGAAAGTACATCGGCTCGCAATAAATTGCATGTAAAATACATAACATATAGAGTGTCGTCCAGTTAGAGAAGGGAGGTGGTGTTAACAAATCTGATTACACAAACAAGAACAATGCGATCATCAACTACAAACACCGACAATAATTAGTTATACTTCTCGAGGTGAGAGAAGAGAAAAGAGTTTCCAGTCATATGATTGGTGACACCAGAGTCGATGAGTCACTTAAGTTGCAATCTGCACACTACCTGGAGTAGTTTCAATGGAGGCAGATTACTTGGAAGCACTAATCAAATTCTTAATATCTGACGAAGAGAACCATCAGCCAGATTTGGCTGGTGGATTGGTTGTGGCTTGAGAAGAATTTTCAGATTTAGTAACACTATCACGAGGCTTATGAAGAAGATGTGGGTGTTTCATAAAGTAACACTCGACAAGATGACCAAGCCCCCCCCCCCCCCCCCCCCCACCACCACCACCACACACACACACACACACACACATCAATGTGAGCAAATAGGGTGATTCTCCCCATGACCTCCAATGCATCCCTACGACCACGTTGCGCTCTACAACCAACAACATGAGCATAATTTTTTGAGGGCGGAGATGATACTTTCAGAGGTTGGTACAAAAGGTTCGTCACAACAGAAGTACGAGTTATAGTAGCATCCAAGGTTGGAGGGCCAGGTTCTCCCAAGATTTGTTGGCTTATCATCTCGTAGAAATCATGAAGTCCTATAAGATATCAAACAACAAATATTGCTTGGAAATGTTTCTGTTTCATTGCAAGGTTATCAGGGAAATGACGATGTTGGAGAAGCTTTGCGTCGAGAGACCAAACTTCCTGATACGCAACATTAGGAGAGAGTGTTAATCGAGCAAAAATTTTGGCACCCATGGAGTAAAGAGCTGCCAGATGGTCCCAAGCAGCCTTCACTGCTTCATCATGACAGATGATAGGCAAACTATCATTAAAAAGACTGTTTGCAAGCCGCATATGTACAAGAGCATCATTGTCGTCCTAGTCAGCATACATGGGAGATGTAGGGATTGGAGGATGTGTCTTCTGTTGAGAGAAAAAAGAAGGTGAAAGAGACACTCCAATCATGATAGTTGGGTCTAATCAACTTGTTTGTCATCTTGAGATTTCCAAAGGCACTGGAAATGAGTGTGGTGGTATGAGTAGTTGCAGCGGGAGCAGGTGGTGCCACCATAGCTCAGTTCGTGTGTTTAGGGTCGTAGATATGGAGGTCAACACGAGCTAGAACTTGGCGAGTACTTGAGCTCATCGGGAGTTATTATTTAGTGGGTACTAACTACGAAGAAGAAGCTCGACGAGAGCTCAAGAACTCGTTGGTTGAGAGATCGACAAGAGTCACTGACATGGAGCTTGTCTGGAGAAGTCGCTGAATGAGAGCTCGGCAGGAGAAGTCGCTCGCAAGGAAGTTGGCAGGGAGCTCTGTACGGAGAAGTCATTGACAACGAGCTCGACAAAAGACACGGTAACTCCCTGGCATGGAGCACGACAAGAGAAGTCGCGGATGGTGGGAGTTCGCAGGAGGTTGTAATTGTCAGGGAGCTCGACTGGGATTTCGTGGATGATGGGAGTTCGTTGACACTGGAGTCGGTTCGACTGGGAGTTCGCAGGCACTGGAGCTCGACTGTGAGTTCGCAATCACTAAACTAGAGAATTCACTGATCGTGCTTGCATGGTGGGTTCAGTGCCCTTGTAAAAGGTGGAGCAACGAAGCAGGTGATTTGAATCCGTGTCGTTGGAAGGAGATCTCGCTAGTTCTCCAGAGAGGGTTGCGAATTCAGTTTGCGAGTCAGGGAGTGAGAAAGTTGCGAGTTCAGGTCGCATGTTGGGGAGCGAGAAGGTTGCGAGTTCTTTGGAGAATATCACTAATTCTCGCAGGGAGCTCTCGTGTAATGCCGGGAGGTTTGGGAGCGACCAGGACTTATGCGAGAGGAGTAATCGAGTGAGATCAATAAAAAAAAAGTCCTGCTCTAATACCATCGAGTTGAAATTTAAAATAATTATTATTTCAATATTAACTTATTACATAGGAACTCCTCTCTTTATATAAGACTAAATTCAAGAAGGGAGAAAATGTACGATGGGTTCCCTTTTGGGCTCTTTACAATTGAGCTTTAACAATAGACAAGTAGAGTATCGATTGAGGAGTTGCTAGTGAGATTTCGAGTTTTGTTCTCTTTCTCCTGCTCCTTTCCTTCCTAGCTTATGAACTTTAATGGAATCCTCCTCTTTCTCCAACCAATGGCTATTTGGGTGCTTTTCCAATGGAGGAGGAAGAAGATGAGGAATCTTTGAGATATCTCCTTGATAAACCATCTCTCTACCTCAAGACTTGAGCTCCAAAAAAGGTTAATTAGAGGATGACAACAAGAACCCTTGATAGGAATAAGGTTAATAGAATTCCCCAAATAAGGTTTTATTATGAGTTCATCAATTTCACGAACTGTATTTTATTGAACAGAGTTATTCAATGAACCAGGGACCGATACATACGTAACTCCAACAAGACGCTAGTTATGATAGATTGGGCTCTTGATACACTTGAACTAGGGCCCCGCTATGTCTGCAATTGGAAGCAGTTGAAGTCATAAAATTGGGATCTGCAAGAACATAAAACAGTGAACCTATATGGGTCCTGGCACAACTGTATTGGGGACCTTATGGATCCCGGGCATGAAATTATGGTGTCAGGTACCTGTACTCAAGAAACTCTACATACAATCACAAACAACAATTTTTGTTATTGATTAAACAAGATAACAATCATATATGATCATATGTCTTCAGGTTATTGTTTCTTTATTGCGTCTTTCTCTTTTGTTGCTATATTAAAACATTATTAATTGCTCTCACTCTTGGCGGAGACAAAGCTATAGAGGAAAGGAAAGCTTTGGATACAAATATTACATGAGATTTAGTTTTATCTTTCTTTGGGATTGTCCACAGTTGGTTATCACTGCTATACACAGTGAAATTATCTTCTGATGGGACAATTGACAGATTGAAGGATCACCTAGTTGCATGTGCTACATTTAGATGTTTGTGTTGACTACCATGATACTTTCCCTAGTTGCTAAAGTAGCCTGAATTCAGATATTCCTTAGTCTTGCAACCATTCCTGATTATCCTCTTTGTCAGTTAGATACAAAATTGGTGACTTAGCTAAAGACGATGTGAGCAATCTCCTAGTTTTGTTGCCTAGGGGGAGTCTAAATTGGCTTGCAGACTCAAGAAGTCTCTGTATGGTGTGAAACAATCATCACGTGCCTGGTTTAGTGGCCATGTTCTTATTTTATGAGATTTTTCAAACTTATTTATTTGTTTTTTTAACTTGAATATTTCTCTGGTGTTACTCATGCTTACATTTGTTTCAGCTTTGAGCAGTTTTGCATCAATTTAACAAATGAAAAACTCCAGCAACATTTCAATCAGGTTCCTTTTTGAAACTTTTGGACTGTGTATTTTACTCGTTTATTAAAGTAGCATAATTTTCTTCTTTATCATCTATTTCTATAGTTTTTTCATACTATTTGTTACTTGGACAGCATGTCTTCAAAATGGAGCAAGAAGAATATACAAAAGAGGAGATCAACTGGAGTTATATTGATTTTGTTGACAACAAAGATATTCTTGAACTCATTGAGAAGGTTAACACTAACTGCATTGTGTTCCAAAAGATAATGTATTTTAAAGATGCAACTGGAAAATTGCATGTCTAATTTTCTGAATTTTTATGCATCGGCTGCTTGTCTATTTCACAGACACTACAATTCAAGCATCTAATTAATGTATGGCTGATCTTGTGAACATAAATGCTGCTCCTGTTTTTGTCAGCTAAAACATTGGGGCTGTACGCATGAGGCTATCATCAATAAAAATTCTAAGCAGGGGATAATATATGAAGTCGTGCCCCTGCATGACATTGTTTCGGTTCCCTTGGATTATTCATGTTCTAATTATTGTAATCGTACTTATATTTTTGCACTTATTATGAAAATGTCTAACATATTACTTGTTTACATAATTTTGTAACCTTGGGGCTCACATGCATGAGTCTCCCACCAATAAAAAGCCTAGGCAGGGTCTTATGTATGGTACCACCATTGCATTGCATGGATTTTTCCCTTGAATTATATCTTTTATGTCTGTTCCTAATTATTAAGATCAATGCATATATTTTTGCACTTACTTTTGAAAAATGCTAACATGTATTTGTTCAGAACGTCTTGCAAACATCTTATATAATGAACTTGACTCTGCATTAGTGAATCAGTTTGAAAGTTAGACAAATGATCCAATTAAATTGGTTAACTTTCACCTACTATTTATGTGTAAAGATAATACATTTAAGTTCCTCTTTCAATAAAATACTCGACGTTGGTATTATAATGTTCTAGTAAAGCACTGAGCTATATTTTTGAAGTTCATAAAAAATTTCTGAAGGGCCCATGCAAACTATCAAGGAGCTTCATGATTACACCCTTCTTATTTTGCAGTGCACATTTTCTTGGGCAAGATATTTCTCAGGGGTTTGACTTAACATCTCATTTTCATATGCAGAAACCGGGCGGGATCATTGCTCTTCTCGACGAGGCTTGGTAGGTATAATCACATTTATTTGTTGGAATCATCATCATTAGTCCTATCTTAGATTTGTTAGAATAGAAAACCCTAAATAGCATGCTGAGCTAGCTAAGTTTTCTTTTGCAGTGTGTTGCCAAGATCAACTCACGAAACATTTGCCCAGAAGTTATATCAGACTTATAAAAATCATAAGCGCATCAGCAAGCCAAAGTTGTCACGTACTGATTTTACCATTCATCACTATGCTGGCGACGTAAGTAGTTTGTATTTCTATCTGCTACATATCTATTATAGTTTTTTCTCACATCCTCTTATCTTCAGGTCACTTATCAAACAGATTTATTTCTAGATAAGAACAAAGACTATGTTATTGCAGAGCATCAATCGCTCTTGAGTGTTTCAAAATGTTCCTTTGTTTCTGGTTTATTTCCTATTCTTGCTGAAGACTCATCTAAATCTTCAAAATTTTCTTCTATAGGCACAAGATTCAAAGTAAGACTTTTTTACTCATTTAAAAGTTATAACGCCATATTTCAGTTCTGTGCACTATATATGGATTTTGTTTACATTTTAATCATACAGCAACAATTGCAATCTTTGCTTGAAACTTTGAGTGCCACTGAGCCACACTATATTCGCTGTGTTAAGCCTAATAATCTTCTTAAGCCAGCAATTTTTGAGAACAACAATGTGCTCCAGCAACTCAGATGCGGGGTACGTCATATTTTATTTTAATTTTATGCTACTTATAATTATTTCTGTTGCACAGAAGCCCACTTCTTATATGCCTATATTTAGGGGGTTTTGGAAGCAATTAGGATAAGCTGCGCTGGTTATCCGACACGGCGCACTTTTGATGAATTTATTGATCGTTTTGGCATTCTTGCACCTAATGTTTTGGATGGAAGGTATGTATTGGTTTTTCTAAATTACATTTTGTTTAGTAAACACAGTCTAGTACGTGTTGATCATTTCTATCTTTGTTTTGAAATTGTTGTAGCGATGAGGTTACTGTCTCAAAGAAACTGCTTGAGAAGATTGGGCTTGAGGGTTATCAGGTAACTCCGAAGAAAATAAATAAATGGCTTTAACATTTATTAGCTCTATGAATGCTTGTCTACAAGTTAAATGTGTCTTAGCAGTATTTTTTAAACCTCTAGTGGTAGCCTAAATGACGTAGGATAAGGTAAAGGTCGTGATCTATGAGCACGGTTACTGAAACAGGATACGATACGAAACGGATACGGGAAATGTGATTTAAAAAAAGGATAAGGGAAACGTTTTTAAATTTTTAAAAAAAATTATGGATATGGTGGGACCCTTCCTCAGACCCTCGCTGTGCGGGGACGCTTTTTGCACCGGGCTGCCCATATTAATTTAAGTATTAATTAATATAAAAATAATACAACTAACAAACTAAGCGTAGATATCTTGAATTGTAACGAAAAGGAATTTAATAAGACTACAACATAGACCATACATATGAAAACCGGGACTTCAAACTTATATTATACATCATTGGCATTTCATATAATGCTATAAATAACATTTCATATAATGCTATAAAAATATAGCGAAGATTCAAGGAAACAAGCATCATAAAGAACAATATACCACATGTTCACATCATTGTTTTGTTACATTCACATGCAAAATATCAAGTTTAAAAATTAAACATTCTCTCCAATAGTATCAACTTCATCATCTTCTTCAATAATCGAGAGATCCAACCTTGGTTCATCAATCGATAGATTAGCTATCTCAAGAGTACCTACATCTTCGAATGTGCAGAAAAATATGAAAATATATAAAAATGTCTCATCATCGCTCTGAACATGACCATGGACTCGGATGGTCCATACAATGATCCTAACTCCTCCTACGAGTGTAAACCCGAACGGCTTTGATAAGGGTCACCCCACCCATGGACGTTTTCCATCACTATGTCCCAACTTGTCACATCAAATATGATAACTATGAATTTTATTTAAGTTCTTTTGTTGATCCAATCATGAAATAACACATAATATGTTGGTTCTTTCTCATATTCCATGCTCTCTTAAAAGAGAGTAGCATTCAATATTTTATAGTAAAGTTATCAAAGATATGTTTGGCGGAGCATTAACTAGTAGTAGAATTAGTACTGAAGTGACCTACGAATTGCCAACCACAATAGGTTTACATCATAGATTAATAATGAGTTCATATCTCTTTGTAGTAATGATGAAAATGTCTATAAAAGATATCCAAAGCGAGGTACCTTATGCATGCTTTTTGCTGATGACATTTCTAATCGGGGAGACTTCTTTTAGTGTATATTTGAACAACGCGGTGTTATTTAGAAGTTATATAATAAAGATTTAGTACATAATAAGCAATTTTAGTGCTAATGATATTAACAAAAATCAAGCTATCTTATAAAAGATAAAGAAATACATAGGTGTGATAGATTTGATTATCTTTGGTCAATTTTTCAGAAGCATGAGGATGTAACCTCTATAGGTAAGTGTGGCTGAAATTATGATGCTAAGAAGAATGTGTTATGGAACTAGAAAAGAAAAAATGATTATATTTGAGGAATTTTGAGCGTGGCATCTATTGAGATAAGATAATAGAAAATAGACATTAGTGGTCTGAGTATGCACAATGAACGTGAGGTAATGTACCAATTAGACAATTAGGTATGCTATTGTTGAAGGGTTAGGTAGGAAATGAGGTAGATGTAAGGTAATGTAACAAGACACTTGCTTCCATTGCTGTGAATAAAGGCAATGCTTTCAACATGGTATCATGTTCAAATTTAATCAGATGCAATGGATTTGAATTTCTTAGATAGATTGACCACCTAAAGATAGCTAAACTAGAATTAACACCAAATATTTCACTTACCTCGAACAGTTGGAGAAGAATCACAAAACTGACCTTAAGGTGATTGGGCTAGCTTCCACTGCTGCCTGGGCAAGAGTAGAGCCGAGTTGCTTAGGCTCTAATAGAGTTCGATGAAGCACATTCGTAGACAACCTGCCAACGAATAAGTATTGCACTCTTTGTCCTCCAATTGACGAAGTAGTGTTGCATTCATCGATCAGCGGTTGGACTGGTCAATGAACAATTACAACATTCTAGTTTACCCTCAGGTTGCAGCTCTAGTATAGATTATCACAATGTTGTTTTTAGGGTTAATATTTGATTAACTTTAACCTTTCTTTTTTAAAACAACTACACCTCCTTGGCTTAAGTTACTTGAAATTTTTCAAGAACTTTGTTTTTTTGCATTTTCCATTGGTAGATGATACAATTTCGGGCATAGTCAACCATGATTGTCTTCCTTGTTGCCGACTCATCTTCTCATCAACCTTTTAGGTTATTGGGCTACTGCTTTGACTATAAAGATTATCTTTACTGACTGACACTTGAGTTTGGATTCCCCACTTTCTCCATGAGTTTTACTTGACTACATCTGGTGGACATGCTGGTGTAAACTGTTATGGGCTTGGTTCGTTGCCGGATTGTTGGAGGCAGAGATACAAAGGGCAAGCCCTAGAACGGTGGAGGAGGGGATGAGAGAGGAAGAAACCCTAGAGGGCGGAGGAAGGAGAGAAGATCTTAGAGAGAGAGGGAGATGAATTTAGAGAGAGAGAAGGAAACTCATAATTCATTTCATAATTTTTCCAAATACATGAGATGGGTCTAATATATAGAACCCCCGGGTGGCATACCCGTAAATACATAAAATGCGAACAATATAAAAATACTAAAACATTACTACGAGTCTAATAACTATGACTCAATACACGCGACGAGGTAAATAAGATAACTGACGGAGTATCATAACACATAACATAAACCACGTGTATCTTTACTTTCCCGCCCACTTTATTGACACAATATTATGAAGTGTATCCGAAAGTATGCCAAAAAGAAAAATTCGAGGATTTCACCCACAGGTTTAATCTAACACTTGCCTATTCGGAAAGTTAATTGGGCGGACATTGTCACTTACATCATTCTACGCCTTTCAAAGTCTTGAGGCTTCTATTGTATTGTTGTGGTTTAGACCGCCTCTTGAAGTATGCTCATTTCGTGCTCCTCAGCCACCCATGCACAACTCCATTGATAACAAGCTATTTTATTTGTGCATGTTCACACTAATTTTTGTGCTCCATCTTCATTAACCTTAATGTTATGCCCCCGGACACTTAACCCCATCTTTATGTGCTCATTGTGGTGTGAGCTTTTAACGTTCATGATAAAGTTGTGTTTGAGCTCAGCTGACCACCACACTATGGAAGGACGGACTGATGTGCCTAACTACAACCTTGAGACATACGTACATTAGTTTGCCTCTAACAAGCTGCACCACTGGTCTTGTGTCTCCCTTCGGAGTTCTACGAGACATCTTACTAGTTATCTGTTGCGACGACTCCGTTCCAGATAGTTTATGATCGTCCTCCTTAGATTGAATATTATATATTGGGTGAGTGTTGAGTCGTTGCTCCAGCTTCAAGCCCAATGAATCACGATGAAGCCCTCCGCTAATTAATGTTCAACTTGTTGTGCATTCAACATCATATGAGCCACCATGCGAACAAACATCTCCGTGATGCGACATTCATACCTAGGGACAGTTTCTTTCTTAAACTCCATAAGTATCAATCTTTAATGACCACTCGTTTGTGTGCTAAATTGAGTTCTTGATATTATGAGCCATTTCTTGTCTTGGGGTGCATTTACGTAGTAGCCTACCATCTTTAGTTATCGAAACCAAAGTCATATTCACATGATCCGTAATGCATCCTAGCTCTAAGTGGCCCATCAGTGACCAGTCGACCACCACATGGAGGATTTTCTTCTTGCACGTCTTACCACAGAGACTCAATTTTCTTATGAGCCATAATCTATTTTTAATTCTCTCCAGTTCATCTTGGAGGGCTGTTTGGTTTTCCAATTCTTGTTCCACTTGCATGAGTTGGATCGATACGAAGCTACTTGGATGAACATCGACGACTTGCAAGCTCAATTTCCCCCCTGACCCTAGGGAGAAATTTAATTTTCATTAATGGATTGTTGTTATGCGCACAAGACTCGCAACCAACCCAAACTGAAGATGATGAGAACATGATGTTACGTGTTTATTCCTATAGGATTACACCTACAAGAGACAATGAAGAGCGGATTATTTTGAATGATAAATTTATGAGCATATCCGTCCTTTTGCGTATTTTCATGCCAAGTCTTTTTGTATCCCATATATAAGGGAAGTCTGTGTAGGAAAGAGGGGATGTTGGTTTTAGACTTCAGAAGGAACACCCTAGGGTGTGGGGAAGAGTGAAATTGAAAGGAGGATACGTAATTATTCCTGTCTCTCTCTCTCTCCTCTAACAATGATTGTTGATCTTTAGAAGGTGTATGACCAAGCGCATTGACGTAGGGTAGGCTCTAGGTGCCATTAAGACAATTAATGTCGAGTTCGACGAGTAATGAATACTGCACTATATGCACAAATAATAATCTCAAACTAAACGTGCAGTAATAAAGATTATAAACAATATCACGGGACAAGCCACAATTGAGTAGAACTCCCAAAGTATGGAAGCAAGTAATGTAGTATATTCGCGAGAAAACTAAAAAGTAAATACACAAGCAAATAAATCCTGACAAGTTACAAGAGATTTCGAGGCAATGATTTCAAATTAATATGCTCAAAAATAGTAAATAATCACACAATTCAACAATATAAGTATCACAATCACACAATAAAATTACAATGATTACGATGTAGAAAGCTAGTTGGGTGTCCGATGAGAGACCGGTAGTCGGAGGAGCAACAACAGATTGAACCGTGGTTGTCAGAGTGAAATCTGTGGGCTGGGTTGGAAGGTTGAACTTGACGCAGGACGAATCTATAGGCGGCGGATAAATCGTGACCTAAGTAACCCTACATGTTATGCAAATTCGACGGTTAAGCCACAGTTAGATAATAATTAAAATATATACGCAGATAAAATCACAGCAAGATACAAATAATTTATTAAGCGAACAAGCTTTGGTTTTCCTCTGCGTGGAGGGCCAAAGCATGAGCGCGCGGCGAATAAATCCTGCAGATCACGATAATTATCTAGCAAACAACTACCATGCAAAATATTCAAAACAAGTACAAGATCCAATCCAATATAAATATGCTGAAAATAATAAGTCCAATACAACGAAATCTCACCAAATAGTGAGGCTGACCAAGGCACTGAAGAATTCGGAGCCGGATATGCGTGAACGGCGATCCGAGGTGGAACCGTTGGCGTGGAAATGATGGAGGTGGCTGTCCTTGGCGGAAGATGGGGAGATCGGGCAGGAAATGGGTAGATCTGGCCACTATGAAGTAGATCCGGGTAAGGTGTGAGTAGGTCCGATGTTTGGGAGCGGATCCGTGCTAAGGGGTGAAGAACGTATATGGGAAAGGGGTGGATCCACGTGAGGGGAGGTTTGGGGTGGTCGGTTAGGGCTGGGGACAAGTGGGGGTGGCTGTTGTACGGGAGATGCAGCTGCTGTAGGCTGGCGTCAGGGAGGAGGGGGGCTGCTGTAGGCTGGCGGAAGGGAGGGAGGGGGACTGCTGCTGTAGGCTGGCGTGAGGGAGGAGGGGGGGCTGCTGTAGGCTGGCGGAAGGGAGGGAGGGGCGGCTGCTGCTGTAGGCTGGCGTCAGGGAGGAGGGGGGGGGGGGGGGTGGGCTGCTGTAGGCTTGCGGAAGGGAGGAGGGAGGGCTGCTGTAGGAGGATTTAAACTATGGTAAATGAATAGTAAAAATCATTTTTGAATAGTACAATTGAATAGGAAAAAAAGGATTCTGGACAGTCAAACGGTGGCTGTTGGGGGCTGCGGGAGGGAGTTTTGGGAGGGGGAAAAGAGGGGTATGGATAGGGGGTACCTTGGGGAGAAGAACGAGCACCTAGGAGTCGTCACCTAGGGTTCCACGGCGTCGGCACCGCGGGGTGATTGCTGGAATCCGAGAATGAGTTTTCTCCAAATTCTGCAATACCAATAATCAGCCCATATGTGATCTATTTATATTAAAAAGGAGGCTAGGGCATCCCACCATCGACGGCTATGATTGGCCGGAGGTGGGGGCACCTAAATACATCAAAACAACTGCAAAAATAATAAACTAATATATCAAATTGATTCGCAACGCGAATCCGAACACATCTGCGGAGTCCGATCGTCGATCCGGGCACGCCATATATGGAAAGTCGCCAAATCAGCCCCGAATAGGCCCAAAGCTCGTCCTCGTCTCTGCTACGCATCAATCTCCTCAGCTTGAAAGAATTCATCTCCCGATGAATAGGGGTCAGAATTCTCTCGCCGTATACCAGGTAAAACTCGAAGAGGTCCACCAGAGGTCGCCCAAGTGTCGTCGATGGAAGGGTGTCCTCGCCAATCGACTCTTCCCGAATGAAAGCTGTCATCTACGGTAAATGGAGACGTTCGTACTGCAGTCGAAGTCCAGTGGTGAATCGATCACGCTCTGCTGCAAGTACCCAGGTGTCACCAACGTCTGTTGCAGGAATGCACTGGCGGAATCTGGTCTCCATGAAGCTCTCAACGCTCAACTCACGAGTGGTGGATCCCGGTGCGATCGGCGGCGCCGTAGGTAGAACCAAAAAAGACGAGTCCCCAGGTGGGTGGGTGTCAGAAGTGGGTGAGTAGTGGTGGTCATCAGACGTGGGTGGGTTATGAGGGTGGTAAGGCAACGAGAGTGGAGGTGTGGGCGGCTTGAAGTCTCCACTGCTTTGGTCCACATACTCGCGAGGCTCGTTGTACAACCCTCATTCTCCGAGGGTGGGCCCCACTAAAGGCCACGTAGGCGGAGGTCAAGACAGGAGTCAACAATCCAGAAGACGAAAGAAGATCAAGGGTTTTCGTTGTGCGAGAAGGTACTCGCTCGCCCCATTGCGAGAAGGAAAGTCCTGCTCGGCCAAGCGAGGAAGCCGTGAGCTCGGGCCTACTCGCCTATAGGCGACTTAGCCAACCAACTCGCCTGTTAGGTCTGAGGTCCTTACCTGCTCGCCCACATATTGCCTTGTCTAAAAAACCTACTCTAGGGGGTCAGGGATGGCCATCTGCTTCCACCCCTCCCAGGATTTGTCTATAAATAGACCCCCAGGGGTACTAGAAATGGCACTGGTAAAAATCAGAGCTGCACCCCTCCCCCTTTGACCATCAAGATAGCAAGTGCCTACCTAGTACCGAGCTCGGCCATTCGTGGTTTTGGAGGAGAAGACTCTCTAGAGCTTCTGGGTACGTGGTGGGACCTCCCTGCCGCAACACCTGGGGTTGTGTCTCTTTTCTCTTCATTTCTTCCGTAGTGGCTAACCAAAACCTTTTCGCTGAACCGCTGGGCAAGTAGCCTCAGGCCGCATTGATCCGAATTTTGGGGCCAGGATTTTCTAGGCTTCAGCACTTTGGTGCGGTGAGCGTGGATCGCGGCCAGAGGAAGAAAGTCTGGTAGAAAAGTGAGATGGTAGCAGCTAACGACCACGAGGAGGCGGCGGGAAACTCGGCTCGGGGAGGCGAGTTCGTATCGTTGGTTGTCTTCGAAGCATTCGCGCAAAGGATGGAAGGCGCCATGCGAGTAGCTCTCCTACCTCCCACGGAAGGGACGGCGACCTCGCCTCATCGCCCGTGCCCGTCCGAGGAAGGTGCTCGCACTCAGCGAGTAGGGAAGGCGCACGTCGAGGAACTCGAGCGGCCGAGGAAGTCGCAGTTTGGTCTGCAAGCGTCTCAAGGACCTGGAGGAACTTGTTTTCGCGAGGAGGACGAGCAGGCGAGATTCTACCATACTCGCCAGGTGAGCGAGTATGGAGGAGATACTCGGCCAGATGATGATCGTCGCCAGATAGGAGGGAGAAGCCCGTTCTGCGAGGAGATCCTCGCCACACCAGTACCGGAGGGGTTTAGGGATCCCTCGATGAATTATTACTCGGGAAGAGAGGACCCTATCCGTCATATCCAATGGTTCGAGGATGTTGCTTCCCTTCGGACCATGTCAGACGCCTTCAAGTGTAGGCTGTTCGCGATTTCCCTTCGAGGAAAGGCAAGAGACTGGTTTCACCAGTTGCCGGAAGGCTCCGTCTACTGCTTTGAAGACCTTTGCCGGGGGCTGAACATGCGATTCGCCACGGCAAAGAAGTTGAAAAAAGAGGCTACGGCCCTTTTCCATCTGACCCATGGGCCAAAAGAAACGCTGGGGGATTACATTGATCGTTTCCAAGAAGAGGTGCTACACATCCAAGAGGTGGATGGTCGAACCCTGCGATTGGCTCTAACCTTCGGCCTTCGTGAAGGCCTCTTTAAGTTGGAGATCGGTAGGAACCCTCCATACTCCTACGCCAACCTCATCGAGAGGGCCAACCAGTTCGTCCAGGGTGAAGCTTCCAACCGCGGCTTCCTAGACAGGCTCACCCGAATGACCAAGGAGGACGAGGAAGAGGAGGAGGAAAGTCCCCCCGAGAAGAGGAAGAAGGAAGAGCCCAGGAGGGCTGAGAAACGGAAGCCAGAAGGCAGAGGCAGAGAGGAGAGGAGAGAAAGAGAACCCAGGAAGGAGGAGCCAAGAAGGAACGAGGAAAGAAGGCTCATCGTGGCCCCAGAGCGTCGGGAAGAAGAAAGACGCTACCAAGTCCCCGCTAACCGACCACCATGGAGGCCGGCCAGGGGACCTCAACGTCAGGAGCGGGGAAGGAGATCCCCGGAGAGAAGGCGTTACGACAGGCCAGAGAGGCGCCAGGAGGGAAGAAGGGAGGAAGCAATGGCGGTTGCCAGGCGCGGCAACCGCCAGGGCCGGAAGAATAAGAAGCAGAGGAGGCCACAGGTAGAGGAGATTCCTCTCTACTGCGAGCTCCACCAGGTGGAAGGGCATGGCACGATGGCCTGCCCGGATTTTTGGGAAGCAAGAAGAAGGCTGGCAGCAGCAGAGGCAGGAGGGGAGCAGCGGAGAATAGAAGCTCCGATCGAGCAGCCGGCGGTTCAGGACGCCGTCCGAAGGAGGAACGAGGACCGAGTCGACCACGGAGGTCGAGGAGAAGTGGCCCCAGGAGGAAGAGGAGTGGGGGTGATCCACGGGGGTGCAGGATTAGGAGCTTCTCGCAAGGGAAGTCTCCATCAAATCTATCGAAGGAGCGTCGCTTCGACCTCGCAGGCACCGCCCCCATTGGAGGAGATCACCTTCTCCGAAGAAGACATGCTAGGAAATGAGAACCCCTTTCATGACGCCCTCGTAATCCAGGCCGCGGTAGAAGACTATACCGTTGATCGAATCCTGATCGATAACGGTAGCTCCGTCAACGTCATTTTTAAGAAGACGTTTGACGGGTTGGGCGTCGGAGCAGGAAGGATCCGGGCACCGGATAGTCCTCTTTTTGGCTTCTCCGGGGAGAAGCAGGAAGTGGAGGGAGGAGTAGATCTCCTTGTCACACTCGGGGGCACCCCTCTCCAGTGCCGTTTCGTCATCGTGGACGCCCCGAGTTGCTACAAGGCCATCTTCGGGAGGCCACTCCTCAACACCTTCAAGGCCGTCCCATCCTCATACCATCAGTGTCTCAAGTACTGTCAAGGGGACGTTCAGGTGAGGATCAGGAGCGATCCAAGAGCCGCCCGCGAGTGCTATCTCAGCTCGGTTAGCACCATCAGCTGGATGGCTGACGCGGAGGAGTTCGAGAGGGTTACTGGAGGCACGACCCGACTAGAGACGTCTGAGAAGATGGAGGAGATAGAGGTACTCTCCGCAGCGGGAGTATCAGGACTGCTGAAGATCGGTGGATCGCTGAAGGTCACCGAGAAGGTGGAGATGGCAACGTGCCTACAAGATAACGTTGACGTCTTCGCCTGGAGTGCTGCTGAGATGCCCGGGATCGACCCAGAGGTTGCCTGCCACCACCTCAACCTCGACCCCGCGGTGAAGCCCGTCCGCCAGAAAAAGAGGTCCACCGCCACCGTGCTGGCCGGACCTATTCGGGAAGAGGTGAAGAAGTTGCTGGACGCAGGTTTTGTGTCGGAGATCCAGTACCCAGGCTGGGTCTCCAATGTTGTAATGGTTAAGAAGGCTGTAGGCAGCTGGAGAATGTGTGTGGACTTCTCTTTATTGAATAAAAGTTGCCCCAAGGATTGCTATCCCTTGCCTCGAATCGACGCGCTGGTTGATTCAGCCGTCGGTTTCCCTGTAATGAGTTTTCTTGATGCATTTTCGGGATACCACCAGATCCGGATGTATCCACCCGATTGCCGCGATGTTTCCTTCATTATCGGGGACGGATGCTATAGCTATAAAATGATGCCCTTTGGGCTAAAAAATGCAGGGGCCACCTACCAGCGGATGATGGACCTTGTCTTCAAGGAGCAGAAGGGAAGGAACCTGGAGGTGTACGTGGACGACCTCTTGATCAAGAGCAAGAGCGTCCCGGAGCATATAGCTGATCTGGTGGAAACCTTTGCGACGCTGAGGAAGTTCAAGATGAGGCTCAACCCGGCGAAGTGCGTGTTCGGAGCAGGAAGGGGGAAGTTTCTGGGACATCTCATCACTCCGGGAGAGGTGGAGCCGAACCCTGACAAGGTTAAGGCAATCCTAGAGATGCCCTCACCAAAGACCATGAAGGAAGTTCAGAGGCTGACAGGGAGGTTGGCAGGTCTCAACCGCTTTCTGTCCAAGGCCGGGGAGAAGTGCTCTCCGTTCTTCAAGACGCTTCGCAAAACTGAGAATTTCGCATGGACCGACGAATGCGAAAAGGCGATCGGAAGGCTGAAGGAGTAGTTGACTCAGACACCTCTCCTTCAGAGCCCGAAAGAAGGCGAAGACTTACTCCTTTATTTGGGAGTAGGGGTGGAAGCAGTAAGTTCTGTGTTGGTTCGAGAGGAAGGAAAGAAGCAGCTCCCCATCTACTATGTCAGCCAGGTGCTCAGGAAGGCGGAGTTGAAATATCCCATCTTGGAGAAGCTCGCCTTCGCCTTGGTGGTATCGGCACGAAAGCTGCGGCCTTATTTTCAAGCTCACTCCATCCGGGTCATAACTGATCATCCCCTCCGAAATATCCTGGAAGGGGTGGAGCATTCGGGAAGGCTGGCGAAATGGTCGGTAGAACTCAGTGAGTTCGACGTTTCCTTCTCGCCCCGAGTGGCGATCAAAGCGCAAGCAGTAGCAGATTTCTTGGCCGACTTCTCGGCGGAAGCAGAACCGGGAGAGGAGGCTTCTACTCCCATCCCTTGGAAGATGTTCGTGGACGGAGCCTCAGGCAGGAGCTCTGTAGGGGTAGGCATCGTTCTTGTCAGCCCACAGGGAACTAGGATCGAGCAAGCAGTCGAGATCCTCTTCCCCGTAACGAACAATCAAGCCGAGTACGAAGCCATCGTAGCAGGCTTGCGCCTCGCAAAGGAGCTGGGCATCCAAGACGTCATGGCTTTCACCGATTCAATGGTGGTCGCGTCTCAGATTCGGGGGGAGTTCGAGGTACGCGACACCACTCTGCAAAGGTATCTCTTGAAGGTGAAAGGATTGATTGGAAGCTTTCAATCCTTCTTCGTCGAGCACGTACCAAGGGAAGAGAATTCGGCAGCAGATCGTCTAGCCAAGTACGGACCAAGAGCAGGAGGGACAATCACGGAGTTGTTTCGACCATCCATTGAGGAAGGAAAGATGATGGAGATCGATCATCGTCCCTCGTGGATGGATCCGTTCATTTCCTTACTAAGTTCTGGACAAATTCCGGCGGAAGCAGGGGATCAAAGGAGGTTCCGGTACAAGGCGGCCTACTACTTGTTGCAAGATGGCGAGCTATATCGCAAGACCATCTCGGGCCCTCTGGCTAGATGTGTCTCGGAAGAAAAAATACCTCGAGTGTTGGAGGAGATCCACTCGGGAGAGTGCGGAAGTCATTCTGGGACTCGCACTTTGGAGCAAAGGATCCTGAGGCAATGTTACTTCTGGCCTACTATCCGAAAGGATGCCGAGACCTTCGCGAAGAAGTGTCAGAAGTGCCAGCTCTTCGCCCCTCTCCAGTTACAGCCGGCCCAGCATCTTCGTTCAATCACCGCCCCATGGCCGTTCGCTATCTGGGGAATGGATTTGATAGGTCCCTTTCCTCCAGCTAGCGACCAGAAGAGGTTCGTCCTCGTCATGGTCGACTACTTCTCTAAGTGGATCGAGGCCAAAGCTTTGGCCAAAACCACCTCTCAAATCGTGAAGAACTTCATTTGGGGAGAAATCGCCTGCAGATTTGGGATTCCCCTCGCCATCGTCACCGACAACGGTCCGCAGTTCGCCAGTTTAGAGCTGGAGGATTTTTGCAGACAGCTCGGGACTGATCTCAGGTTCGCGTCAGTACATCATCCCAGGAGCAATGGACAAGTGGAGGCCGCCAACAAATTAATTATCAACCTACTGAAGAAGAAAGTCGAGAACCTAAGAGGTAATTGGGCGGAGCAGCTCCCCTCGGTGTTGTGGGCTCTGAGAACCACTCCTAGCTCAGCCGCAGGGGAAACCCCGTTCAAACTCTCTCACGGGTCCGAAGCTCTCATCCCAGTAGAGTTCGAGGTCAGGAGTCCTAGGGTGATTGCGGCAGAAGACGGAGATGAAGAATGGAGATTAGAGAACGAGGAAGTCCAGAAGCTGTCCCTCGACTACATCGAAGAGCTTCGTGATCTAGCCTCGGCTAGGCAGGAGGAGATCAAGTGTCGCATGGCAAGACACTTCGACAAGCACGTTCGACTCAAACACTTCCAAGTAGGTGACCTAGTCCTGAAAAAAGTGGTTTCAGCCGGGAGATCGGCGGCCGTAGGAAAGCTCAACCCTAATTGGGAGGGACCGTTCATCGTTCATGAAGCACTCGCAACAGGAGGGTATCGCCTACAAAATCAGGAAGGGGAGCTCTTGGGGAACACATGGAGCGGCGATGATCTAAAGAGGTTTTACCCCTGAGTAAGGATGTATACCCTTCTCTTATATAAACTGATTGCTTAATAATAAAACCCCCTGAAACAAGGGACGAAGAAGATTTTTCAGAATAGCAAGCCGTAAAAGAAGAAAGCGGGTGAAGTCGATCTCCTAGTCGGGCGGGAAAACTGGCCCCCGACTTGATTCTCGTAAAACCCAGAACGGATGATGGGACGGTGCCTCGGTAGTGCGTTCTCCTAAAAACCAAGCCTCTGCATCGACGGTCGAGATCAGCTCCCCCCTTGCACGTTGGTCGAGTTACCCTCCGACCGCATCTCTCATCCGACTGGGGAGATTATCAGGAAGAAGTCTGGGCGCCGACCTCCCAATTCGACGAAGAAATGATCGACTTAACCGATCAGGGGGCCCTTGAATAAAGGTGTTATGTACCCCCGAGGGATGAGAACCCCTCACGAAGTGTTTCGTTTCCAATTATTCTTCTCCGATCATGCAAGTTGATGTGCTTAAGCGTGCTTAATTCCCCGTTCAATTGTTGAGCAGCAGGAAACAGGTTGTGGCGACATTCGGCATCCGAGCAGGATGGAGACCTCGGGATGTTGTGTTCCCTTGGAAGGTGCTCCTCTGGAACCTCCCCGACAGTCATTCCCTACTGTGCCAACCCCTTCAACAGCAGGATGGAGACCTTGGGATGTTGTGTTCCCTTGGAAGGTGCTCCTCTGGAACCTCCCCGACAGTCATTCCCTACTGTGTCAACCCCTTCAACAGCAGGATGGAGACCTTGGGATGTTGTGTTCCCTTGGAAGGTGCTCCTCTGGAACCTCCCCGACAGTCATTCCCTACTAAGTTGTCCTCCTCAATGGCACCAGCTTCGCACTAGAATGAAGACTATCGGGGATCTGAATCCCCTTGGCCCCGACCGTCTTTCCCTATCTAACACCATTTCTTAGAAGTCAGGGTGCGAGCATGATGCCAACTCGCAGGGACGCGAGTAGGTATATAGGCGAGAAGCAAATCTGACGACGAGTAGGTCAAAGGAGCGAGTAAGGCAGGTGGTCGGCCGATCCGATTTCTTACTAAGCCATCCTAACGAGAGAGACGAGGAAATATGCGAGCCTATGAGCCTAGCGAGATCACATCAGCACAAGGAAAATTCACCGAGAAAATAAATATTGCTATCAGAATGATTGTGATCTACCAAATATATATACTCGCAGAGCCGCGAGAAGCACAAGAAATGTCAAAAAATAAACAGTTTACTTTGACGGCGGAGCATACTCGGCCGAATCCGATTCATCCTCTTCCTCGTTGTCGTCCTCGTCGCTGGCATTTAGGATGTCCGATAGAAGGCCCTCCGTCGTTAAGCTATCCGCCCCAGGTGCCAGCAAGCCGGCCACCGAAAGCTTCGCAAAAATTAAGTCCCCGGCGGCTAGGGCGATTTCTCGCCGAAGGGACGAAAGCTCCTGCGATGTCATGAACGAGCCAGGGGTTCGGCGAGAAGGTCCTGCTTCCGAGAAGGAGAACGCCGCCATCCTCGATTCTAGCTCGGCGTTACGAACCTGCGACGCCTCCAGCAAGGCTTGGCTCGCCCGCAGGTCGCATTCAAGCTTGGAGATCGTCTCCTCCGCCACCAACTGCTCTTCCTGAACATGCGAGAAGGACAGGTTAGAAGATATGAAGCGAAGACAGTGAGTTTTAATCCAAGCTCGCGTAAGGTACCAAGATCACCTCGAAACTCCGGCTGGACTCGGCTTTGTCCTCGGCCACCTTGGCGCGCTTTAGGGTCTCGTTCTCTCGCTTCTCGGCCTCCAGCGTTAGCTTCCGATGAAGCGCAAGCTCCAACTCAGAGCCGAGAAGATTCCGCGCGGTCTGGTGGAATAGCTCAGAAGCTCGCAGCATTGCGCGCGATCCCTGGTCGGCAAGAAAGCGAGGAGTAACGTCCCGCAAAACCTTCGCATCATCGCGACCGTAGAGGCCGAACAAGACGCTGAAGGCATCATCGTTCGGGACCTCATCCTCGCTCCACGAGGGTAGGCGAGTGCTCAAGGTCACCTCGCTACGCTCCCGACTCCAAGCGATCAGAGGCTCGCCGTCCAAGCCCCTGTTCAGCGAACCCTGCCCAAAGTTGGGATGGTTCTCAGGGGCACTATCTTCCTCCTCGCGAGCCCGCTCCTCCGCCGCACGCCGGGCAACTTCCTTCCTCTTCCTTTTCTTAACCGCGGGAGGTTCGTCCTCGGCCGGCCATCCAGCTGCGCGAAGGATCTCAGCCTCGGCGCCGACCCCGGGATGGATCTCCACGACCGGAGACTCCTGCTCGCCATCTTCCTCCTCGCCTTGTTGCATTTGCGTCGGGTCGACCACAGGAGAACGAGGAGGTGGGGACTGACCCCCCACAGGGAGGATCGTGGTGGGAAGATGCCGACAAGCTAAAGATAGTCGTTAGACCGAGAAACGAAAGTAAAATTATTAGCAGCGGCTAAGGAAGGTTACCCTCGGCAGGCGGCACATAGGCGAGATGGTCCACGTCCTTTCGCCAGAATTCGATGTCAAGTTTCTTGTTCTTTAGGGCAAGGAAGAGCTCCTCGCGCCGACCCCGGAGCGATGGGGTGGCGAGCGCCCCGGAAGGTCTTTGTTGAGGGCGATTTGGTATATGCGAGAAGTCACCCGTGACGAAGATGAACTTCTCGCTCCACCGGTGGACCTTGTTCGAAGTCCCGACCACCTTACAGTGATGGCTGCCGAAGAAGATCACCCCCTCCTTGGTTGCTCCCATGTAGAAGATCTTGCGGAAGACGTCCAAGTCAAAAGCGATCTTCTCGCTCCGAAGGAAGCAGAGGTAGCCGATGATCATCACTACCCCATTCGTATTAATCTGGGCGGGGACCCAGCCGTAATACCGAAGAATCTGGCAGAACTCGGGCCAGAGAGGAAGGCGCAGGCCGACCTCGAAGTGCGACAAGGAGAAGGCGAGCTTGCCCTCTGAAAAAGTATTAATCCGCTCATGGGTAGCGGGAAGGTCAACCCGGAAGCCTTGCGCGAGGTGTTGATGGACGAATCTCTCCAAATCGTCCGCACGGGTGACGGGTTTCTTGAACTTATGGGCGACAAAGTTCTCGGCATAGGACAAGCGACGGGTCTCCGCTTCCAAAGAAGGAGTCATCGTAACAAGTAGGAAAAAGGAGACGAGAAGGAAAGTCGATTGAAGAAATTCGAGAAAGCGCACCGATTTCGGACCCCTACCCCCCCTATTTATAGAAATAGGCAAAAGGGAAGGGGGGGATCGCGACAATGATTCGTGCGAGGTACCTACCTACTCGCTGACGAAGAAATCGCGCATATATCTCTTACGCGTTAACAACTTTCTCGCTGTTAGGCGACGATCGCAAGAAACGCGAGAAAGCCCTGCAGAAGACAGATCCAGATAAAAGCAAAGCGATAAGATTTGAAAGTCGCAGCACGCAGATAATCCTGGATTATTACAACACTCGCAGAATAATGTTCAAGCAATATAAATCAACAAGCAATCCTAGTTGACAGGGGGATCGCCGCGCCTGTCCGAGGTCGCACCAAATCGCCCGTTGAACCCCAGCTGACGCGCGAAGGCCATCTGTTCATTCGCTCTCGCCAGGAACTCCTCGCCAAGCCGGATATGCTCCTCCATACGATTCAACGTCCCAAGGGACCCCATACTCGCGCGAAGGCTGCGCACTTCGGCCTTCAGCGCCTCATAGCGATGTTCTATGCCGACCATGCGACTGTCCAGCTACGTGACGAGATAGTGCTTTCGCTCCGCCATCTGTAGCCGATGCTCGAATTCTTCGATATTCGAGACGCGCCCTTCAAGCGAGGTTATTCGACGATGAACCTCGTAGGCCAGCAACCTATCTACCTTTATCTCCAGGTCGAGGTAGGCGGAGGCCATCTTCGTCCTGTACTCGCGATTAGGAAGCCCAAGCGCGTCGATAAAGGCAGACCCCGGAGACGTGGCATGGGCTGGAAGATGGCGAGTTAGAGGAAGAATCACCCTAAAACAGTGCTCTACGATAATTATACCTGCCCGCACAGGTGCCGTTCTCGGTTGATGACGAGGAGGCGAAGGAGATCGCCGAGGAACGTCCCGACGAGGAGGAGAGGCAATCCGACGAGGGGATGGAGTTCGCCGCGGACTGGGTCTTCGCCAAGGAGATCGGCGAGGAGACGGTGAGCGCCGAGAAGTGTGTCGGCCCCCTGGTCGCCCACCTCTTCCGTTGTGCGACGACGGCCCGCTGTCAGTGCGCCGAGGAAGCTGAGTCGTGGGGACCGCCGAGGAAGATCCTCCCTCCCCCTTTCTCCAACAATAGTAACCCGGGAGTTCTTTAGCAATATGCGATTCCCGCCTGTCACGCGCTCAGGAATAGGGGACGGAGGCCGAAGCGGTTCTCGCTCGGGGACGACCCCTGCGGGAAGGACCGGTGGGGGCGGCAGGTGCTGAGAACCTACACGCTCTATCACCGGGGATGTCTGCGTATTCGTCCTCACGGGAGATTCACCTACAAAAGAGCGTCAGCATCAACAAAGAGTCCCCACAGGAATCGCAATATCTCGACAAAGCGCTTACCTTCTCAGAGAGGGTCCTGGTTGGCGTTCTGGGGTTCATCCTCGGCAGCAGTTAGAACCATTTCGTCAATCGACCTCTCCGCAGTCAACGGCGCAAGGGAAGGCTCAGGCGCGGAGGTCGCCGGATTCGCAGGAAGAACCTCCTCGGCCAAGGGGCTAAGGCGACGATCGGAAGCCCCCCTTTTCCTCTTGCGAGTTTCTGAGCTTTTCGTCTTCTTCATTAATTTCATCAACAGCTCGGTCTTCGCGAGCATCTGCTCGGCGGACAGCATCTCGTCGGTTCTAAAAAAGTGGCGTGCCAAGGAAGGACCACCCCCCTCTATTTATAGACTTGCAGGGGTCCTAGGCCTGCCGAGTAGGTGGGTTTCCCGCCAGAAGAGGCTCGTCGAATTAGGTTTGGATGATTCTTTCCGACCAACTATGTTGCTCGCAAAGAGCGGGGATTGTGTACATCCCTCATTCTCCGAGGGTGGGCCCCACTAAAGGCCACGTAGGCGGAGGTCAAGACAGGAGTCAACAATCCAGAAGACGAAAGAAGATCAAGGGTTTTCGTTGTGCGAGAAGGTACTCGCTCGCCCCATTGCGAGAAGGAAAGGCCTGCTCGGCCAAGCGAGGAAGCCGTGAGCTCGGGCCTACTCGCCTATAGGCGACTTAGCCAACCAACTCGCCTGTTAGGTCTGAGGTCCTTACCTGCTCGCCCACATATTGCCTTGTCTAAAAAACCTACTCTAGGGGGTCAGGGATGGCCATCTGCTTCCACCCCCCCAGGATTTGTCTATAAATAGACCCCCAGGGGTACTAGAAATGGCACTGGTAAAAATCAGAGCTGCACCCCTCCCCCTTTGACCATCAAGATAGCAAGTGCCTACCTAGTACCGAGCTCGGCCATTCGTGGTTTTGGAGGAGAAGACTCTCTAGAGCTTCTGGGTACGTGGTGGGACCTCCCTGCCGCAGCACCTGGGGTTGTGTCTCTTTTCTCTTCATTTCTTCCGTAGTGGCTAACCAAAACCTTTTCGCTGAACCGCTGGGCAAGTAGCCTCAGGCCGCATTGATCCGAATTTTAGGGCCAGGATTTTCTAGGCTTCAACACTCGTAGTATGGCGTCATATCCTCAACCCTAAATACCAGGTGGATACCCATACTTGCAGGGATATCAAGATCGTAGATGTTTGCTTCGATCTGTCTCATGATTATATAGGGATTCATTCGCCTAACGCTTAAGCTTTTAGCAAGCCTCGCACGGAGCCTCACAACGCAGATTCTCACCATCACTTGCTCGCCTTCATGAAGTACCTGCACTTGCCAATGAACATCCGCACATGATTTACAAGATTTATTACCAATATGGATTATTCGTCGGACCGACTCATGAAATACATGCAAACAATGAACAGACAACACAATAGACTTATGCAAATGATGAAGAAACGACTCAACATACTCATGCAAATGATGCAAATGAGACATGACCGACACTACATGTTTTTTATGAGAAAATCTAATAATGACCTGAAAATCTATCAAAGGAGGTGGCCTATCTGGAGGCTCTCGGGGGAGTGTAGAAAAACTCATCTCGTGTGTGCCGAGTGCTCAGGTGACCGTGCGAAACATCTACACTCAAAGGCGAGCTCATGAAGAGCAACATGTCTCTCAGGGAGCGTAACACATTAGGGGGCTCACCAGGAGGTGTGTAAGAAAAGTCGTCACGAATGCGACTACCACCAGAATGAGAATCGTGTATACCGACTAAAAGACGTGACTCTCGAGTGTGGTGCGTGTCTCCGAAAAGAAAGAGCTCGTCTGGTGGGTCAGCAGGTGGTGCGTCCCAAAACTCATCGAGGGTGCGATGTGTCAGCAGCTGGTTCCCTAAATACTTGATGCTCCACACCATATCTATCCTCTGGGGCAAGGTCAGGGACGATAACGGAAGAAACATCACTAACTCGAAACTCGTAAACAAGCGGCTCACCTGAATCGCATCCTCACCAGAATGTGGTGGCTCATCAGGAGGCTCAACAAGGGGGTCGTCATAGTACTCGTCACTAGGGTTATGGTCCTCCAGATGAGTACCATCATGAGGGGTAGTGTCCCGGTGAATGGGTGAAAAAGCCACTACGTGATCAACACTAGGCTCTGGGCTCTCGGTCGTGATGTGACTCTGAGCAATGACAAGAGGAGAGTGACATAGACCTACACTCAATAATGGGTCTGTCGGTGCGGTGTCAAGACATGAGTCTAGGATGGGGGTGCTAATCAACCCAGGACATGTTAGAAGAAGAGGCGTGGGTGAGGGACACAACACTACAGACTCAATAAATCGCTCAGGCTCACTCTCAGCTGGGGCCACAAGAGACGGATCAGACACAAGATATAGGTCAATCGCTGGACTAAGCACCTCACCGAGGTGAGAGCAATCCGTATCAGGTATCACTTCTGCCATGTCTGACGGAACAATGGTTAGGCAGAGTGGTGTCCTCGGTGTGGGAGGAGCTCGTACTGCGGAGGTCAAAATGAGGATCCAACCGACCAACTCTTGCGGATCTCAAAGACTGTTCGTAACGAAGGGCGAGTTGATTTGTCTGCTCGAGGGACTTCGAGCTATGATAAATCACCTTAGTATGAATGTCAGATCGAAGCCCAGACCGAAATCGGGAAGTGGTTATGGCTGGGTCCTCTCTGATATCACTCCTCATAACTAACTCATTGAAGCAATCCCTGTACTCAGCGACAGACATGGATCCTTGCTGAAGGGAAAATAATTGGTCGAGCAAGCGACTCTGATACGACGAAGACAGATACCTGACACAATGTACGCTTCATGTCCACCCAACTAGTGATGCGACGAAGATGGTCTCGCTCGCGGGTCCTCTCAACACTAGCCCAATATGCCCTCGCCTGATCTAAATGCCTAAGTTTCGCAAACTTGACGCGACATTCACCGAATACCTCAAAATGATCAAGATAATACTCCATATCCATGAGCCAATAACTGAAAGACTCGGGACTCGATGAGCCTTCAAAGGAAGGGGCAGCAGTACAAAACTGACCCTCAAGATCTCTCTCGGAACGACGATCCTCATAATAATCATATTGATTCAATTGTTTCCACTCTTAAAAATAACACAATCGCTTATAATAAAACTAGACATAATTTAAAGATCAAGAATGATTAATTAAAATCAAAAATCAACTTTTTTATGAAAATTGTAAATACAAATTCACAATATCAAACTATATCTAAAAACAAGTTGAATATGAATATGAACACGATCCGCTCGCGATCAACACGATCCGCTTATAATATTGATTCAATTGTTTCCACTCTTAAAAATAGCACAATCGCTTATAATAAAGCTAGACATAATTTAAAGATCAAGAATGATGAATTAAAACCAAAAATCAACTTGCTTATGAAAATTGTAAATACAAATTCACAATATCAAACTATATCTAAAACAAGTTGAATATGAACACGATCAACACGATCCGCTCGCGTGTACGGATAAGAACGACGACAATCATCATACTGATCGTCTCTAGCATAGTGGGGTCGTGTCGGTGGGTCAACACGATCTCTGAAAGTGGTTTATTGCGATCGCGAATAATCATCGTAGTATCGTGAGAGTCTCCCTGAAAGGGATTTATGAGGGCGGGTGCAAGTGGACTCGAGACTTCCAAAGTGAGGGGAGGAATAATTGTGACACAGACATAATGAAACCTATAGACTCAACGACTGCGTATCGGAAAGTGCGCGCAACCTAGCTCTGATACCAATTGACGCAGGACGAATCTATAGGCGGCGGATAAACCGTGACCTAACCCTACATGTTATGCAAATCCGACGGTTAAGCCATAGTTAGATAATAATTAAAATATCTCACGCAGATAAATTCACAGCAAGATACAAATAATTTATTAAGCGAACAAGCTTTGGTTTTCCTCTGCGTGGAGGGTCATAGCACGAGCGCGCGGCGAATAAATCCTGCAGATCACGATAATTATCTAGCAAACAACTACCATGCAAAATATTCAAAACAAGTACAAGATCCAATCCAATCCAATATAAATATGCTGAAAATAATAAGTCCAATACAACGAAATCTCACCAAATAGTGGGCTGACCAAGGCACTGAAGAATCCAGAGCTGGATATGCCTGAACGGCGATCCGAGGTGGAACCGTTGGCGTGGAAATGGCGGAGGTGGCTGTCCTTGGCGGAAGATGGGTAGATCGGGCAGGAAATGGGTAGATCTGGCCACTAGGAAGTAGATCCGGGTAAGGTGTGAGTAGGTCCGATGTTTGGGAGCAGATCCGGGCTAAGGGGTGAAGAACGTATATGGGAAAGGGGTGGATCCACGTGAGGGGAGGTTTGGGGTGGTCGGTTAGGGCTGGGGGCAAGTGGGGTGGCTGTTGTACGGGAGATGGAGCTGCTATAGGCTGGCGTCAGGGATGAGGGGGGGCTGCTGTAGGCTGGCGGAAGGGAGGGAGAGGGGCTGCTGCTGTAGGCTGGCGGAAGGGAGGAGGGGGGCTGCTGTAGGCTGGCGGAAGGGAGGAGGGAGGGCTGCTGTAGGAGGATTTAAACTATAGTAAATGAATAGTAAATAACATTTTTGAATAGTACAATTGAATAGGAAAAAAAGGATTCTGGACAGCCAAACGGTGGCTGTTTGGGGGGCTGTTGGGGGCTGCGGGAGGGAGTTTTGGGAGGGGGAAAAGAGGGGTATGGATAGGGGGTACCTTGGGGAGAAGAACGAGCACATAGTAGTCGTCACCTAGGGTTCCACGGCGTCGGCACCGCGGGGTGATCGCTGGAATCCGGGAATGAGTTTTCTCCAAATTCTGCAATACCAATAATCAGCCCATATGTGATCTATTTATAATAAAAAGGAGGCTAGGGCATCCCACCATCGACGACTATGATTGGCCGGAGGTGGGGGCACCTAAATACATCAAAACGACTGCAAAAATAATAAACTAATATATAAATTGATTCGCAACGCGAATCCGAACACATCTGCGGAGTCCGATCATCGATCCGGGCCCGCCATATATGAAAAGTCGCCAAATCAGCCCCGAATGGGCCCAAAGCTCGTCCTCGTCTCTGCTACGCATCAGAACTACTGGTTGATGTTTACAGAACATTGAGGCAGTCGCCTAGGAGGACAAGGGCGTTGGAGGTACTTTGCAGGTGGTTGGAGATTTATCCGGTGGTGGAGGGGTTGATTCCTAATGCTGGAATTAAATTTCAGTAGGTTCTGAACTAGAATATGAAAACATGGTAGTGGGTGGTTGGAGGTTTCAAGAGGATCGTATTCAGCATGGAGGAACTGTCCTGGGAGGAAATGGTGTTCAAAATTGCTTGGGAGAGGCTAAGACAATGGCGCATTGGGAGGGCTGATGTGCCGTTAGTGGCATGTAATGGAAATACGTGGATTCAATTTTGTGGACATGAATTGGCCGGGTGCATTATGTGGGGATGTAACATGAAAGTGGGAGGGCATGGTGTAATCATGAATTATATTTGGGAAGTTAATTATTATTATATGAAAAGTGAAAATAGTGGGTGGTTATGTGAGATGGGCCTAGTGGAGGTGGTAATGGCTGTTATGAGGTAGGGGTGTGGGAACGGTGGAGGTGATGACTGTCGGTGGCCGGAAAGAGGAGATGGCTGGTGGTGGTGGTTTCTGGTGAGGTGGTTTCCGGCGAGGTGGTGGTGGATAGATGAAGTGCTGCCCTAATGGAGGGGGGGTGGGGGAAGATTCCAAGTTTCACACTTGGACTTTCTGGGTTCGACACTGAGTGATCAAAATGGGAGGATTTTACACCCAACTTTTAATGTCATCAAACATGCCTTCTACCTCTATATTTAGACTAAAAGGGGACATGAACGGTCATGATTCTTCGATCACGACGGCCTCCAAAACATATAAAAAAAATTATAAATACTAAAATTTCTAGATCTATGATCCACTCAAAATGAACGGTCTCGATCGTCACTGTCAGTTCCTTGGTCGGCTCGTGGAGACCCTTACGGGTCATGTGGCATGATCCCTATCACACATGATAATTGATTTTTCGAACATTGAGAAAACAAACTGTATCAATGGTATGAAGTTATTAATGGCGTGTAACAGAGCATTGACTAACATTTGAAGTGCGCGTAGAGTGACTAAAAAGTTTCGAATTGCGTTAGTACATGTATGATCAATATTGAGATTATGTTAATTTGTATTAATTATGGAGTTTTTAGAAAGTATATTCAAGTGAAGGTGCCTTTGTTTATTTACTTTTTTGTGGATGACAAAATTCTAGTAGTCTAATCAATGAGATATCTATTTGGAGAAAGTAGTTAGAACCGTGGAAACTTATTGATGATAATGGGCTTCAGTACCAAAGATTGGGTAAATTATATTGAATTAATTACGGTAGATTTTAATAATCATCAATTATATAATTTGAAAATAAAGTAATACCTACGTATAATACATTTAAATCACTTCCATGTACTATAGAGGATCTTTGAGATATAAATGATGATCCAATTATATAGTTAAGCGTGAGAGAAATGTGCCTTTAAATATATTGCGATACATTGATTTCATGTATACTTGGTGGTAAATTCTATAAAATTATGTATATGACTAGCTCTATTGGGAGGGAAAAATTGTTGATAGAACGTTGAGAATGGTATAAATGAAAAATAACTAAGATTATATTAAAGGGCAGTGGGTGTAGCATAATTTGAAGATAAGGTATTGTAAATTAGACACTTGGTTTGAACATGTATAATGTGGGCAGAAAATTTACCAACTAGACAGCTGTATAATGCTAGTATTAAAAGCTTATGAAGGAAAATGGGCAGACCTAAGGTAACATGGATAAAAGTTGTAGAAAAAGATTTGTGCAAAATAGTTCAATATCTTAGACCTTGTTAGGAGCAAATGAAACATGAGGTTTCATAAAGATGAACAGTTTTTGCCTCTTCCTACTTCTATCAAGTGTAGGAAAACAATGGGTTTGTGGGTTTTCTCCCACCCTTTTTTGTGGATACGGCTAATGTTGATGACTTAACCTATTTGAAATATTTGTTGTTACTTTGCTAGGCTATGATGCATTTAGGAGAGTAATCCTATTGGGTAAGTTGGAATTCTTTGGTTATTGAGTTTTAAATATATACTTTGATTATATTGTATATTTATGTCTTATCAAAAGTTGTTATTTGTATTTATTTATTTAAGTTTGATCAATTATCTACTCTATTTTCCACCCCTATCCCATGAATGAGAGAAAGATTGAGGGCTGTTGTTAGATTAACAACATGTCATAAAACTTATGTCGAAAGAAATGATGAGTTGTCTCCAAATAGTTGGATAGAGGAAGATTGAGGGCTGGTCTTAGATTAACAACCAATAAATGATATGAGCCGACTCCAAATAGTTGGGATAATGCCTTTGATGATGATGGTTAAATTGCAACTTATTACTCTTTCAACAACCTATCCCAAACTTTTGGCTGTTAATTCCTTCCCCCCTCCTGATACCTGACGTTCTCAACTTTTGAACTTCTGAATAAAGTGTGAAAAGGCAGAAATATCAGCAGTGTGGTCACGACTGTGTCCAAAAGGTAAATATATTTGTATCTTATTTTTGTTAATATTCTGAATAAAAAATAAGAGCGGTAGTTGTTTGAGCGGTAAATTCAAAATGAAAAATAAATAAATTAAATTTGTAACTTTAACAGAGATCTGATTTCATCTGTATCTTTAACATCTATATCTGCTTATCATTTTCATTTAACATGCAGATTGGGAAAACAAAAGTATTTCTTCGTGCTGGTCAACTGGCTGAATTAGATACTCGCAGGGTTGAAGTTTTAGGAAGATCAGCCCGCATAATTCAAAGAAAAGTTCGCTCATATTTGTCTCGGAGGAGTTTCATCTTACTTCGCAAATCAGCCATACAGCTGCAAGCTTCATGCAGAGGTAATATGAAATAATGTCTGCACTTGGGAATAGAAAAAGAGGAACATGGTCAGTCTATAATAATGGTTCTTTTGTAGGACATCTTGCAAGGGATCTTTATGAGAATCTGCGTCGAAATGCTGCTTCTTTAAGGATTCAGACATTTTTTCGCAAGTGTCTGGCAAGAAAAGCTTACAAAAAACTACTATTTTCCACTGTTACCATTCAAGCTTCTGTACGAGGCATGTCTGCTCGTAAAGAATTTCTATTTAGACGACAGACTAAAGCTGCAGTTGTAATCCAGGTAAATGAGCTGGTAGTGGAAAACAATATATGTTATCTGGAAGTTTGATTTTCTTCTATTTCTTTTTTGTTTGTTCACCAAATTATAAGTAGCTTTTACTTTCATGGAGTGGTGACCACTTAGTTATGCTGTATTGATATCAAAGAAAAGTACTTACATGACATGAACATTCATGTCCAATGTTTCCTTGTGACATTCAATTCTTGTAAATATTACCCACTAGCTTTATGTATACGACATCATTTGAAACCGTTTCTTTTTTGTACATTACATTAAATGAAAAATACGTGTCTAAGTGTATTGTCCATATCATACATCTTTTTAAGAGGTTTCCCTTATTTCCTTTAAATATTTATATTTATACTTCGTTCCAGAGTCATTGCCGGCAATATCTTGCACGGTTACATTATATGAGGATAAAGAAGGCTGCTATTACAACCCAGTGTGCTTGGAGGGCCAGAATGGCTAGAGGGGAGCTTAAAAAACTGAAAATGGTGAGCTAATTTTACAAATTGTGTTCATTCTTGTTGAGTAGCTCCAGCATATAATTCATTAAAAATATGATTTTTTTCAACTCTGATTTCATTCTAATATTGTGAGTGAATATGGAAATCAAGAAGAGCTACTGTACTCTAATAGTCAAAAGTTCATAATTTCAACGTTACTGTTGTCATTCTTTATCATCATATTAGCACTGTTTGCATGGATGTGAAACTATAGTATTTCAATTTGCATGGTTTACACCATATTGTTCATTGGCTACTTCAGCATCATTATTGTTCTGCTAGAGTATACCCCGCATTCCATGTTTCATTATCCTCTGTATACGCCTCAAAAGTTTGTGTTTTTAACTCATTAAGCATTTATGGTCTCAATAGATTTACTTTTAAGCCAAAATAAATCTTTTTACCAGTAAGTAACTTTGTGGTGGACTGCAGTCATGCAAATAAATTTGCTTTTAATGGTTTTAATTAAAAGAAGATGAGTACGCCTGAGATTTTCAATATTTTAAATATGCTAGAAGTTTTTGAGGCAAAAACAATTTTTTTTTTTCTAAATAATGAAACATGGAGTGTTTTACTTTGAACAAGTTAGAATTATTAAAATGGAAGATAATATGATTTTAATTAAGTCAATATATGAAGGAAATATTGAAAATTTATATGTAATCCCTCTAATATAAGGGATAGAAGATGAATTAGGTTACTTCGTTTGGGAGATGTTATAGTTTAGATAATGAATCTTTTCAAGTTAAATATAGGAAGTTAAATATTTGGGGAACAAATATTTTGTTACTAGTATTTAATATTGACCTTCAAGGTTATTTGAAGTACAGATGAATCAAATTATGAGTCTAAAATATATCATGATCTTCCTTAATCTTTGATCACATTCCACATGTGACTGAATACTGAGAAAAATGATTTTGTTCCATTGATTGAGCTTTTATCTTATTGTATTGCCTATGGCTATCTGACACATGCTGAATTTTAGAGTGTCACCTAAGGTGCCCAAGGGGAACAATAATAATTTGGTGTTAGTGCACTTTCGTTAGGGAATTTAAATGATGTGATGCAAAAATAGTTGTCCAATAATTAATTAGCAATAAATTTTCAATTAAATAAAGAAATTCACAAATAACGACAATTGATATTAGAGTGTTAAATAAACGGGCAATTGCTAGTCGAATTAATGTTAAAAGTGTTTCAATTAATTGGTAAATAAATAACCTTGCAAACAGAACAATTAATGGACAAACCAGTAAATTTAATGTGCCAAATGATATGTTAACCAAATATTCAACAATAAGTAATAAAGACTAACACAAGAACTTACATACACAATTGTATTTTGGGAAAGTGATAAGTTGCTGATTTCAGAGACTAGACATTAGGTTTGTCAAAGTTCTACACAGATTTTAGGCTTCCGGATGGAATTGTGTAACAAATGAGAACCTTGGGTGGGGTGGTAGGTTGTTGGAGGGGTGTGGATGAATACTTGGGCTGCTAGAATTGGAATTGAGGGTTGCAGCACTCATCTGGGGATTATGGTTGCATGCAGTAGAGTTTAGACTTTAGATTATTTGGAGATCAAGAAGTCCCTGGCGAGTAGAAACATGTAGAAATTTAAATAGGAACGTGGTTGATGAGGACTGAGAAGTGTCGAATTGGAATCTTAGCAGAGGGGCAGGCGGTTATGGGTATAGTGGTGGGAGGCTAGTTGATTTAGGAAGGAGAGTGAAGCTAGTGCTCTGTGAGCAGTTATGGGCAGTTTTCAGCCAAGAATAAACATTTACAACAGTGTGAGGGTAGTTAGTGGATATTGCAGGATGTTATGGGGGTGGTTGGGTGGTGGAGGAGGTGGTGGGTGGCTTGGCAGCGCTCCGAGTGTTGGTTTTCGAAGGCCGGAAGGGGTGGAGGATTGGTGATAGTCAACCATGGGGAAGGAGGAGGTGGTTCTATACTTCAGCATATTCCACTGAATCCGCATCGTGGAATGATCACAATAATCTGAAAATCCTTCCAAATTTTGCAATGCCCATAAATCATCCTCTTGAATTCTATTTATTGATAAAGAGACCACTATGGGCACTTTTGATCATCCGGAACTTCAACCCCTACTAATACAACAACAACAACAACATAACCCATATAGTCCCCAATCATTGGGGGTATGGGCGGGGGAAGATTGGAAACAGACCTAACCTTTGGCACTATGCACAAAGTGGCTTCTCTCAGAGGAGAAAGACCTAACCTTTGACAATAAATGCACAAAGTGGCTGCTCACAGAGTACCACTGAAATAGTGGCCCCCTATACCGTCGCGTTTGCTGCGGAATCATGCCCTCAAATCAAAGCCAAAGACATCAGAGAGGGCAGACCCAAGAATCCATTTTGATTTATGTGCACATAACCATGCTTCCTTCATTCAGCATCCAGAGCATTGGTGAAGCACAATTAACCCCTACTAATAAATGAAATAAAAATTCAAAGAAATAACAAAATACATAGAAACCTCCCGTCGCTCGGAACGCGGACATTGGCTCAGATCGTCCAGATGACAATCATAACTTTGCCTCATGCGTACGTAAATCCGTTTGGGTTCCTATAAGGGTCGACCTGCCCGCGATCTGTCATCCCCATCAATTGCCTTAGGCTTGAAAGCATTTATCTCTGCTGAAAGAAGATAATTTTACTCTTTGCATAGCCCAGGGGAAAGTAAGTCGAGCTTCTCGAGTTCGTCCAAGTGTCATCAATAGTAGGTCGCCCTCTCGAATGAACCGAATTATCGCAACGTAGATCCGTTTGATGTTATTAAAATCCCATTTATCATAATGTTTGTTGTTCTCTCGATGGAGAGGTGTAGGATCTTGGGTGTCGAAATAGGAACCAATGTTGAGGGAGGGATATGCAGGTCTGATGGTAGTTGGGCAGTAAGTTGGGATACGTGTCAAGTGTAGATGATGGCTGAGGCTCGAAAGTGGCGTCAGGGAATAAGCTCTTAGGGATGTTTAGTCCGTAAGCACTTTTCTTAATTCTTTGTACTACTGCACATGGGCCTATTCCTCTAGCATTTAATTTTGTCATTGCTCCATGGGGGTACCTCTCAACCCTTATTTTAACCATCACTTGCTCATCTTCTCTAATGCTCTGCTCCCCCTGTGAATGTCTCTGTACGTTTTATAATTTTCACTACTTATTGCAATTTTATGTCAAACAAATTCATGCAAGTCATACAAAACATACAGTAAATGTGAATTTTACAACACATGCAAGTCATACAATACATGTAAGTGATCATGCAACAATGTGAATGATGCACATAAATATGACCAACTTTTTACACCGAGACTCTATGATTCTATATGGGACTCCCAAGAGGGGGACATGGTGAGGAGGCTCAGGTGATGGGATATAAAAAATTTCATCGCAAGTTCAATGTCAATGAAATAATCACCCGCGACATCGACAATTAGATATGATAGTATAGTATGCTGAATGTTTCCCAGAGTGCTGGTAATGATAAAATAGGTCATCGAGTTAATGCGAGCACTCTCAACCTTGATTGACTAACTAATAATAGGTATGTCCCTAATGAGTGGTGGGTTATTAGGAGTCTCTCTAGGTATAGAGTATATTTCAAGTATAGAATATACGTCGAGTGTGCAATAAACACCCATTAGAATGTCAGTGACATCGACACTAGAATGTCACTCTATGATGTATCGTATGCCTCCACAAAAGGAAAACTTGTCTAGTCGCTCACCGTGAGGGCTATAATAAAATTCGTCGCAAATGTGATGAGTATCAAAGTAAGTTCTCTATATGTCGGGAGTGCCCTTAGAAACGGGTGAGGAAGTTACTACAAGGTCAATAATAGGATTTCGACACTTATTTCGGACATGACTTGTCACTACAATATGGAGAGACTCTTAAGGAATCTATGCTCAAAGGTGAGTTTATGATCAATTCAAAACTATATTTGTGCAAGGAGTAGGAGAAGGGCATGCTATAATAGGATCATCGGATCACTCATACTCACTATGTCGTATCCAGTTCAGAATCAAGCGGCGGATCACACATCGGACGATGAACCTCATTGATGTGAGATAACTCTGTATCATGAATCACATCTCTCGTGTCGATGTAGACAAGATTAGGCATGATGGTGCCCTCAGACTGAGGACTCCTCATGATGGTCCACTCAGGATGTGAGTATACTCGACTAACTCTAGCGGATTTCAAGGATTGCTTTTAATGGAGGGCGAGCTGAAATGCTTGATAGACTCTATACGCAGAGGGATTAACCCATCATATATCTCGACCCGAAGTCTAAATTTGGAAGTGGCCGCATCGGGCTCCTCTTGGATGTCGCTCCTCGCGTCATCAAAAGCAGTCCTATAGTCGGCAGTGAATGTGGGCCTTTGTTGTAAGGAAAACAACTTTTCGAGGAGACGAGTCGACTCCTATAAGGTGTTAGATATATCTAACATAACTCGGGTACTCCATATCTATACTCAAGATCGTTCTCTGTATAGTATCATTTCTGATGTGGCTCATGATAATCATCAAAACATGAGTAGTCATCCCTGTTGTAGTTGGATCGTGATGGAAGGTCAACAAGACCTCTATGCAAGGGTGAACGGGGATGATCTGTATAATAACAAGGAGCTCTCTGGGGTCGATCTTAAACGATGCTCGTCCCGATCATAATCACATCGTGCATATTAAATTTCTTTGGTTTATGCTATTGTCAGATGTCGATGTTCTCGTTTGAGATAACTAAACTAAAATGCAAAGTTGGACAATAATGAGTTTGTTTGGAAGATAAAGACTTGCGAGTTATAGAATAGATAATTTGTACATAATATGCAATGCTAATGCATGATGTTCAATTATTGGACAATGTGTATGGAAAGGTGTTGTAGATGTCGAATGACATGTCATCCAACATAAAGGTTCAGGGGAGAAAACATCATGACATCGGCATTTCAAGCAAAAATATCAATTTTGAAAATATCACCCTATATATCGTTTTTACCCGATATATCATGCAATGTCTCGCGACCAATATATTATTGGCATGAGTATCATTTTTTTTTCATTTTTTTAAGTGACAGATCAGTAATATTTTATTCTGTGCTTTATATATTAAAATATGACATTGTAAAATATCCCTGATGTATCACCCACAAATCGACACCGACATTTCATACTCAAACCGACATGATCCCGACATCCGACATTTGCAACCTTGGTATTGAAGCTCAAGTGATGTTATGGTGAGGGAGTTTAAGTATACTTGATTTTAATGGAAATATGGTAGCATCAATGCACACATATGATGGGGATCACGACACATATGGGCTGACACGATGATCGTAGCTATCCATTTTGTGCAGATCGACGATCGTTGGTTTTTAGTTATTTTTTGTATTTTCCTGATTTTATTTTAATGCATTCTGAGGGCCTTCATGAGCAGAGAATCATGACCGTCCATGGTGGTCCCTTAGTTTATAAATAGGGATAGAAGGCTCATTTAGAATACATTGAAAGTTGGGTGAAAAGTTCTCTTTTTGATCACTCGGTGCCGAAGCCAGAACACAAGTGCGAAGCTTGGAAGTTATCCCTCCCCTCCCTTCTCCCATTAACCGGCCACCCCTCCCTTTCGCAACCTCCACTAGCCGGCCACCTCTCCTCCCCACCTTCCCTAGTCGGCAATCTCCCCCACCCCTCCACATCCATATCTCATAGCCGGCCATCCTCTCCCCCACAAACCCGCCTCCTTCTAAAAATTACATGAACACCTCAATCCCCTCAATTTCAGTTTTCCGGCGATCGCCACCACTACTTCCGGCAAACACCACCTTCTTCGGCGACCACCATTCTCCCACCACCATCCTAACCCCAAGCCTCTGCCTCACTACTCCACTACCCCACCCATAATCACCTCAAAAAAAGAACCAACAACAACAACAGCAACAACAACAACAACAGAACCCATATAGTCCCCAATCATTGGGGGTATGGGCGGGGGAAGATTGGAAACAGACCTAACCTTTGGCACTATGCACAAAGTGGCTTCTCTCAGAGGAGAAAGACCTAACCTTTGACAATAAATGCACAAAGTGGCTGCTCACAGAGTACCACTGAAATAGTGGCCCCCTATACCATCGCGTTTGCTGCGGAATCATGCCCTCAAATCAAAGCCAAAGACATCAGAGAGGGCAGACCCAAGAATCCATTTTGATTTATGTGCACACCTCAAAAAAAGAACCACTGCCCCTAAAATTACTCCCACCACTCATTCCCCCACTCTTCCTTAATTCCCTCCACAATTTCAGATTCTACTATCCTATGATTCCTCATACATAGTTGACCATTTATCGCACTCACAATTTACTCCACAATTTCAGGCCACTATCCTTCAATTCCTCATTATTCTAATTAACTCCCACTTCCCTAATAACCTTCGCTTTTCCTGCAGTTATTCCCCCCCTAGGAAATTGCCGCCCCTCCCAAACGTGGCTCCCTTTTGCTGGTCCTTCCCAGATTGCTATAATTCCAATCCAGAACAGTTCCACTCCACTCCAATTCCCCTCACCGCTACAACAAACTCCCCTCACCAAACCATGCTTTCCTTTACTCCAGAATTGCTATGTACATACTGCCGGCTTCCCTCCATGTCCCTTTTCCATCTAGAACCTTCCTAGGAAGGAAACTCCAGTCTATACAAGCCTTCCCAGCCCCACTATTACTCCAGTACGCCGTACAACAGTCTTAACCCCCTCCCAAACTCTGTCCAGCACAAGGAGAGCCAATGAACAGCTTTCCAATTCCCTTCTAGCAGCTGAAAAACCAGTCCATAGCAGCTACCCAAATCCCCTCCATTTCGGCTTCACATTTCTGATATTTGCATTCACTGAACCTTCTATCCCGTAAGTATTGTAAGTTTATTGATTGGTTGTCTCTTCTTTAGTGTCGAATCGCGTGTTTATTCCGTGTTTTTTTGGTAATATAAGTTTGTAATCTTTGTGTGAATATTATCCTTCGACACGTTGGGTTTGAAGTATTTGTTTTCTGGCACTCTTATGTAATACGTTATTTGTTACCTTTCTAGAAACTTTAACTGGATTGTTATTATCATGTGTAATGTTCATTGTTGCAAGTTTAGTAGCCGGAAAATTGTCAAATTTATTTAGGTTTTCACAAAATCGTCCCTTACTTTGCTAGAACCATCCTACATCAGCATACATTCTAGAATTACAATTAATTAGATGCAGTAGCTGTACTATGCAATTAGCAAATATCATATTTGTACATAGTAAATATTTATAAAACTACATGATTTTTAGTGATGGTCTAGAAAGAAGCCGTGGATAGTCCATGTTGACTTGGCAGAAATGATAATGTTAAGATGTAAACCTGATAAAACCAAGAAGGATATATAAGGAAATGATTTAAATATAAAGATGGTAGGATAACAATTATTGAAGTTATGTTGTGGATAATTGATAGGGGCCTGATAGAGGCCCACGATGTCGGGTATTGATAGGGGCCTAATAGAGTCCCACGACATCACTTATCTAGTAGTTATATTATTAGGCTTATGTTATCGAGTCAAGTCTTTATGTATTGGGACGAGTCGTTATTATCAAGTCGAGTCGAGTCTTAACGTCGTAGCATTTTAATATTTACGCGTATGTTGTTGTATTTATGATTATGCCATTAGGGGTTCTATTTAAGGGAACCCATGAGGTCATTGTGGATATCAAAAAGATTAATCTAAAGTTCTCTCTCTCTCTCAAGCTTCTCTGTCTCTCTCTAGCTCCTCTTCTGTTCTTCTTCCTCATTCTAGGGTTTACCCCTTGTATCCCCGCCTCCATCCCTACCTCCGACGAAGCCTCGAAGGAAGCCCATAACAACTTGGTATCAGAGCTCTCGGTCCTCTTCCGCCAACGCATGCCAACATCTACGTTCTTTCGCATCTTTCGCTTCTGCTTCGAGCCTTCCGCCGTTCCCCTGTATGCCACCTACAGACGATAAGCCCATTGAAGTCGAAGCTCGATCCTCCTCGAGCACCCAACTAGAACGCACGCTGAAGTATTATTTCTGATCCCATCGAGCCGCTCCCCTTATTTCATCGAGCTGTAACTTGGGCTCTCCTCGGGGCCACCACAACCCTCTCGAGCCTGGCCCTTTCTTAATTGATTAATCAATCTCTTAATTAATTAATTACTAAAAGATCAATTAATTATGACGGACGTGCAGTTAAGCTCCGCCAATGTGGCCGCACTCCTGGACTACCTCCGGGACTCCCTCCAGGCCACCTCGACACAGCTCATTGCCGTGCGCAATTGGTCGAGGACGAAAACTCCGCCACCAAAGCCGCTACTTCCGCCGATTCTCCGGTCGTCACTTCTTATGCGACCGGCTTCGTTCGGCCGCCAACACACACCGCCCACGTCTTCCCCGCCACCGACTCGCCTCGTGCAGTCGCCGCCGCCGCTGAGCACTGATGTACCACCTCTTTCCACGGTGGTCGTCACTCTGCCGCCTCCACCACCTGTTCTACCTTCCCCTGCTCCACCGGGTCCTCCGTTTGCGCTACGACCGTCCGTACCACTGCTAGACCCTACAAGCCGCTTTCCAATGCAACTTCCACCTCCATCGAACCCGCCTCTACCACCACTAGTCCCTACTCTGCAGTCACCTGCTCTGCCTTCCCCTGCTCTGCCTGCCCCTGCTCCATCGACCCTGCCGACCATCTCTCTGCCTATTTAGTCGGCCCTCGCTCTGCCAGCTTCCGCTCTGCCGCCTCCGACTGCCTCGCCGCCTCTTCTGCCGGCCCTGGCTCCGCCGGTCCCTTCGTCCGCCTTGCCGTCGCTGCCTTGCGCCGCCCTCCCGGCCCCTCCGAACCCGTTCCTACCATTGGCCGTTGTCCCCTCGGCCGCCCCGCTACTTCTGTTTTCTGCCGAACCAGCCGACAACATTCCTTCCACCGCTCATCGTTCCGACGCCGCTACCGCTATTCATTGCCGCTAACGCCATCGCGACGCGCTACCAGGCGCTGTTTTGGCATGATATCAAGGAGCCAGAGAAATCTATCACCTGCTGGGGTTCGAGCTTGGGGCCAAGCTCGATTTCAAGGACATATGGAGCTGATAGGGTCCTGATAGAGGCCCACGACGTCAGTTATTGATAGGGGCCTAATAGAGGCTCACAACGTCACTTATCTAATAGTTATATTATTATGATTATAAGCTTATTTATGTTATCGAGTCGAGTCTTTATGTATTGAGACGAGTCATTATTATCAAGTCGAGTCGTAGTCTTAGCGTCGTAGTATTTTAATATTTACACGTCTGTTGCTGTATTTACGATTATGCCATTAGAAGTTCTATTTAAGGGAACCCATGAGGTCATTGTAGATATCAAAAAGATTAATCTAAAGTTCTCTCTCCCTCTCTCAAGCTTCTCTCTCTCTAGCTCCTCTTCTTCCTCATTCTAGGCTTTACCCCTTGTATCCTCGTCTCCATCCCTACCTCTGACGAAGCCCCGAAGGAGGCCCGTAACAAAAATATTCTTTGGTGGTTGAGCATGTATCATTAGCAGTATAAGAAAAAACTATAAGACAAATAGTTGGCATTTATGTGCAAGGATTATTAAGGAAAGTGGTAGACCAGAGATTCACACAAAATATAGCTAATACTTCGGCAAAAGTCAATAGGATTGAATAGAGAATGATAGTTAATAAATTATGTTCCTAAGTAGTTTTGATAAGATTGATGATAATAGCAAAAATTAACATAATTAACCATATTTAGTGATAATGGAGCCAATTTTGAAATTAAACAATTTGATTTAGTGTAGTATTGAAAATTTTGAATTGGTCAATATGATTCATGTATTTCATTCTTTAGTTGCACATGTCAACTCTACGAGAAGGCGAGTTTGTAGTCAAAACATAAAGTATTATTGACCTCATTTATTTTGTTTATTGGTTTTGTTTTCGTAGAGCAGGAGAGAAATATGATGTAATCACAAAATAGAAGAGAGATTATACAAACTAAGAGAGATTTTGTTGTTTCACTAAAGTAAGCTACATCCGACGAAACAACTTTTCTATCTCAGTCAAGTCCAACCTTAAGATTTCTCAATGGAATACAATAAATTCTATACGATTCTCTATGAATCCTACTGAAGAAAAACTAAATATTGAGACAAGTATTTAAAACTTCCCACTTTACTCAGTATTGTGATATTAATCCTTGATCTCCTCTCAATACCGAGCATTGCTATAGAGTGCAACAAGAGCAACACGAGATCAATCCTCTATCTTCATAAGTTTCCATTCAAAATGTGCTCGAATTTGTTTCAGAACCTATCTTACAACACAAATCAGCATTCCCAAAATTAAAATGCTCCAACAAAGATAAAGCTGATGCTACTCCACTTGAAAAAGCAACTCTACTTGAAGTTGAAGAAACAATGCCACTTGAAGTTATTCTCTACAACACATGAAGTATACTAACTTTTCTTTCCCAATGATAACCAACACACCTTTGCATGATTTAAGGACTTCAACATCTCCTTGGTTTGCATCTTGCATCACTAAGAACACTTTAAGATGCAAAATTATTCCCAAGATCTGGTACTTGTCTAGTTCATGTCGATTTCATAGTCACACCATCACGCATCTTCAATTTCACATTGCTAAATGAACTATCTTTCATGAAAATTATTTATCATACTAACCTAGCCTATATATGGGTCAAAAAATTCGAAAACTACTATTGAGAACATGCACAAAAATTAAGTCTGGAATCTGCTATTCATTGCATCTGACTTGAGCAGTACCAAAAGAACTTCACTAGAAGTTGTGTTTAAAATCTTCAGGTACATGTACTGATTTGTCCTCAATTGTTTTCATTTTGTTCTCTTTTCTCTTCGAAACATTACACTTTCCTTAAATTTTCTTTTTTTATAAGAGGGAGGTAATGGAATAATAATAAATTTGATATCAAATTTCAAATTGATTGTGTTCTAATTGACGCACCTTCCTCTTGTCAAGAATTGATCTACCTTTTTTGATAAAGTTTGTTTGAGAGTCTTTGGTCATGTAAAACGGACTATCTTGAGCTAATAAACTCATCGTTGTTTCCTGCAAGAGAAAAATTAAGACTTCAGCCAACTATTACATCTTTGAAAGAGCTTTTCATCTACCACAACCTTATCTTATTCACTAATCATCTCATTGGTGACAAGTCCCCATGAAATAGAAGCCCACACATTTTGGCGTGAAAGCTAATGTTCTTTGTGCCATCAAATTTCTACCTTAAATTTATGGCTGTTGGATTTAACAATATGTCCTGATACTACTTTGTTAAGAAACTTGGCCTTAGCGGCAGCGTTTACTATGAATGAAATATGATGAACACCACGAGACATTTATGCGATTTGAGTTAAACATATCCACACCTACGACCTATGGGAGGGGAAAGATTATCTGTCCACTAGAAATGGAAGCAAACCAAGGTATGGAAGAAAGGGCTACTCACTAGCAATTAGCCCCACATGCTTTCTTATTCCAGTAGTTTTTATTATTTTATTTTATGTTTAATATCTCTCTTCTTTTTAATCCTGTATTTGTTGCGCCAACATTTGTAATGATTCTAGATTGAGCAAAATTTTACATTTCGGAAGGGATATTTTTCAGCAGTTAGAAATTTTGTTTATTGAAATTTCCATGTTAATGTGACATCTCAACATGATGATATGAAGAACATTTGAGTCAAGGTTCATTCAAAATATTTTAAAATGCTCTACATATGCTAAATTTATATACAGGCTGCAAAGGAAACAGGTGCTCTACAGGCTGCCAAAAATAAATTGGAGAAGCAAGTGGAAGAACTTACTTGGCGGCTGCAATTAGAGAAGCGCATGAGGGTAAATATTTGTTTTTTTTAATATTCTGATATCAAAATTTGTTAAAGAAAGTTCATGATATAACATTTCATCTTATTTATAGTTTAAATTCACTTTAAAATATTTATTATTAGTAGTAATTAAGAGTGTAGGACTAGAGCAATGATAAGACGTTTTGTAGCCATTGTGACCTGAAAATCCTGGATTCAAGTTGTATACAGCTTCTTTTATGTGTTTTGCAACTAAACCCTGGTATATGAATGGAATGTTGGCCAACATCTAACTTGACCTGCTTTGACAGCCTTGTATTAATGCCATATTTGCTTTTGTCGTGATTTGGACTAGCCATATTGTTCACCGAAATCCCCGCTGGTTATGTTAATCAAGTCCAAGCAAAGTTTAGCTCGGCCTAGTCACCCATAACTTAATTTCAAGTTGTCTTGTAGGATGTTTGGGGACCACATACCCTACAGCCTGTGGCGTCGAATTACCATCCAAGCAACCACCCCATCGATAAGGAGAATAATCTATATCAACATTCAATTGCATTATTTGACAAAGAACCACCGACATGAAGGAACATCTGGGCAAAAGTCTTCTCGGTTGGGTATCCAGGGGACTACTTGGCATACAAACCTATTCTGTAAAGCTACTCAACGGTAAAGGAAGGAAACTGGTTTACATAATGGACCTAGTCAAGACCGATTGGCTTCTAAGGAACTTGCTTGGAGCCAACCATGAGATGTAGGTGCATGTGAATCCACCTTTCAGCCACGTTATATGGAAAGGCCATAACAGATAATGACTTCATCCCTTTAGGCCATAATCTAAAGGTGCCTCTCAGTAAATTGTGACCCTGAACATCTTGTTACTTGGACCTCTTGGATAAGAACCTATAAAGAGGGTGAACTCCATGTTAGGAGGATTGATGCATATGCGATATTTTCTCTTTTATTGCCATTTCATTACTTTATTGTGTCGATCTTTGTGCTCCAAAGTTATTTTCCTCCAACCTTTGATCCCTAGTAAAACTCAGTTGGACATCCATGAATAAATCAGGATTCCTCATCTTGAAAGGTGCGGTCAGAGTGAAACCAAGTTGAACAAGGAAAAGTACAATGACAGTCAATCTTAGGGGTTCCAAAGCGCCATACTCGACGACTCGGAAAGGATATGAATATTAGTGAATTCTACTAAATGGAGAAATTGTGTGTTCTCTGATAGAATCACTCTCCTAATTAAGCCTACTAATTCCTCCCCCCCCCCCCCCCCCCCCCCCCCCCAGACACACACAACGCACACACACGCACTCTCGCTATTTTATCAATGTTGCTTGTCACACAAGGATTGAATAATCAAATAACTGCTTGGTGATTTAGGGTATTCACCTCTTGATCATCATACACAAATAATTAGTTGGCGAACTCTTGTTTTCTTTCCAAATCATTGAAGAGCCCATTCCACAGAAGCTTAGTATGTTGGTACTCAACTGCTTCAAGGGAAGGTTTGACTTAACTAACCATGTTTCTCGATTTGAGTTTGAAGTCTCACCGTGCTGGTGATATTTGACACTATCGAATGCTTATTTCAATGAACGGCCTTTAAGGTGACCATACACCTATGGTTCTCGTGCTTTCACTAGGAACCATCACCTCCTTCACGGTCTTTGAAGAAGCAGTGAATACTCAATTTCCAGTACATAAAATTCATTGGAGGTCTAAAAATTTATTGCAGCTTACATATGCACATGAGAGCACCTATTCATTGGATACAAATCTTCGAGTGTGCTCTTGAAAAATTCATGTGGATTTGGATGGGTATGTCATCCGTGAGAAGAATTGAAGAAGAAAATTTCTCTGAGTCATTTTGGGACGATGCATCAATCCAGTGGGAATTCAAAGTAAAGCATTAACAGCTAGTTAAAGTCTAGTTATGGTGTATTAATTGCAAAATCTATTTTATTTCTCAATTTATGAAAGCACTGTAACCATTGAGAATTTGGAATGATATTATGGAGTTTGATTGGGCGAGAGTTTTGGTCTCTCGAGTTATCTCCATCAATAATACCCTCTTCCTCTCTCCAGCATTCTCTCTCTGCTAATGCCTAGCATTTGGACTTACCTGCAGTCTGACCTACCTATCGAACTCATGCCCTCCTTGCATGCCCTTAACTCGCACATTGAGAGAATGCATCGATGAGGTGGAGAAGACAGCCTGGATCGTGTGAAAACCTCCCTCATATATGTTCATCAACTACAAAAAGACGTCCATTACAACATTGTTCGGAAATTTTCAACTCCGTCTCCAGCTAATTTCACCACCATCAACCTCTCAATGCATGCAGTTAATCCCATCCACCAACATGCAAACTAGCTTTATCTCGTTATCCCATTGGTTTGTCGTATGCTTGCAACATCTCTTTTAAATGTAAACAACTCTAGACAGTTAAAGGTCCCCTTATCAATGATCTACATGAAAAGATCAACACTCCATTGGATCTGTTGGTTGCGTCAAACCAACCTATACATGAGCTGTTGGAAGAGTTGAAAGGGACCAAATACTATTCCAAAATAGACCTTCAGTCTGAGTTCATAAGGAGTATGCGCCCAAAACAATTTTCCAGACACATTATTACTATTTTGAGTTTTTTGTCACGTCGTTTGGCTTGGAAAATCTTGTACTACGTATCAGTCAACAATGAACATGTTCATATGTCATCTTCGTATGTTTGCCCTAATTTTTATGGCCGTATTCCTCTATACAACAACTCATTGAAAATTTATCTTTGTTTAAGTGCAATTGTGGTAACATTGGAGCATCATCAATTACGGGTTAATGAAGACATGTTTATTTGGATAACAATAGATAAAATATCTAAAAACATTAGCTCAACTGATAACATCACCATGGACACAGCGGAAGTAGCAACTGTGCTCAAATGACTCCAATCGAATTTTGTTTGTGCCTCAGAGGGGCAACCATAGATCATCTGGGGGTACTAGCAATTTGCTATAGTTGGTGCAATATTATTCTTCCACATAGTGGCTATTATATAACATTACAAGGAGACACACAACACCGCTAGCCGGTGTGGGACTAAACACAAACATTAATAAATACTCAAATATTAATAACTCTAACACTCCCCCTCAAGCTGGAGTTGAAACCTTCAGCTTGAACACAACATAAAACAGAGGTTGATGGTGGTTGGCAATGTGGGACAAAAACATCAGCCACCGAGGCCCAACCACGTGTCATCGGGGATACTCCAACCGGACATAAGCCACTCGTCGTTGGTCCACAAGCCGACCATGATCACGCTGGATGCTCCCGGTGCTGAAACCAGGCCAACTAACAAAGGGCCAAACCAACCCTACCAAAACATCGAAAAAAGATGGGGAGACAAACAACATACGAAATATGCCTGGAGGCCGTGTGTGACTAAGGAAGGAGTCGGAAAAGAGGCATCCGAGTTGCCGTCATCACGAACAATCCCCCTCACATGGAATACATGCATGAAGGCATAGACTACACCTGGAGGCCATGTGTGACTAAGGCAGGAATCAGGAAAGAGGCATCTGAGTCGCCGTCATCACAAACACTCCCCCTCACGTGGAATACGTGCATGAAGGCATAGATTACACCTGGAGGTCGTGACAAACACTCCTCACGTAGACACGTGCATGAAGGCAAAAATTGCATGGTGACACTAACAACACGATAACGAAGACAACAACAACAACACAACACAAAAAACTTTAACAAAAACAACTAAATACGACATCAGCACCTAGAGAAGCGAGCAGCGGATCCATAACTCGGGCATGAATAGTAGCGGAGATCATCGACGGTAGCAGGAACAAGCAAAAAATAGCTGAAAGCAAGAGCAGCCAGCCACAGAACCACCAGGGAGACGGGATCTGGAAATAGAAGCAGCCGACGTCCAGAGCAGAAAGGGAGCACTCGATCTGCAGTCGGTTGAAGATGATGGGTTCGATCTGCAGGAGGGAATAAGACGAGAGTCTCGTCTGAACCATACGTAAGCAACAAAGCAGAAGCCGCACCCTCCCATGGCGTCTAGATCGCGCGTAGGCTGGAGGAGATGGCTCGACGGGATAAGCTTTAGTCGAACAGTAGTCGGACGACGACGGGATTGCAGCGCCCCACGGGGAAGACGATCCTCCTGGAGACGTGAACGACGGACGAGAACAACAACGCATGCCCGACAGATTCGCTAGAACGGAAACGAGGAGCTTGTCGATGAACGTCAGTGGGATCTGGATACGAGATCGACGACGAGAGTAGTGTTCCGACGAATGTTGACGTCGGGATCTAGTGTCGGCTGGAGGAAGAGTCTCCGTTGAGTGGAGAGACGCCCGCTCCCGTCTCCGGAATCAATCGACTATTCCGTTGACGGGGGCGAGAACAGATGGGCTCGACGGGGGAGTGGCATCGTCGGGACGGGATGAGATGGACGACATGGGAGGGATGCAGAAATCAAAGGGCGACGAGAATCTTTTAGGTCGCCAACAAATCAGGGCTACGAGAAGAATTCCCAGAAACGTTTTCGCTCTGATACCATGTTGATATATAGAAAAGGAAATAGTTGGTGCAATATTATTCTTCCACATAGGGGCTATTATATAGCATTACAAGGAGACACACAACACCGCTAGCCGGTGCGGGACTAAACACATAGACATTAATAAATACTCAAATATTAATAACTCTAACACTTTAAAAAGATTTGGCCTCGGACTTCAAGTGGAGTGCAAAGTCACGAGAAGCCTTTTCAGACTTACAAAAGGTACTGAAGTGGGATCTTGTTCTGCCATTTCCAATTTTACAATTCCTTCATGATCAAGTTTGAAGCCTTGTGAACTAGTTCTGGAGCTGTCTTTGTTGGCTTACTATTGCAAATATCTGGCCGACAGATTCCATGCCAAATCAACTTATGATACTGAATTAATTTCATTCGTTCTTGTCGTTTAACACGATCTCATATTTTTTGGGAGACACTTTGTTGTCTACACATAATTGAGTCGTTCAACATATTTTATCCTAAATCATTGAACCGGCACAACACCTATGGATAGCCAAATTGCTCAACTGTAACTTGTCCATTGAGTATTGTTGAAAAATAACTTCAACAAGTATAAATTTGTAGCCTCCAATTCTACGGCCAACTCCCTTTTCTGGCAATTGTATGATGGGACCCTCTTGGCCATCTCACACCCACATTGGCTTTGACTCTGAGCCATTCGAGCAGAAGTGGCCTGCGATATTTATTATTGCACAATAATTGAAGATATGAAGAAGATTCCCATCTCTTATCCGCCATTCACGTAAGTGGTAACTACTTATCATATAAATACCGCATGGCAGTAGCAAACTTCTCCGCATGGGTTTCACTGTGCAGTTAGCAGCTATCGCCACTTCATCACTATTTTTTATTGGAGGAACAGGATGCGGATCTTGTGACAATTTGTGGTAGCCAATCTTTGTTAAACCATGTGTCCAGACTCCAGATTGCTTTTATGAATGTTAGATGCTCATATGATTGCTCATTGAATGCTGTTTATGCTGTAAACCATAATCTTCATTTGTTTAGGTTGACATGGAGGAATCAAAAACACTAGAAAATTCCAAGTTGCAGACAGCGTTACACGAAGTGCAGCAACAGTGTAAGGAGACCAAAGCTCTTCTTTTGAAAGAGAAGGAAATTGCTAAAAGGACTGCCGAGGAAGGTGCTAACATAAGAGAGGTGCCAGTCTTTGATACACCTCTGATGAATAAGCTTACTGCTGAAAATGAAAAGCTTAAGGTAAAGTTTATTTGTGTTGTTATTTGCATTTCCCCTGGTGTATGAAATTTATCTTTTTCATTTCTCCTACTGTATCTTTTTTTTTTCATGGACTGGTGGCAACTTCCCCCTTGCTAGGGTTCTTATTGTCTAACTGTACATTCCTACCTTCCTCACTCTTTTTAAGGCACTGGTGAATTCTCTTGAGAAAAAGATTGATGAAACTGAGCAGAAGTTTGAAGAAGCAAGTAGAGTTGGTGAGGAAAGCCTCAAGAAAGCTCTCGAGGCAGAGTCAAAGATAAATCTATTGAACAATTCGATGCAAAGGTTCCAGGATTTTTACTAAAACTGAGAATGTCACTTTCATTGTCATAACATGATAACTATTTTTTCTTGATCATCTAATTTGAAAAACTGTTTTTTACGACAGGCTAAAAGAAAAGCTCTCTGACATTGAAACTGAGAATCAAGTTCTCCGCCAGCAGTCCTTAATAAATTCTCCTATAAAACCAATGTCTGAACATTTGTCAATTCGAACAACTCCCGTGAAACATGTCTGTATATGAAGTAGCTCATTTCATTTCATTTATCTTTGTTGTTTATCTCACGCATCCCTTTCTCTCTTTCAGGATTTGGAAAATGGGCAATTCAAGTCTGAAGCGATCAAGGTTTTTTCTAATGTATTGTTTGATATTTATTTTTTAAACTTTCCTATGTTTTTTTTAACGTGCTGCTTCCATCTTTTGCAGGAACCACAGAGTGCACCACCAACTATCAAGGAACATGCAAATCCTAGTACCAAGTCAATGATTGCATATACTGAAAGACAATATGTATGCTCTAAACTGTCTGAAATAGCTTTTTTTATTCCATTAATGAACAATTGGAAGTTGTTTCATTGCAGGAGAGTGTTGATGCCCTTTTCAATTGTGTTACAAAAAATATTGGTTTCAGTAACGGGAAACCTGTTGCTGCATTAACAATTTACAAATGCCTTCTTCATTGGAAATCTTTTGAATCTGAAAAAACTGGTGTTTTTGATCGTCTTATCCAGATGATTGGTTCTGCTATTGAGGTAATGTGCTAATTGTAATAATGAGCTATATCATGATTTTTGTGTGCTTCTGACCGATAGTAATCAATGGATAAGATCAGTAGAGAGAACATATAGCGAGAACATAAAATGAGAATAATGTTTTTTGCCAAAAGTAAAGAACATAGAGTCACGTGGTTAAATTTTTTCTACTCCATAGAAACAAGAGTTTTTGGAAGGGGAGCCTTGGCGCACCGGTTAAGGTGTTGTCGTGTGACCTTGAGGTCACGGGTTCGAGTCCTGGAAGCAGCCTCTTGCAAAAATGCAGGGTAAGGTTTGCCTACATTTCACCCTTGTGGTGGGACCCTTCGCCGGACCCTTGCTGCCCGGGGATACTTTGTGCACCGGGCTGCCCTTTTTTTATAGACGAGTTTCTTGTATCCCTCAGTTACTATACACTATTACAGTATATTGTCCTTTATATAAAGGATTTTTAGGGTTACATAAAAGGAGAAAAAACCAAAATACCCCCTCAACAAGGTATACTCATCGGTCTCCACAACTCCAACATTGACCTAATTATAAAACTGTTGGGACCCTTCGCCGGACCCTCGCTGCGCGGGGATACATTGTGCACCGGGCTGCCCTTTTTTTATAGACGAGTTTCTTTGTAGTCCTCAGTTACTATACACTATTACAGTATATTGTCCTTTATATGAAGGATTTTTAGGGTTACATAAAAGGAGAAAAAACCAAAATACCCCCTCAACAAGGTATACTCATCGGTCTCCACAGCTCCAACATTGACCTAATTATAAAACTGTTGTTTGTTTGCATGAAATCTGCGTTTCATTTACTTTTCTAGATTTTCATGATTTATTAGCCTGTAGTGCTGAAGTCATGCATTTTCCATTCAGCCTGTAATTTTGCAATGCGTGCACTTTGTTCATATGAAACAGTTGACATAACCAGTTGAAGGTTTAAGTCTTCTTTTTTGTCGTTCCATCACATGCATTATGCTAGCATGGAGTCAGGTCTATCTGTTGTGTGAACTGTGAAGAGTTTGAGTGTGAAATTACTTGTGAGAGATCAACAATAAAACTATTAATGCGGCATATTTAAGATGCAAGGCAGGTTCTTTTGCTCAATTTCTTAGGAGTTCCGACCAGCCACCAGTAAATTCTGTTGTATATTGACTTTTACTGTAGAAGCCTACCATATGGCACAAGGTTTGGGTCTTTAAACGAACATACATCAAAATTTTACAACTCTCGTGAATCTTTATTCTCTTGTATTTCACATAACTCTTTCACCTTGTTATTTTTGACATGGCAATATATGTATTCTTTCACTAGCCGGCTTACATGGAGTTACTATTTATGTACGCAAAATAATTCAATCCTTGTTATGCAATGTGCATAAAGTTCCTCATATCTAATCAATTAAAGACCTTCTGATCCTAACAATCCGACAAATGCTCCTCTTAACCTCTTGTATAAAAATTTGTCATCTATTGCATTACGATTTGCCTTTGGTTTATCTTCCCACAGACAATTTATTCATCCAGTTCTATCTTGTGCTAAAGGTATTTTTAGTTCGCTCTTCCTCTGGAGTTATTATTAATTTTTTTGGATGTTCTTGAGTATGCAACTTCTTTAGTTAATATGAATATGATAAGAACGGCTACTCCTACGAGAGAAAAGAGACAAACCTGCGTAATGATCTTCGATGCCCTAGGGAGTCCGCCTGACTCCCCACATATACCCGGCCTTCATGTGGACCGGCCGGGCCCGCCATTTCTGATTAGGAAAGCGGTGGGACTGAACCGGATGGTTCAGTCCCGCGGTTCTTTGCCCCGTGCTGATGATAAACCAAGCCGAAACGGCCCGGGGTCATATCATTCCCGCCATCTTCGAAAAACTGCTTGTCCTCAAGCTGGAATTCTGGATAAGTCTCTTTGAGCTCTTCGTACTCCACCCAAGTGCGATCCGATTCGGCCATGCCCTTCCAATGGATCAACAGCCGCACGGTGGGCTTCCCGTGTACCGTCTTAACCCTTGCTTCCACTACACGCTCTGGTTGTGGCCGAACTTCGCCGAGCTCGGTAACCTCCGGTAAGGGGCTAACCGGGGGAACATTCCCCAAGGACGCCTTCCTGAGCACTGATACATGAAACGTAGGATGAATCCGCGAGTCCGGCGGAAGCTCCAAGGTGTAAGCCACTGCCCCGACCCTATGCAGTATCCGAAAGGGCCCGTGGTAGCGGGGGCTAACTTCTGATTCTTCACGCCAGCAACTGACAGTTGCCGGTAGGGTTGTAGCTTGAGATATACCCAATCGCCTTCTTCGAACTGTTGGTCCCGTCGGCGCCTGTCTGCCTGGGTTTTCATTTGTTGTTGTGCCTTCTGGAGATTCTCCTTAAGCTGGTTTAGGACGCCGTCCCGTTGCCGCATCACTGAATCCACATCCGGGACCACGGATGACCCCTTCTCGTAATGCCGTAGCGTGGGCGGTGTCCTGCCGTACATGCTCTCGAAGGGCGTCATCTTGGCGGCCGTTTGGTAGGCCGTATTATACCAGTACTCCGCCCAATGGAGCCAGTTACTCCATTGGCGAGGTTTGTCTGCAATGAAACACCGCAAATAAGTCTCCACACTCCGATTTAAGGACTCTGTCTGCCCGTCTGTTTGGGGGTGGAAAGCCGTACTCATGCGCAGAGTTGTCCCCGTAAGGCGAAAGAGCTCCCTCCAAAACCTGTTGGTGAACGCAGTGCCGCGGTCGGAGATGATAAAAGTCGGTATCCCGTGCAGTCGGACCACCTCCCTGACGAACGCCTCCGCCACAGCCTCGACGGAGCAAGGGGGGAGAGCGCAATGAAATGCCCATATTTGGTGAGCCGGTCCACCACCACCAGAATGACTGACTTGCCTCGTGACTTGGGCAGCCCCTCAATGAAGTCCATGGCCACACTCTCCCAAGTCAGCTCCGGAATGTCTAGTGGCACCAACAACCCGGCTGGGGCGGTGGTGGCGTATTTCTGTCGTTGACATTCCGAGCAATTCTTCACATGCCGTTCCACATCAGCCTTCAAGCCTTTCCAGTAGACATTCTGTTTGATGCGCTGATATGTCCTCAGGATGCCCGAGTGCCCGCCGCTGGGCGTGTCGTGAAACTCGTGGAGCAGTTGTTGCCGCAATAAAGACCCTGGTGCCACCACCAAGCGTCCCTTGTAATACAGATGGCCGTTGATGACGTGGTATCCCTCTTCCCTTTCCCTGCCTGCAGTAATATCCGTCAGCAGCTGTCGCAGCTCTGGGTTGGCCAATACCTCCTGATGTATGTCCTCAACTATGCTCAAGACCGGCGCCGACATGGCAAAGATGGAGCTCGTGGCGGGTAAGCGCGAAAGTGCATCAGCGACCATGTTCTCTTTTCCCTTCTTGTACTCAATCTCGTAGTCGTACCCCAACATCTTGGTCACCCATTTTTGTTGCTCTAGCGACGATACACGTTGCTCCAGGAAGTATTTTAGGCTTTGATGGTCGGTCTGAATTATGAAGTGCCGTCCGATAAGATACGGCCGCCACTTTCCCACTGCGTGAAAAATTGCCAACATTTCTTTCTCATACACGGACAACCCCAAAGCCTTCCCTTGTATCGCCTTACTGTAGTATGCCAACGGTCTCCCCTCCTGCATCAATTCTGCCCCCAAGCCGGCTCCCGAAGCGTCTGTTTCCACTATGAATGGTTTGGAAAAATCTGGTAGTGCCAACACCGGTGTCGTGACCATAGCTTCCTTCAGTGCCTGGAATGCCACGGTGGCCTCCTCCCCCCAAGCGAACTTACCCTCCTGCAGCAGTGTAGTGAGCGGCTTGGCGATCTTTCCGTAGTTCTTCACGAACTTCCTGTAGTAGCCAGTGAGCCCGAGAAATCCCCTCAGCATTTTGATATTAGTGGGCGTGGGCCAATCCGTCATACTCTGGATCTTCTGTGGGTCCGGGCGCACCCCTTCCCTGTTCACTAGGTGGCCTAAATATTCCACCTCCTGTTGCCCGAAAGAGCACTTCGACCTCTTTACATACCACCTTTGTTCCTTGAGGATCTGCAGCACCAACCGCAAATGTCTCTCATGCTCCTCTAAGCTGGGGCTGTAGACGAGGATGTCGTCAAAGAAGACCAATACGAACTGCCGCAACCACTTCCTGAAGGTTTCGTTCATAACCGCTTGAAAGGTCGACGGCGCATTCGTCAACCCGAAGAGCATCACCAAGAACTCATAGTGCCCTTCGTGTGTGCGAAACGCCGTCTTCTCCACGTCTCCCTTCTGCATGCGAATCTGATGGTATCCTGACCGCAAGTCCAGCTTCGTGAAGTATTGAGCTCCGTGCAACTCATCCAGCAGTTCGTCAATGACCGGGATTGGAAATTTGTCCTTGATGGTGGCGCTATTGAGGGCTCTATAGTTAATGCAAAACCTCCAGGTTCCGTCCTTTTTGACCAAAAGTACAGGAGAGGAGAAGGGACTCGTGCTGTGGAGGATGGTCCCCTCCTGCAGCATTTCTCGGACGCATCTCTCGATCTCCCCCTTTTGGGCGTGAGGATAACGATAAGGTCGCACGTTGGTGGCCTCGGCACCCTCCTTGATCGGAATCCGATGATCACATGCCCTCGGTGGGGGCAACCCTCTTGGTGTCTCAAAGACCTCCTCAAACTCCTTTATGATTGCCTGCAAGCCTTCTGGAATGCCCTCTGCTTGCTCCGCCGATTCTCCGCTGGACAGGGCCCAAGTCATGGGATAGTCCTCCTCGACCCAGTGCTGCAAGGACAGAACGGTGGCCTCCTTCACTATCGGGCCTGTGATGCTCTGTAGCCGGTGCTTCTTCCCCCCCTGTGAGAACTCCATCGACATGTTCTCCCAATCTGTAGTAACTAACCCCAACTGTCTCAGCCATTGCACCCCCAGGACTACGTCAGACCCCCGAACCGGGAGGGTGTATAGGTCCACCTCACACCTGAAGCCCTGTATTATAAGCGACACCCTCTTCACGGCACCCGTGCACTGCAAGAGATTCCCATCCGCTACCAGCACCTTAAACACCTTATCCGTCGTTGGGGGGATAGCAAGCTTCTTAGCCACCTCGGTGTTGATGAAATTGTGGGTGCTCCCACTATCCACCAGTATGGAAACCTTCTGATCGGCCACCTTCCCTGACAGCCGCATAGTGGAGGGTTGTCCCCCCCCCCCCCCCCCCCCCCCTTCCAGAGCATGCATGGAAACTTCTATGCCCTCCAAATCAAGGACCTCTCGCTCCTCGGAGTCACGGCCCCCCTCTGTCTCCAACCCTTCCTCCTCCTGTAGCATGAAGACCTGAATTTCTTTACACTTGTGGCCCGGAACGAACTTCTCGTCACAAGTGTAGCATAGACCCTTGGCCCTCCGCTCCTGCATTGCCTCCCATGATAACCGCTTCACTGCGGCCTCCTTCCGGGGTTGAGTGCTACTTGTGCCCGTGGTCATCCCCTTGACCGTTTCCCGCTCTCCTTCTTTGTTGCTCCACCGGTAGGTCTTGGTCGCCTGGCGTCTCCCCAGCTTCTCCTCCTGTAGCCGGGCCATTCCGATGGCCTGTGCTATGCTCCGGGGTTGAAAAGCTTGCACCTCATCGCTGATCTTCTCCTTTAGTCCGGCCATGAAGCATCCCAGCAGCGCCTTTTCGGTCCAGTGAACACGATTCGCCAATCTTTCGAACTCCTTACGATATTCATTGACGGTCCCCGTCTGCTTCAATTTGTGTAGCATCATGTCGAAGTCTTCGTACTCGGTCGGTCCGAACCGGGCGATGAGCCCGTCACAGAATTCCTCCCACGTGGGGTAAGGCCGTTGTTTCCTCCACCAGCTCAGCCACTGATAAGTCTCCCCTTCCAAATGAAAAGAAGCAATGTGCACCCATTGGTGCCTGGGCAACTCCTGGTACTCGAAGAACATTTCGGCCCGCTCAATCCACTCCAAGGGGTCCCCACTTTTGTATTTCGGAAACTCCATCCTCGTCAGCCGAGGCTGTACGGGTGGACGGTGTGGCGGCGGCGGCCGCCCTTCTTGGAAGTCGGGAGGCTGTCCCCAACCTGGGTTCCACCCCCCGCCGTTCTCCATTGCTCTACCTCTGCCTTGTGCAATAGGCCCTCGGCCCCAATGTTCCTCCGCCGGAGCCTCTTCTCCTCGGTGTGGGAATCAGACGCCACCGTGTCCTCCTGGCCCGATCCCATTGCTTCCTTCGCCTTCTCCCCACGCCGTCGGTGGCTACCGGAAGTGGTGGTTGCCTCCCCTTCCGCTGTCGGCACCCCGTGGGTGCCTGAAATCCTCCCGCCATGCCGGCGGGCCCTGACGATGCGGATGGGAGCCCCCGGGTTCACGGAAGAGTCCGCCTAAGCCTCCGCTTTCCTGCTGTTGCGCCGTTGGACCCCGCTGGAAGGAGCCGTGCGCTCCCTGCATTCCGCCGAGTCCGCCGAATCGATCGTCGGGGCCTAGCGAGGACCGCGTCGGCTCCGTCGATCGGGCCCCATCGGCTGCGGCCCCTTCCGCATCGTTGCCGCCATCTACCGCGACGGAATTCCCGCGATCCGCGCGTTCGATGCGGCTCATCTGCTCCGCCAGAGCCGCGGTCGCCTCCAAGAAAACCGCGCGGGATCGTTCCTCGCGGCACTTATTTGCTGCGCTAACTCTCCCTTCAACGCCTCCAGCATATCGCGAAGGCCCTGCTGCCCTTCCTCTAGCGCTGTTATGCGGTTTCCATGGCTGGCCATCCCGATCGGAAGGAGCGAACTCCTCTGATACCAGTTGATAAGAACGGCTACTCCTACGAGAGAAAAGAGACAAACCTGCGTAATGATCTTCGATGCCCTAGGGAGTCCGCCTGACTCCCCACATGTACCCGGCCTTCATGTGGACCAGCCGGGCCCGCCATTTCTGATTAGGAAAGCGGTGGGACTGAACCGGATGGTTCAGTCCCGCAGTTCTTTGCTCTGTGCCGATGATAAACCAAGCCGAAACGGCCCGGGGTCATATCAGAATACCACCCTTGTTCCAAATGGCTTCAATGGTGACTTTTCTTAAATAAATGGCTTCAATGGTTCTTGACAAGACTCCAGCTAATACACCTAACACTTCTCTCATTTCTTCTCCACTGCTGGTACAATTTCTCATCTGATATCTATGTCCGATGGATTTGTCGTTATTAAAATCTTAGCATTTATAATAAATTCTTTTAGTTTTCTATTGCAACTCATACTCTCGAGATACTATGCTTTTGCCTTACAAATTTTACAGTTTACCCTCCTGGTGCAATTTCCTTGGAGATCATCTATCCTTGGAGTACCCAAATATCCTTAATTTTCGGGTTCTTGACAAAACCCAAGCTACACCGTAGAGTCTCAAATTTATGAGCTCAGGTTCACTCTATTTATTGTATCTTACACTCTCCTTACTTGCATAATCTCTATTTATGGGTTCGTGAACTCCAACAACGCCCAATATGTCTTTATTTTTATTTCTAACGCCTCTTGCTGTTGTACTATATTGAGTTGATTAGTTTGCATTTATGGTATTTTAATTGATTAAAGCGTTTGTTATTTTGGGTATTAGTTAGTGATACGGTTGTTTATTACTATTTTCTTAAGTTTTCTGGCTTATTCCACTGAACTTACTTTTTCTTCATCATCATCATCAATCTTATCGCAATGTACTTTTTCTTGATTATATCCATAAATTCTATTTTTGCATCATCTTCTTGCATTTGAGATTTGACCCTCTAGTGCATCATGAAACTTTAATCTGTTTTGTAGTGCCTTATAGGGTCTATACCGTTGCGGATACAGTTTTTATTATGTTGTAACCATGTTTTTCCCTTATTATTGCACTAATGATTCATTTGGCTAGCTTGTAATGTAGTTTAATGATAAAATAGTGGTTGGACAGAGAATGTTCTATTATATATTAGGACACTTTTATTGGTTCCAACTTTATTGATAGGTAAATACTTCGATGCTATAATACGTTTTCTTAGTGAAACTTATAACTTCACAATTATTCTATTATACTTTTATTGGATTAAGTATTAACTAATCTAAATTTTAATTAGTGTCCATTATTCTTCTCTTTCCATATATGTTGCACAATTGCAGCCTTGAAACTATATACTTTGTTGATTTATTCTTGACATTTGTTTTATTTAATTCATCAGTTCGATTTGCATTTCTTCTGATAAAGTATTTAATGCAGAATGATGAAAGCTATGACAACTTGGCATATTGCTTATCCAATACAACTGCTCTGCTATTTTTGCTGCACAAGAGTTTAAGAGCTGCGGGTAGTGCTCCACGCAAGAAACCTCCACCAATTTCGTTGTTTGGGAGGATGACTCAAGTATGCTTCTTTTTCTTGACAAGTTATCTTCTAATAATCATATTTGTTCATCTTAGAAAATTAGCTTTGCTCATTTATTTTATTCACCGAATTCCTTGGTCAAGGGATTTCGTTCTTCTCCATCTTCAGCAAACCTCGCTATGGATGGTGTGGATTTGGTGGTGCGACAAGTTGAGGCAAAGTACCCTGCTTTACTTTTTAAGCAGCAACTTACAGCTTATGTGGAGAAGATATATGGAATCATTCGGGATAATATGAAAAAGGATTTGACTTACTTGCTCACATTGTGTATTCAGGTATGTTACTATTTGTTTTCAGTCATGTGCATCACTATATTGTTTCTCTTAGCTGGCTGCTTCCATATTTTTCTTACGTGTTTTGATTGAGAAAGGGTCTGGCCACTGGTGTAAATAGTCCAATATTGGTTTCTATTTGTTACTTCGAAACAAGTAATATCTGAGCTAAAGGTTCATCTAGGATTTAGTGCTTAATGCGGATTGCAACTTCTTTGAGTACTAATTGCAACTTCTTTGGAATGATTTATGAGCGAGAGCCTCAATGGAGCACAAATAGAGGTACTCCCATCCAATTGAAATTGACATTTCAATGGAGCCTTAATGGTAAATTTATTCTTCGGGCAATCCGCTGAAAACGCGAAACATTGTGCCTGATCGTTTTGGCACCAACCATTTTGTTCACTCCGCACTGTAATGGAGCAAAATTGGAGCCCCAAACTGGACTTAAGTGTCTGTCATCATCTATTGGTTTAAAATTTTGGGTTGAGAAGACATTTGTCTATAGGTTTAAAATTTTGGGTTGAGAAGACATTTGACACTAACTTCGTCCCCTTTGGTCCATGCTCTCAAATATGAACTATGAGGTCAAATAATTTTACAATCTTTACTTCATAGTGTTTACATGAAGTGCTCACAAAACCCAAAATGCCCTTATTTTTATTTTTTTGTTGTGAGTTTCATTGAAGGGGAGCCTTGGCGCACCGGTTGAGGTGTTGCCGTATGACCTTGAGGTTACGGATTCGAGTCCTGAAGCTGCCTCTTGCAAAAATGCAGGGTAAGGTTTGCCTACATTTCACCTTTGTGGTGGGACCCTTCCCCGGATCCTTGCTACGCGAGGATACTTTGTGCACCGGGCTGCCCTCGTTGTGAGTTTCATTCATTCATGTTAATGATTTGATATTTATTCACAATTGTGAGGCCTTTTACTTTTCTTTCTGAATTGGTTGAACATACTTAGGCTATGTTTGGCGCGGCGGTGGAGGTCATGAATGCAGCGGTCGATGGTGGCGGTCATGAACGCAGTGGTTGAAAACTGTGGTCAAAAACACAGTTGTGCTGTTTGAATGTTTGGAGAAACCGTTTTTTGTGTTGTCACGATCATGAATGCAGTTTTATCTATTTGGTAACACAAAACTGTGGTGGGTGTTGGAGTGAAAAAATATGTATAATAAAAATTATAATCATAAACAAATAAAAGTGTCAACTTAAATATTATATAATAGCTAATCAAAATTACTAAAATGTTCAAACGAGATTGCTAAAATGTTCGACATAATTATTTTAGAAATAAACATTGCTAAATAATTTCTTCAAATCATCAGTCCTTCTACGTGGAAGAGCTTCACCCGAGTGCGTTATATGTCCGATTGGCTATTTTATCTCTTAAAATAGCTATTTCATCAGCCCCTCTCCCTTCGACAAAGTCAACTTCAATTTCATCGGGTGCATTTGTCTCCTGATGTATATAGTTTTTGTTGTCCTCACACTCAACGAACTCTGGGTCCTCACTTGAAGGATGCCTACGAATATAGTTATGTATAGCTATTGTAGAAACCACGATTAAAATTTGTTTTTTGAATGGATACTACCGCACATCGCGAAGTATCCCTCCATTTCTTCTTCCATACACCGAATGTCCATTCAATGACGTTGCGAAGTGATGAGTGTGCTCTATTGAAATGCTCATGTGATCCTTGGATTCGGCGATTTCCACGTGGAAAACCTGGTAAATGATATATGGCGTCCGAGTATGGTTTTAGAAAGTCTCTCTGTAAAGGATATCCGACACATCTACTAAGTAATGTTTACCTGGACATCAACATCTTCATTAATACTAGATTAATATTGTACTAATTATATTGAGTACAAAGAACAAGTAAATATAAGTAGCGGTCAAACTTGGTGGTGGATATGAAAAATTGTAATGTCGATCCGTCAACACACAATGCAATATGCGGCTATCATGGGCCGACCACTCCCAACCTGACATAACGAATGTGAAGCACATGTTGAAATCACAAATAGCTATGACATTTTGTGTTGGTTTCCTTTGACGTTCGATATATGGTACGTGTCTATCAACTGGAATGCGTGCATCCGCTCTAGTTTCATCAATCTCTCAAAATTTTCTGTCTAGAGGCTGCATAATATTCATTGACAATAGGATTAGAGCGTGCAGAGATCTAAAACGAGATAGGATACCTTGTAGATCGACGAGCAAAGAAGGACCGACGACGGCGTGCTGCGTGAGGAAGAAGAACCTTTGGCGAATGCGTGTACGTGAGGAGTAGATTCGTCGTTCGACAGGGTGAGGGTTTCACAGAAGAGAGACGGGTATCAGGAGAATTCGAGCACGAGAAGGTTTTCGCATACGTGTTTATTTAACCGCGACCGTTATCTCCTCCCAATTTACGCGTTTAAAAAAACGCTAATATTTAGTGTTCGGCGTTTTTTAACCGCCGCCCAAACAACCGAAAAACAGTGGTGGCGTTTATTTAAAAACTCCACCACTCCTAAAGCGCTTCCCCAAAGAGACCCTTAATTTGCCTTGAAGATATGGTTTAGCCATTTAGGTGCTCCGAGTTCTTTTAAGTTGTGAATTGATTGTTTTCCATTAACATTCTTCTTTTATCTTAATGTGTTATGGGTCAAACTGTAGAATGTTGTCGCTTCGCCGGAGGGTTTCCGTAGGTAGAGATGACAAAGTATGATACTATAAAGCCAGAACCGTGGTTTCCTAAGCGGGATGTCAGAGAGAAAGAGAAAGAGAGAGAGAGCTATCAAAATCTCTTACAAGGGGACAAAGAGAATAGATTTATTCTTGTATTCCTCTCTCATGACCTAAGGGGTCCCTTAAATAGAAATATGTAATGGTGTAAGAGTAATAAATCCCAACACTTGGGCTTATTACCGAACTGCTAATGTCTAATAACTCAAAGCAACTAATTGCAACGACTCATGACCTCATTCAAGACACAGCCATAATATGATACATTAATTTAAAGGGCAACTAGTCTATGCCCATAATACATCATACAACATGACTCGATTGACTCGTGCATAATAAGAATATAAGATAGCTCGACCTGAATCCCATAACACCAATCCCGTCTTTCAAATTGAGCTTGTCCTCAAACTCAGAGGGAGATCAAATTCTCGTGCTATCTTCACTCGGTTCTCTCTTCGCCAGAGTCCTCCACTTTAAGATAGAAAAGTTGTTTGCACGATGGTCGCGAGTATACTGCTCATTGCAGTTATAACATAACCTATTTGTGTGACGTTCAGTAGTGCTGCACACGACATGTGTCGGCGCTGGGCTTTATCAAATCGGTATGTTTGGGTGTCTGGCGTGGCACATGTAGGTCTATAGTTATGATCCATATGCAGTCGGCTTTCACAAAGCCTTGCCAAACTCATCGTGGTAATCTATGGGGTCTTCAAACTCGACGTCTAATCGCAGGCTTCCTGAAGTCTTGCCGTAAAAATTGTGACCTACTGCTCCGGGTGTATCGTAATATGAGTTAGACGGACTTGAAATTATTCTAGATATGCATCCATAGAACCTGTCTGGTGTGAGGTAGTGAGTGCACTGAGGAGATTGCTTCGAATGGGAGGACCAATCGCATGTTGCAGAACCTTTTGATCTTGTCCCAAGTCATCCCTAGTTTTTTGACTTGCGAACGGCGGAATGGGCAAACCATAATTCATCTGAATCTAGAAGGTGGAAGGACGCCAGATCGATTCGTTTCACTATCGGTGTTTGTTGGTGGCTGAAAAATTGATACATCGGGCGAGCGATCCCGATGGGTCAGTCTTTCCATCGTAGGTTGGAAAGTCCAACTTGGTGTAGCGGAGAACAATATGAGCTTCAGGTCGTGTAGAAGCCCAGGGATCAGCGTGTTTAAGCGGTGGGGGAGGCCCCTGACTACTACTGGTTTGTTCATGCATTGGAATGGTGACATCATGTACAATTGGTGCGACACTTGCTAGCTTGTTTGATAGTTCGACTTCTTGATGTCACACACTTCAGTAACAACGAGAGTCATCATGAAAATTTGTTTCATGTCCATCGGCTTACTCAATTGGTTTGAAGAGTCCCCCATGTTACTCGTAAGTCCAGAAGTGAGGCAAACGAAGCACAAGAGGATGAGCAGGTTATAGGTCTGCTCGACTCCCCGGAAATGGACGTTGACGGGGTACTCAGTTACCACAAGAATCGCGACGCTTCCCTATGATGATTCCAAATAATAAAACACTTTATTTTAAATTAAATTAAATTAAAGTAAGCAATTAATTATTAATTACTGAATCAGGAATTAATTAATTAATTAATTTTCTATTTTTTATTTGAAACAAGGAATTGGATCCAATCCAATTAATTAGATAATGCGGTGTTGGGCCTGAGGGTAGAAGGCGTGTAGCTCCAAAATGACTGGATCAATGGATAGGGGCTCAATGACAGTAACTGCGATCGATGTTGGGCTCGATGACAACCGTGATTTGACGATGAACGTCAATCGAATGAGGGTGTTGGGTGCGGATGCGCCACAACTCAACGAAGGGCATTGGGAACGATGGTGCGTGAGAGATCGATGACGGCGTTCCTTACTGTATTAGGGCTCACAACTATGGAAAAGACGATCGAGCACGTCATGCGGCTCGATGATGATGGTGTTCCTCGTCGAAGTCCATGATACTGGCTAGCAGGACTAGCTATAATGTCGATAAGAAATCTCGATGATGATGGCGTCTATGTCGATGTTAAATAGGGAAGAGGGACGCTGAACCGGGAAGAAGACGAAGGTTCTAGGATCGAATAGATGTAGGTTGAAGCAACGAGATCTGTAGCGTCGATGCCAGTTGATTCTGTGTGATGTCAAGGTGTCGATGAGGCTCATTTAAAGTGTGATCCGCTGAGGAAGGGGATGATCTCGTGGGGCCGCATCAGAGGAAATTGCTAGGTGCGTGCAACGCTGGTCGTGTGATGCTTGTCGTGGAATGCACTACTTGATGTCTGAGTCGAGTATGATTCGATGCGAAGCTGTGGGCAGTTGTAGGCGAAGAGCGAGGCAACGTCGGCGGAAGCAGGGTGTGTTTGAGAGAGAGCTTCCAAAATTTCATACAAGGGTACAATGAGAATAAAATAATTCTTGCATACCTTCCTCGTGACCCATAGAGTCCATTAAATAGAAACACATAATCACATAAGAGTAATAAGTCCCAACACTTTCTAGGAGGTCACTCATCTCATGACTACTTCCACCGGAGCATGCCTAAGTACAAAGTTTCCAACACAACTCCATAATTTTCTCTTAAAAAGTGACTCCAATATTAGGGTTTTGAATGATTACTTAAGCCCAACAACTTCCCTCCAATTTTGATGTGAGATTCGGTTCATTCTTCACTTTTTTTTTCACCTAGAAGCATGTCAAGAGCTGCTTTGGCTGGGCTCTCCTTCCCCCTAAACACTCTCCACCCTCATCGGATTTAGGATGTTGCAGGCCCACCAGCTTCCACTTGGTTCCTCCCTGAGCCACACATCGTACTGAAGGAGGTTTGACTTTGATACTATTTGTAATGACCCAACTCCGGTAATATCAGAAGATTTATTTGTTTTGGTTCTTTCCCGCCCATATTATGCTAAATTGCATGGTTTTATCCTTTTCCACGGGCCGTCTACGATAACTTCCAGGAGGTCACTCATCTCGGAACTACTTTCACTTGAGCACCCTTAACTATGAAATTTCCAACACAACTCCACCATTTATGTTGATAAGGCGCCTCTAAGATTTAGGATTTTGAATTATTACTTAAGCCCAAAAACTTTTTCTCTAAATCCGATGTGAGATTCGGCTCATTCATGCACCTCCTTTCCCCTAGAAGTTTGTCATCCTAAAAGTTTGTATGGAGTTGCTTTGCTTAGACTTCAGTGCCCCCAAAGCACTCATAACCTCATTCAAGGCACATGCATAATACTATACATTAAGTAAAATGACGACTAGTCTATGCCCATAACACAACAAATAACCAGACTGGATTGACTTGTGCATAATCAGATAACTTGGCCCGAAGCCCATAACATAACGTCCACTTGGATTTCTAATAATTACAAGTCCTGAAAATAGAAAATAAAGATGGAGTGTAGCATCTTGTCTTGATAAAATTATATCTCCTCTTGTTTGATTGCTCTTGTGTGTTATTGATTGAGACTAAAATACAATCTTCTTCAACTGTTCTGAAGTCAGAAGCTGCTAATTATAAATAGCGTTGTTCTTTTTGCTCTGAAATTTGTAACATTGATATACAATCATAATATCTAGTTTGTTGCCATTTTTTTGAACTTTATATTTATTGACACCTTGGACATTGCTTTCTACCCGCTATATCATTTTATATGTTGGACAGCTAAAAAAATAAATCTGAACCTTTTTACTGCTCATGTAAAAGGCACCAAGAACACTAAAGGCAAGTATGCTCAGAGGATCTAGCCGTTCTGGATCCTTTGGTCATTCACATTCAGGCCAAACGTCTCACTGGCAAAGCATAATTGAGAGCCTCAATAGCCTTCTTAAGACATTGCAGCAAAACAATGTGAGTTATTATTGATGATTTTTGTGTGCTGCTACTGCTCTGAAGTTGAGACTTGTTCTAACGCTCTTAGAATTCAGGTGCCTGCAGTTCTAATTCAGAAGGTTTTCACTCAGGTTTTCTCATTCATCAATATGCAACTTTTCAATAGGTGATTGATTACTTCAAGTTACTGTCATTTTCATCCTTTTCAAGAACTGAAACTGTTGTTCTTATTACAAAACAAATATTCTCTACTCTAGTCTTCTACTACGTCGTGAATGCTGTTCCTTCAGCAATGGTGAGTATGTGAAGTCTGGCTTGGCTGATCTGGAGTTGTGGTGTGCTCAAGCAAAACCAGAGGTAATAGGGTTAACTTATCTGCATGATAACTATGCAAAATGTAGTCTCTATGGAAATATCTTCAAGATATTAAAAATAAAAGAGTGTTCTGATGGTTACTTTAATTGCACAGTATGCTGGCTCTTCCTGGGAAGAACTTAAACACATAAGACAAGGTGTTGGATTCTTGGTAAGAAACTCTCTATTCCAAAAAAATTTAATTTATTAACTTAAATATCTGACATTGTTATTTTGGTGACCTAAAAATTGTTAATTGAACTAGGAGTTGTTTTCAATAATTCTAATGTGCATATCATCAATAGTTATTAGCTTTATCCTAATCAGTTGGCGTCAGCTTTGCGAACTTTCTCAAGTAATTCTCGTTGATTGCTTGTTCAACACTATTTTGTGCAGTTTTATTTTTCATGTATATGATCTTTTTATTGTTTTGCCTCCCATTTTTCTTTCTATTCCTTCCGGATTAAATTAATTTGAATATCTTATTGATGTATCTTCTACCTTTGTTTACATCCCTCGATCACCTTTCTATTTTTTAACACAGTCTTCATTAGGCGCCATTTCTCCATTTCTAATTTAACCTTTCTAGTTTACCATCATCTTGCCATTCTCATTTTTGTCCCAATAAATCCAACTATCAATACTTTCATTCTTGCCAAAACACTCTGAGGGTTGTTTACCGGGACCTCCCATATAAGTTTGCAACATTATAGGCTGCATTCCTCTATCTTTTGAAGTTACAAAAACTCCCCTGTAAGTTTATATTTCATAACTTGCATGAACAAACCCCAGGGGGGATTTCTGTGCATGCATGTTATGAAATATAAACTTATAGGAGAGGTTTTTGTAATTTCAAAAGATAGAGGGGGGGGGGGGGGGGGGGGGGGGGGGGGGGGGCCTGTAATTATACTAACTCTCGGGGGAGGTTACGGTGATTAATAGCACACTTTGATCGTATGGTTTAGCTGGAATTAGGAGATAAGACATGGGACCCTAAAACAATTTAAACTTTTTCTGGTTCTTTTCGGTGTGGAAATCAAAAGAACTGGTGGTAGTAAAACATATTATATTTCTTTTAATTCTTAGTTTTAATCTTGAATTTGAAAAGAATGTCCCTAACTTTATTATATGAAAATTCTCAATGGCCTCAAAAGCTTAATTCTCGAGATTTTACCTAAAAGATGCTGGTAATTGATAATGATTTGAAGGAACATACTACTGATGGTTCCACTGTCAATGAATTGAAATTTCCTTAGTGTGAATCGTTTTTGTTGTCTTGGAAACGTTCTTTCTTGATGATAACTTTGTTGAGAACATATGAACTAGGTTATAATTTAATAAGAAAGTTTTTACTGTTTAGTTTATTCGCATGTGAACCTTTTCTGCTCTCATGCAGGTGATATTCCAAAAGTACAGAATTTCCTATGATGATATAGTCAACGATCTCTGTCCGGTACGACTCCCATCCGGCAACTAGAGATGATCATTGTTATTTTAACATATGAATACTTACCTATGATGCACTATGTGATAAGGCTCATGTCGCGTTTCTATACTCGAATTTCTCTCTTCCCTCAGGTATTAAGCGTTCAACAGCTTTATAGAATATGCACGCAGTATTGGGATGACAAGTATAACACACAAAGTGTGTCTTCAAGTGTAAGTGTCATATGATAGTAATGCTCTCCATTTTCTAGAATTGCATATTTCGCCTTCTAGAGCGCGTGTAAGATCTTTTTCACACTGTAAATCAATGTTTATGTTTGGCTTCAATTTTCTTACTGATTTCTCATGAGTTTTTTTTTTGCAACCACGGTGTGTTATTTGCCTTTTAAGGAATGGTTCATAACAGATCTGAAATAGCCACATCATTTATAGAAAATCATCGCTTCTTAAAACCTTTATAGCATACAACAAATGAACCCATTCGACTTATATATAACAGTAGGTCCATTTGTTGTTAGAATTTTTTCTTTATGATTGAACTTCCAAACAGTTTAGTTTTACATGTCTAAGCATCAACTTTTTTCAAAAATGCATGATTTCTTGGTTTGCTATTATCAACATTAAAGCTTTTATCCAGACATCTGGATTTTCCAAATAACTGAAATAACTTCAGTTACAGCATGTTATAAACTAAGCTTTAGCCACAAAAGTTGCGCCAAAATTTAATATCAGCAATTCAGCATCGTCCGGAGCATACCCGTAGATGTAGTGATCCCAATTGTATCATTGTGTTTACATAGAGGTTAACTCAAACATCGCACCACCAGAATAAAGTGCCTTCTACAGTTATGCGGAAGAAAATTTCTACTTCTGACCTGTTAGGGTTAATGGAAATTGTATGGGCGATATAAATTTGACATTTGGGGATCGTTCATGTTCTGTAGAACATATAGTTCATTTGAGCTATTATATTTATGGCCCGATTTCTTGTTACTCTATTTTTATACTATTTTTTCTAACCTATACAACCGACTCTGTTCAATTGCAGGTTCTCTCTAGCATGAGGGTTTTGATGACGGAAGATTCCAATACAGCAGTGAGTGACGCATTCTTGCTGGATGACAATACCAGGTATATAAAACTGAAGCGTCAACTCCATGAACACAAATAATTACCAAAACCTCCCCTGAATGTTAGAAAACATAACATTTACCTCCCTTTTTGTGCATGAATGTTATGAAATGTGAACTTCAGGGGAGGTAAATGTTATGTTTTGTAACATTGAGGGGAGGTTTTTGTAATTTCAATAATAAAAGGGGTGCAATCTGTAATTTTGCAAACTTAGAGGGGAGGTCCCGGTAAATGCTGGGACATCCACTGAGAGTTTGTATAATTACAGGTTGCACCCAGCTATCTTTCGAAATTACATTTACCTCCCCTCTAAGTTTCCTAGTTTAAAAAAATGCCCCTAATATGGATGGAAAATGATAAAATCAGCTAAATTATTTTACGATATTCAATTTTACCCTTTGTAATAACTCTACAATGAAATGTGTGATCTTTTCCTTCAGAAATATAGATGGAAAGTGATAAAATATGCCAAATTATTTTATGATATTCCAATTTTATCCTTTGTAATAAGTCTACATTGAAAAGGGTGCGTTACATTTTACTCTTTGTAATGAATCTAGATTCATTGTAAAAGGATAAAATTGAAATATCATAAAATAATTTGGCTGATTTTATCATTTTTCATCCACATTTTAACGGAAGGGGCATTTTTTTAAACTGGGAAAACTTAAGGGGGAGGCAAATATAATTTCGAAAGATAGAGGGTGCAACCTGTAATTATGCAAACTCCCAGGGGAGGTCCCGGTAATTTACCCCATATATATATAATACGTTTAATTGTTGGGACCTCCCGTGGGATTTTACATAATTACAGGGACCTCCCTTCTAGTTTTTAAACTGTCCCAAATCTCCCCTAAGTCTACGCTATTAGTTTTTAGTATAATAAATCATCCCTTTGGAGGGATGCATGCATATCTGCCTGTTTGTATTTGTGTGTGCAAACAAAACCTGATATTGATGAGAATGCTAATGTCTCTGCCTCACAGTATAATACCGTTTTCCGCTGATGACATTTCGAGTTCCTTGCAAGAGAAAGATTTTGTCGATGTCAAACCAGCAGCGGAGCTTCTCGAGAACCCAGCCTTCCAATTTTTACAGGACTGAGCCCGCGGCCATCTCTAAGAATGCTCCGCCCGTCAGTGTAAATCCGCCCATTTTTCATTTTAAGCTATTTATTACCCTTTTTCATCAGTTTATTCTTAATTTTTTTGCGCACCCTCTACGCCGGAAATGTAAAATTATTCTTTGTTATTTGTAAAATTCTTTGTAGACCGCTAGTTTTTTTTTTGTTTGGCTTAGGTTCTCTCTCCCCAAGCTTGTTTTTGTTCCCTTAAGTATTTATGATTTGCCAGTTAATGTCATGTAAGAATTTGCAGTAGTCTCCATACACTCTCATTTGTTGTAAAGCTGAAAAAAAGATCAGATTAAATAATAATATTATGTTGATTTAATTGTCATTGATTTCACTGTTTCATCGCCTTCCTATTTCGTGTTGTTTGTGGTGTTTTTGCTTCGGTGAGATTGGAAAAAAATGACACCGGTTATGACCGTCACCAAGAAAAACTAGTTTTGAACATTAAAGGTGATGAAGTTCCTTAGGAGAGGTTGGGAGTTCACGACCGTGTTCACGACTGTCACTGTTGTGCCAAACATGGCCTTAATTTTAAGAGCGGTCAAGCTCGAAGGTAAATGACGACAATGGAGTGTTTATTAAAATCCTTTTGAAGATTAATGATGGATCTGAAGAAATTAGTTTTCTATTATATAAAAAAACATATATAACATGTGTTTGTGCTCCCACAATTTTATATTCTCCCACAATTTTAGAATATACGTTTAGCATAATAATGGTTATAACAGCAGCTAAGAAAAAGTTTTGAACATAAAAAGTGGATAAAGTTTCTCACGTCAAGTCTGGCGGTCACAAGCCAGACTTGACGTGAGAAACTGACGTATGCCATTATAGCTTTTAGCCATGACGATGACGTATGCACGCACGACCAAATTTAAATAAATAAATATATATATATATATATAAACCTACAAAGTAAGTCAAAATATGAAACATTTTAGAATCATCTTGCTATTGAAACTATTAATTTATAGGTTTTTATATTATTAAAAATATGTTTTTCAATTCATGTTAATTGTGTTTAATAAATTTAAAAAGGGTGAAAAGTCTTTTTTAAAATAAATAAATAAATTTCTGTTGGCCCACACGTGCTTCACTTAAATAGAGAATGCACAAAAGTACCTTTGGCTGATTTCTTACTATATTGTAGACCAAACATTTATTTTATGTACATAATAATATACAAAAAAGAAAGGTCATAAAAGCACCGGGAGATAATCAAACATTTATGATTCATTCTCCAGCAGCGCTGCCATTTTACACCAGGATATGCCAAAAACGCCCCTAACAGTTTGTCGAAATTCTGCAAGCAGCAAAAAATTGGAACCATCCATATTAGACCGTAACGTTAATTCCAAGCCCGGCGAGCATGGAGCAAAACGGAGTTCGGGACCGAGAGATGAAATACTCGCAGATCGGTGGGTACGACTCGACCTACGATTTGGGCTTTGGATCAGGGATGGCCTTCAGAACCTATGTAAGCACGAATATAAGAAGCACTTCCATGAAGCTACATAAAACCGCGAAAAAGATGAGGCGTGGGCGGCGAGTACCGAACCTGATACAGGTGCCAAGAAGCAAAAGCATCGGTGGCAGCATAGTGAAGTTGCTCCTCTGATAGCTCTTTGGCTTCCCAATTCCCCAATCTTATCTTCTTGGGCTTCAACAACTGTTGAGGAAATTGATATTTTGAGAAATAATATGTTATAATCAAGGTTTTGAAAATCGGATCGGAATTCCAACCGCTCCTGTCCAGGAACAGGGCGAGTCAAATTACCACCTGGCAGGTCTATATAAAATGCTTTTAAAAAGAGAGTTGATATTAGCACTCTGGAACTGGTTATTCGCATTCCATCGCTATTCCTAATCCATAAATTTTATTTGTAGTCCAAAATTTTATTTGCACACCACTCACATCTCAAATAAGCGATACACTATGCTGATTTATTAAGCACTAAAGGTATAGAGAAACATCTTAAAAGACTATAAAATAATTTAAATATCTAGCAGAAAAACAAGTTAAACGACATGCATAGAGGAATTAACTCTAAAACAAGTTAAATGACATGCAAACATTCCTCTAATTAGAAAAGTGATTACTTTTTTGGGATTAGCGAGAATTGGACTAGGGTTTAGGTAACGAGAGGAGAGAGATGGAGAGGAAGTTATTCGATGGGGTGCGATTAACGAGAATTGGGTTGCGAATATAATGAATTTTTTTACAATTTTGGGGTGCAAGTAACGAGAATTGGACTTCTACTATCAACTCTCTTTAAAAACATGCAACCTCTAAGATGGATCAAAAACAGTTTATCCACCGCACAAACTTGTATTAGTTGAACGAAACTGAAATATGTTTTATATAATATAACATTATTCATATTAATTAATATAATAATATTTGTTTTCAATTAATTTAATTAACTTATAAACGTGTGTCTATATACATATCATATCAATTTTATAAAATATAAGGTTATAGCATATTATATATGGTTTTTATTTTTAGTTCAAATTTAAATTTTTATATTTATGAAACTATGCTTTATATATATATATATATGATTAAATATCTAATTCTGTCAGTCATCATGGTTCAACCAGTTGGACTTTAAACCTTTCTCTCCATTGGTTCGATGTCCGATCTGATTTTTAAGACCTTGTGTTTAAGTACGATTAATAATTTGTTAAATATACTTAATATTATACAATAATTTTATTTAGATAACGCTAACTTTTTATACACTAATAAATTTTTCCTGCTATTTTCAAGTGAATCTAAAATACACTAAATTGTAGCACAAGCATCCTAGATTCATAGTGCCAACAGTTTTATATTACTAGACATCACTGTGAGGATTATTTTCTGTCATTTTAGACCATCCATACAAGAATCAATGGCAGCTAGATCAATTGCAGTACCTTTCTGCGCGCCAGCATCTCGGTTAAAGAACCAAGTCCCCAGTTCTTCGGAGCTCCACCAAGCTTGAGATTTGCATACTTTGACAAATCTACCAACGGCGTTACACCGACATTGTAATCTCTTGAGATCTTTCTTGCATCGTCGCGTATTCCGATTCCAACCTTTGTAAAAATTTAAAAAAAAAAACAGCATATTCATCATTCTGCACCATAACAGAAGTAGCAACTATGAGAAATTAGGTTTTTCATGATCAATGGGGGCAGATGTACCTTGGAAGATGAAGGATCTTCCAAGAGTGACTTCAATATTGGAGGAACACCAGAATGAATGATGTGCATGATGTAACAATCAGAAGGATCCATGCATATTTGCAGCACCGCAGTTTTCCGAAGGGCATGTCCTGCAGATTATGGGTTATTTTCAAATTAAATGCATCAACATGATTGTAAGTAGAACTAACTAGCCCTAGATCAGTCCAAACTTGTAAGCTTTTCAAATTATTAGGGATTGAATTGGGGAAAACCTAAACCAAACCAAACCAAACCAACCTTTTCTGAAAATAGGTCTCCACTCGATATCGAATCCAAATGAGATTTCATCAGCCTTATGCTTCGACTGTTCGATTTTATGCAAAATGTCTACCGTGGCTCGCTCCACCTCAGCCGAGGTCCTGCTGTAGACAGTGCGGCCATCAAAAGTAAACGCTGAACGCTTCGGTTTTAACTGTCGAAGTAACGGAAATAAATAGACGATCAGAGATGAGCAGCCAGAACTAGCTTGGTGGATTGCTATGTAATTCAAATTTGAAGTTCTTCATCAAGTAAGGAAATCCTCTCAGCATCCAAGACACTTAGGGTTTGTTTCGCACAGCGGTGACGGTCGAGAATGTGGCGGTTATGAACTATCGTTCACGAACGCCCAACCTCACCTAAGGAACTCCGGCAATTTTATGTTAAAAATTAGTTTTTTTTTGTGTAGGTGGCGGGCGGTCATAACCGTTCTCATGTCAAACAAATATTTTATGAGGGTGACTGATGCAGGGCGCCGGGGTCCCGCCGCACCCCGTGACATCACACCAACTAGCGGACCACGACCAAGCACGTCTGCTAGCAGGACTGCAATCCAAGCACCCTAACCCATCTCCGCGCCTATTCTCAGCGCGGCGGGTTGTTGAGGCTGGGGCTCGATCCCCAGACCTCCTTGATAAGAACCACTCATAACAGGCCTTATCCCCAGACCTCCTTGATAAGAACCACTCCTAACAGGCCTTATCCTCAAACCTCCTTGATAAGAACCACTCCTTGATGAGAGTCTGCCTGAAGACTCTTTATCAAGGAGTTGGAAGGATCGAGCCCCGGCCTTAACAATCTATCGACCATGTGGTGGAGCCGGGGATGGGTTGGGGTGTACGGCCCGCGGGCCTGATAAAGCCGCCTTGGTGCGACGCCAATGTGGGCCCCCTGGTGGGACTCCAGGGTGGCAGGCAGGTGTGACGCCTGTCCTGCATCAGTGACGTTTTTGTCCAAACTCACAGGAGCAAAAACGCCTCGCCAAACAAACCCGTAGGGTGTTTGGCACGGTGGTGACAGTAATGAACGCGATGGATATAAACCGTCGTTTGTGAACGGTCCACCTTACATAAGCAACTCTATTCACTTTTACGTTCAAAATTAGTTTGTTTTCTTGGTGGCGGTCATAACCGGTGTCATGTAACACATATTTACGACGGTAGAGTTTTTGTCCAAACTCACCGGAGCAAAAACGTCGTGCCAAACAGACACTTAATTAGACATAAAACTGTTAAAACTATGGTTTGATCGCCTTGAATATTACCAGAAGAGTATATAATTTTATTATAGCCACACAAAAATCTAACAGTTCAAGCTCTGCCAAAAAGCTCAATGGAGCCGCTTGAATAAGAAATTTGAGCTACAAAAAGCAATTAACAAGTGCATAATCAGATAGACTTGTTCAAAGTGTATTGATGTTTGGAGTTACATTATAATTATACCTAATCAATAATAAATTCATGAAATGCAGACGACTACTTGAACAACTGCGAAAACATTCGAATCTCATTAGAATTCTAGATTCAGAGAGCGAAATCACCAATGAAGTATGAACTTGAGGACAAACATTTTTCAATAATATTGTATAATGACTGTGGGTTCGAGAAGGAAAATTTCATCTAGATTCATTATGTTCATACCTAGTTTTTTTCTTTTTTAGATGTCTCATGCCAAACATACATTCTATGACGGCGGCGCTTTTGTCCAAACTCACCGGAGCAAAAAAAGCTGCGCAAAACAGAGCCTTCCGGTGAGTTTGGACAAAAAACGCCGCCGTCATAGAATAGAATGTATGTTTGGCATTACAACGGTTACAACCAGCACGAAGAAAACAAAACTAGTTTCGAATATAAAACTAAAAGTGGATGAAGTTTCTTAGGTGTGATCGGGCGTTCATGAACGACAGTTCATAACTACTGACCGCCACCGCCGTGCCAAACGGAGCAATTTAACCACAACTTTCAGTTCCACAATGCGGTGATTTTAATTGAAAAAAAAGGGGCTGGCAGGCAGCAGTAAGATCCGAGACGAAACTGCGAACCTTGGCAAGGTGCCGGAGAGAAAGTGCAGAGCTCATTCCGAGGGCACGGCGTGCGCCCACGCGGTGGGGCGGCGGCGGCGCCGCTGGATGCTGACTGATGAGTTCTCGCGGACACGGCAGGCGAAATATAAGAGTTTTGCCTCGATGGCAGGGAGCTCTTCCTCGGCCGCCGTTCCAATCGGTACTGAACATCATAGGCATAATTATTAGCCCATACCTAAAATAACTGTTCCCTTCTTTGTTTTTGAGTTATGTTATCAGCAAGTACAAAAATTTGCTATTTGCACACCGGAGGAAAATCTAAAATCTCTCGTTTTACTAAATACGAGTGAGAGATAGGGGGCTCCGCCCATATGACCAATCGCGACAGTACACCGATCAGAACAGTACTCCGGGCACAATATTGTCCGACGCTCTTGGGCGGGCTGTGCCCGCATCTATTTATATTTTTATTTAACGTCTTGTTTTGTTTTTATATTTTTATTGAATATCTATCTCTCTATCTCTTTCTCTCTGCACTATTTTCCTCTCACTCACGATATTCCTTTTCTCTATTTCTTTAACCTTAAATAGATGCGGCCCCAACACTCTCGCTCTCCCAATTTTTTTTATACTAAAAGGTAAAAAGAGAATATTGAATGTTTAACCAAGTGCGTGCATGAATAATATTTTGGCCTGCATATATCCGCGGTCTGCATATAGCCAAAACCGGTCTGCATAATATAATATAGATAATGACGCCCCAACTTTGCCGGAAAAATCACCCACGACCGTGAGCAAAACCACCGTTCTCCTCGACCACCTCCTATCATGGAACAACGCCACCCTCTCTGTAATCATGCCGCGAGCTACCCTCTCCTCCTGTTGGAAAAACCGCAAGCTTGTCGATCACCGGAGCTTACCCACTTCCAAAATCTCCCGCCTCAAATCCTCCGGCAATCGCAGCGTGAACCTCTCCCCTCCGCCGCCTCCTATGTCGTCCCCCGCAGCCGCCCCTCTCCTCGGACTTCCGATCCGCACCAAATTAATCATCTAGTTCCGCTTGCCGATATTGGCCATCCAAGACCTTTGCCCCCCTTATCAATTCAGACTACGCATGATCAGTTTCCGCAAGTGGGTCGTCATCGGCGATAGAAAGATTGCTCGTTATGTGGCTGCCAAACCAGATCTCCATAAAAAAAGAGCAATGTTAATAGCACCATCGAAGCCACTAATAGCCGTCATGTTATAACAGCACCCCATAAAATTATATTGTCACACCTTGAGACTATTAGCACACCATGAAAAAAAATTTCCAAAACTACATAATGTTGAATCTAGACCATAACAAAACATCAAAAGCATTCGTAATAATATGTAATTGTACAATTTGATGAAAAACAGAAAATCAATCACCATCCAAAATTTCATGAAGTTTTCTTGTTGTAGCCATCCTGAAAGCATGAAAAAAAATATTAGTCTCTTCGAATATACTAACTAAATTGAAATTTCAGAAAACTGTAGAGCTAAAGAGGCAACCAAACCATGGACAAGTTGGGCATCCAAATGAAACAGAATACGGTTAAATATATATATATATAGAGAGAGAAATATATATATATATATATATATAGATATAAATAATAGGATTTTTTTGGGTTTTACAAAAACCTGCTCCGGGAGAATAAGGAGCAAGTAACTGCAAGCCGCATGAAATAACCGCCTGTAGCCTTTCTTGCTAAAACCGCTGGGAGGAGATAAGCCGTTTCAAGAGAACCGGCTGATATAACCTGGAAGTGCTTTTCTTTTGCTGTAGCCGTGAGGAAGAAGCCCGTGAGAAGAAAACAACCACCTATGTGAAAGCCGGTCTCTCTTGCTCGCGTTGGAGGGAAGAGCCGCCGCCGGGGTGGGAGACCCCTGTAGAGGTTCTGCCGGTGATTGTCGTTGGTGGAACACCGTGCGATGGCGGCAAAGTGAGGAGATGATGGCGGCGCGGGCGTGACGGCGAAGGCTTGCGGGAGTGCAGTGGCCTTGACGGGATTTCTCTCCGGCGGAGCGGGCGTGGCGGCGAAGGCTTGCGGGAGTGCAGTGGCCTTGACGGAATTTCTCTCCGGCGGAGCGAACGTGGCGGCGAAGGCATGCGGGGGTGCAGTTGCCTTGACGGAGTTTCTCTCCGGTGGTGCGGCTTGGTGTCGATGGCATGCGCGAGTGCAATTGACCTCGACGGTGCTTCTCCGGTGGTGGTGCGGTTGAACGTCGGACGTCGACGTTGAAGGTTCTGCGAACCTTGTGCGTCCGCTGTGCTAGCGGATTGCAGTCCAGATTATTATCTCTCCCGCGGATCGAGCGAGTCCGACTCTCCGCGGTGTATTCTGTAACGTACGTCGGTACATTTCTTGTTATATTTTGCAGTTATATGATTTATATATGCAGCGTTTTTGCTCAGATGTATGTTCTTGATTACCCTGTATATATATTTGGTTGTGCCACGGGGATTGTTTCCGCGTAATATCCCAACAAATACACGAGGAAATAGACGACAGATTCAAACTTCAGCCCTTCAATTATTCAGACGACTTTTTTGTATGGATTGTTCAAATGCCAGTTCCGATTTTTGTTCTTCTCCATTGCTCCTGGAGCTGGGAGAAAACAGATTAAGATACTTAGAAACCATCGAACTGAAAGAGTTCATAGCTTGTTTTGTTTCGGATTTCTTACCAGGAGAAGAGTGGAAATCGGTTGGAGAAGGGAACACGGCTGGAGAAGAATGGCAGTCGGACAAGGCAGGAGGGGTCGTCGATCATGCCCAGAGGACTTAAAACGCCTGTAAGAGCCCTCGAAACGCCTGGAGGAATCAAAATGCCGGAGAAGGCAACATAAAACTTGGAGGAGCGGAAATGGCGACTGGCGATCGTCATAAGGGAAGAACGGGTTCGGGGGCGAGGAAGAGGCCGGCACGAGGATTAGGGCTGGAGCAGCGCGTGTTTGAACCGGTGCATAAATAAAGGGCACTGCTATAAGCACTGCATTTTTTTCTATTTGCACTCGCCGCTATTAGCAATCGCTGTTTTAAGTGATTGTCTATTTGCACTCAACCTGTCTATTAACAAAACACTATTACTATTAACACTTTTTGGTCAATTTCTTTTTAACATAATAAAAATATCATTTTCACTATTGTAAAATAACACTTCAAAAGATAACACATTTTATAAAGTAAATGTCAAAAAATAGATTGTCAATTCTTAGCTCCGCTTTCCTTGGATACCCAATAATATTATTATAGGTCATATAAATATTGTTGCATACCCAATAATTTTACAATACGTACAAGAAGTTTAAATATGTATATGCTCAAGCATGTTGAACTCTCGTCGACGCCGCCAACGCCATCGTCGCCGCCGCCAACGCCATCGTCGACGCCGCCAACTCCAACGCCATCGTCGCCTCCGCCAACGCCATCATCGCCGCCACAAACTCCAACGTCATCGTCGCCTCCGTCAACGTCATCGTCGTCGCCGCCAACTCTAACGCCATCGTCGTCGCCGCCAACTCCAACGCCATCGTCGTCACCGCCAACGCCATCGTCGTCGCCGCCTCCGCTAACGTCATCGTCGCCGCCACCAACACCATCGTCTCCGCCGCCGCCAACGCCATCGCCGTCGCCGCCAACTCCAACGCCATCGTCGCCTCCGCCAACGCCATCGTCACTGCCGCCAACACCATCGTCATCGCCGCCGACTCCAACGGCGTCGTTTCTGCGAGAGGAGATGTGTAGGGGCATGCTTCTAAGGGGAAAGGGCTGCTTGCGGCTGTTAAAAATAATACCCTAAAATTTTAAATATTTGAGTGCTAATAGACAAAAGTGAGTGCTAATAAGCCCTAAAATTTTAAAATTTTGAGTGCTGCTAATAGCAGCGCCCTAAATAAATTGATGGTTTTGATCTATTATTAGGGTGCTAATAGCCTATTATAGGGTTCTATTAGCATCGCTCTATAAAAAGTAAAAACTAGTTCCAAAATTTCAGGTGCTACAGTCGATGTATATTAACAAACTGCAATACAGTCGAAGTGTTATTAACAAAATGACGCGCAATTTATTAAAAATTCTACGAGAGTCGGAGAAATAGGATGATTAATTTCTCAAAACAGGAGATTGAATGTTTATCAACGAAATGACACGTGTCGATTATTCAAGATTATTGTCTCATGTTATAACATCGTGTCAGAAATTGGTAGACTAACCGAATTAACAGAACTCCTCAACCCTATGAAATTTTGAAATTAAAAAGCTGAGCTGGCACTCAGGCAACGGTATAATTTAGGGTTCACACATTTTTGTCGCATATGCAATATATTATACAGTACAAGCTATCATGCGCCCCCGGGCGAAAGCACGCCATCATTCATTGTGTCAATTAGAGGTGTGCAAAAAGAACCAGAGAACCGATCCGGAATCGAACAGATCAATTCAAGATGGTTCTAATGATTCTCAGTTCAGGTATGGTTCTAGAAAAGGCAAGAGCCGATCTTTTGTGTTGATTCTCAGGTCTTGCGGTTGGGTGGGTTGAGAACCGAATTGAGAACCGAATTGAGAACCGAATTGATAATACTTGTTTCATAAATATTTTCAACAACACTCAAGCCTTTTTGTTTCATAAATATTAATTAAATAAAAATAAAAAAATCATATTTGATTATCACTATATAATACAACAAAAATTATGTTTATAACAATATTCTACCAATTTATTATTTAACACAACATATAAGAATATAAGATTTTTTTTTTAAAATTAGGAAAATAAAATTTTTGTTTAAGATTTTACAAGTAATTTATAGTTATAATTATGACATCGGGTAGAACCGAGAATCGAACCGAACTTTTTGGTTCAGATATGATTCTACATTTTGAATATATGAGCTGGTTCTGATTCCAAAATGGTGGAACGGAAGCAGTATGACTCGGTTCTTGATTTTCGGCGAAATCAATCTGAACCAACTCGAGTTGCACTTCTAGTGTCAACGAAAAATATTGCCCATGGAATAGAAAACTATAAATCTATAATATAAATTTGTTATTTTTATAATATTTAAATAAATAATTTTTTACAAATATTTATTAAAAAATAAATTTAACATCTGAAACTAATTTGATGATGTAATGATAAACCTACTCTTAAAATTATAATTAATATTTGTTAAACATTTAATTTGAAAACAAATTCAACCGTTACAATTCATTTAATGGTGCAATGGCAAAGCTCATGTTAAAACTATAGTATTATTAGGGTGGTGTCAAAGGCAAACCAGAATTGGCTATTGGCAAACCAATTTCTATGAGTTATTACGCGCCTTTTGAAAATACGCTTTTTACATGCATTTTTAGGAAAAGTGTTCAACACGAAAATTGTAGATCTCGTCGAGATCTACAACTTTCTTGTTGAACACTTTTCCTAAAAATGCATGTACAAGGCATATTTTCTTGTTATTTTCAAAAATTCACTATAGTTACGATCAGGGCGACAATACGCCTTGTGCGTGCATTTTTAAGGGAAGTGTTCAACACGAAAGTTGTAGATCTAGCGAGATCTACAATTTTTGTGTTGAACACTTTCCTAAAAATGCATGTACAAAGCGTATTTTCAAAAGGCGCGTAATAACTCATAGAAATTGGTTTGCCAATAGCCAATTCTGATTTGCCTTTAACACCACCCTATTATTATAGTATAAACAGAAATGCATTGTCCATTTAATATTTTATTGATTAACCTGCATGGGAAGAAGAATCCATGGAGAACCATGGGGATGAGAGAGAAGGCGGGTTCTATAGAACAAAGACACTTAGATTTCGTTTGGCGCGGTGGTGGCGGTCGTAAATGCGGCGGACATGAACCGCCGTTCGTGTACGCCCGACCTCACCTAAAAAATACCATGCATTTTATGCTAAGAACTCGTTTATTTTCTTGGTAGCGGTCATAACCTTTGTCATGCCAAACATACATTCTATGATAATTGAGTTTTTGTCCAAACTCATCGGAGCAAATAAACCACGTCAAACGAAACCTTAAACTGTTGGTAAATGATTTTTAATATATAAAGAAAGCCTACAAAAGTCACTCTTCCACCTTATAAACACATAATCAAAGAAGTAGGGTCCAAGCATTGCGAACACTGTAGAGATCAAACCTGGGCTCAATCCAAGTCAAAACTCGAGTAAATTCTTGAGTCCCCTTCAATATTTGAGGCATTGCAGCAGCCAAATTCAATCACGCTCCACAATAAACTGTCGACATCCTAATTCTCCAAACACATGAACAAAAGAAATTAGGGTGGATGTGTGAACACACGAGACTGGATAAAATTAGGAATGAATGTATCAGGAATAAGACAGGAGTGACACCAATTGTAGAGAAGAAGAAGCTCGATTAAGGTGGTTCGAACACGTGCAAAGGAGACCATTAGAGGCACATGTTAGACGTTGTGAGAGTTTAGCCACTAGGCATGTTAAACAGTGGAGGGGTAGACCAAAAAAGACTTTGAATGAAACTATAAAGAAAGATATTATGTACTTAGACATTAGTGAGATTATGACTAAAGATAGGATGCAATGGCGACAAAGGATCCATACAGCGCAAACAAACGGAGCCATAATTTATCTCCCAAAAGGTCCAAATGAAGGTAACCATGAAGAAACAACCCTAGAAGTCGTAACAACATGATTTGATGACTCAACGTTGATAAATGAGAAGAGAAATCTATTGGCAATATGGTTTGATGAGAAGAATACCTCAAGCTAAGTAAAAAAGAAAACATGGTTCGAGCGAACTTAGACAGTAAGACGTAATAAATTCAGTTAATGCACTTGTTATGGTCCAGCTGTTATAGTTCGTCCTTTTATGCAAGTTCAAGTGTCACTTATTTATGTTTATGGGTAGGGACTCGGCGCTACCAACTCTCCCAAAAGCCCGAATTATTTGGGGAAGGCGCTACCGCTCCTTTATAGAGCTGGCTACCCTAGGCAGGATCCACGGGGTGGCCAGTTAGGCCCTCAGGGGGCACACCCTTCTGCTTCGACTAGTGCCGCAACACCGGGGGCATTGCTGAACCCCAACAACCCCCCCCCCCCCCCCCCCCCCCCCCCCCCCCCCCCCCCCCCCAGAAACGACCTCGGGGTTTCAAACCCGTGACCCTCTCTGATACCACTTGTAGGGACTCGGCGACACCGGGGGCATTGCTGAACCTCAACAATCCACCCCCCCACCCCCGAAACGACCACGGGGTTTCGAACCCGTGACCCCCTCTGATACCACTTGTAGGGACTCGACGCTACCAACTCTCCCAAAAGCCCGGCCTGTTTGGGGAAGGCACTACCGCTCATTTATAGAGCTAGCTACCCTAGGCAGGATCCACGGGGCGGTCAGTTAGGCCCTCGGGGGACACGCCCTTCTGCTTCGACCAGTGCCGCAACACCGGGGGCATTGCTGAACCCCAACATTATGTCATTTTGTAAATCTATTTAAAGGACCCCTTGGGTCTTGTATTGGTAAGCAAGTAGTTAGTTTATTCCTTTGAAGAGATTGTGCTAGCTCTCTCCCAAGCACACCCCACCTAGGCAACCGCGGTTCCGGCTCCACAGTATCATCCGCCTCCATCATCTCTGCGACTGCCCTGGGCCATCCTCCGACAATTCTACCAACGTGTTACGGGGTATCCCATAACATTATGGGTCTAGCTCGTAAAGTTGGTGGAGTCGCCGGAGGATGGCCGAAGGCAGAGATGACGGAGGCGGAGGATACCATGGAGCCGGAACCACGACGGCCTAACCAGGGTGTGCTCGGAAAGAGTGAGCTACCACAATCTCTTGGAGACATGGGAATAAGTTACTTCATGCTTGATTCCATTCCATACAATTAACGCATTTAAATAAACTTACAGGACACAAGACCCATAAATGATAACTCCTAACTTCTAACACCGAAACAAGAGAAAAAAAAACTCTGAGACAAGAGAAGACTAATAATAAAAGACAACATTAATAAAGATGATAATAACTAACTAGGCCCGTCGCTCGAGGCCCATAACAATACTGTCTGTCTAGAAGAAGAAGACCTCGATATTACATGCAAGGATAATAACTTAATCAAATTGGAAGAAGAAAAAAAAGATGATTAGAGCAAATTTAGGCAACAAGATACCAACTATGCGGAAACAAATGATATTCAGAAGGATGTTTCCCAAAAGCACAAGTATTTAGCACACCATCAACTACAAAGTTGGCTATAAAAGGATGGTTCAAGCAAAAGAAAGTGTGATTGGAAGAAAAACTTAGTTCAAACATAGGAGAAGTTAGTAACCTGGCAAATCGCAAGAAGATAGCTTGGTGCTACTATAGATGACTAGTCGAGCGACCAGAGAAATAATTGGATTTCAAAACTATTTTCACCATTGACCACAAAAGATTGTCTCATCCACAACCTGGCGGAGCCACCAAAGAGAGAAACTATTGAAGACCGAGAACTTAGAAACTTCACAACAGAAAAAATGGAGAATGAATTAGCAGGTGGATGAATCCAATTCAACAACAAGTCAAGTGATTCATATTCATCAAAGTGTCCCTTTTGTTGTAGCAAACTCATCATTATACAAACAAGCAGTGTATTCAACAACAAATTTTTTTGCTTGAAAACCAAATAATGAGTCTAACGGTGGTTTTCTCTTAACTAGGTCGACTTTTATAGATAGCCTAAAAGTAAGAAAGGTGGGGTGGATTACTTGCATGTGGTTATTATTCCATTGAATATCTGCAACGAATCCAAATGCATCTCATGTACATCCTCAATCAACTTGTTTTGAGATGGGGAATCCCTAGCCTAATGTGGTAGCAGTTCCTGCAAATTGCAATACCTACATATTTTACCCTTGTTGCTTGGGCTTGAAGTTTCCTCCCCATTTTGGCCATCAGACTCATCAAAATCACCAAAATCTCCTCTGCACTGGCACAAACATCTCCTATACGCTTCCCCTGGGTTTCATCCTTTGCATACTCGGAGTAAAATTACTAAGAAAACATCAGTTCGAGTTTTGATTATCACACCTCCTCAATCATTGCACTAATGTTGTATCAACCAAGTAAATTTGAGTGGTGCATACCATTATCCCCCACTCTATGACTTGGAACTTCGTGGACTTGGGAGGCATGGATTAACCTATCAGAATGCATAGTGAGAACTCCCCTTGACTGGGTTGGTCTCATCACAACCATCTTCTACTTAAGCTCCACCATCCCCCGACACAAAGCTGATCTCACATTAAAATATTCTTTTACAATTTCATTCTTTTTTCATTTATTAAAAAAATTATAGCAAAATTTTGATTACATGCCGTAACATCCCAAATCCAATAAGAGCGATCTCATGAGGGTGAGGACTGAGGAGTGTCTTTAGAGCAATGAAGCCCAGATAAACACAACTCCTTGCAGGTTTCTAGGATGACATGCTGCTAGATAAAAGAAGATGCAATAATAAACTAAATAATCAAAATTAGAAAAATTAAGTAATAATTTGAACCATCAAATATAAAAAATGACTTTTTCGAAGAAGTGATGAAGTTGCATTGAAATTGTTGAGAGTTATTATATTTACGTCTATGTGTTTAGTCCCACACCGGCTAGCGGTGTTGTGTCTCTTTGTAATGCTATATAAGAGCCCCTATGTGGAAGAATAAATTGCACCAAATATTTCTCTTCTCCTCATTTCTACATGGTATCAGAGCATTTCGATTTGAAAGCCTAAAATAAAATTTTTTTTTTCTCTCATCCCGCGACCTTGCCCCCCCCCCCCCCCCCCCCCCGACCCGTTCGTCTTCGGCTGATAGGGCTTCGGAGGCTCCCTTTCCCCCTCGCTCCCGTCGATGGGATCGTATCTTGATTCCAAAGACGGGAGCGGGGCCATCTCTTGTCGACGTCGCTGCTGGCTTCTCCCGTCGATGTCGACGACGCTTCCGCCATCGACGACTGCTGCGGGCCTTCCTCTTCTCCCGTCGACGCTACTCCAGATCTCCCGTCGAGCCATCTTCATCGACCTAAGACCGCTGCTTCCATCTTCATCGACCGTTGCTGCCCTCTTCCATCGACGACACGATCCCGTCGTTCTCCTCTGCCGATCGGCGACGACTGCTTCTTCCGTCGAAGTCCTGCTCCAGATCGACGATCCCTCCACTGTCTGCCGTCGATGCTGTTGCTGCTTCGCCTCTTCCAGATCTGCCGCTGGAGCTTCTCCTCCCTGCTGTCATGCCGCTACTCTACTTCTCCGTGGCGCTGCTGCTCCCGGCATCTTCTCCGGCTACTTCTCCGGCCCTGCCGCTCTGTGCCACTGCCGTCCAGCCCTCTTCTTGCCGCTGCCGCTGCTGCCCCTCTCCTGCTGGACATCTGCGCCGCCCTGTGCCGGTGCAGTGCCGCTGCCGCTGCCGCTGCTGCCCCTCTCCTGTTGGACATCTGCGCCGCCCTGTGCCGCTGCCGCTGCTGCCCCCTCTCCTATTGGGCTGCTGTGTCGCTGCTGCTATGTCGTGCCCTCTCCATTTTTTTTTAAAATGTTGTTGTAATTTTTGGGTTGTGTTGTTGTCTTAGTAGTGTCTTCTAGTTGGTTTGTGGACGATGGTTTCCCGTGCTGCTGCTCTCTGGGTGCCGAGTTCTTCTCTTCCTCCCTTCTCACTCGCTCGCTGCTTGAGCCTTTTCTTGCTCGCTGCTGCTTGAGCACTCTGCTCGCAGCCGCTTGAGCCTTCTGCTCGCAGCTGGCTTGTGCTTTGCTCGCTGCATCTTGGATCGTGGTCTTGCCGACAACCGTTATCCTTAGTTGTTTGTTTTTTGTGTTATTCTGATTGTCTTCGTCTGTGTCTCCATGCGAGTCTATGCCTTCTTGCACGTGTTCCGCGTGAGGGGGAATGTTTGTGATAACGGCGACTCAGATGCCTCTTTTCCCGACTCCTGCCTTAGTCACACACGGCCTCCAGGCATATTTCGTATGTTGTTTGTGTCTCCCCATCTTTTTCTTCTATGTTAGGTAGGTGTGGTTTGGCCTTTGTTGGTTGACCTGGTTTCAGCTCCGGGAGCATCCGGTGTGCTCATGGTCGGTTTGCGGACCAACGTCGTGTGGCCTTTGCCCGGTTGAAGTATCCCCGGTGACACGCGGTTGGGCCTCGGTGGCTGGTGTTTTGTCCCACGTTGCCAACCACCATTTACCTTTTCTTTTATGTTGTGTTCAAGCTGAAGGGTTCCCCTTCAGCTTGAGGGGGAGTGTTGAGAGTTATTATATTTAAGTCTATGTGTTTAGTCCCACACCGGCTAGCGGTGTTGTGTGTCTCTTTGTAATGCTATATAAGAGCCCCTATGTGGAAGAATAAATTGCACCAAATATTTCTCTTCTCCTCATTTCTACAGAAATCACTATAGTTAAGCGTGCTCTAGTGTGAATAGTCATGTGATGAGTCTCCTGGGAGATGCTTACAATCCACCTATGAGAAAAAAATGATAAAACCGTGCATTTAAGCTTTCGGGTTAGGGACGTGACACATGCCATCTATATCATTAATTATCCTCATCAAAGAAATATAAATCAACATTGTAAGCCAATACTCAATCATGACTACCATATCACAACCAAACTAACTTTCAATATTTATAACTCCTTATGACTTGCATGAGATGATTAGCTTTTATAGTGTCTTTCTTATTAGTTTATATCTCAAACTCCTACACATGGCAAAATATTTTAGTATCAATATGTAAGTGATGCTGGCATATACACTTGGAAATTATAGTATTTACAAAAATAACACTTGAGTTGAAATATGCATTCCAGTTGTCTTTTCTAAAACTATTTATATACTATATATATATAATATGTATATTGAAAAATATTTTAAAAATCAATATGCTACTGAAACTATTATTTTATTAATTTTTAGTCAAATAAGAACAATTTATTATATAAGCTTTTACAAACATTTTTTTAAAGTCCTAAAATAAGAATTCCAATTGTCATTTCTAAAATTTTAAGGGGTAAAATTTTTAAAAATAAATAAATAAAATTTAGGTGTACCTGGTGTACTTTATGCAAAAAAAAGTACAAGTAGAATATAAACACATGTTAGTTGTCTCCAGCAAAAAAACATTGCACAAACCTAGTAGCTATATGGTTAACTTCAAAGATTTATCCCAACATAGCTCTGTGATTGACTTTGACTCTATTGATCTAGTAAAAGCATAACCAACCCTAGATAATTAAGCAGGGAATAATGCACATATTAAAATCTATACTATAAATAGAAAAAAGGTTAATAAAAGCAATGGGATATAATCAATATTTATTATGAATTCTGCAGCTGTGCTTGCCCTTCTACACTAGGAAGGCCTAATGCCTAACAATTGTTGAAATTTCGCCAACTTACATAAATTTGGAACCATACATTAGGTTATAATGTTCATTCATGAATGGCTATAGAGAAGTAGTCTACATTGAGCACCTGCCTGTATAAATTCAAAAAGAACAGAGAAATGAAGTCTATCAGTTGAAGAAAAGCTTATATGATTTGAATCAAGCCAGCACAAGCAGGAAACTAAACGAGAGTTCAACATTGAGATATAAAATACTCACAGATCACTGGGACCAACTCGACCTATGATTCGGGTTTTGGATCCGGGAATGTCTTCAAAATCTGCACAAACACAAATATAAGAACTACTTCCGTGAAGCTACATGAGAGCGGATAGAATATGAGGCGTTATTCGTCACAGCGACCGAACCTGATACAGGTGCCAAGAAGCAAAAGCATCCGTGGCAGCATAGTGAAGCTGCTCCTTTGATAGTTCATTGGCTTCCCAATTCCCCAATCTTATCTTATAGGGCTTCAATAACTGTTGAGGAAAATGATATTTTGGGACTTAGGGTAACTGTGGATATTCAAAAGCAATAAACATTAATCATGTTCACATGGAAAATGGACTTATCCGATTAAAAAAAACACGGGTCCGCTAGGTTGGATGGAATTAGGGATTCAGTAATAGAATTGGATGTCCAATTTTTTTATTGAAAATAAACCTCCAATTCTAATTCCATAGCACCACTTCTGTCCAAATGAACAAACCCTAAATGAAAATTTAGTTTGATGCAAATTGGAGACATCAAACGGTTATCGTAAGAGTTACAAATAGTAGAGATATGATTAAGATTTTGAAGTGGACCTGATAGCAGAAAAAAACTTTCTTCTATGGTCATTAATATTTCTTTTTATTTGTGATCTTGCAACTATGTGTGTGCATCAATATTTGCCAATCCATTTTATTAAAACATAAAGTGATATCTAAACAATAAGTAAAAGTATCTTCAAGTTATTACAAAGAATAACAGGAAATAGTGAGATATAACCTCTATAAATAAAGTTTGTATGTAAAGATATAGCAATGCATCAAGAGTATTATGAATACGTGAAATCTGAGAACCAACACGGTGAAATATCAATGAATGAGAAGAACAAGAAGATTAAAGGGATAAGGAAGATGATGGGAACAAGAAGAGTAAAAGAGTGATTAACTTTATCAACATTTCTTAGGGTTCTTTCATAGTTTATAAATTCCACTTTGAATAGTTTTATCTTTATGCAAGCTTAGGTTAACAATTTGTTATTATAAACTTAAATTTTTGCATTCCCAACACTACAAACACTAGGTCAAGATTTATAAGGAAAATCTCTTGGCCACATCAAATGTAATTTCTAAGCCCTAACAAAAGTTAAGAAATTTCAAGGATAAATATTTCAAGCCAATTCTTGGAAGTTCATTTCTAGATATAATTTTATTTTGAAGGTGTCGTCATTCCCCCAAAAGCTCCACAAATATCCATTATCGAAGAACCTAATTCGTTCCAACTAAAAACAAAGCTAGACACTCTTGGAGTCGCTTATACTAGAGCTTCCATTTATTGGAACTTAAGGTTGAGAGAAAGTTCGCCAATATCCTTCATCTCGATCTGGATCAATCCCTGATTTTATCATCTCGGTCGGAGCACTAGCGTTGCAAACCGAAAACTGTGCATGAGGAAACCCGTGCCCGTTCCCCTAGTTTTGCCTACATCATTTAAAGACCATCTACACAAGAAACAATGCTAACCAAGTCAGCCACATTACCTCTTTGCACGTGAGCGCTTCAGTTAAAGAACTAAGTCCCCAGTTCTTAGGAGCTCCACCAAGCTTGAGATTTGCATACTTTGATAAATCTACCAAAGGTGCTACACAAACATTGTAATCCCTTGAGATCTTTGTCGCATCACCGCCTATTCCTATTCCAACCTTTGTAAAATCAAAAAATAACATATTCATTCAGATGTACCATAACAAAAGTAGCAACTACAAAAAATAGGTTTCCTGATCTATGGGAGCAGATATACCTTGGAAGATGAAGGATCTTCCAAGAGTGACTTCAATATAGGAGGAACACCTGAATGAATGATGTGCATGACATAACAATCAGAAGAATCCATGCATATTTGCAATACTGCAGTTTTCCGAAGTGTTTGCCCTGCGGATTATAGATTATTTTCAAATTAAATACATCAGCATGATTGTAAATAAACCTAACTAGCCCTAGATCAGTCCAAAGTTATATACTTTTCAAATTATTAGGAATTGAATTAGGAAAACCTAAACCAAACCAACCTGTTCTGAAAACAGGCCTCCACTCTATATCGAATCCGAGTGAGATTTCATCTGCGATATGTTTCAAATGTTCGATTTTATCCAAAATCTCTATTGTAGATCGCTCCACCTCAGCCGAGGTCCTGCTGTAGACAGTGCGCCCATCAAAAGTAAATATGGGATGCTTTAGTTTTAAATTAACTGCCAAATTGACAAAATAAATACACAATCAGAGAAACCAGCAACTGGAACTAGATTTGTGTGGTTATATTATTCAAATATGAAGTAAAGAAATCTCTATCTTTAGCATCCAATGACAGTCTATTATGCATAGAATTGTTAAAACTATGCATTGTTGACCTTGAATGTTACCAAAAATGTATATTTTTATCACTAAAAAATGTAAACGTTCAAGCTATGCCAAAAATTTGATGGAGCCGCTAGAACTTTCAAAATGAAGGATTGATCCAATAAGAAATTTTACCTATTAAAAACAAACAACAAGTGAGTTTAGACCTACCAAAATTTTCTTACCAAGGAATATAACATTTTTAATCAGATTTACTTTCGACAATATGTTAATGTTTGGAGCTACATTAAAACCCCAATTAACAATAAACTCATGAAATGTAAAACAACAATGAAAACCTTTTTGAATCTTGTTAGAATTCTAGATTCAAAGAGTGAAACAACCTATGAAGTATGAACAAAGGGACAAGAATCTTTCAATAATGGTGCAAACTGACATTTGGTTGAAGGGAAAACAATCAAATCAAGATGTATCATATACAAATGTTTCAATAATAACGCAAATGAGAGTGGGTTGAAGAAGGGGAAGATTCAAATCTAGATTCAGCATAATGCAAATCAAGATATCGAATTGATGCTCACTAAGAACATGTCACTGACGCAGAGGGAGCTTTTCCTAGGTTTACAGGTGAATTTGCATTGCCCCGAATTCTAATTACACGGAGAATCAAGAGGATATAATTCATCCACAAATTTCGGAACAACCACACTGGATCAAAAAAAAAGTACTGAAAACAGCCAGATCCAAGATTGAGTTACGAACCTCGGCAAGGTGTCGGGGAGAAAGTCCATAACTCATTCCGAAGGCAAGAGCCAGAGGGCTTGTCAACGTTGCTAATGCAACGGACAATCTCAGAGCCGAGATCGTGCGGCGAGCGTATGGACGGAGTAGCCCCGTTAGCCCAGGCAGGGAGGCGGCGGCGCGGGGCGGAGGATTCATCGCAGACAACGTAGTCGAAATCAGAGCTTTTCCGCTTCGTGGCAGCGTAGGCGATCTCGATGGCTCGGAGCTCTTCCTCGGCGTCGTCGTTCCAATCGGTATCGAACGTCATAGACAAGTGTTATTCATGGCCCTCTCTCTCCATTCCTCCCGTCTTCTTTCCCATGAAATCACATTTCCCTCCCAATTCGCTCTCTAAATCAAAATTTCAATCAAAAATTAAAGGACTAAAGAATTTTTATTGAAATTATTATATTTATTTTAAAGATTATATGTGTGCGTATAATTATGGGTGTGCAAAAATAAGTGAAGAATCTATAACCGGACCGGAACCGAATGATTTGGATCGGTTCCAAATAGGCTCGGTTCGGGTCCGGTTCTCATAATATCAGAACCGACAATTTGGTTCGGTTCCTGGTTTCAAGGGTCGGGTACCCAGAATCGACCCGAAAACCGAATATCAATGCTAAAAAAATATTTTGAAACAACTATTATAGTCATACGACTTAGATACGAGAAAATAATTGAGAATATAATCGTATGGCTAAAGAGAATAGGTATTGTACACATGTAGTTGTATGACTTTAATATTATAGAGAATCATGATACAATTATTTTGAGACATTGGTAATGTATTACAAATAATCATGAGTTGAAATAGACATTTTTTTAATTCTTTTGAGACATGTAGAACCGAACTAGAACCGAACCGAAGCAAGCGGTTCGGATCCGGTTCTATACTTTAGGACCGTGGGTCGGTTCTGGTTCCAAAAGTTTGGAACCGAACATACATGGGTCGGTTCTTGGTTTTGGGTGGAACCGAACCGAACCGATCCGAGTTGCACCCCTACATATAATAGTTAGTATTTTATGCTCGAGACTTGTAAGTAAATATATACTCACTAATTGAATTAAGAAAATCCAATACAATTTTTGCTAAGATAGAGTATTTGTAATTGAATGAATTTTTTCTATTTTTATTTTTAAGTTTCTGCATTGATACGTGAATAACAAAAATATATGCAGATAATAACAAAAATATATGCAGATAGTAAAAATCTACGAATAAATAATTTTATTCCGCGTATAACAATTTTCTCTTTTTTTATGAATCGTGGTCTCATCTGAGCACTCATTCTGCATGAACCCATACCCAAAAATTTCCACTACTATGTTTTTCATCAGAAAGAAATAAAATATACTAAAATGCTCAGGCTACTTTAGAAAACATATTTTTGAAAGAAAAGATCAAAATATAACAAATATCTACACTATTAAAAAAGCTAAAAGGTAACTTTATAAAAAAATATGGTGCCTATTTAATATGTTATCCATTAACCCACGTACGAAAGAAGATTACAAAGCGACGACGAAGCAAAAGATGGTGACTGAACTTATAATCAATTATTATATTTTAATGAATTGTGGGTCGTCAATCTGGCCTTCCTTCAACCCTTGGGAATGTCCAGAGTAAGAGAGCTACTGTCACCACGCTCCTAGTGGCTAAGAATTACACTGTCATTCTTCCGCCTTATAAACCTATAACAAATGAAGAATGATCCAAGCATATCAACAATGAAGAAGAAACTTCAACTAAAGTAAACTATATGACATGTAACTTATCGAATATTAAAGTCTCCAAACTTACCGAATATTTTAGAAAGCCCTTTCCTCATCCATATGCCCAGAGAAGGCTCCTCAAACTTTTGGAACCTTCTCAAATTTCTCCTAAAAGATGATCATACATGAGCAATGCATAACGCACGGTGATAAAAAAAAAATCACAATGCGGAAGCAAATAGAGCTGAATGATCATGATTCCAACGACAGAGATGAGCTGTGAGAATATAGTCATATTTGTATAATACGATTGTATTAAATACTGACCGCATTTTAGATCAATAATGCGCAAACAATTGTGCTACCAAAAATAGACGGCGGGATTGAAGCTGGAATGTTCTCCCACGCCTTCTATTCTTTTCATATGCCTAGGCTCTATTTGGGCAATAGTATCCATCGAGTCTCCCCTTCACGAGCACTGAATACAGTGATTTCAAGGCGGCCTGGAACGAGCCAGGGCGCACAAGTTCCACAGGCACAAAAATGTCATTTATGAGGGAGAAGCTGGCCTAAACGGGGCATAGGAATAACCGCCTTCTAACGCCCAAAACTGCCATTTCAGGGGCGGCCTGGAACATGTCATTTATGAGGGAGAAGCTGTCCCAAAAGGGGCATAAGAATAACCCCCTTCTAACCCCCCAAAACTGACATTTCAAGGGTGGCCTGGAAAGGGCCCGGGCGCACAAGTTCCACACCGGCAAGAAAGTGCCATTTATGAGGGAGAAGATGGCCCAAACGGGGGACATAAGAATAACCCCCTTATAACGCCCAAAACTGTGAAATGGATAAGAGCTAAAAAAACAAAACAAAATTAAGATCCAATGCAGGTTGGAAGCCAAACAGATAACAATCACCCTTTGCAGCAGACTTTTAGATTCGTGCACACAATCCAAGGCACAAGTTTGAAGCACCAAGCAGGTAAAACAATGTGACAAACCCAAGCAGCATAGCAACGGTCTCCTGCGTAATACATACGGAGCATCTAAACAGAACCAGGGCACCAAATTAGGCGTTCCTTGTTGCACGATTATTCTAATGAAAAAAATGCTGTTCACGACGACATAATCACAAGATAAATGCTATGCATGGATGAAGTTGACCCGGCCCGGGAAAACAATAAGAAATTTACATCCATGGGGTCGCATATATAAGAGAGAGAGAGAGAGAGAGAGCGTGCAGCCGAGTCTCTCATAAGAAAACAGGAGCCATGACTAAGGTAATGGTAGCAAGCAGTTTGATGAGGACATGGAGGGAAGGGCCTGCAGTGTCTTTGAATGGATCTCCCACGCTGCAAGAATAGCACAAAATCATTTTAACGTTCTCAAATTGTAGTAAAATATCATGCTAACGTTCTCAAACTGCATCAAGTAAATATAATCCTTTTATCGCTAGAATTACATAGAATTTAACTTAGATTTGATTGTTTTTGTTTCTTAGATATTTGAGGATTAAGGCTTCATTTGGCACGGAGGTGATGGTCATGAACGTTGGGGTTATGAACCATCGTTCGTGAACGTCCGACCTCACCTAAGGAATTTCATCCGCTTGTATGTTCAAAACTAGTTTTCTTTTTTGATGGCGGTCGTACCCTTGTGATGCCAAACATACATTCTATGGTGGTGGTGTTTTTGTCCAAACTCACCGGAGCAAAAAAGTCACGCCAAATGGCGCCTAAATGTTTAAATTGATTGTGTTTCTGCTTGTTCAATATGATTTTTTTCTTCATTGTACATTCTCCCTCTACAAAAAGATGGCATGTATATACATGTACATATTTACACATGTATAAATATATAGTGTGTGTGCGCGCGTGTATACATAAATCAATTTTAATTACGATATACCTTGACGTACCCTTCCCCGGACCTTCGCTGTGCGGGGATGCTTTGTGCACCGGGCTGCCCTTTTTATACATTTACGTACCCGTATCCTTATTTTTATTTTGGCATATCACCATATCAGATACATATCGTACCCGGTACTCGTACTTGTACTAATGCATCGTAGTTTTAACTTGTCGGGAGATATATCGAGGATAATTTATATATTGGATTTCAATATTAAATTTTTTGTATACATAATTATATATAAATATAATCATTCTTAATAGGGGTGTGCAAAAATAACCGAAGAACCGAGAACCGGAGTGGAATCAAACTGAACCGAACGGTTCTGGTCGGTTCCAAAAAGGTTCGGTTCGGGTCTGATTCCCATAATACCAGAACCGACAATTCGGTTCGGTTACCGGTTCCACAGATCTGGTACCCAGAATCGACCCGAGAACTAAAAACAATGCTGAAGAAATTTTTTTAAGACAACGATTATAGTCGAAGGCCTTAATACGTGAAAATGATTGCAAATATAGTCGTATGGCTAAAGAAAATAATTTGTGAACTCATGTAGTTGTATGACTTCAATACTATAGAAAGTCATGATTCAATTATTAGTTGTATGAGAAAGAATCATGAGTTGGAAGTCATTTTTAGAATTATTTTGAGACATGAGTAAAACCGAGAACCGAACCGAAGTGAACGGTTCGGATCCGGTTCTATACTTTAGGACCGTGGGTCGGTTCCGGTTCCAAATTTTTGGAACCAAACCTATATGGATCGGTTCTTAGTTTGGGGTGGAACCGAACCGACGAACCGATCTGAGTTGCACCCCTAATTTTTAATATATATTGATATATTAATAATCTAACATTTATTTAACTTCTAAATCTATTAAACTAGTATAAACATTTTATGTTACACAAGTAATAACAGTACAATGGAGAGAAAAAGGCCAAAAGAAGTCAAGAAGTCATTAATGATGATGGAAGATAAGGAACTCTTAACCCAAAATTCAAAGACCAAGCAGAATAGACATCGACAACGGGCGGACGCAGGGAAGAAATCAAAGCAGGTAGGAAGAGAGTCGAAAGCTAGGGCACAAAACAACCCAAACAATAAAACGATTTCATTTCGTTGTCTATTAAACCATAGGTGCTAGATAAAATAATTTAAAAAAAAAGTAAGCCGACATACTAATGAGATATATCGGGCGATATACAAGCAAAAGCTCAAATATCAGTCGATATATTCCAAACTAATATTTAGCAAAAAAATATCAAAAACATGTCGTTTTGTCCATAAAATATTTATATCGGTCAATATCCACACCATTGATTAAATTTTCTTCTAAACAGCAGAAATACAAAACCTCGGCAATTGGTTCACGAGGTGTCAAATGGACTAGCAATAATAGGAGATGGGAATGCCCATTTCGGGCATTTTTCCTACACAAAAAACTAGAATAAATTAATTTTATTTTTGGCTCAATAAATATATGTTAGAATATATATATATATGAGTGCCTGACACGGGGCTCCGCCCCTACGGCCAAGCGCGACAGTACCCGACCGGCGACTGCGGGCTTCGCCCACCCCCGGCGCGATACTGTCGAACGGCCTTCGACCGCATACAGGCGGGCTTCGCCCGCCTCAGCACGGGCTTCGCCCGTGCTCGATGCGTCTGCGGGCTGCGCCCGCAACATATACATATGAGTACTCGAAATGACCGTAAAAAAATATACATCAATATTACAATATTTATTTTGTAAAAAAAATATGTATGTACTTAAAAAGATTATTTTTCTCTCTCTTTCCCTCTCCGCCGCACTCTCTCCCCCTCTCTCCTCTCTTTCTCTCTCTCTCCCGGGAAATTTATTTTTATTTTTTTATATTAAAGATGTTTCGGATAAAACATGTAAAAGATCCAACGGTGAAAATTGAAAGCACGGTAAAAGCATGAAGAATGTTATATTCACTTATATAATAAAGATATATATATATATAGAGAGAGAGAGAGACACGTGCGTACAAGAGGAAAGGGCACGGATCACTATACAAGTGTTTCGATTAAAATTGGATAGGTGATGTAAACCGGTGTGCGGCTTTGTGAATTAAATTAAAACTTTTAATTTGGAAAGGAAAAGTGAGAGCGGTCGAGCGACCAAATCAAGTTTGCGCGCAAAATCTTACTCGTCACGTTGAACTTACGAGATTCACAATGTCGTTCGGTCCGATCTTTTCGGAGTTTACATGGACTCGATTCGTCTACGTAAGATATTTTTCACCACAAGCATATCACAAATAATAACTTATGAAATAAGGGAAAAAACAGTAACAATAGTAGTGAGAACGCGCACGGCAAGCCCAAAATTATTTAGAAGGACACATAAATTTAGGCTAATTCAAAGAAGCGGGGATACGAAAAAAGTTACCGAGGGAAGGGGATCCCTTCCAAATCCAAGGCTCACGGGGGAGGGTTGTGACTCACGGTGCTCTGGCGGATTAGAGTAGTCGATGTCGACGCCAAAGCGAAGTTGCCGAAGGGGTCGCACGCCTGGGAGCACGGTGAGAGCTCGGGGCTCGTTAATGGCTACCGGCGCTGGAGAGGGGAGTGGCGGAGGAGTCGTCGGCGCTGGAGGGGAGGTTTGGTGAAGGGGTCGTCCGCGCTGGAGGAAGAAAAATGGCGTAGGAGGTTTCGGCCGGCTTCGTGGAAGAACGAGAATTCGTTCTCCACGATTATTTCCTGCCTGCTGTCCTCTTCCGTGCGTGGGTTAATAAAGGGACAGAGAGAAATTTTTTGTTTTTACAGGAAGAAATCCAAAGGGGGAAGTATTTGGAGTTTCTAAAATAAACTTGGGCTGAATTTCTAAATGGGGGTTGCCAAATAAAAGGAAAATTGTTAATTGAGGATTTTTGGGTTCAAAAATGGATTTCGAAAATGGTTATTTATTTTAAATAATTTATGTGTCTCCTGCGTAAATTTGGGCTTGCCGCTTATGTCCTTACTCCTAAAATTACTGGACCATTTATTAAGGGTCTTATCGGGTGGTCAGGCCAATAAGCCGTAAATCACAAGCTGGTGTGTAAATAAGAATACATAGAGTAAATAAAATGCGAAAATAAAACTTGATGCACCGCAGGATGCATCAATAGGTGAGATGAGTTCGATAGTGTCACATCAAAATGGTGTTTTGCCTTTTATATTGTATAAATATGCATGTGCTAGTACATACATGTGTGTATACAAAAGATGACGGGGATCGATGAGACAGAGGAGCACGAGTTTTGTCCCGCTCGGGACTGATTTGACACCTATCATATTTGGCGTCGCCCGATAGATGATCCTAGCCCGCGGTTGCAGATTTTGAAGAGACTTTCTTCCCAGAATCCGGCGATCTCCCATGGTGCCGACCCACAAACCCCAAGGTGCCGATTCCATGGTTTGTATCCTTGTCTTTCTAGTGCAGCCACCTCTTACGGGCCTAATCGGAGAAAGGGTCGGAGGCGAAGATGACGACGGTAGATGAGGATACCATGGAGACGGAAATGTGGCTGCCTAAGCGGGGCTTACTCGTTAGAGGAGAGAGCTACCAATATCTCACAAACAAGGGGAAGGAACAAATTAATTCTTTCATACCAAAACAAGACCTAAGGGGTCCTTTAAATAAACGTACATTGACTCTTAATGGAAATAAAATGACAAATTTGGAATGTAAATAAATAGGAAATCAACGACAGACTTGGAATGCGACTAAATAGGAAGACGACCTAAAGACAATAAACAACAGCATAATAATAAAGGGTTAATTACTGGGACGTCCCCTGGGAGTTTGCATATTTACAGGTTGCACTCCTCTATCTTTCGAAATTACATTTACCTCCTCTCTGTTTCCCCAGCTTATAAAAATACGCCTTCCGTTAGAAATATGGATGAAAAATGATAAATTCAGCCAAAATATTTTATGATATTTCAATTTTATCCTTTTATAATAATTCTAGATTACAAAGGGTAAAATGTAACACACTCTTTTCAATGTATAGTTATTACAAATGGTAAAATTGAAATATCATAAAATAATTTGTCATATTTGATCATTTTCCATCTATATTTCTTAAGAAAAAGGTCACATCTTTCAATGTAGTCATTACAAAAGGTAACATTGAATATCATAAGCTGATTTTATCATTTTCCATCTATATTTCTAACGAAAGAGAAATTTTTGTAAACTGGGTAAACTTAGAGGGGGGTAAATGAAATTTCGAAAAATAAAGGGTTGTGTTCAAAGCCCCGAAAACTTATATATATATATTTCTTGTATGTAAATACAAAGGAAGAATACATATATATATATGAGAGAGAGTGAGACAAAAAAACTTATACATGGTGTGGGACTAAAGAGAAGAAGATCTAAATGGGCCTATACATGGGCCTTTTTACATTGATTTCGCTAACACTCCCCCGCAAGCTGGAGCGTACAAATCGTAGGCACCCAGCTTGGATAAGAACTGGAGATATAGTGGCCGAGGAAGAGCTTTTGTTAGGAAGTCAGCAATTTGCCTCGCAGCAGGAACATGCTCCAATTCTACCTTCTTCGCTTGAACCTTTTCTCTGATGAAGTGACAGTCAACCTCAATATGCTTTGTTCGCTCATGGAACACTGGATTGTTGGCTATATGTATTGCAGCCAGACTGTCGCACCGAAGTGTTGTCGGAGAAGGAAGAGTGACACCCAAGTCACCAAGAAGTCTCTCAAGCCATGTTAATTCTGACACAACAGCAACCATAGCCCTGTATGCATGAAACGACTCACAACACCAACAGCAAACGAGATATCCGGTCGAGTAACCGTTAGGTAGATCAGTTTCTCAACCAATCGTCGGTAGTATTCTGGATTCTCAAGAAGCTGGTCAGAATCAGACCCAGCAGCACACAATTTTTGATTAGCATCCATAGGATTATCTGCAGGTTTGCACCCGGAGTATCCTGCTTCATGAAGTAAGTCGATGCAGTACTTTCGTTGGGACATAACCAACCCATCGGATCGTCGGGCGACTTCAATCCCAAGGAAGTGTCTAAGATTTCCAAGATCCTTGGTCTGGAAGGCCGAGTTCAGATGTTCTTTGAGTTGTTGTATCCCAGAGAGGTCATCGCCAGTAATCAGGATATCATCAACGTAGACAAGAAGGATTACAGTGCCAGTTGGTCCATGCTTGGTGAATAGAGAGAAGTCGGCGGAGCTCCGAGTGAACCCAAGTGCTAAGAGAACCTTGCAGAACTTATCAAACCAAGCTCATGGTGACTGTTTGAGACCATAAAGAGCCTTTAGAAGGAGGCAAACGTGAAGTGTACGAGACTCCCCCGTGGTCTCAAACCCGGGAGGTTGGCACATAAACACAGTTTCCTTCAGATCGCCGTTAAGGAATGCATTCTTAATATCGAGCTGAAGAAGGGGCCAACGCCGGTGCACAGCAACGGAGATAAGAACACGAACAGTGTTGAGTTTTGTCACTGGAGAAAAGGTTTTCTCATAATCTAAGCCTTGTTGTTGAGTGAAGCCCCGGGCCACGAGACGGGCTTTTAAAAGATCAACGGTCCCATCCGCATTCTGTTTGACCGCAAAAACCCATTTGCAACTAACACAATGTTGACCTGGAGGAAGGGGAACCAGTTCCCAGGTGTGATTAGCCCAGAGGGCATTCATCTCCTCTTCCATAGCTGCCCTCCACCCCGGATGCTGAAGCGCCTCCTGCACAGAGTTAGGAATAGAGATGGAGGAAAGAGAAGTAGCAAACTGGTGGAGTGAAGAGAGCCGGTGTAGAGACACATAGTTGGCCATTGGATGAGCCGTAGAGGGAGATGCAGGATCAGCCGCGGGCGGTGTGTCATCTGTAGCAGACGGCTCCGGTAGGGAAATATCCTTGGAATTATGGCGAGAATAGACATAGCGAATGGGCGGACGGATCACAAGCGGGGAGGGAGGTGACAGTGGAGAGGAAGGCGTGACTGGAACGATAGGACGAGTAATAGGAGAAGGGATGGATTGGGGAGAGGAGGATAGGTGGAACGGTTGATTTTCAAAAAAAGTGACATCGGCCGAGACAGTCACTTTTCCTGTTGTAAGAGAATAGTACACATAACCCTTCTGAGTTCGAGAGTAGCCAACAAACATCTGTCTGGTAGCACGAGCAGCAAGTTTGTCTGCTGGCGGACCGAGGTTGTGAACATAACAAACACACCCAAAAACTCGGGGTGTGAGGGGGAAAGGAGGAGTGGATGGAAGAAGAAGGCTTAGTGGAGTGGCAAAGCTGAGAACGGATGAGGGCATGCGATTGATGAGGTGACAAGCAGTTGCAATAGCAAAGTGCCAAAAGTCTGTTGGGACCTGCATTTGGAACATGAGGGACCGAGCGGTATCGAGAAGATGGCGTTTTTTTCGTTCGGCCACGCCATTTTGTTGAGGTGTGTAGGCACAGGAGGTTTGGTGGATAACACCAAACTCAGAGCACAAAGCGGAGAAGGACCGACTTGTGTACTCGCGGGCATTATCGGTGCGGAGTATTTTAAGAGGCGTCGAGAACTGCGTACGTGTTTCAGATATAAAAGCACGAAACACAGAAGTTAACTCAGTGCGATCATGAAGAAAATAAAGCCAAGTAACACGCGAGTAGTCATCAATAAAAGTGATAAAGTAGCAATGTCCAAATACACTGGGGATGCTATATAGACCCCATACATCAGAATGAACTAAAGATAACGGAGTATCACTCCGGGTACAAGAATGAGAGAAAGAAACACGATGTTGTTTGTCGTAGATACAAGATTCACAAGTGAACTCTTGGAGTAAAACACCAGGAAGAGCTTTCTTGAGAACCGGAAGGGGAGCATGCCCAAGACGACGATGCCAGTCAGAAGTGGAGATGGAAGAAAGACTGATAGGTGGGAGATCCAAGAGATACAACCCATTCGTCAGCCGACCGCTACCAATGGTACTCCGTGTATGGCAATCCTGCAAAACAAAAGATGAAGGAGAGAAAGTTATGCAACAGTCAAGATCCCGTGTTAACTGGCTGACAGAAAGCAAGTTAAACGGGGAGCCCGGAACATGGAGAACTGAGGAGAGTAGCAAGGTAGGAGTGAGGCGGAGATCAGCAGCACCAGAGACCGGGGTAGTGTCGCCATTAGCAACAATAATAGATGGCGGGTGAGAGGTAGTCGAATACCGAGGCGGTTTCTGAGATGTTATATGATGTGTTGCTCCAGAGTCAACGATCCAGTGAGAGCTGTAAGAGAGACAGGATATACCTTGAGTAGAGAAAGAGGCAACCGAGCCAGATGGCCTATCAAAACTGCCTTGGAGCTGCTGGAACTGAGTGCGAAGGTCTTCATATTCCCGGCGAGTAGGTGCACCAAGGTTGGAAGTGTCAGGGGCAACAGAAGGAGGTGGAGTAGCGGAGACGGCCAGATGCAAAGGTAGGTCATGTTTACGGTAGCATGTAGCTTCTAGATGACCCTCACGAGAGCAGTAAGTACACTTCAAAGAAGAGCGGCCACCACGTCCTCGTCACCAAGACGGGTGGCGTCCTCCCCTGGTGGAAGGGCCACGAGCAGGAGGAGTTGGCAGGAGAGGTTGTTGAAGAAGAACTGGAGAAAACCCTATGGGAGTCTCAGATGGAGGAGTTACCCTGAGTAACATAGAGCAAACATCATGAAGGGAGGGGGTGGTAGTGGAGGAGAGTATCTGAGCTCGAACACTGTGCAGATGTGGAGGAACACGGGCCATCATCATAGGAATACATACTGCTTCCTTCTGAGTCCGTTGAGTTGCGAGATCAGTGGTAGATGGCTGATGCTGGATCCATGCTTCAGTAAGACCCTTAGCACGAGCAACAAAGGAGGTCATGTCCGCAGCCCCGCCCGTATCCAGGGCCTGGAGGTCAGTAATAATGTCATAGAGGTGTTGGAGGCTGTCCTTGCCCGAGTACAAGGAATGAAGCTCATCCCACATGCCCTTGGCTGTCTCGTGATACATGGTCATTTGGTAAGGCTCGCCATCCATAGAGTTGAGAAGCCATGTCTGAACTCTACCATCATTCCGCATCCAATCATCGGTAGAAGGTGAGGGAGGTGCCTGTGTGAGATGAGACAAGAGTCCTTTAGCCTGAAGGACCCGACGAACAGAGTGTACCCAAGGCACAAAGTTTTTCTTGTCGGTCAGGGAAATCGTGGTGATCCGCAGCTCATCGCGGAGTTCGGGAGAAGGAGCTACGCGAGCAACAGATAAGTCAGGAGAGTCGACCGAGGAACCCATGAAACCGAACAGTGAACGGAGCAGGTTGAGCAGAGCGCGCGAGAGAGAAGTCCACCGCGGACTGGAGCGGCAGCGGGTAGAGGAGCGGTCTGGAACGGCGATCTAGAGCGGCGATCTGGAGCAGCTGCGGGTCTAGAGTGGCGATCTGGAGCGGCGATTTGGAACAGCTGCGGGCAGAGCAGGGGCAGCGGGCAGGGAGATCACTGGGAGTGGCAACGGGCAGGGAGAGATCGCCAGAGAGCAGATCGCTGGGAAATCGCGAGAGAGCAGATCGCTGGGAGAGATCGCCAGAGAGCAGATCGCTGGGAGATCGCTGGGAGCAGTGTAACAACCCTAAATATAAAATAAAACATTAAAGAGGATTGGAATTCTCTATCCGCAGCTCAAGCCCTCCCCTATGTTAAATCCCGCACCCTAATATCGTTAAATCTCCCACAAAGCCGCTCGGCTAGGGCTCCCGCTCCCCTCCTGTTTCCGCAAGCCGCAAGCCCCGATCCTATCTCCCGCTCCCGTCTCCCGTTCGCTCTTCCGCTCCTGTCTCGTGTGCGCAGCGCCGCCGCCGCTTGGTTCTCCTTCTCCTGCTGGCGCCGCCGCCTGGTGCTGCTCCTCCTGCCGTGGACGCCGCCGCCTGCTCCTCCTGCCGTGGACGACGCCTCCTGCGCCTCCTCCTGCTCCCGGATCCACCTCCAGCCGGCGTCTGCCTCTGTTTCTTCTTCCTCTAAGGGATCGGCAGCAACCTTGTCTCCTCCTCAAGGCCGGCAGCCGCCTCCTCTCCCTCCAGCAGCAAGGTCTCTCCTCCAAGGGACCGGCAACCGCTCCTCCTTCTCGTGGACAGCAACCACCTTCCTCCAGCAACCCTTCTCCTCTCCGTTGGGCCGAGTTTTTGCGTGGGGAACATCTAGGGTTTGCTCGGATCCGCCTCTCCGTGGATTTTTGGGCTCCGATCCGGCCTCCTTGAGTAAATTTTCCTCCGATCCCCGCATTTCAGATTTTAACCTAATTGCTATGTGCTAACTTTCGCCTTCGGACGACGTAATCACGTCGGATCCGCGTGGGTGTGTCGTGTACTCGACTAATCCTAAGTTTTATTCGATTTTCGGTGCCGTTCATCGAATGTAGCGGTGGAATCGCTCAAGGCCCTCTCCGAATTAGGGTTCCGGGATCCAACCGCCGCCAAAACCCTCGGATCTCTTGTGGTAACCGCTTCTCCCCTCTTTGCCGAGGGAGGTAAATTTTCTTGTACTCGCCCCCTTGATTTAATTCCGCAACAGAAACACGTGCGTGTAGGAGTAACATTGAAGCAAATATATTATTTGAATGCATCCCGAACAGGTTCCGCTAGAGTTTAGACCTTGCCTCTTAGTCGCCGCCTTCAAGCCCGGCTCCTCCTTAAGGCAAGTAGAGAAAACTCTCTCGCTTGCAAACAAGTTTTATTTAAGTCACACTTGTACCGCACTAGCCCCCACTTGAATTATTACTTGCAGATAAGTAAGCTCATTAGACGCCATAGACAAACAATGAAAGGGATTGTGTCGTTTGATGTGACACCGGAAAATGAGTTTACACTTGATTTGGTAACAGAAACCAATAAGGGAATCTTGCGAGCAGCGGTAGCTTAAGCCTTGCATCTACTCCCATGCTAGAATCTTGTACATCAAACGACGACACACACGCCTTTCATTGATTTCTGCTTATGCGTTTGTGTCTAGGCTAAACTCCGGAGTAGGCTAAAATTTTACTAGAGAATCTCAGTTAGTCTCTGACATACTTTACTGCTATGCTTGTTTCTCAGTTTACTGGATTATTTTATTAACTTGAATCTCTGCTATTTATCTTGTTCTGAGGCTTTTCCTTCTGTTTGGATTTGCCTTAGGGTTCGTGACTGCGCCGTCTACTTCCTGAGTGGTTCCTCGCCCAGCTCCCGTCTGTTGGAGGTTTACTTTCTTTGTAGTTGCTGCATCAGGTCCTTTGTATCTTGTTTCTTTTACTTGTGGATTCGTCTTTCCTGTACTAGTTATTATCAGTCATTTTCCTTGTATCGTGGACAACTCTTAGGATGGTATGGTTGTATTACAGCATTTTATAAATGTTCATTTTGTTTATGCAGTTTACTAGCATCTACTTTTGCATCATAATTGTAGCATGAGAATTGATCAAAGTGCATGAGCATCACTTTTAATTCAAGCTTCCGCATAATAAATCAAACTGATATTGTTTTTTTCAAAATCTAGTTATTTTCTACAGATATCTTGGTATTACAGCTCCCGCCTAGCAGACATGGTTTCTCTTTGCCCATGCCTGCAGCATCACGACCCGCCCGTAGCGCACTCTGATAATTGTTATTAGACGGGTCGTGACAGTTGGTATCAAAGCGAGGTTCAACATCTAAAGATAAAGTATTTTAAAATTTTCATATATTTTGAAATCTATTATGTAAATATATGTGCATGCATCATTTCCTCACTCACTTTGTCGTTGTCTGTTGTTCGAGGCTGAAACACGCACACACTCACCCATAAGCATGAGTAGTATGCGTACAAATGTTAAGGGAGTATGGGCAAAGTTAACATTTATATGCATATGAATTTCCATTAGGATTTACACCGCTTGCAAATATTAAATTATATGGGCGATATAATATTTTCAAGTGCGATGACATTAGAATCATAATGCGCATGACATGTTAAGTGATATGGGCGCTTAACATGACATGCGTATCCATTCATAAACATTCTTAGGAATGCATCGTAGGCATAATCATGTTGCATACATAACATAACTCATTGCACAAGTGTCTAAGCTAAGAGCAACAGACAACGAATGTACACACATGGATTTTACAAATCATCGTCTTACCGCATGTGATCATATCGCCGCACTTACATCTGCATGGTCGTCACTTAGAGTTGTCCAATGAAAATGCTGTAACTACTACTTGAATTGCTTATCCAACAGTATTAGATTGCTATGACCTGTAATCTCAACCCTCAAGCTTAATTTAGCCGTTGTCTCACTCGATTCTTCTATGTTTCTTTCTAGATGGCTTCTAAGCGACCACAGCGCAAGAAGGCTACACCTTCTGCAGGGGAAGCCCCTTTAGGTGAAATGGTCCAACTTTTGAAGCAGCTTGTGGAGCGTGTCACCCGTCTGGAAGGGGATCGCCAAGCTCCTGATCCAGGTTCTGGTTCTGGCAGCGCAGGGACGTCTGGAGTAGCTGTCACCATCACCCCTCATGCACCTGATGTTGTAGTGACCCCGACCGTGACCACTCCGGCTGCTCTTCCTTTGACGATGGCTGACACTCTGGCTTTCAAGAGGCTAAATCCGCCGGCCTATAACGGTAACCGCGACTACTTCGTGATCACGGAATGGATCTCCCAGATGGAGAAGCACTTCGAGTATGCCATAGTTCCTGAAGCCCAGAAGGTCCTTCTTGCGGCCTATCAGCTGACCGAGAACGCCTATACTTGGTGGATCCAGCACCGCAGCCTCCACGAATCTACCACCCTAACTTGGGGGGCAGTTCAAGGACGCTCTGATGGAGAACTTCCTCTCTTCTGTGGAGCGGGACAAGTTAGCGGAGAGATTCTTGTCCCTTCAGCAGCCTGGCAGGACAGTGAAGTTCTCCCGCCTATCCCTCCTTGTTGCGGAGTTCGTGCCGGATGAAGCCAAGAAGATCAGTCGTTTCGTGAAGGGACTTCGCCATGACATTCGCCAGCATGTGGTAGCACACGACGCCAGAACCTATGCAGAGACCGTGGGAGCCGACATGCGGGCGGAAGCTATTGAGCTGGATCGTACTGGAAAGAAAGCCCAGCACGGAACGAGCAATGCCGCTGCATCCGACCTCAAACGCAGGAGTGCTCCACCTCAGGAGCAAGGTTCCAGGTCCATGGAGGTGTGTGCTTACTGCCACAAGGTGGGCCATACCGCCCAAGTCTGCCGGTCTCTCCTGAAGAAGCAGAAGACAGCCGCTCCTACACAGCCTCTGATGACACTTGCCTCCGCCTCCACCGTTTGTGCCTACTGCAAGTTGTCGGGCCATCAACAAAGGGACTGTCGCCGTAAGCAGAATGCCTGTTTCAAGTGTGGGCAAGTGGGTCATCTCAAGTTAGACTGCCCTATGAGGGAAGGCCCGGTCACTACTCAGCCACTGCAGGCTAACCCCGGAGCCCAGAATATGGGCAAGGCTGTGCTGAATGTCCTTACTCAAGGCGAGGCGCTCGCTTCCACGGACGTCATCTCTGGTACGTATGTGTTGTTTTATTTTTCCTACAAGTATTCATGTATGCTTTTATATCAGATACAACCGGAATTGGCGGTTATAACTGCTATTCGTTTTAGGGAGATTTAGAGTCAGAAACAAGTGGTTGCAGATTCTCTTTGATTCTAGCGCATCTCACTCGTTTATTGCTCGCCATATCGTGGACCTGCATGGTTGGCCCACTTCACCTCTGGAGGCCCCTTTTGAGATTTCTGTGTCGGGTCATCAGCACCTATCAACTATGGGTATCCCCAATTGCCCAATCTTGCTCGAAGAATTGCAAGTCCTTGCGGATCTCATAATTCTGGAGATGTCTGAGTTCGACGTGATTTTGGGAATGGATTGGCTGGTTGCATATCGAGTGAAGCTGGATTGCGCGGCAAAGAGGATCAATCTCAGCATCGACGACAAGGATTACAGTGTGCACGTGCAGACCCGCGGCCATCTGAAGGTAATTTCTGCTGTACGCGCCACTCGGTTGCTCAATCAAGGATGCACTGCTGGATTTATCTACGCTTCTCATTCGGAGGTTGCTGCTCCTCCACTCGAGTCTATTCCGGTGGTTTCTGAATTTCCTGACGTGTTCCCCGCCAAATTGCCTGGGATGCCTCCAGATCGAGAGATAGAGTTCTCTATTGACGTGGAACCTGGGACGCGCCCCATTTCTAAGGCTCCTTACCGAATGGCCCCGCACGAGTTGGAAGAACTTCGGTTGCAGCTGGGCGAAATGCTTGAACTTGGTTACATTCGTCCCAGCACTTCTCCTTGGGGAGCCCCCGTCCTCTTCGTGAAGAAGAAAGATGGTTCCTTGAGGCTTTGTATCGACTACCGAGAGCTGAACAAAGTTACAGTGAAGAATAAGTACCTTATCCCTCGCGTGGATGATCTTTTTGACCAGCTTAAGGGCAGTAGGGTATTCTCCAAGATAGATCTCAGGACGTGCTACTACCAGTTGAAGACCAAGGAGTCCGACATTCCCAAGACCGCTTTCAGGACTCGGTATGGACTCTTTGAATCTTTGGTGATGTCCATGGGTCTGACTAATGCCCCATCTTGGTTCATGGATTTGATGAACCGGGTGTTTCGCGAGTTCCTGGATTTGTTCGTCATCATTTTCATAGACGACATCTTGGTCTACTCCAAGACCCGAGAAGAGCATGCAGACCATCTCAGACTCGTCCTCTCAACTCTTCGCCAGCACCAGCTCTACGCCAAATTGTCAAAGTGTGAATTCTGGCTGGATCGTGTTGCTTTTCTGGGGCATGTTATTTCTGGGGATGGGCTATCTGTTGACCCCGCCAAAATCTCCGTAGTAGTGGACTGGAAGCGACCTTCTACCCCTACTGAGATCCGCAGTTTCCTGGGTTTGGCTGGTTACTACCGACGCTTCGTAAAAGGTTTCTCTTCTCTTGCTGCTCCTCTGACACAGCTGACTCATAAGCATGCCAGGTTCGAGTGGACAGATCAGTGTGAACAATCCTTCTCTGAATTGAAGCAATGGTTGTGTTCAGCGCCAGTGTTAGCTCTTCCTTCTGAGGGTTTGGATTTTTCTGTGTATACCGACGCTTCCGGAGTGGGTCTGGGTGGTGTCCTGATGCAGGAGGACCGCGTTATTGCCTATGGGTCGAGGCAGTTGAAGATCCATGAGCGCAATTACCCCACTCACGATTTGGAGTTTGCCGCGGTGGTTTTTGCCTTGAAGCTTTGGCGTCATTATCTCTATGGTGTGAAGTGCCACTTTTACACCGATCACCAGAGCTTAAAGTATATTTTCGTTCAGAAGGACCTCAATCTTCGGCAGAGGCGATGGCTTGAGTTTGTAGCGGATTACGACTTGCAGATCACTTATGTGCCCGGTAAAGCCAATTCAGTGGCAGATGCGCTGAGCCGACATGCTACGGCTGCCGCCTGCACCCCTATGTCAGCATCCCTTGCAGCCTTGATAGATGACCTCGACCGGATGGACATATCCATCGCACTTGAGGGTCACGGAGAAGTTTCCGTTCCGTTATGGGTAGAGCAGGTGAAGGATTTGCAGCTTTCTGATCCAGAACTCCAGCGTATCCGTCGGCAGGTTAAACTTGGTACTCTCCCAGATTTCTCCATCACTGATGATATCCTGCGATTCCGAGGTCGCCTTTGCATCCCTGATGTTCCTGAGCTACTGGATAGCATTTGCCGAGAAGCTCATGAGTCCCGCACCTCTGGTCACCCCGGCAATAATAAGATGTACCATGATTTGAAGCAGATCGTGTGGTGGCCTGGTATGAAAAATTATATTGCTCGTTTCATCTCCCGATGTCTGACATGCCAGAAGGTGAAAGCCCAGCGTCAGCGTCCGGGTGGTCTTTTGCAGCCTCTGCCTATCCCAGAGTGGAAATGGGAAGACATCTCTATGGATTTCATCACTGGACTGCCCCGTACTCCGAGAGATCATGATGCGATTTGGGTTATTGTGGACCGCTTGACTAAAGTAGCTCACTTCATCCCGTACAAGGAAGGTCATCCCACCGAGAAGATGGCTCAGATCTATGTTTCTGAGATAATTAGACTTCATGGGATCCCCCTGCGGATTGTTTCTGATCGTGACTCGAGATTTGTATCGCACTTCTGGAAGGGATTCCAGCAAGCTCTGGGCACTGAGCTCAACCTGAGCACCGCTTACCATCCGACTACTGATGGCCAGACCGAAAGGGTGAATCAGATTCTTGAAGACATGCTTCGGTGTTATATTCTGGACTATAAGGGAGCTTGGGATGAGCACTTGCCATTGGTTGAATTCGCCTACAATAACAGCTATCAGGAGAGCCTCAAGATGGCCCCCTTCGAGACGTTGTATGGACGTCGTTGTAGGACCCCTCTCTACTGGTCAGAAGTTGGTGAAAAGGTTGTGTTGGGTCCTGAGTTACTTCAGGAAATGGAAGAGGCCACCAAGAAGACTCGTCTTCAGCTTAGCCGTGCCGTCGAGAGGCAGAGGAAATACGCTAATCAGCGTCGCCGTCCGTTGGAGTTTGCGGTGGGTGATCGTGTTTTCTTGAAGGTTTCTCCTACTCCTGGGGTGAAGCGTTTCGGTCGCCACCATAAGCTCAGCCCGAGATTCGTGGGACCGTAAGTTATTTCAGAGCGTGTTGGAGGATCTGCTTACCGCCTGGAGCTACCTGATTCCTTGGCCAGTGTTCATGATGTCTTCCACGTCAGCCAGCTTCGGAAGTACATTCATGATCCTACCCGCGTCATTGAGGAAGTTCCAGTGATTCCTGAAGCTAATCTGTCCTATCCAGTCGAACCTGCTAAGATCGTGGAGTATCAAGAGCGCAAGCTTCGAAAGAGAACCATTCCTATGGTGAAGGTACTTTGGATGCATGGCAAGTCTGAGGAGTTCACTTGGGAGCTCGAAGCTGACATGCGTAACAAGTATCCGCATCTTTTCTCCTGATCCTGGTATGCCTCCGCTCTTGTTCCTCTCTCTATTTAAGTGCCTTTTCAGTTAGTTCTCTTGACTTGAATTGCAAACCTTGTTGGAATGATTGTCATGCTGCATTTTCGCCGTAAGAGAATTCTCAGAAGTTTCGGGACGAAACTTTCTAAGAAGGGGAGATTGTAACAACCCTAAATATAAAATAAAACATTAAAGAGGATTGGAATTCTCTATCCGCAGCTCAAGCCCTCCCCTATGTTAAATCCCGCACCCTAATATCGTTAAATCTCCCACAAAGCCGCTCGGCTAGGGCTCCCGCACCCCTCCTGTTTCCGCAAGCCGCAAGCCCCGATCCCGTCTCCCGCTCCCGTCTCCCGTTCGCTCTTCCGCTCCTGTCTCGTGTGCGCAGCGCCGCCGCCGCTTGGTTCTCCTTCTCCTGCCGGCGCCGCCGCCTGGTGCTGCTCCTCCTGCCGTGGACGCCGCCGCTTGCTCCTCCTGCCGTGGACGACGCCTCCTGCGCCTTCTCCTGCTCCCGGATCCACCTCCAGCCGGCGTCTGCCTCTATTTCTTCTTCCTCTAAGGGATCGGCAGCAGCCTTGTCTCCTCCTCAAGGCCGGCAGCCGCCTCCTCTCCCTCCAGCAACAAGGTCTCTCCTCCAAGGGACCGGCAGCCGCTCCTCCTTCTCGTGGACAGCAACCACCTTCCTCCAGCAGCCCTTCTCCTCTCCGTTGGGCCGAGTTTTTGCGTGGGGAACATCTAGGGTTTGCTCGGATCCGCCTCTCCGTGGATTTTTGGGCTCCGATCCGGCCTCCTTGGGTAAATTTTCCTCCGATCCCCGCATTTCAGATTTTAACCTAATTGCTATGTGCTAACTTTCGCCTCCGGACGACGTAATCACGTCGGATCCGCGTGGGTGTGTCGTGTACTCGACTAATCCTAAGTTTTATTCGGTTTTCGGTGTCGTTCATCGAATGTAGCGGTGGAATCGCTCAAGGCCCTCTCCGAATTAGGGTTCCGGGATCCAACCGCCGCCAAAACCCTCGGATCTCTTGTGGTAACCGCTTCTCCCCTCTTTGCCGAGGGAGGTAAATTTTCTTGTACTCGCCCCCTTGATTTAATTACGCAACAGAAACACATGTGTGCGTGTAGGAGTAACATTGAAGCAAATATATTATTTGAATGCATCCCGAACAGGTTCCGCTAGAGTTTAGACCTTGCCTCTTAGCCGCCGCCTTCAAGCCCGGCTCCTCCTTAAGGCAAGTAGAGAAAACTCTCTCGCTTGCAAACAAGTTTTATTTAAGTTACACTTGTACCGCACTAGCCCCCACTTGAAATTATTACTTGCAGATAAGTAAGCTCATTAGACGCCATAGACAAACAATGAAAGAGATTGTGTCGTTTGATGTGACACCGGAAAATGAGTTTACACTTGATTTGGTAACAGAAACCAATAAGGGAATCTTGCGAGCAGCGGTAGCTTAAGCCTTGCATCTACTCCCATGCTAGAATATTGTACATCAAACGACGACACGCACGCCTTTCATTGATTTCTGCTTATGCGTTTGTGTCTAGGCTAAACTCTGGAGTAGGCTAAAAATTTACTAGAGAATCTCAGTTAGTCTCTGACATACTTTATTGCTATGCTTGTTTCTCAGTTTACTGGATTATTATATTAACTTGAATCTCTGCTATTTATCTTGTTCTGAGGCTTTTCCTTCTGTTTGGATTTGCCTTAGGGTTCGTGACTGCGCCGTCTACTTCCTGAGTGGTTCCTCGCCCAGCTCCCGTCTGTTGGAGGTTTACTTTCTTTGTAGTTGCTGCATCAGGTCATTTGTATCTTGTTTCTTTTACTTGTGGATTCGTCTTTCCTGTACTAGTTATTATCAGTCATTTTCCTTGTATCGTGGACAACTCTTAGGATGGTATGGTTGTATTACAGCATTTTATAAATGTTCATTTTGTTTATGCAATTTACTAGCATCTACTTTTGCATCATAATTGTAGCATGAGAATTGATCAAAGTGCATGAGCATCACTTTTAATTCAAGCTTCCGCATAATAAATCAAACTGATATTGTTTTTTTCAAAATCTAGTTATTTTCTACAGATATCTTGGTATTACAGCTCCCGCCTAGCAGACATGGTTTCTCTTTGCCCATGCCTGCGGCATCACGACCCGCCCGTAGCGCACTCTGATAATTGTTATTAGACGGGTCGTGACAAGCAACAGGGAGATCGCTGGGCAGGGAGATAACGCCACAGCGGGTTCACCACAACGGGCAGAGAGAGAGATTGCTGGGAGAAGTGGGGTCCACTTGTCAGTTGGGAGAAGACATAAAAGAGGGCTGAGCACGGCTTAAGAGAAAGCAGAGAAGAAAGCAAGAGGGGGTGCGGTCAGAAAAATGGGAGACTGCACGAAATGAGGAGAGCTCGGCAGGGAGGAAAACGCAGCGAGAATTGGGGGGCGGATTTCAGAACAGAAGTGAACCTGCCTCTGATACCATGTTCAAAGACCCGAAAACTTATATATATATTCCTTGTATGTAAATACAAAGGAAGAATACATATATATAGGAGAGAGAGTGAGACGGAAAAACCTATACATGGTGTGGGACTAAAAAGAAGAAGATCTAAATGGGCATGTACATGGGCCTTTTTACATTGATTTCGCTAACAGGTTGCAACCTGTAATTATGCAAACTCCCAGAGGAGGTCCCGGTAATTAACCCTAATAATAAATAACATCATAATAAGGTCCATAACATCTCTCCCGCCTTGCAAAAAGAGTTTGACCTCAAGCTCGAGGGAGATCAATGGTGTACGCTTTATCTGACACTTTCATCATTAGAGTTCTCGATGTGCAGATAGAAATCCGTTTGCACTTGTGGCCGTGAGTGTATTGCTCGTCGCAGTTATAACATAAGCCATGCACATGTTGTTCCATCATATCGGCCCGAGATAGTCTACGGACTGGTGGAGTTAGATGACCCTTGGGACGGCCTTGCTGAATGCCTTTTTCGGTGGGCAAATAGGCCTCCTGTACCAGTTGGAGGCGACAACCACACAACCTGGCCAGACTCATAGCAGTCACTAAGTCTAGAGGGACCTCAAATTCGACATCAAGTCGCAGGTGGTCGCGATGTCTGGCGGTGAAGATGGTGTTATGCCCTCGCATGCGTTACGGTTCGCGGGGCATAAATATTCTCGGCGACCAAAGGAGCACGCGCAAAGCAACGGGGCTGAACCATCCGGTTCAGCCCCCAATCATTAAAAAGGACAAATAGGGGCTGAACCACCCTGGTTCAGCCCTTACATGGGGCGGCCGGCCGGCCCCCTAGAGCCCCGGGTATTAATAGGCCTGGGGCTCCTCCAAGACGGCTAGGCAAGTATTATTTCTCAGGTATTCTTCTCCTCTTCTTCCCAAACCCTAGTTCTCTTATTCCCACGTAGTTTCCCTCTCGATCTCTGTTTCTCCTTGCAAGTTCATATCATTTGGTATCAGATCATCCTTCCTGCGACCATGGTGACACGTACCGAAACCGAGAATGCGCGCTTAGCCGCCATCGAAGAAAACTATGTTGGTTTGGCGGATTCGGTAGCGGCGATCGAAGAACAAATGAAAATCTCTACGAAAAATTTAGAGGAGCAATTGGATGGACGAATGGAAGAAATCAAGGCGTTGTTAACGCAATCATTGAAGGGCAAATCGGCGGCAAACGACGAATCCGAGATGGAGGCATCTCATACAACGCCGCCGACGACGAACGAAGCACCGGGGGCTCGGGCGTGACCCCCCAAGGTTGTCTAGGGCCAAAACAGGGTCGTACGGCCGGCCAATGGGCCGTACGGCCGGCCAATGGGCCGTACGTCCGGCCAATGGGCCGTACAGCTCCCTCCAGCCCTAGGGCTGCCGATCGGATCCGCAGGAGGTTCCGCAGGAGCGGACGGTTTTGGCTACAACCGGCTACACCCTACCGAGCCGGGACACATCCAACACCCCGCAGCCGCATGGACCGGCCCAGGAGGGGCTGCCGCCGGAATGGCCACAGGGAGGGGCCAGGACCCCCTACCAGCAAATTTTTGGCCGACCGGGACTGTTGGCGCTCCTTTCGGGGGCAGAACAGGGTTGCTACCTACGCCTCAACCTTTTGGGGCCCCGATGAGGACAGGGGACGGCGAACAATGGAACGAACGGCCGTCGAGGAACAGATTTCAAGGTGGAGGACAGCAAATGGGCGGCGGGCATCGGGGAATGCATTTTCATGACCCCCAAGGCCGGCCAAATCAAGTTGCAGACCAACAGAGGCCAATGATGCACGACCCAGAGCAAGGGAGGAACGTGGGCATGCACCAGAGAGCCTACATGCCCCCGAAAAGAACCCGCATGAATTTCCCAAAATTTCGAGGCGGAGATGCTTTGGAATGGGTGCAGTAGGCGGAACTGTTTTTTACTTATCAGGAAATTCCCGAAGACCAGTGGGTGCAACTGGCGGCCTTCCATCTGGAAGACGACGCGTACCAGTGGGCACAGTGGTTCCCGAGGGGATATGGATACGCGTTGTGGGCTTACTTTGTGGAAGGGTTCTCAGCCCGTTTCGGGCCCTTGAACTATGAGGACGTGGAGGCGACGTTACAGAAGCTCTGTCAAAAGGGCACAGTGATGGAGTATCGCACGGAGTTCGAGAAGCTGGCCAATCGGATCAATTGGGAGGAGAAGACTCTCCTTAGTTGCTTCATATCAGGGCTGAAGGACTATTTGAGAGATGAGGTCCATGCATACATGCCTCGCAGTTTGAGTCATGTCATCAGCTTGGCACGGATACAGGAGGAGCGCTTCAACCGCCAGCGAAACCGGGCCACGACAAGAGCCCCGACAGCCCCAGTGACGGGCCGAAAGGAGCCACCACCGGCAATTAGACCGACAATGACGAGACTTACTTGGCCCGAGCTGCAGGCAAGGAAGGAGAAGGGCCTGTGTTTCAACTGTGATGAGAAGTACGCACCGGGACATCGATGCCAGAAGGTCCAGGTTTTCATGTAGAGAGAGGAGGACGACGAGGAGGATCCTGGCAGCATTGAGGAGGAGGACGGATTGGACTTAGCGGAGTTTGGGGTCTCCCTACAGGCCATGGAGGGGTGCACAACGCCTCTTACTTTGCGCATCACTGAGAGGATTGGCCAGGAGCGGGTGACCATTCTGATCGATAGTGGGAGCACCCACAACTTCATCAACCCCGCGGTGGCGCTAAAGGCGGGGCATACAGTTGATAGAGAGGCCGCTTTTCAGTTTATGGTGGCCGATGACAGCAAGTTGAGGTGTGAAGGGGTGCTGAAGGGAGTAGAGCTGCAGATGCAGGGGTACGTGTGCCACACCGACGTCTACCTCCTACCGATTAGAGGATCCAATATGGTCCTTGGGGTGCAGTGGCTCCGCCAGTTGAGACGGGTGACCACGGATTGGGATCGGATGACACTCGAGTTTACACAGCAGGGGACGGACCATTGCTTGCACGGCATGCGGTCATCCCACTCAAAGAGATCTCTCTACGGAGCTTACAGAGATTGGGGGAGCAGGGCAACACGATGGCCATGGTACTAGGAGTGGCGGCCATCGGGCCAGGCACCCATGAGGAGCCTGAGTAGATACAGGCCTTATTGACACAGTTCGAGGATGTTTTCCAGGAGCCGCACACTCTCCCTCCCCCGAGGTTTCGTGACCACCAGATCCAGTTGAAAGCGGGGGCGAATCCTACCAACATCCGGCCCTACCGCTATCCTCATATTCAGAAAGCAGAGATAGAACGCAGTGTATACGAGATGCTAGCCACCGACGTCATACGGCCCAGCACCAGTGCTTTCTCTTCACTGATCATACTGGTGAAGAAAAAGGATGGCTTATAGAGATTTTGCGTCGACTACCGTGGGCTGAACAACTCAACCATCAAGGACAAGTTTCCCATTCCGATGATTGAAGAGTTATTAGATGAACTGCATGGAGCGAGCCTCTTCACCAAACTGGATCTCCGATCCGATTACCATCAGATTCGGATGAAGGAGGATATTCACAAGACTATGTTCCGCACCCATGACGGTCACTACGAGTTCTTGGTGATGTCGTTCGGGTTGGCCAACGCCCCATCTACCTTTCAGGCGGTGATGAACGAGATTTTACGACCTCTTCTACGCCGATATGTGCTGGTTTTCTTTGATGACATTGATCTACAGCAATAGCTGGGGAGACCATCTGGAGCATGTCCTAGCTTTGAGACATCCATACACGGGGGAGACAGTTGCTGAGTTGTTTGCCCGGGAGATCGTACGACTCCACGGGATTCCATGTTCTATCATATCAGACAGAGACCCAGTGTTTGTGAGCAAATTCTGGAAGGAGCTTTTTCGGCTACAGGGCACCACACTGCGCATGAGCACGACCAACCACCCCCAGACCGACGGGCAGACGGAGGTTCTCAACAGGGGGGTTCAGACTTACTTACGGTGCTTCGTGATGGATGAACCGCACACGTGGACCCGTTGGTTACATTGGGCGGAGTACTGCTACAACACGTCCTTTCATACGACCATCAAGCTCACTCCTTTTGAGGTGGTGTACGGCAGACCACCTCCCACGTTGCGTTCTTATGAGCCATACAACACCGCTCTTCCGGCCGTCGATCGGACGTTACAGGATCGGGATCGGACCTTATCGTTACCTCAGGACAACTTATGAGCCGCACAGGAGCGCATGAAGGTCCAGGCAGACAAACACCGTACTGAGCCGGAATTTGCGGTGGGCGACGAGGTTTTCCTCAAGCTCCAACCGTCTCGGCAACTATCAGTCTCTCGGCGGGCCAATCAGAAGCTGGCACCACGGTTTTACGGGTCGTTCCGCATTCTCCGACGAGTGGGTCCAATAGCTTACACCCTGGCACTACCAGAGGGCTCTCGCATTCACCAGACATTCCATGTGTCCGTGCTTAAAAGGAAAATCGGGAATTCAGTTCAGGCCAGTTCTACCCTCCCAGAGGCCACCAGCAGCGGCGAATTGCGGCCTTCACCGGAGGCCATCCTTTTGACCAAGTTTTTAAAAAGGGGCACGGAGTACGAGTACCGAACAGAGGTGCTCGTCAAATGGCAGCATATGACGGAGGTCCATAATTCTTGGGTTGACTTGCTGGAGTTCCGCGAGAGGTTCCCAGATTTCCACCTTGAGGACAAGCTGACTTTTGATGGGGAGGGGAGTGTTCTTCCCCCGCATGCGTTACGGTTCGCGGGGCATAAATATTTTCGGCGACCAAAGGAGCACGCGCAAAACAACGGGGTTGAACCATCCGGTTCATCCCCCAATCATTGAAAGGGACAAATAGGGGTTGAACCACCCCGGTTCAGCCCCTACATGGGGGGGCCGGCCGGCCCCCTAGACCCCCGAATATTAATAGGCCCGGGGCTCCTCCAAGACGGCTAGGCAAGTATTATTTCTCAGGTATTCTTCTCCTCTTCTTCCCAAACCCTAGTTCTCTTATTCTCCCGTAGTTTCCCTTTCGATCTCTCTTTCTCCTTGCAAGTTCATATCAGATGGCGACCTGCATCTCTGGGAAAGCATGACGTGCGCCAGAAGAAGTTGAAACTAGTTAAGGTAATTATCCACGGAGCCCGTCTGAAGTAGTGTCATGAGGGCACCGAGATGATTGTTGCGGACAGGAGGACCGAAGCGTAGGTTGCAGAAGCGCTTGAATTATCCCCATGTCAGGCCTGGCTGGTCGATGAGGAGACGAGTGGCCCAAAGCAAAGCGGAATCGAGAAGATGAAAGGAGGCCAAAGGAAGACGTTCACCAGCCGGAATATGTTGGTGACCAAAGAATTGTTCACACCTGGTGATCCAACCCAAGGGGTCCATCTTCCCATCGTAAGTTGGGAAATCCAACTTAGTGTAGCGTGGTAGGGGAACAACCTCAGGGAGCACAAGGGTCGTAAGTGGAGGCAGTGCCTGACTGTTGCAAGCATGCTCGTGTGCGGGAGCAGTGGGTAGATCATTGAGGCGCTTGGAGTGCAGTAATGGCCTCATGATGACGCTTCGCGATGGCATTTTGTTGCGCCATGAAGGCTTGTGCCATGGTCATAAGTTGGTTGAGCTGATCCGACGACTCGTCCATGTTGTGTTGGGCGGATGATAATGAACAGGTTACGGGTCGAATTGATTGCACCGAGGTGGCTGATTGGGAATGGCCATGAGAGTCGCGTCGTTTCCCAATAGTGACAACGAAGTAAACAGCAAGTGGGCGGTGCCCGAAATGCAAAGACAAAAATAATTAATTAATCAGATAATCGATTAAATAATGAAAAAATTGAATTGAAAAAAGGTAGGAGGGGATTGCTGGGTAGCTGATTTTGGTGAGCTCGAGAAAAGGAAAAGGCAAGGACGCGTGATACGTTCGTAACTGTTGGAGCTTTGATATGGGAACTGCTGCAGAGGAGGATTCATGCGCGTGAAGGGAGAGCGTGACAGACGCAGAGGATTCACGTCGGAATCTCGTGTGACCCGAAGAAGCATGCAGGCAGGGGACGGAGTTGTTGCGAACAGAGGGCGGAGACGCAACGATCGTTGTTGTCGATCAAGGCGGTGGCATGTGACCCCGACGGAAAGCGACGAAAGGGCATGAAGACCTCGCGGCGATCGCTGGATGGATATGAGTTCTCCTGCGGTTCCAAATGCCGACGTAGCAGAGGGCCGGGCCCTTGTAGCTGTTGCAGAAGATGACATATAGGGTTTTCAGTAGGTACAGGAGGAAGGGTTTCAATCATTTGCTGGAGATGGATGAAGAGTGAAGAAGATGCAGTTGAGTGGGATGTGGAGGAGGAAGGAGAATCAACCTCCCTATGATACCAAGTTGTTACGGGCCTACTCGGAGGAAGGGCTGGAGGCGAATATGACGACGGCGACAGAGGATACCGTGGAGCCAGAACCGCGGATGCCTAAGCGGGGCTTGTTCGTTAGAAGAAAGCTACCAATATCTCACAAACAAGAGGAAGGAAACAAATTAATTCTTTCATATCATTGATACCAATACTAGAGCTAAGGGTCCTTTAAATAGACGTACAACTGACTCTTAATGGAAATAAAACGACAGACTTGGAATGGAAATAAATAGGAAATCAACGACAAACTTGGAATGCGACTAAATAGGAAGACAACCTAAAGGCAATAAACAACAATATAATAATAATAAATAACATCATAATAAGGCTCATAGCACTCCCTTCCTCCAACTCTAAATTAGCCAACCACCCCTCATTCATCATATATGAGCAGACATCTTCGAATTCAAGCAGCCACCAACCTAATCCCTTGTAGACCCCCCTCCCCCTAAGGGGTCCTTTAAATAGATGTACAACTAACTCTTAATGGAAATAAAACGACATACTTGCAATGAAAATAAATAGGAAATCAGCGACAGACTTGGAATGCGACTAAATAGGAAGAAGACCTGAAGACAATAAACAACATATTAATAATAATAAATAACATCATAATAAGGCCCATAACACCACCCTTCCTCCAGCTCTAAACTAAGCCGACCACCCCTCATTCATCCTATAGGAGTGCTTGAACCGAACATTTCCCTGCCATTCCTTGGCATGCTGACCACCCAATGGCCTCTGGGCCACCTCTAGGGACCTACCTTCCCTGGCCCGCTCCAATAAATCTGGTTACAGCCTTGGCAGAACCTCCAAGGCCTTTCTCTGGCTGGCTGCACCCCAATTCAACCCCTATCTTCCTTTCCGAGCCCCATCCACCCACATACAGCCTAGCCCCACCTCCATACAGCACTATCACCCATCCCCTCCACAAAACAGCCACGTCCCACCTCCGACAGGCCCCGGACAGCAGCCGTTTTCTCTCCGGTTATCCGCCGCCACCTCTACAATCACCGAATATCCGCGCCTTCGCATAACACCCCTCACTCGTGAATTTCTTAGTTATATTGCTATTTATTTCTGTATTTTTGTACGGATTTGGACTCTTATATCATTATGGATGTTTGGCGTTGCTAGTATATTCGTTTGTGATTGATCACCATTGCAGGATCTTTGTCGATTGTGCGTATTAGCTTTGGGCTTTCCCAACGAAGGAAAATCTAATTTGCATGCCCTTAAAAATTTGCAATTGTTTGTGATAACTGCGTTCAATTATGCTGGATCATTATCTACATGCAAACATCATCCTATGTTAAACAGGAATTATTTCCTAGCACTACACTTGGGGTTGCATATTAGTGATTGCAAGAAGATCAAATGATAATGGGTTAATGAGCTGATGTTCAGTAAATGACCCACACCTAAAATGAGATTAATTTTGTGCATTCTGTCCACAACTTATGTGGCTCAATCAAATAAAGTGGGCATTATACCAACATCAATTTGGACACTGAAAATAAAGCAAATTCTATGTATAAGTGCTAATTAAATTTACAGGTGAAAACTTACGTGTCCCCAGTAATTGCGGCCTTGTGACAATCACTGCCCTTCCCCCCAAGTGCACCAGTTTCTATGTATTTTTTAGCATTATCCCACGCACCTCCGGCCGTGTTTAGGAAGAGAGCCATAAGAATGCCAGACACGGTCGCAAACATAAGCATAGATGCCACAACTTTAGCTCCAAGAAGTGGTTGACCAGTGACATGCCCCAACATCCGAAAAATGATCCCTGCAGAACAGCAGTTTGATTGGCTATAAAAATACAATGATAACAACTCCGAGTGTCTGACTGGCTTATACTGAATCTGTACTGATCACCAAGTGACTATTTTTCCATGATTATATACTAGTGGAGGGCACGGCCTACCCGCACACGAAACATTAAAACCTATCTGCGTCTGTGTGAATGGAGTTGGTAATAAATTTGTCTTAAAATGGACGAGGGGTAAAATGAGAAGAAACAAAGTATGACACCAAAACGGCTCCGGCGAGCGGGTGTGTCTACACACACGTGTGTGTGTGTGTAAGTATGACACACGCACATGTGTGTGTGCAGCTCCTCCGAGTGAGTGAGTGAGTGTGGCTCCTCCGTGTGTGTCTCCTCCGTTTGTGTGTGTGGCTCCTCCATGTGTGTGCGCGTGGCACCTCTGAGTGGGTGGGTGGGTGCACATGCCAACATATATAAAGGGTAAAAAAGTAATTTTCATTCATGTTAGAAAGATGCCAACAAATTAGTCCTACTAATTAGCATTACTTCATAAAAAGATCTTCAGAAAAGTAAAAGGGTATTAGTTCATTAAGTTCAACAGATTCTATATAAATCATCATTATGTAGAGCCAGAATAAATGACCCACCAATTGCAATAGGTGAAACAATTGCCAAAGCACCGGGTTTAATCATTTCCCGCAAAGATGCAGATGCCACGATTGAAACACAGCGGCCATAATCTGGTTTCTCTTTATATTCCTGGAACCAAAAAACTTCTGAAGATCAATAACCAATAGACATTATTAAAAAAAACTTGAAAGATAACCGTTACGCACCATAATGCCTGGCCTCTCAATAAATTGTCTCCGGACTTCATTAACAACCTCCTGAGCCGTTCTTCCAACAGCTGCGCAGGCCCAAGCACTGAACACAAATATTAGCATTGCGCCTAATAAACCACCAACAAAAACCTCAGGGATTGCAATGTCCACCTGAAAAAATGCACGATTTAGAAACAAATGTCAACCTAAAGGTAGAATTTGGTAGAAAAGATTAGAACTAGAATTTATAACCTGCTTAAAAGGTATGTGAGAAAATGCAGATACTTCATCCATATATGCGCTGAAAAGAAGGAAAGAAGCAAGAGCAGCAGACCCAATGGCAAAACCCTTTGTAGTAGCCTTGGTAGTGTTTCCCACGGCATCTAGCACATCTGTTATTTCTCTAACACTTTCTGGCTGCCATTATAATTTTGTCCCAAAACAAAATGAAAATCAAAACAATCAGATTTAAATGACGATCCTCAAGCCAAAAAACAACATGGTTAAACCTGACTCATGTAAGATTCCAGACTAAATACTATAAGGGGAAATGGTAATAGCAACCAGGTGAGGTTTTTCGTAATTTTTAAAACCTCAGAAAGAAGAGTATATCAATAATATTAAGAGAAACAACAATGGCGGGTTATCACGTACAAAAGTTGCTCAGAGCAAATTTTAATGGAATTTGATTTGCTCTGACTTGAAGTTGTTGCTCGGAAATTAATTAATTCAACCCGGAATCGGCTAGAAACATGATATACACACACAACAAATTTAGGTGTATATATAGAGTACTGGGACCTCCCCTCTAACTTTGTATAATTGCATGAACCTCCCCTCTATCTTTAAAAACTACCAAAACTTCCCCTCTATGTTTACATTGTTAACATGTACAAAACAAATCCTAGAGGGGTCTTCTAGGTTTTTTTTTGTAGTATATGTAAACAATGTAAACTTAGTGGGAGGTTTTGGTAATTTTGAAAGGGAGAGGGGATTCCTGTAACTACGCAAAGGTAGAGGGTATATACACACATATACATGCAGACATTATATACATACATACAATGTATATATACATATATATGTATATGTACATCAGTATATGAATATGTAAATTTGTATATGTATATGTACATACATACGCATATGTATATGTACATACGTACATGCATACATATATGTATATATATGTGTACATATATGTATGGATATATAAAAACAACCTTTGGTGAAATATTCATCATTCCAAGTTTACCCCTTTATTGTAACTTGTACAACTTTTTATAATATTGATGTTTTTTTTACAAAAGTATGTCATTATCCCCGCAATTTCTGTTGAGTTTTGTACACGGCGTGACAAAAAATGTTTACGGGGAGGACGAATCAAGAATGTACTATAGCGCCGGGGCACGGGGGAATCCCGTGCACAAACTGCTTGTATGTCTGTGTGTGTGTTAAAAACGTGGAGGGAGAGGGACGACCTCCAGTGTGGCAGGAATACCAGCGCCGCGAAAGGCCTACTAGTCACAAGCCGCCTGCTAGTGACACGCCGACAGAAAGTCATTAAGGCGCCAAGTATTTTGGGGAGGGATCGAGAATTGTCCCTTAAGGCGCCCAAATTTCTTAATACTCCAAAGATAACCCACGGGGCTATGTATTTTGGTTATATTTGGAGTATTAAGAAATTTGGGAGCCCTAAGGGACTATTCTCGATTCCTCCTTTCTCTCTTTCCTTCATTGCCTCTCTATACCCGACAACCGGATCTCTCTTCCAGTACAACTAACAAGTTGGTCCGACCTGCCTCACTTTCGGCCATGACCTCTATCGCCCGAAGTCGTCCCGTCGTCTTTCGTCGCATCCGCGGTCCTCCGTTCCGAAGTCCCCGCAGTCGTCTGACTTGTCTCGCTTCCAACGCATCTAATACTGCATCCAAAGTACCCGTTCTGCCCCCGACCACATCGGCTCCGACTTCAGCAGCCCATGCCGACCTCACCTCAAGTCAACAGATCTCCTTCCGAAGCACCAACGCCGTCCAGTTCCTCCTAGCTTCCCGACCCCATCCCGTCCGCCGCGACTTGTTGTGTGTCAAGCCCGATAGCGTCTAATTCGCCTTCCCTATCTTGTTCCACCATTTTTCCCACGTGCATGCCTCCACGGCTCTGATCTATGGCGTCCTCTGACATACCGGCGCCTCAATCTCCTATGGATCAGGTCATTTCCCGTCGCCTTGACGCTCATAAGGAGTCCATCATCTCTCTCCAAGCCCTAATGCTCAGGCTGGATCTAAGTTCGACGCCCTCCTGGCTGGCTGGACGACCAAGTGCTTCATCGACCTCCAACGTGGAGTCCCCATCACTTCTCAAGGCACATCCGGATATTCCCCGGGATCCCGTTCTGCTTCCGGAAGATTTTTTCCCTGCACTCTGCTCATTTGACGTCCTTCTTTCAACAGCACCAACCGCATGGGTTGGATTGCCTGCGCGGAGTAGTTCTTCGACGTTCATCAGATCCCGGAGTCACACAAGGTCAGCACGACTCTCATCGGCATGGAGGGCTCCACTCTCCATTGGATCCATTGGCTTTGTCAGTCCAAGCTCACTCTCTCCTAGACGGACCTTCAGCAAGACCTTATTCGTCGTTACGATGTTCGTTACTCAGGCTCCGTCTTGGAGCATCTTTGTGTCGTCCGCCAGACGAGGTCCTTCGACGACTACATCGACAAATTTATTGCCATAGCCACGCATGTGCCGGGTCTCCCTCCCGACCACCTCAATTTCTTCATCCATGGCTTACTAGCATATATCTGCGCCCACCTGCGCACCCACCACCAGTCTTCTATTGTCGAGGTCATGTACCTCGCCCGTTTGGGTGAAGCCGAATTCCAAGTCAGGCCGCTGGATACTGGCCGCCCACCCACGATGGCCCTTCCTCGTCAGGCCCCCATACCTACCCTCGTGCACCTACCACCACAGATGGAGGCCTACGACCTTCCCATCTGCCCAGGTCCACCACCACGCCCTCCCAGGCCCCATGCACACCCCTGACTGTCCAACCAGAAGTACCATGATCTTCGCACGAGAGGTTTGTGCTTCCGCTGCAAGCAGACGTAGTTTCCGACCCATGCCTGCCCACCAAAGAACCTCTAAGTCCTCATTGGTGAGGAGGAGCCCAAGATTACGCTCGCCGACTTTGAGGTCCTGGAGGTTGATGTTGATGTTGACGATCCTCCGCCCGCAGCCTTGCAAAGCCTTGACAATCCCCTATTTACCGTTGGCGGGATTTCTAGCCCACAGATGATGAAGCTCCACGTGAAACTTCGGGGATTCCAGTGGTCGTCATGGTTGGTAGTGGGGAGAGCCACAACTTCATTTCACAACGCATGGTGGATCAATTAGCGTTGTCGTTGACTCCCGTTCCACGCTTTTCTGTCTGTTTGGGGATGGTCGCCGTTGGGCGACTGTCGGCCTTTGCTCGGGACTAGCTCTCACAGTGAGCCCATGCCCCCTTCGGGCCGACTTCAACGCGTTTACACTGAGTGGTGTGGAAATTATCGTGGGGGTGGCAAGGCTCCGCACCCTGGGCGACGTCAGTATCAATTGCGATCACATGACAATGCGGTTCATCCAAGAGGGGGCGCCATTACTTTTGGCGGGCGATCCTACTCTCCTGTGCCAGTCCGTTTCCGAAAATAACAAACGTCGATTTGGTCGCATATTTGTAGCATGCAGTTGAGCGGGAGACCCACGACCGCCAACCCCCGGCTTTGCAGGCTATTCTGGACATTTTTTCGGGCGTCTTCGCCAACACAACCCGTATTTCACCGCCTCGTTCGACGGATCACCGCATCTCATTACAAGAGGGTGTGTCGTCTGTATATGTTCGTCCTTATCGTTACAGCCATGTGCAGAAGGACGAGATTGATACGCTTGTGGGCGACATGCTAGTTGCGGGTATAATCCGCCCCAACATTAGTGCATTTTCGAGCCCGGTTCTCCTGGTCTGCATGAAATACGGTAGTTGACGCTTCTGTGTGGACTACCAGGAACTCAACAAGGTCACTATCCCAGACAAATATCCAAATCCGGTCATACAGGATCTGCTGGACGAGCTACGACGGGCCCCTTACTTTTATAAGTTGGATCTCCGCTCTATCACCAGATTCGGATTCGGGAGGATATTCCAAAGACAGTGTTCCTAACGCATGAAGGCCACTACGAGTTCATCATCATGCCCCTTTGACTTGATGAATGCACACGCCACCTTTCAGGCGACCATGAATGATCTATTCTGATCGGCCCTGCGCAGGTACGTCTTGGTTTTCTTTGAAAACATTCTAGTTTACAGCTCCTCCTGGTAGGATCACCTCCACTATGTGCGGACGCCACTCGCCACCCTGCAGGAGCATGATTTTTGGTGAACCCCAAGAAGTGTACTTTTGGTCATACCGAAATTAGATGGGACACACGATTTCCACGCAGGGAGTCACAATGGACCCGGACAAGGTCCGGGCCATACTCCAGTGGCCCACACTCTGCTCTCTCTGCGACGTCCGAGGCTTTTTGGGCCTCACTGGGTACTACCGACGATTCATTAGGGATTATGGCAAAATTGTCAAACCCCACTACAGCATGCTAAAGAAATCCAATACCGGTGCATTCCAGTGGACACCAGAAGCAGCCACAACCTTCCAGGCCCTCCAGCGATCCCTCAACACCGCCCCAGTCTTGACTCTTCCAGATTTCTCCAAATCGTTAGTTATGGAGTGTGACGCCACAGGAACATGCGTCGGCGCGGTGTTGATACTAGCAGAGCAGTCCATTGTCTACTTCAGTCGTATGTTTACGACAACTATTCGGCCTCACTCCGCATATGAGTCTGAGCTTATGACGTTGGTCCTTGTTGTGCAGCACTGGCGTCCCTACCTGCTTGACCGACACGTCACGATCCGGACGGATAATCATAGCCTCTGATACCTACCGAATCAGAAATTGCCACTCTGACACAACAGGTCTGAGTTGCGAAACTATTGGGCTATGATTTTTCTATCAAATTCCGTGTCGGCTCCTCCAATCGCGTGACCGACTCTCTTTCTCGATAGATTGCTCATTTACTAGCTATTTCGGGACCCGTATGGGAGGACGCCTCCCTGGTCCAGCGCGAGGTTGTTGCTGACCCACTCATTCGACTGATTGTTGCGGCCTTACGGGCGGATGCCACAACCCGATCGTCGTTTAGAGCTCTTAGCTTCATCACAACTCATTTCACGCCTACTTACAGAGTTTCACTCGACTTCGTAGGGGGGCCACGTCAGTTCCTTCAGGACATACTGCCGCCTCGTGGTGTCTCTGTATTAACCCGACATGTTCCAACAGGTCAAAGAATTTGTGGTAGCCTGCTACCATGTCAGCGTGCCAAGTACGAGGCCACTTTTCTTGGGGTTCTATTTTAGCCACTTTTCTTGGGGTTCTACTTCAGCCACTCCCTATCCCGGTCCGGATATGGGAGGATATCTCCATGGATTTTATTTCGAAGTTCCCTCGCTCCAAGACGTGGGATTGCATACTAGTGTTCATGGATCTTCTATCCAAATACACCCACTTCCTTCCCCTCAGACACTCATTTACTGCACCAGTGGTTGCCGCAGCGTTCATTGACGGAGTGGTCTGTTTGCATGGGTTTCATCATTCCATTGTGAATGATCGCGACCCTTTATTCCTGATTTCCTTTTGGCAGTCGTTGTTCAAGATGCATGACACCCAGCTTCGTATGAGTGCAGTTTACCGTCACAGACGGACGGGCAGTCCAAGATAATGAATCGTTGCTTAGAGACATATCTACGATGTTTTGTCTGCGATCACCCGCGGGCATAGGCGGATTGGCTTTCCTGGGCAGAGTACTCGTACAATACCTCTTCCACACCAGTCCCGACACCACTTCGTTAGAGGCAGTTTATGGTAGACCTCACCATCCCTGGCGCGCATTCTTCCCAGCGAATGCGCCATGGGGCCCCTGTCTGATCTGCCGTGATCAGGACTCCATTCTTCTCCAGCTGCGTCATCACCTTCAGTGTGGGCAGAACCAGATGGTTGCATTTTCCAACCTCCACCATCGTAATGTCCAATTCACTAACGGAGATATCGTGTTAGTCAAGCTTCAGCCGCACCGCCAGATTTCGGTGACCCCGCAGACCCACTCCAAGCTAGGGGCCAAGTTCTACGCCCCGTTTGAGATTGTTGCACGGGTTGGTACTCAAGCGTATCGCCTCTGCCTTCCTCCCGACAGCCGCATCCACCAGGTGTTTCACAACTCTCAGTTAAAAATGGTTATTAGAGGCCATCCGGTCGAGGTGACTCTGCCACCGCTAGCTCACGGGCTCACCTTGACACTCTACCTCCCTCAGCTCGTCACAGACACACGTACTATCCGTCGAGAGGAGTCCTCGGTCAAGCAGGTCTTGGAGCACTGGCATAATCGTCCACCATCGGAGGGCCACATGGGTTGATCGGTCTGATTTCCGTGTTCAGTTTCCAGTCTTCTTCCTTGAGGACAAGACAAATTTTCCAGATGATAGCATTGTTACGGACACGAAGGAGGGAGAGGGACGACCTCCCGTGTGGCGGGTATACAAGCGTCGTGAAAGGCCCGCTAGTGACACGTCGGCGGAAAGTCATTAAGACAAGCGAATATTTCGGGGAATGAAATGTATCCTTTCTTGTTTTGTATTTGGACCGGGGGTGCTATATAAACCCACGGGGCTATGTATTTTGGTTATCTTTGGAACATTAAGAAATTTGGGAGCCCTAAGGAGCTATTCTTGATCCCTCCTTTCTCTCTTTCCCTCTCTATACCCGAGAGATGGATCTCTTTTCCGGTGTGTGTGTGTGTGTGTCAGGGTTTACCAAGCTTTAGATACAGATTAATACCTGCTGTGACATCTCAACAATTCCACCAGCATTGTCAGCAATTGGCCCAAACATGTCCATAGTGAGAACATAGGCTGCAGTGCTAAGCATTCCCATTGTCGCAACTGCTGTCCCAAAGAGTCCTCCAGTAGGGCTCCCAGTTTCATCCACCAGGCCAGATGTTTGCCCAAGCCAGTACGCCGATATAATGGCTAAGCTAATCACAATAACAGGAAGACCAGTTGATTCCAAACCAAGACTTACACCAGCAATTATATTTGTTCCATGCCCTGTAGCACTTGAAAGAGCCAGCGTTCGAACGGGCTCATATTTGTAATCTGTGTAATACTTGGAGATCCATACAAAAGCATATGCAGTTATAATGCCAACTAATCCGCATAATGCAAAGTTTAACCACGCGGAGGGCGCTTGTTCAGTGTAAAGAAGCCACCTGGTAGACTGGTAAATGAAACAACAAACATGCAATCCAAATGAATATTAAGTTTTGAAAGATGTATTAAACAAACTATATTGTTATATTAGCCACGGTAGAAATTATTTACCGCTCCGAAAGCTACAATGGCTAACAATATTGTGATAGAGTAGCCTTTCTGGAGAATCGCCATGGGGTCTTCAACCAGAATCTTAGATCCAACATCGCGTGTTCCTCGAATTGAGAGTATTCCGATGGAAGATACCACAAGGTCAAAAGAATGGACAACAAGAGGAAATAGGATAAACCCCGATGGATCTGTATTTTAAGAAGGAATTCATTGATTAAGAACAATTTTTTTCCAAATGTTAAAGAACTAGGATTGACTGTAGTTGATTTATTTATCCGTAGGATTTGCAGAACTAACTGGTGCATTAAATCAGAAATGAAAAATATTTTCAAACTTTGATTTGTAGTGCGAGAGAAAAGGATAAGAGTGTTCTTGTTTTTTGAATAAAGAGATTAGATAATAAGCATAGGTTTGCATGAAAAGAAAGATCCGAACAAGCAGACTTCCAAAACATAATCTAAACAAAAACACGCTGCAAAAGAAAAAATTAAGCAGGAGACATCTCTTACCTTCAATTTTGCACTGCTGTGCCATTGTTCCTCCAAGTATCATAGCGCTGATGATTTCCGCAGCTATGCTCTCAAACAGATCAGCTCCTCTGGCAGCACAATCGCCCACATTATCACCAACCTTGAGTCAAGGAGAAGTAGGATACAATCAATGCCATCGCCGCCCATCAACCACAAGGAATTTTAAGTAGGAATTTTTAGCATGATAAAGTAATTCACAAGTGCCGGACAATAAAGCAAACATTTCCGTGGTTTTAACATGCCAGACACAATTGTAATCTAAGCTGTCATTATTGATCTTTTGGTATTATTTTTATTCTTGTTCAGAGTATCTTCATTAACACAAGACCATACCAAGAAATAGTGTTGTGAATTAGCCTTCAGAAATCAGATTGGATTTTAGATTGGTTCGAGCTCAAATTTGAGGCAATGAGCTGACTAACAAGCTAAGCCTGCTAGAATAGGACTTCAAATCTAGTCGAGGTTGGATCAGATTGAACTAGCTCGAGATAATATTAAAATATATATACAGGAATGTCTGCATGTCTATATGTATTTTATAAGTGAATTAATGCATACACTCACTATGCATTTATTTTTATGGATCTATATACATGCATGACGGTATGAGTGTATGTATGTATGCTAAATTAAGCTTGTCTTTGGAGTTCAAATATCAATTGAAATCGCTGGATAACTTTTTTAGCTCAAATGGAAGTAAATGAGACAACCCTGGCTTTAATTCATATTGAATCAAGTCCTCGTATAACCACCATACTTAGCTAGGCTGAAGATAGGATTGACAAACCCAATAGCTTTTGGCTTACAAACACACACCCACAAAGAATGTTGAGAAAAAAAGATACGATGTGATCTACTACTTTATCTATCTCGTGAGGTGTACAGAAAGGAACTAAACCCTCAAAATTTCTAATTTGGATCATGCACACAGACCAAACCATCATACCATTGAAATCTGAAAAACAAGTATACGTTTTCCAATATTGAATAACATATGCTTAAGGTTTTATCAAGGTACAAAACTAAAGACTCGTGATTGCAGTATCAACTCAGCGATAACTTCCGGTATTTTCTCATAAAAAGACAGTGTGTTATGTATTCGCCCGAGCAGACCACCTCACATGAGCCAAGAGAGCATATGGGAGGGGTGTGAGCGTTTTGGGTATCTTTTGCGTATTGGATAGATGAGTTCTTTGGAGGACCCAACCACCGAGGGCTTGGCCAGAGCTTGTCCCTGGATTGTATCTGGTATGTTTTTATCGTTTAATGCAAGTTCTCTTCAAGTGCTCTCTCTCTCTCTCTCAATCCCCTTGAGGATTGTCTCATCTCTCATGTCATGTTATTCGTGAGCAATGTCATTATGTTTCTCTCTGTAACCTTAACAAATTCCTCGTCGGTAACAATAGTTCGACCTACTCTCTGCATGCCGCCTCTATAGTCACCGGGAACCATCCCCAAGATCAACAATACCTTCGTCCTCTGCACAAAAATCAAGGCCACCTACATTGTTATCATTGTCAAGCTCAAACACAAATGGACTAGATCTACTAGTTGCAATCTTGCCTTCTTTCAGATTGCTACCCCATGCGCCCACAGTCCCCAGCAAGGCTGCACCTTTTGTCATGCTGCAACACTTAGATGTTAAGCCCTCTGTTGCGATTGTCGGCAAGAAAACAATGTCGATCCACTACAAGTATTTGCTCCGGGAAGTTCTAGCCGTCCAGGAACTCCCAGTCATGCCGTCGGAAGCCACTGACAGCAGCATTAAGGATGTCGACGCACGAAACCATGCTCAGGCCTCTGTTCTCACCACCACTTCCCAGCCAGAACTACCATTAGCTTATTCGCTCTACCTTAGCATCCCCCGAACAGGGTCTTCCGGGCATCAATAAGAGATCTGACTGAAGTCGCATCCCAGCACCGGTGTCGTCCCCTGTACTCGAACTTCACTCTGCCTACCACTCGGTTTCAATCCACATTTGTCGTCTTTGTCCTAATATCCCTCTCATGGACCTCCCAATGTCATGTCCCCTTTCCTTGTCACTGCTCGGTTTAATGTCCTCGAACGTAGCAAAAACATGCACGCAGACAACAGCCAAACAAGAAACATCAAAGTTGTGGGATCTCTTACCCAAATTTCTTCTCTCAATAATTTTTCATTTTCCACAACCCCCTTGCAGCCATATCCCATCCTCCACCATGTGTCTTTGCTTTCCGGGGGTCCCAGTCGAGCTGCCTATTTGAAATTTTTGCCATAAAACCCTCCACCTCCTATTCCCACCTCTTTCTATCAAGCCTTACGATGCGCTCATTCTCATCTGTTGGACCCCACTAACTTCCGGCCACACCTCGCCATTTCATCTATCTACTTCACGGCTCATCAACTACGGCAAATGTTAGGCTACACCAATGACAGCGGCTTCTCATCCGGCTTACATATGCTTCCAAAATTATTAAAAATCCCGACAACCTTTAGGGACTCAACCTTGGGGGCATGGCCAATTTTCAAAGGCGGAATAGTGTTACGCATTCGCCCGAGCGGACCCCCTCGAATGAGCCATGATAGCGTATGTGGAAGTCGTCTTGAATGCCATGTGATATTATATATTTTGTAATTAATTAGTTATTATTCTTATTAATTGATTATTATTAATTAATAGATTAGATTAAGTATATTTATTAAAGTATTTTGTATTTTCTTATTGGGCATACCCTCACTCATCTATATAAGGGGGAGAGCTATGAATGTTTTTAATATCTTTTGGATCATTGGTCATTGGACTTAATTTTAGAAAGAAGTTCTTTGGACGATCCAGCTTCTGAGAGCATGACCAGAGCTTATCTCTGGATTGTATATTGTATATTTTATCATTTAATGCAAGTTCTCTTTGTGTGTTCTCTCTCTCGCAATTGCCTTGAGTGTTCTCTCATCTCTCCCAACATGTCATACATAAGCAATGTCACTATATTTCTCTCTGGAACCCTAGCAAATTCCCAATTGGTAACAGTTTGTCATGGGGAACCACATTAGATTCCCCCTCCGGGGAAAGTTGGAAACATAGTACAAGTTGATGTTTCCATAATGCACCACAACCAATAAGCAAAGCTATGCTAGGATATCACCCTTTAAATAGTGTGTTACACATTAACTCAATTGTGATGAAAAGTAGACAAATTATCTAGGTAATAAATTAGTTAGGAAGACACCTGCAAGTGATACTTCATTAATTAATGTAATTGTGATTAGAAGCAAGTGATGTCAATTTGCAAGCTAGATAGGAAGAGTGAGGAGGTACAAAGGTTTTTAGAGAAAATATATGTGCTTTGAAAAAAAATTACAATCACGGATTCTTATATTGATTATAAGAAAGTTAAAAAAACTACATCATTTGATGATTTATAATAAATTCAGTATCAATTAGAGAAATGAAATATATAGAATAGTTAAGACAAGAGATAAGAGAGTTAGCTAGAGACTTCGATCCGATTTGATGCAATAAAGGAGAAAATAGGTGGATCTTAACTGAAGATGAAGATAAAAAGGGAAACAAAAAAACTAGTTCTAGAAATTATTAAACGACAATTTTAAAGAATAAATTATTTTGGAAGAGCATAATGAACAAAATAATGAAGTATGATATAGATTGATCCAACAAACTGAAGTGAAATTAATTTTGATTGAAAAGAATGCATGAAAGGTAAAGTTTTAGATTCTGATGAGATATCTACTGAGATTTGGAAACTTAAACAAGATATTATTCAAAAGAGGCTGTTAAATGACTAGAGAAGAGGTATTTAGTACAAATATTTAAGAATAAAGGGGATTTCAGAATTTTGAAATTACAGAAGAATAAAACTTATGAATATGACAATGAAGTGACGAGGACGAGTTATGGAACATCGACTTAGAAAAAATATGTTACATTCAGTTGTCAGTGTGGCACACTTTTTTCGAACTTATCGTCTGCCTACATGGGATTCCAGAGGCTATAGTTTCCGACCAAGACACGGTTTTTTAGGCAAATTCTGGCACGAGTTATTCAACATCAGCGGGACCAAGCTGTCATTTTCCTCTACCCACCACCCCGCAGTAAAAGGCTAGACGAAGACTATCAACAAGACCATTGAGATGTAGTTGTGATGCCTTATGAGGAACACTCCAAACATGATAACACGCCCTATCATTCATTGTTGCAGACGACATCATTCAGGGTGATCTATGGTCGTGACCCGCCCCCATTCTACCATATGCATCATCAAGGGCAAGGTGGAGAGAGTTGATCAGCTTCTCTAGAACAGAGAGTGTTTTAACCGCAACATGAGAGCATCTCCACCGGGCTCAAAGAAGAATTAAGAAATACTATGATGGCAAACACATTGATGCATTTTGAGGTGCATTCCTAGATGTGGCTGAAGCTGAGACCACATAGGCATCTGACTATCGCGACGTGCACGAGCAACAAGCTCTCCCTGATATGCCACATGATCGTGCATTGGATCGAGTCATGCGACATGATGTGACGGAAGAAGGCGATGGAGACAGTCGCGGTTAATTATTCCCCCTCGATCCTCAATGGCAATTTATGTTGAGATAGAAGATTGGAGACTTTTCACGACATCCAAAGAGGGGGCATCAAGCATGATAGAGGAGCGGAGTGAGAAAAAGTCGTGGGCGAGGTATGCCCCGGGGAGGCCCGGCGGATTGGGAAGACAGTTGGACCAGCGCTATGCACATCGTTGAAGGCACGTTGGGAGAAAACTGCGCAGGTGGTTGTTGCAAAACAACGTCTCCAACCATTGTTGGATGTGTGCGTTTGCAGGAGCTGGCGGTTGTAGTCGTTGTTGGAGGGCAAGAATCGCTCGGGAGGAGGCTAGTATGTGGTCGGTTGGCGTGGGAGTAAGGGTTTGGCAAATGTGGAGAGTGGAGAGGGAACCTTAACCTAAAGATGTCAAATAATATTATTAATCTAAGCATACTAGGTTCATAAGACACCCCAGATATAGATACACAATTACAATGCTTAAAAATAGAAATGAAATAAAACGAGATCAAAAGCGTAAATAAAATAACAAAAATGACAAAGTCAAAATAATAACGAAATAACGCAATAAGTGCAGTGTATCTACGCCCTCCCATCATGGGATCTCATGTCATATACGCGCCATAAATTGCCTGTGACACGCTACTACGGGCCATTCCAAGTTCTTGAAAGGATGGGCCCAGTGGCTTACCGCTTAGCACTTCCAGTAGGTTCGAAAATGCAAGATTGTTACGCCCCCGTTACGCTTTGCAGGGCGTCATTATACTCGGCGCAAAGGAGCAACGAACAACGGGGCTGAACCTTCCGGTTCAGCCCCCACTCACTGAACCGGCCGGCTGGGGCTGAACCAAGTGGGTTCAGCCCCATTTGGAGGGGCCGGCCGGCCCCTCTCTTGCCCGGGTATTTATACCCGGGTGGCTCCATTGGGATGGTATGCAAGTATTATTCTACAAGGTATTTCTCCCTCCTTCCACTCTAACCCTAGTTTTCCCTTAATCCCTCATAGTTCTCTCTTCTTCCTTCTTCTTCCATAACATTTGGTATCAGAGGTGTTCTCTTCTCCGCCATGGTGACCACTCGCACTCAAGAGGAGTCCTCACGGCTTGAAACTTTGGAAGAGAATGTGGTTGGCTTGACGGATTCGATGGAGGCTATGGAAGGGCGGATGGTGACCCAGATGGAGGAGTTAAAGTCCCTGTTGAAGGGAAAATGATCGACGAGTACAGATCCCTCTGAATCCGGCCCCAACAGCGCGGACAACGCGCGATCTGGCCTGCCAGGGGACGGCGGGGTGCGGGGCGACGGGAACCAGGCCGGCGCAGGGTGGCAAGGCTCGGCGGCGGCGGGGCTGGGTCCGGCGGGCTCGGGTCCGCCGATTTCGGCATACGGAGGGGTCGGCGAACCCGGATCGAGCCGGGGACAGGGCCGGCAGGGCGGGGCGGAACCGACGGGGCTTCGACGTGGCTGGGAAGAGCCGGCTGGGCTCTGGCGACCTCCAGACCTAGCGGGACAGGGCCGGCAGGGCTGGGCGGAACCGACGGGGCTTCGACGTGGCTGGGAAGAGCCGACTGGGCTCCGGCGACCTCCAGACCTAGCGGGACAGCAAAGGGGGGGCTTCTCCCTCCTTCCCGTGGGTTTGGGCCGCCGGGCATGGCTGGATTTGGCCAAGCATGGGGCGGACAACCACAACCCCCTCCTTGGGGAAACGGTCAACACCAAGGATATGGAGGATTCGAGCCAGTGGATCCAGGAAGACGGGAAGGAGGTCATGGCGCACTACGTTTGGCTCCAGGGTTGACTCGCATGTACTTTCCGGAGTTCAGTGGTGGTGATGCCTTGGAATGGATTCAGAAGGCCGAATTATTTTTCCAGTATCAAGACGTGCCAGAAGGACAATGGGTGCAGTTGGCGTCCTTCCATTTGAAGGATGACGCTTTCCAATGGACGCAGTGGTTCCTGAGGGGACGCGAGCACATGTCGTGGGGGGAGTTTGTGGAAGGGTTTGCGGCCCGATTCGGACCATTGGAGTATGAGAACTTTGAAGCCCTTCTTCAGAAGCTTCGACAGAAAGGCTCGGTGATGGAGTACCGCACTGAGTTCGAAAAGTTGGCGAACCGGGTGCAGTGGCTGGAAAGGACACTTTTTAGTTGCTTCATATCAGGCCTCAAGGAGCATCTCCGTGATGAGGTGCAGGCGCTTATGCCTCGTTTGTTAAATCATGCTATCACTTTGGCACGTATCCAGGAGGAGAGGTTCAACAGGCAGCGGACACGTACTACGAGCAGGCCACCTGCGGCCCCAGTTACAGTAGCACGGCGGGAGCCGCCAACGGGCAGCAAGCCGACAGTGACTCGTCTGTCGTGGAATGAGCTCGCGGCCCGGAAGGAGAAGGGGCTATGTTTCAACTGCGACGAGAAGTTCATGCCTGGCCATAAATGCCAGAAAATACAAGTCTTCATGTTGCACGAGGATACGGGTGACGAGCCGGCTCCGGGGGAGGAGTTGGAGGTGGACTTGGATGAGACCGAGTTCGGGGTTTCCATACATGCTCTCGAAGGGTGCGCTCCTCCGCTTACCATGCGTCTGGTGGGCCGGATCGCCCAGGAGAAGCTTACAATCTTGGTGGACAGTGGGAGCACCCACAACTTTATTCATCCAGCAGTGGCTAAGCGCGTTGGGCATGTGATCGACAAGGGAGCTGCCTTTCATGTTATGGTGGCGGATGGTAGCAAACTGCAGTGCGAAGGGGTGATGAGGGGAGTGGAGCTGCGGATACACGGTTATGTGGGACGCACCGACGTCTATCTGTTACCCATTCGGGGCTCAGACATGGTGTTAGGGGTGCAGTGGTTGCGCCAGTTGCAGCGGGTAACATTCGAATGGGAGCATATGACGATGGAGTTCATTCATGGGAAGAAGCAGTTCTGTCTACGGGCTATCATATCTTCTCCTATCAAGGAGATCTCTCTTCGTAGCATGCAGCGATTGGGCGGCGAAGGACGGATGATGGCCGTCCTCCGGGAAGTTCAAGCAGACGACACCGCATCATCTGAGGTACAAGTTCAGTTACAGTCACTTCTGACAGACTATTCTGATGTTTTTCAGGAGCCGCGCACCTTGCCACCGCCCCGATTTCGGGATCATCACATTCCGCTCAAGGCGGGAGCCGAACCCACAAATATTCGTCCATATCGCTACCCTCATATTCAAAAGACGGAAATTGAGCGTAGTGTCCGCGAGATGCTGGAGGCAGGCATTATTTGGCCGAGTACAAGTTCCTTCTCGGCCCCCATCATTTTGGTCAAGAAGAAAGACGGTTCTTGGAGATTCTGTGTGGATTGCCGGGCTTTGAATAGTGCTACGGTAAAGGATAACTTTCCGATCCCTCACATCGAAGAGTTACTGGATGAGTTGCATGGCGCACACAGGTTTACCAAGCTCGATCTACGATCAGGTTACTATCAGATTCTGATGGCAGAGGAGGACGTTCATAAAACAGCATTTCGGACACATGAGGCCACTATGAGTTCTTAGTCATGCCCAATGGGGTGACGGGAGGACCCTCCACCTTTCAGGCCAACATGAACGAGATGTTTCGGGACTTCCTGCGGATCTTTGTATTGATCTTTTTTGATGACATCCTCATCTACATCGCCAATTGGGAGGACCATGTGGGCCATGTCGAACAGGTGTTGGGCCGACTTCGTCATCATCGGCTCTACGCCAAATGTTCCAAGTGCTCCTTCGGCCAGGAGGAGGTGGAGTACTTGGCCCATTTGGTCTCCGGCCAGGGGGTGCGGGCCGACCCGCGGAAGATTCAGGGCATGCAGTCTTGGCTGCGCCCTGTTACAGTTCGTGCATTGCGGGGTTTTCTTGGGCTTACAGGATATTACCGGCGGTTTGTCCGGGATTACGGGAAGATCGCTCGTCCTTTGACTCAGCTGCTGCAGAAGGATTCTTTCTCTTGGAGTGAGGAAGCTGAGGGGGCATTCCAGGCCCTCAAACAGGCCATGACTACCACTCCGGTTCTTGCTTTACCGGATTTCACCAAGGAGTTTATTCTGGAGACGGATGCGTCCGGCGTGGGCATTGGGGCGGTGTTGATGCAGGCGGGGCGGCCGTTGGCCTTCTACAACAAGGCTCTGGCTCCACGCACCTTGGATTTGTCCACCTATGAGAAGGAAATGTTGGCTATCATTCATGCGGTGGCTCTATGGCGGCCATATTTGTTGGGTCGGCACTTTACTATCCGTACTGACCACCAGAGCTTGAAGCACTTTCTGGAGCAACGGGTTTCCTCTCCTCTGCAGCAAAAGTGGGTTACTAAACTTCTTGGCTACGATTATGAGATTGTCTATCGCCGGGGTAAAAGAGAACGTGATAGCGGATGCTCTTTCCCGCATACCGGAGAGCACTCTCGCTCACATCTCGGGACCGTTGGTGGACTCCTTGGTGGATATTCAGGAGGAGGTCTTGAGGTCAGATTCCTTACGTCCCTTGGTGGAGGCTTTGCAGCGGGGCGAGACAGTGGCTGCTGGTTATCACTTGTGTAATGGCCGGCTATATTATCGGGGCCGGGTGGTTGTGCCCGCCGATTCAGCATGGAAGACGGTTATGATGCATGAGTTTCACTCTTCGCCGACTGGAAGGCACGCAAGGGTGCTCCGGACCCTGCAGAGGGCGCGAGCAAATGTTTTTTGGGCTGGTATGCGGCGGGACATACAGCAGTTTGTACAACAGTGTGACATCTGCCAGCGTCAGAAGTATGAGACTTCCTCTCCGGCTGGCTTACTGGTCCCCTTGGAGATTCCACAGCATATTTGGGACACGGTCTCCCTTGACTTCATTGATAGGCTGCCCAAGTCCAAGGGGAAGTCGGTGATATTGGTGGTGGTTGACAAACTTTCTAAGTACGGACACTTCCTAGCTCTCAGTCATCCGTATACCGGCGAGTCCATCGCCGCGCTCTTTGCTCGGGATATTGTTCGCTTACACGGCCTTCCTCGTGCCATCATTTCTGATCGGGACCCTACCTTCGTCAGTGGGTTCTGGAGGGAGCTTTACAGGCTGCAGGGTACTCGCCTACATTTCAGCACGGCGCACCATCCCCAGTCGGATGGCCAGACTGAAGTTCTCAACAGGGGGGTCGAGACATATCTTCGCTGCTTTGTCATGGATGAGCCGCGGAGTTGGCCTGACTGGTTACTTTGGGCCGAATATTGCTACAACACGTCCTATCACACCGCCAGCAGGATGACGCCGTTTGAGGTCGTTTACGGGCGGCCACCCCCGACGTTGGGTAGCTACGAGCCGGGCAGCACGGCTATCCCGGCAGTTGAGCGGGCTCTTCGTGATCGGGATCACATGTTGGTCACTCTTCGGGAGAATCTTCGCCTCGCGCAGGATCGCATGAAGACGCAGGCGGACAAGCACCGCACGGAACGGGAGTTCGCGGTGGGTGACGAAGTGTTTTTGAAGCTCCAGCCCTATCGGCAGTTGTCGGTTGCTCATCGTGGCAATCAGAAGTTGTCCCCTCGCTACTATGGTCCCTTTCGTGTGCTCAGAAGGGTGGGGCCGGTGGCTTATACTTTGGCCTTGCCAGAAGGCTCCCGTATTCATCCGACTTTCCATGTGTCCTTGCTCAAGCGGAAGGTGGGCCTTCATGTTCAGCCCAGCACTCTTCTACCCGATGCTACTTCTTCGGGTGAGTTACGCCCACTTCCGGAAGATGTCGTGACGCTTAGGTGGAAGCACCGGGGCACGGAATACCGCCCCGAACTCTTGATCAAATGGAAGAATCTCTCGTCAGCACATAACTCTTGGGTGGATTTCTTGGATTTCAAGGCGCCCTACCCCGACAACCACCTTGGGGACAAGTTGGTTCTTGATGGGGAGGGGAATGTTACGCCCCTGTTACGCTTTGCAGGGCGTCATTATACTCGGCGCAAAGGAGCAACGAACAACGGGGCTGAACCTTCGGGTTCAGCCCCCACTCACTGAACCGGCCGGCTGGGGCTGAACCAAGCTGGTTCAGCCCCATTTGGAGGGGCCGGCCGGCCGCTCTCTTGCCCGTGTATTTATACCCGGGTGGCTCCATTGAGATGGTATGCAAGTATTATTCTACAAGGTATTTCTCCCTCCTTCTTCCTCTCTAACCCTAGTTTTCCCTTAATCCCTCATAGTTCTCTCTTCTTCCTTCTTCTTCCATAACAAAGATGTTTTTCATGTTTCACGTCTAAAGGCATTCGTGGAGACTTGTGTGCTACCATTCTAGATCTACCTCCATTGATCAGCGAGCGACTCGTGCCTAGGCCAATATAAGTCATATGATATTGCCTCAATCGTGGCATATGCAAGGTTCTCATTCACTGGGGCAGACAACTTCATGAAGAGACTTGGGAGCCACTGGAAAATTTCAAAAAGGAGTACCCCAACTTCGAACTTGAGGGCAAGCTCGATCAGAAAGAGAGAAGTGATGTCACAGATGCATTCGTGGGGTGCTCTTATGGCAGGAGACAACGTGACAAGAGGACATAGACATGCCACGATCCTTATTTATCTACAACATTTATTTTATTTCCGCATATTCCATTATTTTATTTATGTCGCATTTGTTTCTGTTCAGGCTGGTCAAACCTATGTGTTGCGATTTATTTTCATACTTCTTTGTTTATACCATGGTTTGTTTGAAACAAGGGCGTGTGGAAATTAATCAAGTTATTTGGTATCATGATCGTTCCCACCGAAAATCCCCCTTCGTTCCCTCTTGTCGTGCAACTATAGCCAGCAACCCTAGGACGTCGATCGACACCTGTTATTTTCAAGCGACTAGGACGCAAGCAGCCTAATAGCAGTGTTGTTGCAACTCTATCCAACTGGCTTCTCCAATGCACGTGGCAGTCACCCAACGACACGCTCAACGGCAGCCCACTCTGTCATTTTCCATCCTCACTGTAAGCCACTGGCACCCCGTCCACGAAGCCACAACAAGGCTCCAAACCCTAGTTCATGATAGGTCAACCAGGGGGTTCAAGGGGATGCAAGTCATGCAACCAATCTAGACACCCAACTCCGTCCTCCGCCACATCTCATCCAGTAACCTGATCCTTCACACGGGCTTGTGGCAGTGACAATGAACCTTGATATTACAAATCCATTTATAAAGACAATCCCGCTAGCAATCAAATAGAAATGAAATGACCTGAACAAATTATGAGAGTAAAAAGAAATATATAGTAGGAAACTTGGAGGAACAATACTCCAGACTGTGATGCAATACAAGATATTCAATTTGGATTTTTAAAGTTGTCCTAAAAGTAGAATGGTAAAGTGGCAATACTAAAGCCAGGGCAACAGATTTTAAAACATAAAGAGTGATGTTCCTACTAGATCTGCAATGACAGCCGGATTTCGAGGATCATCTTCAGGTATGCCCTGTTCTACTTTACCAACGAGGTCAGCTCCAACATCTGCTGCTTTGGTGTAAATTCCCCCACCCAACTGGGCAAAAAGAGCGACGAAAGAAGCTCCAAAACCATATCCAACAAGGAGAAGAGGCACTGCAAAGACACATTAACATATTAATGTCCATAAACAAAGCAAATGAAGAGGTTTTTCAAAATTTTCAATAGAAAAAATGTACATGTTTCTCATGACTCATCCCATACAAAATTGAACAGTTATTACAATAATAAAATACAAGAAGCAAACACATCTGCATTACATATGGCCACTCCAATAACCTTAAAAATTTTCAATAGAAGTGTCGGGGAAACATTTCCGCAACCCTATGTTACTACACACAACACACAAGACCCAACGGAGAAACAAACGCCACGTAATAAATGATTAAATCGCACGCATATAATTTTAGCAAAAACAAAATTGTTTCTTTTAGACAAAGCAAGAATTGGCTTTCCTCCGTGTGTAGGGCCAAAACCAGAGCGCGCGGTGAATGATACCGGGAGGTGGAGACCAAAACCACAAAATATTCCAAAAGCAAACAATAACAATACTTTCAATCCAAGCATGAAATCACATAATCATATATTAATATTGAAGAAAACGCTCCATACAACAATAAAATAATACTCACGAAGTAAGGGGAGGTCGTAGCATGAAGATGCGGGAGGTGGAGGCAGTTGAATGGTGGCTGGAAAGTGGAATCGCTGCAGACTGCACTGAATTTCTGGTGCTGGCAGATTTTTGTGGTGGAGGGAGGGTTGTCTTGGACTTGCGGGAGGTGGACTATTTAAGAATCGTTGGGGGCATGACCTGCTGACGCAGGGTAGGCTGTGTGACGAGAGTGTGCCGACGCTAATGCAATCCTAAGTGAGCAATGCACAGTGGACCCAAGTAATTCCAGCCTAAATGATGCGTGGATAAATTTTACATTAACCCGGAAATACAAAATAACAATTATATTTATATAAGCTCAGCAAATAAATCACAAGATGAACTTGAAATTTCAAGTGAGTAAGTGGTGGAGGCCAGCCCAAATCAGGTCGACGTAAAAGTGCCCGACGCCGCACCCGCCCGGACCACTACCGGCCCTGAATTATTGCAGTTAATTTTGTTATTTTGAAATTTATTTTAGTTTGCGTTTTATTTTGCACGCCTGCGTGCGTAGCCATGTACTTGAAGTTATTGTATTTCCCATTATTATATATATATATATAATTAACTGAATATATATATATATATATATTTACTTCCTTTGTTTAATCAGACCTACAGCCGGTCCAACTTCCAGCGATTTCCGCATTTCTCGATCGGCCAGAAGACCCGCAGAAACGAGAATTTCCCGTCGTTGCGCTACTCCAGAAACTCCCGCACCCACGTAGGGCCTCCTCCAGGCGGTTACGACAACTCCAGACCACAACCGCCTACTCCACGAGGACGACCGGGTGAGATGGGGTCAGATTTCTGGTTCGAGCTCTCCAATGAAGATCTATAAAAGGGAGGGCTTGTATCAGGTATGGGGTTGGTCGGGTATGAGAATTTTTGGAGTTCTGGAAGGGGATTTATTAATTGCGTGCATACTGATGTGTTCTTGAGTCCTGTATAGAGTTGTGAATTGAAATTTCCAAGTCCTTTAGTTGGTTATCTCTGATTTCCCATTTGAAGAACTTCAGCGCCGTTTGCTTTCGATGGCAGGGAAGGTGAACAGTGTTTAGAAAGGGCTTCCCTGTTTACGTGTTAATTTCATCTGTTTAATATTGTTAATTATTGATGTTGGTTATGATGAGCAGTATTATGTCATTATGTTAAATGTATGTTGATTAGAGGAGAAATTGTGTTTCTTGTTGTGAATTCGTGGATCCACCTTGAGTGAAAGAGATTTTGTGGATCCACCTTGGGTGTAAGAGCGAGTGAGCTTAGGTTGTTTAGTTTGTGGCTTCCGTACATTAGCGAGCGTTAGAGATTCCGTGGAACCACTTAGTGTGAGAGGGAGCGAATTTTCTCCGTGGTGCTCGTGTGCGACTGCGGCCGACCTCGGAGCGGGAGATCGAAGGTGACGAGGAATTCCTCGTGGGATCGCCGTCGACTTCGATTGCGGAAAGACGCCTCTTTCCGTGGGTAACTTGTTCCTTTCTTTTTCTTTGTGTGTGTCTACATTTTCTCTTAGGTTATTAGATTCATCGTTGGATTTTCGCTCGGATTTTGTCAGCAAACGCTACGTCGAAAACTCCAAACGGAAACGTATTTGGAGTTCACGATTTCTGTTTGCTACAACAAGGGGAACGGAACCAAAGTTGCAAACTTCCTTTCCCGGATCTAGAATCGAATCATTTTTTAAGAAAATCCATTTTTAAAACAAAATAGTATTCTTGTGCTTTATAAAAATTTAGTTGCTCGATTTCTTAAAGTCGTGCGACGCCGCTCAAATTTCAACTTTTATTTGCATGCATTTAGGGTTTCCTAGAAATAGCCGACAGGCGCGCAAACCCTACGCGTCGTCCTGCATCAATTTGGTATCAAAGCTAGGTTCCGAAATTTTTCTAAGTTTCGAAATCCGCCCTGCGTAGAATAGGAACCCCGCATAACATTTAATTTTTCAAAAAACAAAAAAAAAGAGTTTTCATTTTATTTTTCTTTATATAGCATAATCATCAATTTTAATTGTGTGTTTGCATGCATCTGCGTAGTGGTAGGTTAGTGAGCATGAGTTCACCACATCACACTCCACCTGAACACCCTCAAGAGGTAAATTCTGAGATGCGTCGAGCTGAACGTGGCCAAGCGAGTCGTGTGAACGAAGGGACGGAACCACCCCCGTGGTTTCTACCTTTCGCCCACCAAATGGCAGCGTTAACCGAGAGTGTTTTTATCAAGTGAGAGAAGGGTTTGAAAACCTTAGTGTGAATAGTTTAGAAGTACCTCCTCGAGTTTCAATGTCGCCTCCAATTCGAGATGAGCATTCTGTTCGTCCACAGTACGAAGCCCCTCCACACTATGGAGAGAGGTCTACACTTAGGAGAAATCCTCTATTTAAGGAAGAGGGTCGAAATCCCATAGACAGGTTCGAGTTTGCGCGAGATCAGGGTGGGAATTTCCCAAGGAATTTTCTTGAACCCCAACGAGGACCTATTTTAGGCATGCGAGAAAATTATCAGGAGAGGCCACATTATGACGTAGCGAGAGAGGAGCGTCCTCGAGACCATCATCGGCCTATACCGGCCATGCATCGTGACGATCGCCCTAGAGATTGGCATCGACCGCCGCCCCCACGGCGTCGAGACTATCGTGATCCTTACGATGATGATTACGACTATCCTCCCCGGGATAGGCGACCGGATCTCACACGAGTGGTGAAACTTGATCCACCACTTTATGATGGTTCTATGGATCCCAAAGTCTTTTCAGATTGGGTTATTGATATTGAGACTTATTTTGACTGGTATCGTATGACGGAGGACCAAAAGGTTCAGTTCGCCAAAATGAGATTGACTGAGCGAGCGAAGATCTTTTGGATAGGCGAAGAGCGTAGTCTAGAGAGGAATGGACGCCCTCCCATTACACTTTGGCCCCACATGAAGGCCATATTAGAGGAGCAGTACATTCCCCAGCATTATCAGTCCCGTCTACGAGACGAGCTGACATCTTTACGTCAAGGGTCCAAATCAGTTTCTGATTATTTAGCTGAGATGAAGGATCTTATGATTAGGTGCAATGTAGTAGAACACTCACGTGACACATTATCCAAATTTAAGTGTGGGCTACGGTCTGAGATCCGAGATGAGTTGATTCGATATGGCCATTATTCTCTCCCTGAGATCATATCTATCGCCATCGATATCGAAGAGCACCAGAAGAGAACCTCCCGGTTCAAATCTCAACCTAAAACGAATACTTCTTACAAGAAAGAAGAACAGAAAGGTAAGGAGAGTGCGTCGAAGCCTACCTCGACCTACACCCGAGATCAGAATAGGAAGTCCCCCATGGGAACTGTGACCCCTTCACAGATCCGATGTTATGAGTGCCAGCAGATGGGCCATATTTCGAGGGATTGTCCCAAGAGGAAAGGCACGTTGGTTATTCATGAGGTGACTGAGGAGGATGAGCATGTAGAAGAAGTTGGAGTCGAGAGGGACTCACACGTTTTGAACGACGAAGTGTACGGTACGCCTAGTGATGAGGAGATAGATCCCGGCGTTCTAGTGGTGAGATGCATACTTTCTACACCACAAGAGTCAGCCGATTATTGGTGGACGAACATCTTCCAGGCCTACTTTAAGGCTGGGGAGAAAGTGTGTCGTTTAGTAGTGGATAGCGGGAGTTGTATGAATGTGATAGCTGAGACAGCTTTAGCCCGTATGGGGCTCACTGCTGAGCCGCACCCATCCCCATTTCAGATAGCTTGGGTTACCAAGACTACACTATCGGTGACTAGGAGATGTTTAGTGCCCATCACTATCGGAACGTACTCCGATAAGATATGGTGTGACGTTATGCCTATGGATGTGTGCCACGTATTACTTGGGCGACCCTGGTTATACGACCGGGATGTCACCATACATGGCAGGTCCAACACATGCTCCTTTCTACTGGACGGAAAGAGAGTAGTGTTGACCCCGGTGCGACCCAAAGCACCGCCATTCCGCGCGAGTAGTAGTGCGAAAGAATGTCTTCCTCCCACTGAAAGGAAGAAGACTCTTAGCATTATACGAGGTACTGAGTTCCATCGAGAGAGTTTTGACGGTGGATTTATGTATGCCTTAGTGGTTTTACAGACATCTGATTTATCAGAGGTATATAAGTCGACTCCTATACCTGCTAGGAGACTCTTAGAGGAGTTCCAGGACCTACACCCTGATGAGCTTCCGGCTGAGTTACCTCCCATGAGGTGTATTCAGCATGCGATAGATCTTGTTCCTGGAGCTTCCCTCCCTCATCTACCGCATTACCGATTGAATCATGCCGCCCACGAGGAGCTGCAGAAGCAGATTGGAGAGTTATTAGATAGAGGCTTTATTCGCCATAGCCTTAGCCCTTGTGCGGTGCCTGCCCTCCTTGCCCCGAAAAAGGATGGTACTTGGCGTATGTGCGTTGACAGTCGTGCTGTCAACAAGATCACAGTGAAATACCGATTCCGGATACCCCGACTGGACGATATGTTGGACATGTTGACTGGGGCTACGATCTTCTCTAAGATCGACCTTCGTAGTGGTTATCATCAGATCCGTATACGCGAGGGAGACGAGTGGAAGACCGCCTTCAAGTCGAAGGATGGACTTTATGAGTGGCTTGTGATGCCCTTTGGGTTGTCCAATGCCCCTAGTACTTTCGCTCGGATGATGGCCCATGTCTTCAGGCCTTACATTGGGAAGTTCGTAGTAGTTTATTTCGACGACATTTTGATATATAGTCAGACTGAGAGTGAGCATTTGACTCACCTATGTACTATTTTCGAGCTCCTGCGAGCCGAGCGACTATACATCAATTTGAAGAAATGCATTTTTATGGCTGAGTCTGTTATCTTTTTGGGATATATAGTGAGCTCCGCTGGCATCACTATGGACCCCGAAAAAGTTCGAGCGATTCGTGAGTGGCCTACACCCCAGAACATTCACGATGTCCGTAGTTTTCATGGGCTAGCCACCTTTTATCGTCGATTCATAAAGAACTTCAGTTCTATTATGGCACCAGTCACTGAGTGTACGAAGAAGGGAAATTTCAAGTGGACGTCATCGGCAGCTAGAGCCTTTGAGATCATCAAAGATAAGATATCCACTGCACCTGTTTTGAGACTCCCTGATTTTAGTCACGTGTTTGAGGTATCCTGCGATGCCTCTGGGGTTGGGATAGGAGGTGTACTTAGTCAAGAGGGTCACCCCGTTGGATTTTTTAGTGAAAAGCTTTCAGGCCCGAAGCTGAACTATTCCAACTACGAGCGCGAGTTCTATGCGATTGTGCAGACGTTGCGTCATTGGAGGCATTATCTATTGCCCAAGGAGTTTGTCCTCCACTCCGATCATCAGGCGTTGCGTTATATCAATTCGCAGCAAAAATTGAACCCTCGACAGGCTAAGTGGGTATCATATTTGCAGGAGTACACCTTCGTTCTCAAGCACTGTAAGGGAACGGAGAACCGGGTTGCCGACGCCCTTAGTCGAGTCACCCTCGTATTATCACAGATGCGCACTCAGGTGATAGGATTTGAGCGTATCAAAGATGACTATTCTAGTTGTCCCGATTTTAGCGGAATTTATGATGCGATACGCTCTGATCCCTTTCACGATGAGTCAGATTACCTCATTCGAGACGGATATTTGTTTCGTGGAATCCGTCTGTGTATTCCCCGCACCTCGTTGCGAAATTTCATTGTATGGGAATTACATGGCGGAGGCTTAGGTGGACACTTTGGACGAGATAAGACGATAGCCTTAGTAGAGGAGCGATTCTATTGGCCCGGGATGAAGCGGGTTATCGCACAGATTGTCAGTAGTTGCCGCACTTGTCAGGTAGCGAAGGGCAATAAACAACCCGCTGGATTATATACACCTTTACCGGTGCCCAGTAAACCTTGGGATGATGTTAGCATGGATTTTGTGCTTGGATTGCCGCGCACTTTTAGGAAGCACGATTCCATACTTGTAGTGGTCGATCGGTTTTCTAAAATGGCTTATTTCATTCCCTGCAACAAAACCGACGACGCCTCTCATATTGCCAGAATTTATTATAAGGAGGTTGTCGCGCACCGAGGGATACCTAAGACTATCGTTACTGATCGAGATGTCAAGTTCACCAGTTATTTTTGGAAGTCACTCTGGAGACTATTAGGTACTAAACTTCTATTTTCGACCGCCTATCATCCACAGACCGACGGTCAAACTGAGGTTGTTAATAGGAGTTTAGGAAATTTACTGCGCTGTTTGGTAGGAGATCACTAGGGGAATTGGGATCTAATTCTTCCTCACGCTCAATTGGCCTATAATAATTCGAAGAATAGATCTACGGGTTTATCTCCCAATGAGGTTGTTCATGGTCACACTGCACGAGTGCCGCTGGATTTAGCCCCACTACCACCCACTTTTAGGACTAGCCAGTTTGCACACGACTATGCATTGCATTTGCATGACTTGCATAAAGAAATTGAGCGGAAATTGCATAGTACTTATGATTTATACGCAACTCAAGCTAACAAGCATAAAAGAGCTATTAGTTTCAAAGTGGATGACTTGGTGATGGTTCGGCTAAATCCGGAACGGTTACCTTCGGGTACCGTAAAGAAGTTAGCTGACCGTAGAACTGGACCCTTTAGAGTGGTCAAGCGGATTGGGCAAAATGCGTATGAACTTGAGATGCCTTCCGTTTGGGGAGCAAATCCGGTTTTTAACGTAGCCGATCTGACTTTATTCCACGATTATCCACATGAGTCTTTAGATTTTCCATTGCTTTCTCCTCCATTTGATTCTTCTGGGTTGGTGAGTGCTAGTGAGGAGCCACATTCCGGACACACCGACACTCATTCAGTTACTGACACGCCATTTGCAGTTCGTCCGTTTCCCACTGACAATTTTCAGGATGAGCATGAGACACCAGGTGATTCTTTCATACCAGTTCCCAGAGCCGCTGACAGACTCCCGCGACAGATATTGGTTCCCGAGCAGATATTGGATGATGAGACAGTGACCACTACTGATGGTGGTTTTCAGAGATATTTGGTTCGTTGGCATGGCAGACCAGAGACCGAGACCAGCTGGGTCTTGGCCGAGGAGTTACAGCGTATGGATGCTGACCTTCTACAACACTACCGCTCGGAGCACTCACCAGTGATGAGTGATTTCGAGAGGGGGAGAGTTGGTGGAGGCCAGCCCAAATCAGGTCGACGTAAAAGTGCCCGACGCCGCACCCGCCCGGACCACTACCGGCCCTGAATTATTGCAGTTAATTTTGTTATTTTGAAATTTATTTTAGTTTGCGTTTTATTTTGCGCGCCTGCGTGCATAGCCATGTACTTGGAGTTATTGTATTTCCCATTATATATATATATATATAATTAACTGAATATATATATATATTTACTTCCTTTGTTTAATCAGACCTACAGCCGGTCCAACTTCCAGCGATTTCCGCATTTCTCGATCGGCCAGAAGACCCGCAGAAACGAGAATTTCCCGTCGTTGCGCTACTCCAGAAACTCCCGCACCCACGTAGGGCCTCCTCCAGGCGGTTACGACAACTCCCGACCACAACCGCCTACTCCACGAGGACGACCGGGTGAGATGGGGTCAGATTTCTGGTTCGAGCTCTCCAATGAAGATCTATAAAAGGGAGGGCTTGTATCAGGTATGGGGTTGGTCGGGTATGAGAATTTTTGGAGTTCTGGAAGGGGATTTATTAATTGCGTGCATACTGATGTGTTCTTGAGTCCTGTATAGAGTTTTGAATTGAAATTTCCAAGTCCTTTAGTTGGTTATCTCTGATTTCCCATTTGAAGAACTTCAGCACCGTTTGCTTTCGATGGCAGGGAAGGTGAACAGTGTTTAGAAAGGGCTTCCCTGTTTACGTGTTAATTTCATCTGTTTAATATTGTTAATTATTGATGTTGGTTATGATGAGCAGTATTATGTCATTATGTTAAATGTATGTTGATTAGAGGAGAAATTGTGTTTCTTGTTGTGAATTCGTGGATCCACCTTGAGTGAAAGAGATTTCGTGGATCCACCTTGGGTGTAAGAGCGAGTGAGCTTAGGTTGTTTAGTTTGTGGCTTCCGTACATTAGCGAGCGTTAGAGATTCCGTGGAACCACTTAGTGTGAGAGGGAGCGAATTTTCTCCGTGGTGCTCGTGTGCGACTGCGGCCGACCTCGGAGCGGGAGATCGAAGGTGACGAGGAATTCCTCGTGGGATCGCCGTCGACTTCGATTGCGGAAAGACGCCTCTTTCCGTGGGTAACTTGTTCCTTTCTTTTTCTTTGTGTATGTCTACATTTTCTCTTAGGTTATTAGATTCATCGTTGGATTTTCGCTCGGATTTTGTCAGCAAACGCTACGTCGAAAACTTCAAACGAAAACGTATTTGGAGTTCACGATTTCTGTTTGCTACAACAAGGGGAACGGAACGAAAGTTGCAAACTTCCTTTCCCGGATCTAGAATCGAATCATTTTTTAAGAAAATCCATTTTTAAAACAAAATAGTATTCTTGTGCTTTATAAAAATTTAGTTGCTCGATTTCTTAAAGTCGTGCGACGCCGCTCAAATTTCAACTTTTATTTGCATGCATTTAGGGTTTCCTAGAAATAGCCGACAGGCGCGCAAACCCTACGCGCCGTCCTGCATCAGTAAGCAAGGTAATATTCGATCGCACGAGGTGCTATCAGCTATGAACCTCCACGAATAGGCTTAATAAGATAAAAGGAAAATGCAAACTACGCTAAACAAGCCAAATTCCCAAACAAATATAAGGTGTTTTCCAATATATAATAATGAAATAAATAAACGCAGTAACAAAACAACTCACATAGCAATAGTGATCCGACGGCGATGGTAGGCGTGGCTCCACGAGACGAGTGCAATAGCTGTAATGGAAGGGAACTTTTAGATGGTTGTGGCGAGGGGGGATGTCATCCCTGGTACTAGACGGGAGGGCCGGGAATGGTGGGGCTGCTGCGTATGGGGGAGGCGGAACTAGATTGTGAATGTTGCGGCATAGCAGGTGGTTCCACGACAGTGGCAGGGCAAGGAGATGGGGAGGTTTCCGTCGGATAGGGGAGGAGAAGATGGGTGGTGGTGGAGTAGTGGTGTGCGGGAGGAGAGGCCCGAGAAAGTGGAGAAATACGGCGTGCGGTACTCACGATGGCATTAAACAAAGATAATCGAGAGACAAAGATAATACGATGGTGGAACTAGATTGTGAATGTTACAGTCGTATCGAGATCAATAATCATGAAATTGCATTAAACAAACAAAGATACAATCGAGAGACAAGCTCTCGCCAAGTATCCGGAGGTTGGGTCCTCCTTGACACTCCACTCTCCAAGAGAGTCAAAACCCAAGACTCCAAAAGGATGCCTAACTAAAGACACTACCACTCCTATATATAGGGGAGCGGGGAAATACAAAATACAATAATGCCCCTGGACTACATAGACTAATATCGGCGTGTGGCGGCCCGCATCGTATCAACACGCCTCGCTAGAAAAACGACCTTGTCCTCAATGTCGAGGGCCGAAAGGGTCGTCAGAAAGCATCAGCGGATCCAAATCCCCGAAGTCCGGATCATCATCTTCAGATCCCAGCAACACACATAGATTTCTGAGAGGGCAGACGTGGGTGGGCGAGAATGGTTGCTCGCAGCGAAAGCATGGGCCCTTGCGACGAAGCTTGATTTGTTGTTGGTAAGACAAACGATGGGGTCGTCAGGGTGCCAGTGGAAGCGGAGCTGGCGGCTGCGGAGGCGGGTACAGTAGCTGGGGCCCAGGTGGGGCAGAGAGTCCAAGCGGAAGAGGTGGCGGTAATGACCGCGGCTGTTGGGGCGGCCGGGTAGAGGAGGATGGTGGAGCTGGGTAGAGTTCCTCGTCGAGATACCTAGCCTGCTCCATTGCGCGGGAAAGAGTAGATGGGTTGTGGACCCGAAGGCGCGCACGGAGGTGGGGGTGCAGACCCGCCAAGAAATAGCCCAAGTAGTGGTCGGGGGCTAGGTCGGGGACGTGTGTAGCGACTGCGATGAATTCGTCGATGTAGGTGGCCATAGAGTCAGACTAGCGGACAAAGCTTAGGCGCTCAAAGGCATTACCCGCCTTGCAGTTGTCGTAGTGTCGGAGGAGTTCCTCCTTTAATGTGGGCCAGGGGAGGTTAGGTACATGTTGGCACATCCAATGCACCCAATGTAGCGCATAACCTTCCATATAGATAGTGGCGAGGGAGGCCATCTAGTTGGCAGGGGTGGACTGCAGGTCGAAGAACTACTCGGCGCGGGCGATCCACCCAAGAGGGTTGATACCATCGAACACCGGAATCTCAATCCGGCGGAGATGGGCTAGGGCAATGTCCGTCGCGGGGTGCAGAAACCCCATGTGGTCCGTGACGGTTTGAATTGGTGGCGGTGGAGGAGGGGCCGGAGGACGATTAATTGTCGTGGCTGTAAGCCCTCGGAGGAGGAGAGTGAGATCCGCAAGGTGGGCTTCGATGTGATCCATGCGCTGGGAGTCCGAAATGGCAGTGGTAGAGGTGTTCTCGTCGGCGTGGAGGGTCATGGCACGAGTCGTAGGCATGAAACAGCTATTGGGTGTAGGGGCGAGGAGCGCCGAACGGCGGTAATAGTTGTAGGAAGGCAGCCTGGCACGGCGGAAGGCGGCGAGGAGCGGACACTGGAAGGCCGCAGAAGCCGCGGGAGGGCCTCCGGAATGTGGGGAAGGAGAGGGAGAATGCGTTGGTGGAGGTGGGCGGCACTGTTCTCGCCGGAATCACCGATGGAAGCAGGAGGCGGCGCGGTCAAAAAAAACGCTGGAAGGGACTGCCGCTGGAAGGAACTGTCGCTGGAAGGAGCGACGCTGGGAGGAACTGTGGCTGGAGGCCGGAGCACAGCCACTGGAAGGGTCGGCGAAGGGGTCAAAGTCGGCGGTGTGGTCGGCGTGAAGGGCGAAGGCGGAGACGTCGGGATGAACTGTAGCGAAACTCCGTCTGGATCGCTGAGGCAGACGCGCGGCTCGGAACTCGCGGAAACCAAAGAAATGGAGTAGCGGGATCGGAAGCCGCACTCGCAATACTTCGAAAAGAGACGAGGCGGCGGATTAGGGATCAGTGGAACCCTAAACGAGGGCAGGTCGGACCAATTGATACGCTACAGTCGTATCGAGATCAATAATCATGAAATTGTAGTAAACAAAAAAAAAGATACAATCGAGAGACAAGCTCTCGCCAAGCATCCGGAGGTTGGGTCCTCCTTGACACTCCACTCTCCAAGAGAGCCAAAACCTAAGACTCCAAAAGGATGCCTAACTAAAGACACTATCACTCCTATATGTAGGGGAGTGGGAAAATACAAAATACAATAATGCCCCTGGGCTACATAGAAGAATATTGGCGTGTGGCGGCCAATGTAAGGGTGGATGAGGATTCATATGACCGGTAGCACCAAAATCCATTATCCAAGAGCCACCATACGTAAGGCAAGATATACTTTCCATCGAGGCAGAAAGGAACTGAAAGTGAATGCAGAGTAGAAATAATGTTCATGCCACAAAAAACGGTTATGGAGAGTTATGTGCCTAATAGAGTGTCGATACACCATGATGAGTTCCCCATTTTGACATAAAGCTCTGGGGAGGAAACAACAGAAATCTATGACCACAAAGTCGGAGAGAATGATCAACCTTGACGATAGAGGAAGTAGACACGAGTGATTCAGATGCAATGGATCTAAAGACAATGCAAAGAACGACCAGCGGAGAGCGCTAGGCTAAGCGAAAATCAGGTAGAAGTAGAACACTACAACGAACAAAGCTCGACATTGCAGGAGGCTGCATGGCTAAAGGTAGCAAATGACAATGGTAGGAAATAGAAACAATAGTTAGAACATTGGATGTAGAATCAAGAGGTTGTGGCGGCAATAAAGGAAGCTCGATGAACCTCAATAGTTGAAATAATCCCTTAATGCAATATGATGATGCTCGAAGATGAAGGAGATCATTGCGCTCAATGGAGATTTGTCCCCTTGGCCAATGGTCACATCAGTTGATGCATCGAACCAGAAGATCAGAGATTTGGGGGGCATGATCAATCTCTAATACCATGAGAGATTTGGGGGAGAAGAACTCAGTCAAACTATTCTTGGCATGAATAGCCTATTTACAAAAAAAGAGATCCTATATAAAGGCTATACAAACATTATGAACAAAAGAATATAAGGGTAATAAAATAAATACAACTAATACTTTCTATAGGATCAATACAACAATTTATTACATACATTCAATATATATTATGTATTTAAATTTTAGAGGAAATGCTGATATCTTCATATAATGCATAGGTTAAAAATGGAAAAATGCTAAAAACTAACAAAAGTAAACCATACAAGGAAACTTATACAGGCCTCCCAATCAACCTGAAAAAATAATTCCTTCGGTTATGTACGAGTAAACACGATCATCTAAAAAAGCAGGTTCAGTTGCACCACAATTCATATAAACTTTAAAAGTAGAAGAAATTAATTATAAGGGTTATATATTGAATGTAGCCATTCAATAAGTCAAAAAACGAAGTTAGTAAGTCTTGATTTTATGGGTATATAAGCCAGTGTTTACAAAGTAAACCTGTTTAATTTAACTAATTTGGGAAAACAGATTTATTCGAGTAACTTACAGTCTACAACCTTCATTGACCCAGGTGAATCAACCCCAAGCCACATGTAGAATGCAGAATAAAGGATTGCAACACCAATTACCGCCATGCCAACAACCACCATGGCTGATAGGCCACCAGCTCGAACAGCAATCTGCAAATAAAGTGGCGATGATAAACTGAAACTTGGGCATATTGAAGCCAAAAAATACACAACTAATACACCAAAACCACCTGCAAAGCCTCCCTAGCTGAACGCCTAGCAGCACTTGAGACTCGGACATTTGCGCGGACGGAAACCCACATCCCAACATATCCAGCAATTCCTGAACATAAAGCGCCTAGGAGAAAAGCAGCAACAGTAATGAATGCAGTTGTTGACCTAGAAATAGTAAGTTACCGATCATAGTCAATAAATGTGGAGATGTGACAGAATAATCTAAAAATAGAAAAATGCACAAACGATGGTGTAAAGAGAAGAAAACTTGCATGCTATTTAAGAGGGAAGTAGAGAAAGTTCAATTATCATACTTTCCTAGGCCAGATGATTCTTGCTGAGGAGTTGTACTGCGAAACAGATATATACCAAGAATAAGTAGTGCCAATACTACAGCCATGTTGGAAATAGTTCCATATTGAGTCCTAAAAAATCCTTCTGCCCCATCGCGTATGGCATCTGATATCTGAAGGGAAACATGATGCATATGTCCAATAAGGAATAGTGTTATAGCAGAGAAATCATACCGAGAAGAAATATCAAATTGAAAAGGCAAAATTGTGAAATTGGTCGCCAAGGTTAACCCATGTTTTGATAGGACTCTAACAAATTTTTTGTTTTAAATGATTCTATAATGTTTCTATTTTTTTTTAAATAGGTCCTATTTAACATTATGTCAATCAGATTTAATCTCGGTTACACTGACAGGAATTCTGATTGGACTCCTGATGCTCCGGGAGTTCATAAGAAACACACACAAAAACAAAAACATAGTGAAGGTAATCGGCTTCTCCCTCCTCCCCCCATACGAACAGACGCGGGTACGAGGACCACGCTTGTGATCACCTCTTGCCACCCCCACCTTTTCTTCTCCTCTCACAGGGCGACAGATCCTCCAGTCAGTGGAAAATTCCCTTAATGGATACAGTTACAAAATAAATAAAGCTCATGTATTTAGGCCCATAAGACATCTCTCCTCTAGCTCTTCCTTTAGTCCCACATCTTTAGTTTGTATTTAGCTCTCTCTCTCTCTTTCTATAAAGGAGACTCATTGTACAATGTAATGATTGATTTTTCATGAGAATAATAAAATACTGACTTTTTATTCTCAATTTGCACATGGGATCAGAGCTAGGTTCATCCTAAGTTATTTTTAGGTTGAGCTCTTGCTCCTGTCGCAGGCCTAAGACTAATTCCCTCTACGACCGCTTGCGCGATCTCACGGCCTTTCTCTGCTCGCACGCAGTCTGGCGGCCTCCTCCTTCGAGCCGACACCTCGGCCTTGCACCTCTGCGTTTCGCCTCTTCCCCCCTCCCCCTTCTCCTACTGGCATTATAGCCTTCTTCCGCGTGCTATTTAATTAATCGCGTGTTGTCGACTGTCCTCGACTTTGCTACTCCCTTCTCCATTTTGTATCCTTCCACACCTTCCTTCTCCCTCCCTCCTCGGGTCTTTGGATGTGCCTGCTTTGTTGGGTACTCTTGTACACAGAAAGGTTATGTGTGTCATTTTTGTACTACTGGGAAAACAATCACCTCTGCGGATGTTACCTTCTTTGAGGATCAACCGTTCTACTCAGCATCTCCTGAAGCTATATCTCACAATGCTCTCCCACGCCCGGCTGTTCCCACTCACACTTCTCCTCCCTTGCTTCTTACACCTCCTCTCGTGCTCCCTCCCTTACTCCCTACACCTCCTTCTGTGCTCCCACTCCTCCTCTACAAGTGTACACTCGCAATCGTACTCGGTCCGATCCCTTGCGACCATTGTAGTCTATTGATGTTGCTCCACAGACCATTGATCCGCCTACGGCTCCCTCTCAAACTGTGGTTTCTTCTACCACTCACCCTCTCTCTAATTATGTATCATTGCACCACCTCTCTTCTCCCCTGCGCAGGTTTGTGGCAGCTTTGTCCTCTATTTCCACCCCATCTTCTGTGCAGGAGGCTATTCAGCATCCGGGGTGGCGGGTGACAATGGATGAGGAAATGACAGCTCTCTGGGCCAATCACACATGGGACCTTATTCCTCTTCCTCTGGATCAACATACAGTGAGCTGCAAGTGGGTATTCACTGTGAAGCATCATCCGTATGAGACTCTTGACCGCCTCAAGGCTCGTCTTGTTGTCAGAGGTTTTACTCAACATGGCCTTGATTATGAAGAGACATTTTATCCGATGGCAAAACTCAACATTGTCTGTGTCCTACTCTCACTTGTCGTTCATCGTCATTGGTCGCTCCATCAACTTAACATTTAAAACGCCTTCCTTCACAACAATTTTGTGGAGACTGTTTACATGCAGCAACCTCCTGGTTATACAACCACGGGGGAGTCCCTTGTTTGTCATCTGAAGATATCTCTTTATGGCCTCAAACAGTCTCCACGGGCATGGTTTGAGAAATTTAGTAGGGTGGTTCGTGAGTTTGGCTTCAACAGAAACTCAGCAGACTTTTCCCTATTTATTGGACAACGTAAGTCTGGCACAGTAATTCTTCTAGTCTACGTTGATGACAATCTCGTCACTGGTGATGATCTTCCCGGCATCACCCAAATCAAACAACATCTTTCCTCGCACTTTCAAACTAAGGATTTGGAATCCGCTACTTCTTGGGAATTGAGGTAGCCCGACGACCTAATGGTCTTGGTCATGTCTCAGCGGTATTGTCTCGGTCTACTTCATGATGCAGGCTACTCTGGATGTAAGCCTGTGGATACAAATCATCAACTTCGTGCTCATGGTTCGAACTCTGATCAACTTCAACCTAATCCGGAGTATTATCGCCACCTTGTTGGGAAGCTAATCTAACTTACTGTCGCACGACCAGACATTTCTTTTGCGGTCGGTGTGGTCAGTCGCTTCATGCATACCCCTCAGGTCTCTCATCTTCAGGTCGTTGAGCGTATTTTTCGATACTTGAAGAATGCTTCAAAACAAGGATTGGTATACAAGCCTTCTACCTCTCTCTCTCTCTCATTGCATATTGTGTTGTTGATTATGTTGGGTCTCTGGACGATCGTCGGTCCACGAGTGGCTATTGCACATATTTTTGACGGGAACTTGGTTACTTGGCGAAGTAAGAAGCAAACTGTGGTTGCTCGGTCTTTAGCTGAAGCGGAGTATTGCTCCATGGTTGTTGTCGTCTCAGAACTTACATGGCTAGAGATTATTCTCAATGATTTAGGTGTTAAACTTCCATCCTCAGTTGTTTTCTTTTGCGATAGTCAAGCTGCTATTCATATCGCCGAGAACCATGTGTTTCATGAGCAAACGAAACACATCGAAGTTGATTGTCATTGTCCGGAAAAAATTTCAGCTTCGAAAACTGATTTTACGACATGTGCGGGCATTCTTTTCATGGCGTCAAGGTGTACCAAGGCGAGCGCCGGGCGCCTTGACGCTTAGGCGACAAGGTGGACGCCTAGGTGACAATAAGGCGAGCAAATGCATGGCGACAATTAATTTTTTTTTTTTAAACATATGAAGACTATAGACAGCGGTTATTATATAAACCGTTGTCTATAGTGACTGTCAGGGGACTATAGACAGCGGTTGTTATAATAACCGCTGTCTATAGTCCCCTGACAGTCACTATAGACAGCGATTATTATAATAACCGCTGTCTATAGTCCCCTGGCAGTCACTATAGACAACGCTTTATATAATAACCGTTGTCTATAGTCCCAGTTTTTTTTTAAACTCTGAAAGATAATTTACCAACATTGCCAATAGTCATTCAGCATTCAGCTACACAGGTTTTATTCATTAATACATCCAAAATAAACCAGGCAACCAGCATGAATCATTATTAATATAATTCACTTTTTAGTTTTTTATAAGTATCATGTCATGATGCCACACATTGAGGAATAGTGGCATGAACAATCACACATTGAGGAATATCAATTAATAAATATGTAAATTCAGAATCAAATAGAATCAATATATTCAGATTTCAGAATCAATATATATAATGACAATCACAACAATTTCACTCAATACCAAAATGTTATCATCATACACTGATACACACTAGCATTAATAATGTTTTTAGATCAAATAGAATAATCATCTAGTAAATCGTCATTGGCATTGCATGAGCTTAGTTGGTTTGAGGTACTCGTCATTTGCCCATAATTATCAACAATATTTTCATCATCATTTGCAACGCTAATATGATCTAGATCTTCATCCCCTTCAGCTATTAGTTCAAGATTAGCTGGAGCTCCACTTAGTAAATTTCGAGGCCCAGTCCCAATAGCTCTCTCTACAGCTTCCCATGTGAGATCATCATCATCATAAACTAAAGCTTCCTCTAGTTGGTTCATCATCCACTCACAACTCCAATCTAGCTCATCAAGCACTAAAGGGTTGTAATTTCTTCCATTTTCATGTCTTTCTTGGAATCGTGCTTGTAGACGACGATTACATTGGATGTATACAAGCTCATTAAGCCTTTGATGCTCCAATCTATTTCTTTTCTTTGTGTGAATCTGAATCAAGATAGTTGCAAACTTGTTATTTGTTAGTAGATAAAACAAGTTTAATTTATTAGACTCATGCCCGGGAATAATGTGGCCATCATCATTAACAGAAATAAAAAGGTTCTTCCCCTCTGCTCTAAGCTTATTCAATCTCATCATTTTAGTGAAGCCTCTTGTTGACTTTGATGAAGATTCTTTATCAGTCATTTTCCTGTAATAAGAAAACCCTAAAAAAACCCTAAACCATCCAAAAAACCTAAACAAAATTCATAAAAACAGCAATGATATTGAGGTACTACCAGTCTACCACACAATCAGTCAATCACACATATAAATAAAGAACTATAGAAGCAGTAGGAAGTAGGAAAATATGAAATGACCATTCAACTAGAAAATTATATGAGCAAGAAAAAAAAACGTAAAAACATACCAGAGGAAAATGTCGACTTGTCGAGGTAAAATCGCCTTTAGGGTTTTCGCACAGAGCAGCATCGATCTAGTGACGGTAAAAAGTAAAATGTCGAGGTAAAATCAATTGTTTATAGCCCTATAAACCGCTGTCTATTGTATGATTCCGTGCACAATAGACAGCGGTTTATATATAAACCGCTGTCTATTCGAGTATAGACAGCGGTTGTTACATAAACCGCTGTCTATTCTCCTTTTATTTTTAAAAAAAAGGCGGTCGTCGCCTTGTTTTCAATCGGGCGACTGGACGCCTAGGCGTCGCCATGATAAGAATGTGTGCGGGTGGCCGATCAAATCTCTGATATTTTTACTAAGGCCTAAGGATGCAAATTTGGCCCGAGCAAGGTTGCCCAGCCCGGGTTTGAGCCCGATTAGGCCCGGGCCTTAGGGGACTCATCAGACCCCCTTATTTGACCTGGGCCCAGGCCGGCCCAGGTCCCAAGCCCGCTGGCCATCTTAGTTGGGCGTTGCCCAACTGTAAAGCTAGGGAACGCCCAGCTTTAAATGTTGGGCAGCGCCCAACATTTAAATGTTGGGGGCTGCCCATCATTAAATGTTGGGTGTGGCCGACTAGCAATCCTACTGACAAACATCAGCAATTGTTATCGTTTGGTAGCAGTTTTAGGTCATTTGGGGGCCTGCTTGGGCCCGGTCTGATGGGCTCAGGCAGGCCCCCTTATTTTAGTGAGGCTCGGGCCCGGACTGGGCCCGATTTGAGCAGGGCCCAGACTGGGCCCGGTTTGAGCAGGGCCCGATAGCAAAAAAATCCCGGGCCCAAGGGGCCTGAGCCCGACAGGCCTTTTCCGCACCCCTGCTACGGCCTTGTTTCGCCAACCATATCAGCAATTCCTCTCCAAGCTTGGCGCCTACGACTTGTACACTCCAGCTTCCAGGGGAGTGTTACAAAATAAATAAAGCTCATGTATTTAAGCCCATAGGCCTCTCTCCTCTAGCTCTTCCTTTAGTCCCACAACTTTAGTTTGTATTTAGCTCTCTCTCTCTATAAAAGGAGACTCATTGTACAATGTAATGACTGATTTTTCATGATAATAATAAAATATTGATTTTTTATTCTCAATTTGCACATATACAAACAGACACGGGCCTACAACCACGCTCGCGATCACCTCCCGCCACTCCCACATTTTCCTCTCCTCTCACAGGGCAATGGATCCTTGTCGACGGCAAATCCCCAAGTGGACCACCATAGATTGTCCCCTAGATACTTTGGCTGCCACAAATCAACATTAAAACCTAAATTAATTAATTCAATATCGATTATAGATAGGTTTTTTAAAGGCAAAATAACTAGAGACATTAAGGACCACCTATTTAAAACAGGAATAAACTTTAAGGGCCAATCACACTGTTTTGCCAACTGAAATTAATGTTGTACTTTAAAAAAAACTTGCTATTAATAGCATAAAAGGTAATAAGAAAGGAGATACACAATCAGACAGCCCAGTAGTTTATTCTTAGTCAGAAAGTATCAGACAAAATTCATTTACTCCATGTTAAAGAATACAAATCAACATGCAAATGCCATTTTTTTTACTCAAGCTAAACATTGATCAATGTCATCAACATTAGACTTAATCCAAATATGTGGATCAGCATTATGAATCTGTTAAGAATCTACTAGGAAGAGAGGGAGAAAGCTAGATCTAGAGAGCTATGAGAGGAATTAGGGTTTGAAGAATACCTGATAGTTCTTGCATCCTCCTCCACAAGAGGATCCGGGTATATTTATACCCGGACCAAGGCCGGCTGGCCAAGGGGGCCGGCCGGCCCCAATTGGGGCTGAACCGGGTGGGTTCAGCCCCCCCCCCCCCCCCCCGAGGGCCGTCAATAGAAAGTGGGGGTCGCCTTCGGATCCGTCCGAGGGCGTAACATTTCCCACCCCTTCAAGATCCAGCTTGTCCGCAAGGTGGGAATTTGGTGGCTCCATCCGTTCCTTCAGACCGATCCAAGCCCTGTCACGCCCTTGTCCCCACAGCCGCTCCAAACAATAAAGAGAGTCCTCTGGCACCGGCGAGATTCTGACTCCATGCAGGCAATAGTCTGTCCCATTCTGAGAAAACTCCATAGTCAGCTTGTCCCAGTCCAGAGTGACCCGATCCAGATGTCGCAACCAGTGGGCCCCCAGAATCACATCGGACCCCCTGATAGGTAATAAATAGATATTCATCCTGTCGGCATAGCCCTGCACACGAAGCTCCACGTCCTGAAGCACCCCTTCACACGGCAACTCATGTCCACTTGCCACCATAACCTGGGAAGTGGCATCCTGGATGATCTCGCGCCCCAGCTTATGTGCTACCGCCGGGCTGATGAAGTTATGTGTACTCCCACTGTCAATCAAAATGGTCACTGACTGTGGGCCAATCCACCCCGTAATAGTCATAGTGGCCGGTGCGGGGTCTCCTTCCATGGTCAAGGTAGATACCCCGAACTCGATCGTATCCAGAACGTGCTCCTGTTCCCCTCCTTCTAGATCCGGCAGCTGATCTTCCTGCAACATGTAAACCTGGATCATCTGACATTTGTGACCTGGGGTAAATTTCTCGTCGCAGTTGAAGCACAATCCTTGTGCCTTTCTGGCTTGTAACTCGGTCCATGTCAACTTTTTTACCGTCGCCCGTTCGGTAGCTGTGTGATGCCTCTTTGTGTCAAGATGGGGAGTGGCGTTCCGCTTAGTGTCCCCCCTGGATTTCTGTCGATTGAGCCGCTCTTCCTGAATTCGGGCCAAACTGATAGCGTGGGTCAAACTGCGCGGCATATAAGCATGCACCTCATCCTTGATGTCGTCCGTCAAGCCGGAAATAAAACAACTCGTTAATGTCCGCTCGTTCCACTGGACCCTGTTGGCCAACCGTTCAAACTCTGTGCGGTACTCCATTACGGTCCCTTTCTGGCGCAGTTTTTGAAGAAGAGCCTCGAAGTCCTCATATGCAAGTGGAACAAAGCGGGCAGTGAATCCGTCGATAAACTCATGCCACGGCGCGTGATCCCGGCCCCGCAGAAACCACTGGGTCCACTGGTATGCGTCCTCCTCCAGGTGGAAGGATGCTAACTTAACCCACTGTGCTTCGGGTATCTCCTGATAACTGTAAAACAATTCTGCCTTTTGGACCCATTCGAGTGCATCGCCTCCTTTGAACTGGGGGTAGTTCATGCGTGTGATCTTTGGCGGCATATAGGCTCGTGGTAGTTGTTGCCCGGGTCCTCCGTACTCTTGCCCATGTCCAAGCGGTCGTCGTCGATCAGCGGCCACTTGCGGATACCCCCAATCCCCGCCATAGGGGTTTCCCAAGACTGGCGGCCTAAACTCCCATCTGCCCCCTCCTCTGCCCCCTTCGGCGGCGTGTCCTGGCGCTCTTGGAATGTGAAGGAGTCCATCCCGAGGTGGGTACCCCATCCCTCCAAGTCGTTGGTCGTCTTGGCGGTCTTCTCGGTAAGGGGGAAAATCGAAGACGGGCGCGGCGATTCCGCCCATCTGGGTTGCCTCGGACCAAACTTGTGGTTGTCGTGAGCCTCCTACCCTTCCACTGTCAATTCCGAGCCCCCCACTGAAGCTGGAGGACCGATCTCCGTGCCCCGGTGCTGGAGGAGGAGGGGGGGCTGGACTGCATTGGTCTCTTCCACGACCGCTTTTCCTTTAAGGTGTTGAATTAACATTTGTTTAATCTCATCCATGTGCGCCTCCAACTTGTCTTCTAATCGTGTTTCAGATGCCTGTAACTTTTCTTCAAGGGCGGTAACGGCGTCGGCTAGCCCCGTGTAATTCTCTTCGAGAGCTGCTAGCCGACTGGACTCTTCCTGGGTGCGAGTCACCATGGTGGAAAACTGGAGGCAGGAAACCCGGAGGCGTGCGTGCAAGCAACAGAAACTGGAGGCGGCGGTCTCTGGAGCAGTCGACCGCAGGAGCGGAAGCCAGAGTCGGATCGACGACAAAGCAGTCCGCCTGGACGGATCGACGACGAAGCAGCAAACCGTCGGCTGCTGGATGGATCGGCGAAGAAGCAGTCGTCGTGCGGACGAAACGACGGGATCGGAGCAGTCCGTCGAGGACGGCGAGGAAAAAAATTATAATGGAGGGAGGAGGGAACCTCTGATACCAAGTGTTAAGAATCTACTAGGAAGAGAGGGAGAAAGCTAGATCTAGAGAGCTATGAGAGGAATTAGGGTTTGAAGAATACCTGATAGTTCTTGCATCCTCCTCCACAAGAGGATCCGGGTATATTTATACCCGGACCAAGGCCGGCCGTCCAAGGGGGCCGGCCGGCCCCAATTGGGGCTGAACCGGGTGGGTTCAACCCCCCCCCCCCCCCCCCCCCCCGAGGGCCATCAATAGAAAGTGGGGGCTGAACCAGTTGGTTCAGCCCCGTTGTCGCCTTCGGATCCGTCCGAGAGCATAACAGAATCCTTGTACTCCATTCAATACCTCTTCTAATTAAATGAATTTCAACTCTATGTCAGGATTCTTGGTACTGATTCTAGTCATGTTCTTTTTGTAGCCCTTCTTATTCCTAATTCGTTCACAATCATTGTAACTATTATCCTAATTATGTCTTTTCCCCCCTTTGTTATACATGCAAACATGCACAAACCACCTCAGTCTGTTTTTCACAAGATTATAAACATCGGATGTCGGTCACATATCAGATGTGGGCCACATATCGGATGTGGGCCACATATCGGATGTGGGCCACATATCGGATGTTTGCGACATGTTGGACTGAGTTTTTAAATGTCGGATATTGGAAGTCGGAGAGATGTCGGGAATATTTTAAAATATTGAATTTTCACATCTCCTCAAAAAAACACTCAAGCCTTTATCCCACTATAGTGGGGTCGGCTATATGGATCCTTTGTCGCCATTGTGCCCTATCTTTAGTCATAATCTCACTAATGTCTACGTACATCATGTCTTTCCTTATAGTTCCATTCCAAATCTTTATTGGTTTACCCCTCCCCCGTTTAACATGCCTAGTGACTAAACAATCACAACGCCTAACATGTGCCTCTAATGGTCTCCTTTGTACGTGTCTGAACCATCTTAGTCGAGCTTCTTGTATCTTCTCTCCAATTGGTGTCACTCATGTCTTATCCCTGATACATTCATTCCTACTTTTATCCAGTCTCGTGTGTCCACACATCCACCTAAGCATTCTCATCTCTGCAACTCCCATTTTTTGCTCATGTACACAATTCACTGCCCAACACTCAGAACCATAGAGCATCACTGGTCTAATTGCAGTACGATAAAACTTGTTGTTACAGATCCACTCGGAGGTCGCCGGAAGAGTGGCCGGAGATGGAGACGACGGAGGCAGAGATACTACGGAGCCTTAACTGCGGCTGCCTAAGCGAGGCGTGCTCGAGAGAGAGCTTCCAAGATCTCTTTAGGGTTTGGGAAATATACTTTTCTTCATTCATACCGATACAAGACCCACTAGGTCCTTTAAATAGGACTTACAATCGACACCAAAAAGGAAAGAACACTAAAGGAAATAACGACAAACTTGGACACGCGACTAAAAAGGACACGACATAAATCATGCGTCATATAAGGACGCGGCTCTTATGCCATAATAAATGCATATATGGAAATAATAATAATAATAAAAATAAGACCCATAACATCTCTCCCGACCTTCAAAATGAGCTTGTCCTCAAGTTCGAGGGAGATCAATGGTGTCTGCGTCAGCCGACACCCTCATCATCAGAGTCCTCGACATGCAGATAGAAAAGCCGTTTGCACCTGTGGTCGCGAGTGTACTGTTCATCGCAGTTGAAACATAAGCCCCTGGCGCGCCGTTCCATCATCTCGTCCCGAGACAGTTTCCGAACTGGTGGGGATGGATGTCCCTCTGAATGACCTGGCCGAATGCCCGTGTCGGTGGGCAAATAGACCTCTTGTGCCAGTTGGAGGCGACGGTCACATATCCTAGTCAGACTCATAGCAGTCACTAAGTCTGGAGAAGCCTCAAATTCGACATCAAGTCGCAGGCGATCGCGAAGTCCGGCGGTAAAGATGCCGAAGAAGCAGTCGTCGTGCGGACGAAACGACGGGATCGGAGCAGTCCGTCGAGGACGGCGAGGAAAAAAATTATACGGGAGGGAGGAGGGAACCTCTGATACCAAGTGTTAAGAATCTACTAGGAAGAGAGGGAGAAAGCTAGATCTAGAGAGCTATGAGAGGAATTAGGGTTTGAAGAATACCTGATAGTTCTTGCATCCTCCTCCACAAGAGGATCCGGGTATATTTATACTCGGACCAAGGCCGGCCGGCCAAGGGGGCCGGCCGGCCCCAATTGGGGCTGAACCGGGTGGGTTCAGCCCCCCCCCCCCCCCCCCCGAGGGCCATCAATAGAAAGTGGGGGCTGAACCAGTTGGTTCAGCCCTGTTGTCGCCTTCGGATCCGTCCGAGGGCGTAACAGAATCCTTGTACTCCATTCAATACCTCTTCTAATTAAATGAATTTCAACTCTATGTCAGGATTCTTGGTACTGATTCTAGTCATGTTCTTTTTGTAGCCCTTCTTATTCCTAATTCGTTCACAATCATTGTAACTATTATCCTAATTATGTCTTTTCCCCCCTTTGTTATACATGCAAACATGCACAAACCACCTCAGTCTGTTTTTCACAAGATTATAAACATCGGATGTCGGTCACATATCGGATGTGGGCCACATATCGGATGTGGGCCACATATCGGATGTGGGCCACATATCGGATGTTTGCGACATGTTGGACTGAGTTTTTAAATGTCGGATATTGGAAGTCGGAGAGATGTCGGGAATATTTTAAAATATTGAATTTTCATATCTCCTCAAAAAAACACTCAAGCCTTTATCCCACTATAGTGGGGTCGGCTATATGGATCCTTTGTCGCCATTGTGCCCTATCTTTAGTCATAATCTCACTAATGTCTACGTACATCATGTCTTTCCTTATAGTTCCATTCCAAATCTTTATTGGTTTACCCCTCCCCCGTTTAACATGCCTAGTGACTAAACAATCACAACGCCTAACATGTGCCTCTAATGGTCTCCTTTGTACGTGTCTGAACCATCTTAGTCGAGCTTCTTGTATCTTCTCTCCAATTGGTGTCACTCATGTCTTATCCCTGATACATTCATTCCTACTTTTATCCAGTCTCGTGTGTCCACACATCCACCTAAGCATTCTCATCTCTGCAACTCCCATTTTTTGCTCATGTACACAATTCACTGCCCAACACTCAGAACCATAGAGCATCACTGGTCTAATTGCAGTACGATAAAACTTGTTGTTACAGACCCACTCGGAGGTCGCCGGAAGAGTGGCCGGAGATGGAGACGACGGAGGCAGAGATACTACGGAGCCTTAACTGCGGCTGCCTAAGCGAGGCGTGCTCGAGAGAGAGCTTCCAAGATCTCTTTAGGGTTTGGGAAATATACTTTTCTTCATTCGTACCGATACAAGACCCACTAGGTCCTTTAAATAGGACTTACAATCGACACCAAAAAGGAAAGAACACTAAAGGAAATAACGACAAACTTGGACACGCGACTAAAAAGGACACGACATAAATCACGCGTCATATAAGGACGCGGCTCTTATGCCATAATAAATGCATATATGGAAATAATAATAATAATAATAAAAATAAGACCCATAACATCTCTCCCGACCTTCAAAATGAGCTTGTCCTCAAGTTCGAGGGAGATCAATGGTGTCTGCGTCAGCCGACACCCTCATCATCAGAGTCCTCGACATGCAGATAGAAAAGCCGTTTGCACCTGTGGTCGCGAGTGTACTGTTCATCGCAGTTGAAACATAAGCCCCTGGCGCGCCGTTCCATCATCTCGTCCCGAGACAGTTTCCGGACTGGTGGGGATGGATGTCCCTCTGAATGACCTGGCCGAATGCCCGTGTCGGTGGGCAAATAGACCTCTTGTGTCAGTTGGAGGCGACGGTCACATATCCTAGCCAGACTCATAGCAGTCACTAAGTCTGGAGAAGCCTCAAATTCGACATCAAGTCGCAGGCGATCGCGAAGTCCGGCGGTAAAGATGCCGACCTGCATCTCTAGGGAAAGCGTGATGTGCGCCAGAAGAAGTTGAAATTGGTCCAGATAGTCGTCCACGGAGCCTGTCTGGCATAGTGTTGTGAGGGCACCAAGGGGGTTGCTGCGGATGGGAGGGCCGAAACGCATGTTGCAAAATCGCTTGAAGTCATTTCACGTTAGGCCCGGCTGATCAGTAAGTAGACGAGTGGCCCAAAGCAAAGCCGAGTCGAGAAGGTGGAAGGAGGCCAGAGGGAGCCGTTCAGCTGCCGGAGTTTGTTGATGACCAAAGAATTGTTCGCACCTGGTGAGCCAGCCCAAGGGATCAATTTTTCCATCGTATGTGGGGAACTCCAAACGGGTATAACGCGGCAGAATAGCAGTTTCAGGGCGTAAAAGGGTCTGCGGTGGCGGCTCATGGCGAATGAGTGGCGGTAGCGGAACTTGACTGCTGCTGGCGTGATCCGTGGGTGGGGTAGTAACCACTGGAGGTGTTGTTGTTAGTTCGTTAAGCTTGGTGGTGAGGGTTGACATGTCGTCCTGATGTCGTGCGTCCCGAAAGCGTGCCTCTACGTCTTGAAGGCGTGTATCCATGGTGGATATAACTGTGTGTAGCCGGTTCATAGCATCCAAGAAATCGGTCGAGTCTACCATAGTGTGGATGGAGGTAGCACGAGATAAGGAGCGGGTGACGAGACGGCTAGATTGCTCGGAGGCGGCTGTTTGGGAGGTGCCGCGAGATCCCCGTCGTCTTCCAATGATGGAGAAAAAAAAATACTCCCCCAGAATAATGCCCTTGATTGAAATTAATCCCTATGTGTTGTAAAGGAATTAAATTTACGTGCAGAAAGGGAAATAAAACCCCACGCACAGATTCTGACGGCGGTATTGATGGAGCGGCGCGGAATTGATGGAGGGGCGTCAGCTCGATCGCGGTTGATGGAGTAGCTGCAGATGTCGACGATGCGTGCGCCGAAGAGGAGGACCGCGGCTTTGATCGAGGTTGATGGTGTGACGTTGATGTCGACGATGCGTGCGTCGCTAGACATCGACTTTGATAGCAGTTGATGATGCGGCGCGGAGCGGTCGACGATGCCAAAGATGCGTGTGTCGGTGTGATCCAACGATGCATGCGCCAACGATGTGTGTGCCAACGATGTGTGCGCAGAATTGATGGAGGTGTGTCGGCGTGATCGCGCTTGAAGGAGTAGCTTCCATGATCGACCGCCCTGGCATGAATTCAAATTGGTTCTCCGAGATACTAATCTCTAGTCTTATTCTTCTTTCTATTACTCGTTCTCATAGTTTCATGGTATGACTCATTAATTTAATTCCTCTGTAATTGATATAATTATGTATATCTTATTTGTTCTTATACAAAGGTACCAAGATACTTTCTCTTCATTGGTCTGACATCCTCTCTGTCTTCAGTATTTTATTGAAGAAACATGTAAGCCACAAAATTCCTTCTTTCCCTAGGCATTTTCATACTTCGATAGGTATATCGTCTGACTCAACCGTCTTTCCATTTTTCATCTTCTTTAGAGCATTATTTACCTCTGATGCTTGAATTTTACGAAAAAATATTATATTCTTATACTCCTACGATTTACTTAACTCTTACAAGCTCAATTCATTGTCTTCAACTTCATTGTAAAATTGATCAAAGTATCTTTTTCATCGCTCTTTAATAGCCACATCATCTGTCAAAACAAAATCTGTTTCATCTTTTATGCATTTAACTTGGCTTAAATCCCTTGTCTTCCTCTCTCTAGCTCGAGCAATTATACATGTCACGCTCTCCATCGTTGGTATCCAGTCGCTTGTAAAATTCTTCATAAGCTTGAGTTCTTGATTTACTTACTGCATATTTAGCTTCTTTCTTGGCGACTTTATACCTTGCCAAATTTTCATCATTACTGCAAGCGTAGAGTGTTTTATACTGTCATCTTTGCCTTCATTTTGTCTTGCACTTCCTCTATCCGCCACCAAGATTCTTTATTTGGGGGCACACAACCTTTTGACTTTCCAAATACGTTCTTTCCACTTATCTTTAAATGTGAAGACAAAACTTCTCATGAGACACTAGGATTTTCATATCTAAATAAAAAACTACTTTTACTCATTCTAAATATAATATGTTCTAAAATTAAAAATTAGCATAATAAGTTTACGAACACTGAGTCATGTATATACCAAAATAAATTCAAAGAGTATCCAAAAGAAATTATTAGTAACACACAATAACTACTATTAACAAATACACATACATACATTGTAAAATATATTTAAAATTATACAATAATTTTATTTAGATAACATTAAGATTTATAACATATAAAAAAGATTTAAAAGCTAAATATTTTTTATTGATTATAGGTCTTTTCATACTTAACCAATTTATGTTAAAAATATAAAAAAAATCAACTAATAAATGTGTTTAAAGTTTTAATATTTTTGTAATTCGAAATAAAAAATATATGGTGAGAAATAATTAAAAAATTAATTATAAGAACAACATATATTAAAAGGAACGAAACAATAAGTCCAATCAATTTAAGTATATATAATATAATACATATAGCCATATAGGTGATTTAAACATATACTACAAGCATAATAGAAAATAAAATAGGAGACGATATATTCAAAAGTCGTGTCAGCCAATATATCTGTAAAAATTTGGATATGTCGGTCTATATTTTACAAAAGGACAATCTATTTTTAAGAAAACGACGTGTTGGCATTTAAAACAATGATTTTTAAATGCTGAACAACTAAATGCAAGCATATAACATGAAATCTCTTTTGAAGGGGGGAAATATTTATCTTTTTACTATGACTAATCTGACTCCAAGTCCGTCCATAATTGAACAGGATAGCCTCAAACAAGAACATAACTTTTGGAATAGATAATAGTAGTAACATGTTATAAGTTTCTAAAATGAAAATCTACGTTCTATTTCATAACTGAATATAAGTGGTTACAAATATACCGAATAACATGGCTTGAAACTAGCTGATAAGGTGATGGGGATCACAACACATAGACTTATAGCATAAACGGAGACGTCTATTTTGTGTGAATCGATGATCCGTGAATTTTTGTTATTTTTGTGTATTTTTCTAATTTTTATTTTGATGTATTTGATGGTCGTCATGATCGGAGAATCATGACCGTACATGATGACCCCTTGGTTTATAAGTAGGGATAGAGGGTTCATTTAGAGGTTTTGAAAGTTTGAGTGAAGAAGAAAATCCTCATTTTGATCACTCGATGACAAAGCCAGAATCTAAGTGCGAAGCTTGGAAGTATCCCTCCCCTCCCCTCTCCATTTAGCCGGCCATCCCCTTCCCCCTTTCCTCCATCTAGCCGGCCACCCCTTCCCCACCACCACTAGTCGGCCATCTTCCTCAACCCCCTCCCTCCACCACCTAAGGGCCACCCACCCCACCCTCTCCCAAATTCCACCTCCACCACCACTTATTTTCATTCAATTTCAATTTTTCGACGATCGCCAAAAACCTTCTTGCTCTGCGACCTCCCTCAAGCCACCACCACCTCCAGCGAACCCCTCCGGCCATACAGGGGCTGCAAATTCCCAAATCCAACCATGTTTTCCTTACCTACAGCCATTCCGGTTGCCTGGAACTCTCCCCACCCCTGCATACTTCTCGAGAGTGTTGCTTCCTGCACAATTTCCCTCCCAGTTCTATATTCTAGCATCATTTCCCCACCTTCCAGGCCATCCAGAAGCCACGGGTGGCTCCTACCAGCAGCTGTTATCCATTCCCTACCCTCCCCAATTCCTCCAGGATTCCATTCATTCCCTCAGCCACCCTCCAGCACACACCCAGCCCTTCACTCGGCCCCCATACATCCCATCCAGTGGCTGTTCCTATTACTCCAGCTCTGTCACAGTCCAGCCAGCATTCTGGGTTCTTCCCGGGGATTCATATCCAGCCTCATTTCCTCATTCCGGCCACCGGAGACTTCTCGGATACCCGCCAAGCTCATCTACTCCTCAGTTGTGTAAGTTTCTAAGTTGGGTGTCTTTTATTTCATGTTGAGTTAGTGATTATTTTCTAACTTCGCTTTATATATAAGTTTTGTTTCCACGCTGCTTGTGGCTAGTGTTGTATTCATTTTCTTGTTTGCTTAAGATTCGTCTACTCTCTCATTAACCAAGTTTTTTTTAATCAGCATCCTCTCTATCCCCTCTCTCCCACCAGCCAACCTCTATAACCCTCAAGCCTTTTCTCACTCTTTAAAGCCCAAACCGATCCTTTAGTTGGGGTGGTTAAACAGCAAAATCCCAAATCTCAAATATATCAAGTTATGGCAACGGGAAGATATCAGTTGCTATTCAATCATTTAAAAATACATACTTATTACACAAGGAGCACTGAGGAGCAATTAAAAGCTACAAGTATAAAATAGAAAATGTAATGAGATATATGTAGAACCTGTGACATTTCAGGAGGACCCTCATCTTTGGCTAAAACCCATCTTGTCAGATAAGCTGAGAAGATGAAGCCCACTATGCAAATAGAAAAGACAAAAACCACAATAGGTGAAGTATTAGCCCCAACATAAAACAGAGCTCCAAGGACCAGTAGTAGCAAGACGGCTAAGACCCGTGAATTAATCCTCATGAAAATTCGAAAAAGCTGAAAATCAAAACATATAATTCATTAGGAAGGAAAAACAGAATTTCTACGAACAACAGTTTCAGGTGGTTGGGAAAAAAGACTACAAACTTTGCAGATCTCTATCATATACGCATTCTATGATAGAAATGTATCACAGCACAGAATATTGTGAAATAATCAAATTAAAAAAACTCGTCATAAAATATGTTAAACAATCAAATTTAAAAAATCTCTTGCAGGTGCAATTAATGTTGCCAGAGAATACAGAACACCACTTAAATAATTTAAATCTCTAGGTTTTGATGGTTACTGTTTTTTTAGGAAATTCTTTTCTAAAAAATCATTTGTAAAATTTAACATGATTCTTGTATACAACACTTACAATTTTGGTCGGGTATAATGAAAGATATTAACTCCAATTATCTCATTCTACTGGACAATTTCATCATAGCATGGACAATTTTGGAGTACAATAAACTTAAGAAAACAAGCTTTATTTCCATAACATAAATTTAAGAAGGCTACACACAAGCTCAAGTATTACAATGTGGACAATGATCAGGAAATAGTTATTAGAGCTTCCAAAACAAATAAAAAAGTGGTTAACTTGTAAATTATGTAAATATTGTCAAAGGAAGGAACTAGGAAGGGGAGCAACCTGATTCACATAATTTGTATCAGCTATGGATACAGCACAATCACACTCAGTGAAGTTAATGTTTCTCTAAAAAATAGTTGAGGCAAGTTCTTTCTCAACATATTAAAAGAGGCTATATTGATGTCATGTGCCAATGTTTTGCAAGGAGCATGAAGAGGCAGTTTAGACCCTTACCTAACAAAGTTCGCTCTTTTAAATCGCAAAACGAAAAATAACCAATTATCTCATTCTACTTTATATGCAATTTCATTCAAAACCATGAATAAAGCTCATCTTATTTCTTGCAAAACATTAATGATGTAATCGTGTGGAGATTCATAATATTTAGTCATCGTAATGATGTTTCTTAGAACAATATATGTTGATAAAAGAATGTTTTTAATTTGCCTAATTTCCAAGCTTTAAAGGGTAATAATTTGAACAAAACCTACACTAATCATATGTACGATAGATTATTGGAGCATTGTTATATAGGGAAGAACCTAATTTCATATGGACAATTAGTTCTCTTGAGCTGACAATGTGTATGGTTAAGTGATTGGGTGGATGATTGTCTTCCAAAACACTTCATCTCATATAGGAAATTGTCTTCAAGAACACTTCCTTCTAGGGGCAATCATACTCTATGATAGTGCATATTATATATATATATATATATATATATTTTAAACCATATATTTAGCTATTAACCATGAAAATTTAGCTTGCCTTCATGCATTTAAGGTCTTCATTTACACATTTTTATAATTTTGGATCGAATGAAGGCATCAAAACAATAATGGAGCATATGTCAAGCTTAGGAGTTGATTTGGAGTCATTCCCATGAAAAAAACAGGTACACACCATATACCAAGGGCATGTAACAGCCAATTTCATTAAGGAGCTCATTTGTCACGTTGTAGAGTCAACTGCTATAGTTTCTGAAGTGCGCGCCCAGTTTACACGCAATGTAACCTGGGCGTGTAAGCCTAATTTATGACAAAACGACTCTCATTCAATTCCAGAACGCTTCTCGGGTTAAATTTGGCAGTTTTTCCAAAACCACGCCCCAATTACACGGTAACCAGGGCGTGTAAACAAAATTGCTGCTATAAACGAAGGATCATCCCAGGAGTTCAGCATCCAATTTTCAGCACAATAATCTATATTTTACTTATTGTCTTTTTCTATTTTAGTTTACTTTTAGAGAGAGAGGGAGAGAAAGAAGGCTTGTCATGTTGAAGTGTTCTTAGAATTTGTAAGTCTTTCCTTTTAATTGTTTAGATCACATGTTTACTAATATTCTCTTATATCATTCTTTCATCAAGATAAGTAGCTAAATTTCTATTAGTACTTGATCATGATGAACTCTTGAATGAAATATTCTATGTAACTTTCTTTTGTTATTATATGCTTTTTGAATAGAAATCTTCGGTTTACCTTGGATTCATAATTGTCTTGATTACATATTTCTGGTGTACGTTTACCATCTAAGATCCGTATTTTAGTAGGTCGAGAGATCCGTGAATATGAGGAGATCACTCATTGGTAAAAAGAGTTGCATGCACACCTAGAGATAGGATAATCTTCTGAATTGGAGTCAAATCTAATAGAGTGGTTCACAAAATATAAAACAAGCTTAAGAGTTTCAATTAGAAAGATATTTCAATCAATCAGCCTGAGGTTAGTTGATAGTTATTCCCGAGAGGAAAATTATCATGGTGTAGGAACCTCCATGGTCAAGATATTTTATTAAAACACTTATGATACAAATTGAGTTTATTTAATTTTATTTTAGAGAGATTATAGATCATGTACTATCTTCAATCTCTTATTCTCTCTTCATTATATTTTTCCGAAAGGCCTTTACTTTTAAAATACCAAAATCTAATATTTAGATAAAACAATAGCAACCAAGTGAGTAGAAGTACTCAACAAACCCGTGGAATACGATACATGATATTATCTTTGTATAACCCGTAATTCGTCGAGATCAGAAATGCACGAGGACAACACAGAAGACCTCCCCCACCTGGGCGAGTACAGAAGACCTCCCCCACCTGGGCGAGTACAGAAGACCTCCCCACCTGGGCGAGTACAGAAGACCTCCCCCACCTGGGCGAGTACAGAAGACCTCCCCACCTGGGCGAGTACAGAAGACCTCCCCCACCTGGGCGAGTACAGAAGACCTCCCCCACCTGGGCGAGTACAGAAGACCTCCCCCACCTGGGCGAGTACAGAAGACCTCCCCCATCTGGGCGAGTACAGAAGACCTCCCCCACCTGGGCGAGTACAGAAGACTTCCCCCACCTGGGCGAGTACAGAAGACCTCCCCCACCTGGGCGAGTACAGAAGACCTCCCCCACCTAGGGAGAGTACAGACTTTCATCCCGTAAAAAGGCGGCTACGGCTATCCGCGGCCCATTTCAGAAGGAGGGAGCGGCTATCCGCAGCACATTTAATACTCAGGGGTGCTTTGGTAAAACTCATGAATACTTTCATATGATTTGCAAGCAGTACTGACTTTGACGTTTTGACCGCGATGACAACCGTCATAGAGGGATCCATATGATATGGTCATGGTAGAGTGTATATTACGCAAGTCCATACCCGTGGAGGATTCTCCATAATTCCGCGAGTTCAACTCGCGAGGTCATCGCTTCATCAGCTGAATCGAACGTCCACTTGAGTGCTGACTCTCTTTGCCCGTGCACTAGTTACTAGGGGAGATAATGAAACTACATTTTGAGGTACTCTAATGAGTTGAAATCCTCGAGCAGAGTGTTGCCGTAGTCTGAGTCACTGCACGAGCTCCTCTCCTGCACACCGACTACTTGCCCCCTCGAGTGAGTTCTATGTCCTCGAGCAGAGTGTTGTCGTAGACCAGGTCACTACACGAGCTCCTCTCCTGCATACCGGCTACTTGCCCCCTCGAGTGAGTTCTATGTCCTCGAGCAGAGTGTTGTCGTAGTCCAGGTCATTGCACGAGCTCCTCTCCTGCACACCAACTACTTGCCCCCTCGAGTGAGTTGATGTCCTCGAGCAGAGTGTTGTCGTAGTCCAGGTCACTGCACGAGCTCCTCTCCTGCACACCGGCTACTTGCCCCCTCGAGCGAGTTCTATGTCCTCGAGCAGAGTGTTGTCGTAGTCCAGGTCACTGCACGAGCTCCTCTCCTGCACACCAACTACTTGCCCCTTTGAGTGAGTTGATGTCCTCGAGCAGAGTGTTGTCGTAATCCAGGTCACTGCACGAGCTCCTCTCCTGCACACCAGCTACTTGCCCCCTCGAGTGAGTTCTATGTCCTCGAGCAGAGTGTTGTTGTAGACCAGGTCACTGCACGAGCTCCTCTCCTGCATACCGGCTACTTGCCCCCTCGAGTGAGTTCTATGTCCTCGAGCAGAGTGTTGTCGTAGTCCAGGTCACTGCACGAGTTCCTCTCCTGCACACCGGCTACTTGCCCCCTCGAGTGAGTTCTATGTCCTCGAGCAGAGTGTTATCGTAGTCCAGGTCACTGCACGAGCTCCTCTCCTGCATACCGGCTACTTGCCCCCTCGAGTGAGTTATATGTCCTCGAGCAGAGTGTTGTCGTAGTCCAGGTCACTGCACGAGCTCCTCTCCTGCACACCGACTACTTGCCCCCTCGAGTGAGTTGATGTCCTCGAGCAGAGTGTTGTCGTAGTCCAGGTCACTGCACGAGCTCCTCTCCTGCACACCGACTACTTGCCCCCTCGAGTGAGTTGATGTCCTCGAGTAGAGAGTTGCCACCTAGTCGACGCTAGGAGCCCAAAATGTTTGGCACCTCCTCCAGTTGAGCCTCGCTCCTGGAGGGTGTCGACTCTTCTCCACCTCCAGTTGAGCCTCGCTCCTGGAGGGTGTCAACTCTTCTCCACCCCCAGTTGAGCTCGCTCGTCTAGCGAATGGCCTGGAGGGTGTCGACTCTTCTTCACCTCCAGTTGAGCCTCGCTCCTGGAGGGTGTCTAATCTTCTCCACCTCCAGTTGAGCCTCGTTCCTGGAGGGTGTCGACTCTTCTCCACCTCCAGTTGAGCCTCGCTCCTGGAGGGTGTCTAATCTTCTCCACCTCCAGTTGAGCCTCGCTCCTGAAGGGTGTGTCTAATCTTCTCCACCTCCAGTTGAGCCTCGCTCCTGGAGGGTGTCGACTCTTCTCCACCTCCAGTTGAGCCTCGCTCCTGTAGGGTGTTTAATATTCTCCACCTCCAGTTGAGCCTCGCTCCTGGAGGGTGTCGACTCTTCTCCACCTCCAGTTGAGCCTCGCTCCTGGAGGGTGTCGACTCTTCTCCACCTCCAGTTGAGCCTCGCTCCTGGAGGGTGTCTAATCTTCTCCACCTCCAGTTGAGCATCGCTCCTGGAGGGTGTCGACTCTTCTCCACCTCCAGTTGAGCCTCGCTCCTAGAGGGTGCCTAATCTTCTCCACCTCCAGTTGAGCCTCGCTCCTGGAGGATGTCGACTCTTCTCCACCTCCAGTTGAGCCTCGCTCCTGGAGGGTATCGACTCTTCTCCACCTCCAGTTGAGCCTCGCTCCTGGAGGGTGTCTAATCTTCTCCACCTCCAGTTGAGCCTCGCTCCTGGAGGGTGTCGACTCTTCTCCACCTCTAGTTGAGCCTCGCTCCTAGAGGGTGTCTAATCTTCTCCACCTCCAGTTGAGCCTCGCTCCTGGAGGGTGTCGACTCTTCTCCACCCCCAGTTGAGCTCGCTCGTCTAGCGAATGGCCTGGAGGGTGTCGAATCTTCTCCACCTCCAGTTGAGCCTCGCTCCTGGAGGGTGTCTAATCTTCTCCACCTCCAGTTGAGCCTCGCTCCTGGAGGGTGTCAACTCTTCTCCACCCCAGTTGAGCTCGCTCGTCTAGCGGATGGCCTGGAGGGTGTCGAATCTTCTCCACCTCCAGTTGAGCCTCGCTCCTGGAGGGTGTCTAATCTTCTCCACCTCCAGTTGAGCCACGCTCTTGGAGGGTGTCAACTCTTCTCCACCTCCAGTTGAGCCTCGCTCCTGGAGGGTGTCTAATCTTCTCCACCTCCAGTTGAGCCTCGCTCCTGGAGGGTGTCTAATCTTCTTCACCTCCAGTTGAGCCTCGCTCCTGGAGGGTGTCAACTCTTCTCCACCTCCAATTGAGCCTCGCTCCTGGAGGGTGTCTAATCTTCTCCACCTCCAGTTGAGCCTCGCTCTTGGAGGGTGTCGACTCTTCTCCACCTCCAGTTGAGTCTCACTCCTGGAGGGTGTCGAATCTTCTCCACCTCCAGTTGAGCCTCGCTCCTGGAGGGTGTTTAATCTTCTCCACCTCCAGTTGAGCCTCGCTCCTGGAGGGTGTCGACTTTTCTCCACCTCTAGTTGAGCCTCGCTCCTGGAGGGTGTCTAATCTTCTCCACCTCCAGTTGAGCCTCGCTCCTGGAGGGTGTCTAATCTTCTCCACCTCCAGTTGAGCCTCGCTCCTGAAGGGTGTCGACTCTTCTCCACCTCCAATTGAGCCTCGCTCCTGGAGGGTGTCTAATCTTCTCCACCTCCAGTTGAGCCTCGCTCCTGGAGGGCGTCGACTCTTCTCCACCTCCAGTTGAGCATCGCTCCTGGAGGGTGTCTAATCTTCTCCATCTCCAGTTGAGCCTCGCTGCTGGAGGGTGTCTAATCTTCTCCGCCTCAAGTTGAGCCTCGCTCCTGGAGGGTGTCGACTCTTCTCCATCTATTTTAGTTGAACTTGCTCAGCTAGCGAAGGGCTTGAGAGGGATACTGAGTGACATGTCATACACTGCCCATCTCTCCGAACCACGGGTCCTACATTGTTTTTCGAGCTCGTATCAAGCTCGAAAAAAGCGGGGATTGTGTAAAACCCGTAATTCGTCGAGATCAGAAATGCACGAGGACAACACAGAAGACCTCCCCCACCTGGGCGAGTACAGAAGACCTCCCCCACCTGGGCGAGTACAGAAGACCTCCCCACCTGGGCGAGTACAGAACACCTCCCCCACCTGGGCGAGTACAGAAGACCTCCCCCACCTGGGCGAGTACAGAAGACCTCCCCCACCTGGGCGAATACAGAAAACCTCCCCCACCTGGGCGAGTACAGAAGACCTCCCCCACCTGGGCGAGTACAGAAGACCTCCCCCACCTGGGCGAGTACAGAAGACCTCCCCCACCTGGGCGAGTACAGAAGACCTCCCCCACCTGGGCGAGTGCAGAAGACCTCCCCCACCTGGGGAGAGTACAGATTTTCATCCCGTCAAAAGGCGGCTACGGCTATCCGCAACCCATTTCAGAAGGCGGGAGCGGCTATCCGCAACCCATTTCAGAAGGCGGGAGCGGCTATCCGCAGCCCATTTCAGAAGGCGGGAGCAGCTATTCGCAGTCCATTTGGATTTGCCTATAAATAAGACCCCCAAGGCACAAGTAGAAGGCACCTCCCCCCCCCCCCCCTATGGTGGGCGAGTACCTTGCCTGCCTCTCTTGTGCCGAGCTCAGCATTGGCTTTAGGAGGGGAAGTTCCTATAGACTTCGAGGTATGTGGCGGGACCTCCTCGCTGCAGCACGCGTGTCTTGTTTATAGGCATGTTGGAGTGGTTTTGTATGCTCTCTAGTTTCTTATCATCTTGTCTCACGTGGGTCGATCACTAAACGAGTAGCCTTTGGTCACCCCCAAGTCTCGAACAGTTGGACCGGTATCCGGGTTCCAACAATCTTTATAATATTCTATACTATAAAACGATAGGATTATAATCAATACACTAATCGTGAATATGATCTTTAGACGTATGTATTATTGATACAATAATTCTTGGATTAAACAAACTTTATCGCAACGAATTTCATGTAGGTTGTTGATACGATGGTAATAAAATATTTATGCCTTAGGAAGGATGCAACATTTTGATGAGTTTTTCACTAAGCTTTGTGAAGTCCTTGAAAGAACAATTGATTTGAGAATGTTGGGCATGTCTCGGAGAGAATGGTTATTTGAAAGTAAGGCAATAAAAGATTGTTGTATTGATGTAACAATGTATTGTGGATGCATGAGCAGGTGATATAACAAAGGCTATTACATATCCAATCAGAGTTCCTTCGACTGACATGGAGTTGTCTGTTGATTTGAGTGGAGCCTCTCAAGGATGAGTATTTTGGAATGTGAATAATGTAAAGGGGCACCACTAAGTGATTTAAGTTGGAGTAAGGTAGTTTGGGTACTAGACTCAATTATCTAAGTGTGCTACTTTGCGCTTAAGCAGGTGATAGTTCGGAGTACTCATTTCAAATGGTATCATACCGCTTTCATAAGGTATGTTGTTTATACCACTTTCAAGGGGTACCATACCACTCCCACAAGGTAAGTTGTTGCACCGCCTTCATCGTGTATATTATATACAACCTTAACAAAGTACGCAAATGGCCTACCAAACTAATCGAGTAATCGGTAATATCATGAAGGAACATGAAGTAACCACAGAAAATAAATCACCCTTCTTGGATGTGCTTTTTATCATTTCAATAGCAACAAATTTGCATGTACTACTACACATGCAAATTTACTACATGCTCGTGTTAAATTTACTACATGCTCGTGTTAAATGTACTTCTTGGTTGCTCGAATTACCCATGTTGTCTAATTCATATGTGTTTTATTTATATTTTATTGCATGCTTGTGTTTGTTTGTACTACACATGATCTTTATCATTTTCATTTACTTACCAATTGATTAGTTGCATTTGCACTGCTAGCTGTCATACGACTATTATAGCTTTGAGTATTGGTTACGTGATCTAGCGTTCAACACCTACAAGACATGTGATGTCATTTGAAAAAGACGTATGGATACATTATGGGTCACCTCAAGAGAACTTGTAGTGCTCCATGTCTTTACTTACTAGACCTTCAATTAGGTAGTGAATGTCCTAATAATTAGGCATTATATTATAATAAAATATTTTTATGCTCCTTTTAATTTAGCTACAATTATTTTTTGGTTTGAGATTGTTATGTGATAAGTGATGATGAAGTCAATCATTTCATCATGATTTCTCCCATCTTAAGATGTTCGAGCTAGTGGGTCAGACTCATGACAACTAAAACCTAGCTTACCCCTAACTTAATCCCAAACCAAACAACCTGACCCTTCAAGAGTGACAATTTATATACTAAGGTAACATGATCTACTTGACAATCCCATAAAGTGGCAGCCCGATGCACAAAGCATCCCGGGGCCCGGGAAAGGGTCCCACCACAAGAGTGAAATGTAGGCAAACCTTACCCTGCATTTTTGCAAGAGGCTGCTTCCAGGACTCGAACCCGTGACCTCAAGGTCACACGGCAACACCTCAACCGGTGTGGGCTCCCCTTCTTGACAATTCCATACAAGAAAAAAAACTAAAGAATATCAATATTAAGTGGACATCTAAAAAACGATAACAGTTCATAGTACGGCAGCTTTAGTTGCATGTGAAATCAACTAAAATTCATACATCCAAGAGTAAGAATAACCTAGAAATCAGAGCAACCAGTAGATTGCACCCTCGACTAGACACATTTACTTTTCTTCTAGTTAAGATTTCTATGAGAAATGTGCTTGTAAAATCACCATTTGCACATTCCCTTCATGATTCATGAGCATATGGACTAGCTTATGGAGAAGCTACTTGTATTACGTGAGGATGTGATGTTTCTAATTCATCGAGCATAGGAAAAGTACATCATCGGGAAATAAAGGAATCAAGAATTTTGAACTTATAAAAAAAAAACCAAAGAATCAGCAACGTTTACCAAGGGGGTATAAGATTTACTCCGCATGTTGGGAAATGTTCTTGGTCTTTCCTGGTACGGCCCCAGATTTCCATTCTCCATGTCCTCGTCCATCAGAATCGAATGTGATGAATTCACTCTTCGCGCGAGAGGAAAAGGCGCAAACTCGACGACCTGGGGCAGGTCGCCCCCTGAACCCGGCCGCAGAATTTTGAATAATTTTAGTTTACCCCCCTCAAATATTCAACGTCAACACTGTCAAGATAAGGTACTACGACAAATCTAACCGCAGTCAATCAAAGGAGACTCCCCTGCAAAGAGTTCAAGGACGAATAGTAAGATTGTAAAAAGATCCACAATAAATAAGCAGCGTTTCAGTAAATCAAAGAAGGGTCGGAATTCACAAACCTCCCCAGAGTAAGGAGCTCAATTATATGCCTACTGCCGCAAAGGTCGACGAGACAGTGAGAAAAATATCGACCAGATAGACGAAAATATGCGTAGTCCTTCAAATCCGGGAAGAACCGACCGATGAGCAGACTAAAACGACATTACCTCCGCGATTGCAGCAGAGCTTCTCTGGAGAGGGGAGAAGCGTACTGCAAAAGGATAGTAACGGGATATCAGCGATTTCGCTTTCCAGATCCGACTCGTCGCAGAGAAAAGTTAGGTTTCGGGCTGTCGGCGGCAATGCCTAGAGGCGGCAGAGAAGGTGGATAAACTAAAGTCCACCGGACTCGAGACATGAGGATTTTATTGTACTGTCATAACGCATATATTTAAAACAGGTAGAGGGAGTAGGAGGGAGAGCGAGTGGGCCGGCCAGTTGAGACTCAGCAAAACTTATGCTCCGTTTGGCGTGACGGTGACGGTTTCAGGCTCCGTTTGGTACGGCGGTGGCAGTTATGAACGCGGTGGTTATGTACCGCGTCATAACCATTGTCTTGCCAAGCATGCATTCTATGACGGCAGCATTTTTGTCCAAACTTAGTGGAGCAAAAAAATCATGTCAAACGGAGCCTCTCTCCTCTCTCGACAACAACGTCGTCATCGTAAAATAATAATTTTGGACATAAAAATGGATGAAGTTGCTTATGTAACGTCCAACCTTCACCAGCAACGGTTCATAACCACCGCGTTCACGACCGTCACCGTCGTGCCAAATAGATCCTTAATGCGAACGTTAGAAGATTATGATTTTATTTGGCTCAGTTGTTGTGGTGATGGAAGAAGTAGCGGTGAAAAAATCTGCTGCATTGCTGAGTTGTGAGAAAATTACTAAAACTATTTAGAAAAACAGTGTTTGCACTTCATTTATAATACTGATTGTTGCGGGTCCCACACGGTTCTTCCGCGGTCTGGTCTAAATCGACCGCCTTAGCTCGGGAGTCGAGCCGGTGCGCGCAAACAGTCAATGTAGACGGCAATGAACAAGGAGACTTTTTACCGTGGAAAACCCCAAGGCGGGGTGAAAAACCACGTTGTTGGGACGGTGCCGACCGAACTTCCCCATCTTCCCGGGAGGTTACAGCTTTCGGTGAAGGAGAGAGCGACAGGCCGCGCCTCTTTACAATTTTGAGTGAGAGAGATGCTCGGAGGGTGACAGGTCACCTCTCACGATGCTGAGTGACTCGGGAAAATATTCTAAGTGTTGGACCCTTCGGTTGTAGAATTGTGCTTTTGGATGATGTCCGCTTCGCTGGCGCTCCGAGCTCTGCCTTGTTCAGGGGTCTCGCTGCACGTTGGGAGAGCGTGTATGCTGGAGTCAAGTGCGTTCGTCGGAGGAGAACGGACAACGCTCGCTTCGGCGGAACGGACGGCGCTCACTTCCGCGGAACGGACGACGCTCACTTCGGCGGAACGGTCGGAGTCCGTTGGAGGATTTTCCGGAGGCAGAGTTCCTTCAGAGAGAGAGAAATCCGATCCCCAAATGAAGACCCCTGGGGTCCTATTTATAGGATTCTGAGGTGGTTATGGTAGTTATGGTGTGCGGTTAGCATTTTTAAATAAATAAATAATGAAATAAATATAAAAAGAGGATGATCAGGCGGCCCATACGCGATCCTTTCATGACCGGGCGGTTTGGTAACCGTCGGGCGGCGATCTCGCCGGAGCGGCGGCGCCGGCCACCGCCGGAACCCCAAAAATGGGCGGCGGTGGTGGCGGCCTTCTCCCTCGCGGGGACGAAGGGCCGGCCGACTCCTCCCTCGAAGAGGGAGGGGCGGCCGGCCCTTCCCAAGGAAGGGGCGGCCGGCCCCTTCCAAGGGAGGGGGCGGCCGAGGCCGGCCCTTCAATGCAGGGGCGGTCGGCCGGGTCGACCCCCTCCAAGGAGGGGGCGGCCATGGCCGACCCCCTCCATGGAGGGGACGGCCGATCCCCTCAAGGGAGGGGGCGGCCGGCCCCCTCAAGGGAGGGGGCGGCCGAGGCCGGCCCCTCCAAGGAAGGGGCGGCCGGCCGGGCCGACCCCCTCCAAGGAGGGGCCGACCATGGCCGACCCCCTCCATGGAGGACCCCCTCCATGGAGGGGGCGGCCGGTCCCCTCGAAGGAGGGGTCGCCAAGGCCGGCCGACCCCCTTGAAGGAGGGGGCGGCGCCCGGTGGCCGGCGGTCGGCCTCCCCCTCGAGAGAGAGGGGGCGGCGGTTAGCCCGGATTGGGCTTGGCGGTTTGTCCGTCGTGGGCGGTTACGCCGAGTGGCGGTTATGCGGAGTGGGCGGTTACGCCGAGTGGCGGTTACGCCGAGTGGCGGTTACGCCGAGTGGCGGTTACGCCGAGTGGCGGTTACGCCGAGTGGCGGTTACGCCGAGTGGCGGTTACGCCGAGTGGGCGGTTACGCCGTTTGCCTGCCACGTAGGAAAGAGAAGTTTGTCCGGTCAAAGATTTGACCGGTCATGGAGGGAGAAAGTGGGGTTAGTGGGGGTTTGGAAAACCGCTCATTAAGCGCCCGAACCCGGGCTATAAATACGAGTACATATCAATTGCCCCCCAAGACCTTTGACGGGGAGAACGCTCGGCTAAGGAGGAGAAGGTCTTTCCTCTACGGATGCTTGTTTCCATCATGGCGGAATGCGACGAGATTGTGCGCGAGGTAAGTGAATCCGTTGCGGGGATAAGTTGTGGAGAAGGGGCGGAGTACCCAAACGAGCGCGGTGAGTGGAGTGCCGCCGGGGCGCAAGCGGGTGCGCCCCGGGTTGCCGCTTCCAACAGCGTGCACGGGCGCGCGCGCCCCGGGTGAAAGCACGCGGGCGCGGGCGCCCCGGGGGAGTGCGCGCGGGCGCACGCGCCCCGGGGTGCGCACAACCCGGGCGAGCGTGCGCGGGTGCGTGCGCGCGCCCTGGGCAAGCGCGTGCGCTTGCGGGGAGCGCGCGCGGGTATGCGCGCTCCGGGCGAGCGCGCGCGGACGTGCTCCGGGCGAGCGCGCGCGGGTGCGCGCGCTCCGGGAGAGCGCGTGCGGACGTGCGCGCTTGGGGTGAGCGCGCGCGCTTGCGGTGAGCGTGCGCGCTTGCGGTGAGCGCGCGCGCTTGCGGTGAGCGCGCGCGCTTGCGGTGAGCGCGTGCGGGCGTGTGCGTGTAGGGCGATCACGTTCATGCGTCCGCGCCTATCCACCCCGTCCGGCCGTATGCCTGGGGCGCGCATCGCGATATTTCTGCATGTGCTGCCCTTTGACCGCGGAGACGCGTGGGGAGTGTAGGGGCTAATGTTGGCCGATTTTTAACTTGTTTTCTGCTTTGCTCTTGCAGGGATCTAAGCGTGGAGGTTCTGGGCGCCCGATGAGAGGTCGTTCTCTTCTGAATGTTGAAGGTATCGCTGTCTGGAGGAAGCGGTATAATGTACCTGACGACTTAGAGATCAAGGTGCCGGGGATCCAAGAGCGGGCCCAAAATCCTCCAACCGGATGGATGACCATATACGACTCTTCCTTTCGATCTGGCTTTCGCCTACCTCCTTGCGAGGAGGTGGCGGAGATTCTGAGGTTCTTTGCGTGTCCGGTCTCTCAGTACACGTCATTGGGCATGATGCGGATGATGGGTTTAGCCGCCTTCTTTCGAGAGCACGGGTCTCGGATTTCGCTGGACTTATTCCGCGAGTGGTGCTTTGTTGAATCCGATGGTGGTGGACGCATCGGGGTTCACAGCAATAAGCGATGGCTCAGGTTTGAAAGTCGTGTCGATCGTCGACATGGGAATACCTTATATGGATATGTTCTCAATTCCTGGTCTCTTCCTGAGGAATGGAGATCACTTCCAGGTCGTAGCCGCAGAATTTCTAGAAGAGAGCATGAGTTTGCCCCGGTGCTAGGCTTTATGGACGCGGGTTCGCTATCAAAGTCCCTTTTCCACTTGTCGAAGGGCGTGGAGGAGAAGCGTTTGCTTCTTTGCGGGTTGTCCACTGACGCAGGACGTTCCGTTGCGGCTCCTTTGGGCCGCGGGACGAAGAGGCGTCTTGTCTTCCGTAGTGTTGATCGAATCTCGGCCCCTCGATCTCCAGACAGAGGGGGGGGGGGGGGCAAGTAAAAGATGCGGCGGTTGGCGAGTCTCAAGCCGAGGGTGCGCCCGACGTCTCAGATGTGGAGGTACTCGAGTCTCCTGCCCCCCGAGTTCCCGATGAGGTCCCTCGCCGTCGCCTGGTAAAGGGAGTGCGAGTATCGTCGTCGCTGGAGGCGATGAATGCTGCGGTGAGCGTGATTTCAATTCTCTTATTTTTTCTTTCTAATGTCGTTCGTGTTCTGAGCATTTTCTTGTTTCTTGCAGATTGGAGTTCAGACGAATATCGCCCTCACCTGGAATGACCATTATGTTGGTCTGAAGGATAGCCACGAACAGCTTCAGAGGGAGCTCCGGGAGTCCCAAGAGTCCCTGTTGATTTCCAGGGGTAGACGGGAGCGCGATGTGTCACGATTCAGCCAGGTTGAGTCTGGTCTGCGCGCCGAGCTTAGACAGTTACAGGGGGAGCTTCGTGCTGAGAAGGAGCAGGCAGACGAGTCCGCCCGTCTTCGGGTGGTGGCTCTTGAAGACGTGGCTCGTTTGGAGGCAGAGGTGGGGCGCCTTTCATCCCAGGAGCGAATTGCCGAGTTAAAGGCCGCGGGGGTTGCTGAGTACCGAGATTCGCTTGACTACGAGCAGGATCGTGTGACCTTTGCCGACGAGATCCGTGGTGAGATTTGGAGCTCAGAGGTGGAGCCACAACTGGAAGATGAGCGCGAGGTCGCCTTCCGTCGAGGTGTGGCGAAGGCTTTTCGCCTGATCGCTAGAGTCCGTGATGTGGACGTGGAGGGCCTCGGGGTCGGTGACCTATCTGAAGATGATGTCGATGCCTCGAAGGGCGAGGCTAGCGTCTGACGCATAGCCGTTTGTTTGCATTCTTGTACTTTATGTGTATCCAGTTGTATGTTGTTCGTGTGTTTGCCGTGATATCTGTCCCCGTTCGTTGACCGGATTTTGTACATCATCTTGCTTTGTTTTTGTGATGATGTGTTTAAAAAGACATCTGGGAGAGTGTGATTGTGAAAGAGCTCCGTGGTAGTTTTATTCGTCTTGTTTGGCGTAGTTGCAGTCCTTTTACCGAACTTGCCTAAGAAGAGCTGAATTTCTATTTCTTGTTCTGGGCGAGGGCCGTCGGTCCGATTGTCCGTTAAGATAGGTGTTAGTACGGTCCTTTGACCGACTTTGCCTTCAAGGAAGGACCGAGGGTCCTATCACTTGTCTTAGACGAGGACCGAGGGTCCGGTCGTCTGTTTTCGATAGGTGTAGGTGCGATCCTTTGACCGACCTTGCCCCCAAGGAAGGACCGAGGGTCCTGTCGCTTGTCTTAGACGAGGACCGAGGGTCCGGTCGTCCGTCTTCGATAGGTGTAGGTGCGATCCTTTGACCGACCTTGCCCCCAAGGAAGGACTGAGGGTCCTGTCGCTTGTCTTAGACGAGGACCGAGGGTCCGATCGTCCGTCTTCGATAGGTGTAGGTACGATCCTTTGATCGACCTTGCCCCCAAGGAAGGACCGAGGGTCCTGTCGCTTGTCTTAGACGAGGACCAAGGGTCCGGTCGTCCGTTATGATAGGTGTAGATACGATCCTTTGATCGACCTTGCCCCCAAGGAAGGACCGAGGGTCCTGTCGCTTGTCTTAGACGAGGACCAAGGGTCCGGTCGTCTGTTATGATAGGTGTAGGTACGATCATTTGATCGACCTTGCCCCCAAGGAAGGACCGAGGGCCCTGTCGCTTGTCTTAGACGAGGACCAAGGGTCTGGTCGTCTGTTATGATAGGTGTAGGTACGATCCTTTGATCGACCTTGCCCCCAAGGAAGGACCGAGGGTCCTGTCGCTTGTCTTAGACGAGGACCAAGGGTCCGGTCGTCTGTTATGATAGGTGTACGATCCTTTGATCGACCTTGCCGCCAAGGAAGGACCGAGGGTCCTGTCGCTTGCTCGTCATTTGTTGTATTGATATGGAGCTCCCGAGGGTCCGTCCTCGGGAGATAATGAGGTTTCGTGGATCCTTAATTGCGCGCGATCGTAAGTAAACTGGCTCTAAGAATAGCCATGCATTTACTAAGCAAAGAGAACGAGCAAGCATAGGTTCACATACAACGAAACGGTAGTTCGTGTGCAAGTGGCTACTTGCGACCTTTAAGTTCTGTAGTTGTTTATAACACAAACATTAGTTCCTGAGATAAAATATGAAGTCGAGGAGGTCGTTCATCTGGTGCTTGAAGTGTCGGCGTGCGAGGTTGCTCGGACGTAGGGCTGCACTTGTTGTAGGTAGCATGTGTAACATCCCGACTTTGAAAAGAGGTCTAGCCGGTTCAGTTGAACCCTTGGAGGAACCTAGGCCGGGTCATCAGGCAATCACGACTGGTACGCCCGTGATAGGTGTATATAAATACGCAAGTGCACGTGCCGTACAAGTAATAAAATGATGAGAAAGTGATCGTTCCCACGATGAAGTGCTTAACTTAGTGCTCACAAATATTAATTCCGCCTTTTCTCTAAATTCAAGCAAGTAATAATGATTGATAAAGAAACTTAAATAGTTCGAAAGCAAACAACTACAATTCTAGTTACGGTTACTTAAATTACTTTTACTTCACTTGGAAAGACAGTCTCACATGTGATTTTCCCTTGCTATGATGATAACTACTCAAAATGATAATTCATGAAATATTAACAATGATCTTGCAACGATTCTAAAATGGATAACTTTATCTCTCGATCACCATTATCCGTTTATCCCAAATCCTCTAGTTGTCTCCAACTTAGATGAAATTAGAATAACAAAAAGCGCTAGAATCACGGTTGCTAATTTAAGAGGAGATCTCTCTCTCTCTTGGAATTATATTAAGATTTATGATACACTTTCAACGCTCCTCTCTCGAATCTCGCGATGAAGTATAAATACGGAAGTTTGGTTAAAAACTACACGACTCCTCTCTCGAATATCGCCGTGCGAATAAACGTTCATCTAGCCCGACTCATCTCTCGAATTTTTGCCAAGCACTTTAAAGATGAAACTTAAACCAAAATCCCAAGAATAGATCATAAATTTAATAAAGATCAACATCAATACATTCACAAAGTATAAATGAAAATCAAGTCATCATCACAACTAAGGTACTTCACACATGCAAGACTTAGAAAATTAGTTCATGGAGGAAGAGAAGAGTAGCAAATCAAAGTAGATCTTACTAGACATGATTAAGAGAATCAAAAACGCTGTAGGAATATTTCTAGATTCAGATCTTTCTCCTTGGTGATGATCCACGCCTCCTTTCTCCAAACCCTAGCCGAAATCTCCAAGAGGAAGAAGACCTCCCAAAAGTTCTCTCTCTCTATTCCCACGTTCACCTCTTGAATATGCGCCCCCCTCTCTCCTTAATTTCGTGCTCATAACTTCCTTTCCAAAACTGAAGGGTTGCCTCTTTTGGAATTTCAAATAGGCGCCACTTTTAAAATTCAAAAATCTGAATTTCCGTCGCCACGTTGCAACCTGCAAATTTCTGGCGTTGCAACTTATTTTCTGCATCAGCAATAAATGTTCATTGCTTCCCCAACTTGAATCCTTTGACCAATCTTAGATATAAAACATGGAAAATGACCGAAATCAGCCCAACATTGATTAATAAAATATTTAAACATATTTTCTATAATTGGGGATTATTTTCCTCTTTTTAAATGAATATTAGAATAAAATAAGTAGGGAAATAACTTCCTTTTGGGAAGTTATCACACCCCCACACTTAGTCATTTGCTGGTCCCTAGCAAATATAATCAATTCAAAGCTTGGATAAAGAATTGATGAAATTGTGCAAACTCAGATAATCACACATCCTTAACAACAAATTAACTAAGGCTTATTCAAAGAAATCCGCTTTACTCAACTGATAAGCCAATAAATCAACACGAATTCAATCATTCACAAATCCATTAGCTCGAATGAAAGGTAAAGCTCAAATAAAGTCATAAGTGTTGTGTGTGCTTTTCCTTAAAATTAGTTACTCCAAAACAGCTTTTAACATTGGATCTCCGCAACATAGGGAAGGATAAGAATAGCTAAATTATTGATTGAGCCTACACAAAGATCTGTAGTTCAAATGAGAGTGGAATCGACTTGGTTACGCGTTCAGGGATGATGTTGATAGTGGAAAGACATTCCCTTAGTTCGTAATCTTAATAATTCACCAAATCATGAGGTTTATTGACATTTTCACACTTTTTTTTTATATTCACAGTAGGGATCATTCCAAGTATAAGTGTACATACCCAGGCCACATAATCATTATGATGCAATATTTTCTTTTTTTTATAATTTATGATTTGCTAACATAGTAGGGATCATTCCAGGTATGTATACATATACTTAGGCCCATATCACTATGAATCTCAATCATTTTTTTTTTATTAAACACCCATAAAATGGCTAATATACTAAGACGTAACTAATAAGAATATTGGGAAGGTAAGCGTGGAATAATACGTCTCAACATGAAAAGAGTTCAAGTACAAAGATTGTAGTGGAGGGTCAAAATGGTTTAACTACATAAACCCAAGCTTCAGCCAACATCGCTAACTCAGTTCTTACTCACCCATTCCCATAATATTTTAGAAAGCCATATCAAAAGCTAGGTTTGAAGTAAAATCTTTCAAGGAAAATTGTGCTTAAATCAGACTTAAGAACGCTTTACCAAAAAAAATTCTCACTAATTTCAAATTCTGTGACTGAAATCGTTTGATTAACCGGCCATACCACTCGATTATCATTGGATAACAAGAATGTCCTATAGGTTAAATTGCAAAAACAAAGACGGAGTTATTGAGTTCGCATATATAAATAAATAAGTCCTTATCCAAGCGGTAGGGGTTGAACACTACCCACCCCCACACTTAAAATATTGCTAGTCCCTAGCAATGAACTCAATGAAAATATAAAAGAGGAAATAATTGACAATTTAACGATGAAAGAAATAGAGTAAAACTAAAACAAATACTCCCCTCATATTTTTTTGTCTGTACTTTTCGTTGCAATCTCCCAAGGAAGGCCTAGTCCAAGAGTGTTCCGTTCAAATCATAGCTCAGTAGTCCAGAGGATCTGCAAATAGCATCACAAAACCAAACAGAAACATATCCCAAATAAAATAGCTTTAGCCGTATACCATAGATATTGGATGGAGCCATATCTTAACCAAGCAATTCGAGTAACCAAAGTAAGGGGATGCAAGTAATTGGGCAATAGAACTTATGCAAAAATCACAGCAGTAATGTTCACATCAGTCACAAAAATAAAGCAAACATCACAGCAATAATTCCACAAAAATGTTATCCAAAACGAAGGGAGCAAAAGGAAACCGAATATTGTCCAAACAGCAGTCAAAAAGTAAACAGGATATCCAAAAAGATGAAACTGGTCAGCACCCGGCTACTCGCTTGCAGCTTCGTCCATCTCTTCCTCATCCTCGTCAGGATCATCTTCCTCGTCCTCGTCATCAGCATCAGTATCTTCATCAGCATCATCACTGTCATCTTCATCATAGGCAGTATCCAATCTCTCCCGACCTTTAGTCATTAGATATCCTCTCTTGTCAAAATTATTGCAGTAAGGGTAACTTGGTATCGGCATCGGGAGTTTTGCCTTGTACATGAGCTGAGCAAGCACATTACACGCATAGTCCTGTCGGGCATCAAAATAACAATGCTCAAGGCGTTGGTACGTCTTCATGTACTCTGTATCCTGCAAACAGAGCATGCTAGCCTGGGCTGGGTTTCCCTCATTTAGAGTAACTGATTCCGGTGATCCCGGAGGTGGCCTTGTGTATTCCCCCCGAAGAACTGATTTCATTCTTTCATTTGTCTTCTTCGGGGACTCCTCTGCAACTTTGATATTCTTCTCTATCACCGTCACCGTGATATGATGACCAACCTGTGTAACTGTGTCTCCTCTCCTAATCTCCACGCCAGCATTCTTGCAAAGTTCAGTAATCAAAGTGGGGAACCAAAGGTGTTTTGCTTTTTCTTCTCCTACTTTCTTCCGGATGCTACTATGAATTAAATGGCCAACATCAAACTTTATGCCCTTTAGGATACTATAGATGAGGGCAATACGCTCGAAAGATACAACATTTGCGTGCCTTGTTGGCACGATACCTGCATTAATAAATAGTAACCACACTTTTGCCTCTCTAGATAAACACTGGGAACTCAATGTTTTTTTGATTTTAAGACCCAATCCGGTTTCGTACCACCACAAACTACTGCAGCAATGTCATCCAATGGGGCCGTGATCGCTAATGCATCATAAGGAGTAATTTCATTGTCTCCCAACTCGAACATTTCATTTATTGCCTTTGGGGAATAATTGATCATGCGGCCACGAACTAAGACGTTATCCCTTTCGGAGAACCTAGCGTTCGCATAGAACTCGTAAACCCACTGATATACGGCCTCAGTTCGCGGGTGGCATAACATCTCCCATCCTAATTGATGAATTAGGTCCTCATAAGCTATTCTCCAACCTCTGAACTCCATTTTGAAACCCCGTTCATGTATAAACGGTATTGACTGTAGGGCATCACAGATCTTGTGTGCCTCATCGTTTACAAATCGGACATCACCCTTGTGAGCACACTCTTTCCCCCTTCCTCGTTTCCCTTTTCCTTTCGATGACATTTCTTCACCCACAAGAGAAGAACGAAAATAAATATAAACCCTAACGGATCGCAAACACCATAACCCAAAGAAATCGTTAGAGGAAAAAGTCGCGCCGGATGTTACCTAATGTATCGCGGTGAAACGCTGGAATGAGAGATCCAATGCAGCACTCAAGGATGGAGGATGAAAGAGACGCCGGGACGCCGCCGGATGTCTCACGCGAAGATGATTTCTCCACTGCGTCGTGCTCGCTTCCGCCAAACCCCTCCAGTCTCGCGTGCCCTAAATGAAGAATCGGGGGTGGGGTTTTATTTGAATGCGACTTTTGGTGGCCGGTTTAACTGGACCGGCACCCGCCTGTCGTGTTTTTAAGGGAAGAAAAAACGACCGGTTCAACCGAACCGGAGCGCCGTTTCAACTCATGCTCCCACCGAGGCCAGCCGATTGCAACGCCAGGTTTCTTTGCGTTACAACGCGGAAACAATTATGCAGGAATTTGCACTACCACCGAGCCCAGCACGTTGTAACGTGCAAAAATTTTGCGTTGCAACCTAAAATACAAAGCTGCCAGAAATTGTTCTACAACCGAGGTCAGCATGTTGTAACGCGCAGAATTTTCGCGTTGCAACCTAAATTCTGGAAAATTCTCTTTCTAAAAATTTTTATTATCAAGATCTACTTTGACATCTCTTCATCACCTATTGTCCTCCAAATGATAAAAACAAACATAAAACAAACAAAACAACCTAAAAATGATAGAAAAATAGCAAAGATGGTGGGTTGCCTTCCACCTAGCGCCTCGTTTAAAACGTCCCGGCCGGACGCTTTCCCTATTTCATTTTCAATTGAAAGTTAGCACCATCGCCTCGCGCTGGTCACTACCTTCATAATATTCCTTCAACCTCTGTCCATTTACTTTAAACTTGGATCCGTCTCTCTCATTACAAATCGTGATAACTCCAAACGGATGCACCTCCTCCACCCGAAAAGGTCCAGACCATCGTGACTTCAATTTTCTGGGGAATAATCTCAGTCGTGAGTTATACAAGAGGACAAGTTGCCCTTTTTTGAACTCCTTTCTTCTCAACCTCAAATCATGCCATTTCTTCGTCCTTTCTTTGTACACCCTAGCATTTTCATACGCATTAGATCTGATCTCCTCCAGTTCGTTCAAATGAAAAAGTCTCTTCTTGCCCGCTTCTTGAAGATCAAAATTCAATTTTTTTATTGCCCAATATGCTTTGTGCTCCAATTCAACTGGAAGATGACATGATTTGCCATAGATCATTTTATAGGGAGTTAGGCCTATCGAGGTTTTAAATGCTGTTCTATATGCCCATAATGCTTCGTTTAGTTTTTGTGACCAATCCTTACGAGTTGCGCTTACCGTTTTTTCTAGGATTGATTTTATCTCTCTATTAGAAACTTCAGCTAAACCATTTGTTTGAGGATGGTACGCAAGGGCGACTTTGTGAGTGACTCCATATTTTCGAAGGAGCGATTTAAATTGATTATTACAAAATTGTGCTCCACCGTCACTTATTATGGCCCTCGGTGTACCGAATCTTGAAAAAATATTAGTCTTAAGAAATTTTAGTACAACCTTAGCATCATTCTTCGGTGTGGCTATAGCTTCTATCCACTTCGAGACGTAATCCACAGCTAAAAGTATATAAAGATTTCCATTTGAGTTTACAAATGGGCCCATGAAATCTATTCCCCATACATCGAAAATCTCCACCTCTAGAATATTAGTCATTGGCATGCTATCCCCTCGATTGATGTTTCCTGTTCTTTGACATCTATCGCAACATTTTGCGAACATATGAGCATCCTTAAATAGTGTTGGCCAATAGAAGCCAGTTTCTAGGACTTTTATTGCTGATCTCTCTCCCATAAAGTGTCCACCATAAGGTGAAGCATGACATTTCGCTAGGATACCTTGTACTTCTACCTCGGGGATGCATCTGCGGATCACTTGATCAACACAAATCTTAAACAGATACGGATCATCCCAAATGTAAGATTTCACCTGATGGAGAAACCTTTTTCTTCGTTGATAGTTCATGTCTGGGGGAAATACATTGCTCACTATGTAGTTCACAATGTCTGCATACCATGGCGTACTCGCCTCAGATATTGCAAGCAACCTCTCATCAGGAAAATTCTCTTTAATCTCTATGTCCAAATCTTTCTCACACTCATACTCCAGACGTGATAGGTGGTCCGCTACCGGATTCTCCGCTCCCTTACGATCTTTAATCTCTAAGTCGAACTCTTGCAAGAGGAGAACCCACCTAATCAATCTAGGTTTCGCGTCCTTTTTCTCCACTAAAAATCGAATTGCTGCATGGTCCGTATAAACAATCACCTTAGAAGCTACCAAATAGGATCGAAATTTGTCAAAAGCAAAAACGACAGCTAATAACTCCTTCTCGGTAGTTGTGTAGTTTACTTGTGCATCAATCAACGTCTTGCTAGCATAGTAGATTGTGTGAAAGACTTTGTCACGCACTTGTCCTAAAACCGCGCCCACAGCAAAGTTGCTAGCATCGCACATAATGGTGAATGGTAAAGACCAATCGGGTGAAATAATAATAGGAGAAGAAATCAGACTCTGCTTCAAAGAATGAAAGGTGGTCAGACATTCCTCATCAAAGTTAAAATGTGAATCTTTTTCTAATAAATGACTTAGTGGCTTAGAGATTTTCGAAAAATCCTTAATGAAACGACGGTAAAAGCCGGCGTGTCCTAAAAAACTTCGCACTCCCTTAACATTAGTTGGTGGAGGCAATTTCTCTATAACCTCTGTCTTTGCCCGATCTACTTCCAATCCCTTCTTTGACACCTTGTGTCCTAAAACAATTCCTTCTTTGACCATAAAGTGACATTTTTCCCAATTTAGGATTAAATTGGTTTGAATGCACTTATCCAAAGCTTTCTTCAACACTTTCAGACATTCATCAAATGATCTCCCAAATACTGAAAAGTCATCCATAAAGATCTCGATCCCCTCATCAATCAGATCAGTAAAAATAGCGATCATGCAGCGCTGGAATGTGCCAGGAGCATTACATAATCCAAAGGGCATTTTCCTAAATGCAAATGTCCCAAAAGGACAGGTGAAGGTAGTCTTCTCCTGATCCTCGGGAGCTACCATGATTTGATTATACCCCGAGTAACCATCTAAGAAACAGAAATACTCATTTCCTGCTAACCTATCAAGAACCTGATCAAGAAATGGTAGTGGGAAATGATCTTTCCTAGTCGCCTTATTCAACTTTCGATAATCCATACAAATCCGCCATCCAGTTACTGTTCTAGTGGGGATCAACTCGTTGCTCTCATTCTTAACTACCGTAATGCCTCCCTTCTTTGGAACACATTGAACAGGACTTACCCGCCGGCTGTCGGAGATAGGATAAATAATACCCGCATCCAACCATTTGATTATCTCCTTCTTAACCACTTCTTTCATTGGTGGGCTAAGTCTTCGTTGGTGTTCAACAGACTCTTTTGCTTCTTCTTCCAAAAGAATTTTGTGCATACAAATTGAAGGATTTATCCCTCTAATATCTGCAATGGTCCAACCCATTGCCCCTTTATATTCACGAAGAACCTCAAGCAATTTCTCTTCATTTTCCTTAACTAGAGATGCATCAATAATAACCGGTAGTGTGTTATCCTTACCTAGAAAAACATACTTTAAGTTTTCGGGTAGCGGTTTTAATTCAAGTGTAGGTGGCTCTAAGATAGAAGGCTTCATGACCTTAGACTCACTTGGTCTACTTATTAATTCAAACATGTTAGCTTTTGGTATATGCTCATCAATACTTAAAGCTTCTACAGTTTCTGTTAAGTCTGGGTCCTCGTCTATTTCTTCATTTGTTAACACACTCAGGATTTTACGCTCCCAATCATTCTCATCATACATCATACGTGTAGGTGCATTCACTTCCTCAATAGAAAAACACTCCTCCTTATCATCCGGAAATTTCATAGCCTTGAGGATGTTGAATGTCACATTTTCATCATTAACTCTCATCGTAAGCTCACCCTTCTGGATGTCAATGAGTGTTCGTCCGGTGGCCAAGAATGGTCTACCAAGAATGATGGGGACATCCTTGTCCTCATCCATATCGAGTACCACAAAATCGGCGGGGAAAATGAATTTATCCACCTTAACCAATACGTCCTCTACAATTTCCTTGGGAAATGCTAGAGACCTATCGGCCAACTGTAGAGTCAGAGATGTAGGTGTGATCTCCCCTAAACCAAACTTCTTATAGATAGATAATGACATCAGATTAATGCTCGCCCCAAGGTCACATAGAGCTCTCCCAACAAAGTTTAAACTGATAGAACAAGGAATTGTGAAGCTACCGGGATCCTTAAGTTTGGGTGGCAACTTCTTCTGCAATATAGCACTACACTCCTCAGTCAACGCCACTATCTCTTTATCAACAAACTTTCTTTTCTTTGCCAAGATATCCTTCATAAACTTGGCATAACTTGGCATTTGCTCAAGAGCCTCAGCAAATGGGATATTTATAGTTAATTTTTTGAAAATCTCCAAAAACTTTTGGAATTGTGTGTCAAGTTTGGATTTAACAAGTCTAGACGGAAATGGGGGTGGCGGATAGACTACTTCTTTCTTTTGATTTAGTTTCTCTTTTTGTTTCTCTCCCACCTCATTTTTCTCACCCAACTCGTCCTTCTCTAATATGCTTGACTCACTTGGCTTCTTACTCGTCTCTTCTTCCCTAACTTTCTCAAGCAACCCTTCCGCACTTGGGATCTCTACACCACTCCTTAGTGCAATAGCCTTGCAATGGTTATTATGATTATCTTTTGTTGGATTGGGTGTGGTATCAGAAGGTAGAGTTCCAATGGGCCTTTGACTTAATGAATTTGCAAGTTGACCCATAATAGTTTCTAGTGATCTTAACGTTGATTCTATTCCTACCATTTTTGAGTCATACTTTTGGAACATGCTTAAGATAAACTCATCAGTCACCTTCCTTTGGTTTACTTGTTGGGGTTGAGAGTTGTTATTGATAGGTAGTTGATTCATATTTTGATTAAAACCTTGTGGTTGATTCATCCCTTGATTATTCTTCCAGGAAAAATTTGGATGATTTCGCCACTCGGGGTGATAATGATTGGTAAATCCTGGCGGAATTTGTCGTGATTGCCCTCCCACATAATTTGCTTCTTCAGTTATTTGATTTAGTTGTTCAACTGTGAGCGGGGCACTAGTTGTAGGGGTTGAGAGTGAATCTAATCTTTTGTTAATTAAATTGAACTGCGACGCCATCTGAGCGGCCAAAGAAGTGATTTGGTCCACCTGATGGACTCCCGCTGGATTACAATTAGTTTGCCTCTCATATGCTTGATAATTATTGGATGTTAAGTCTTCTAAAATAGCATACGCATCTTCAGGATACTTTTTCATTAATGAGCCCCCAGCGGCTCCATCGACTAAAATCATGGTTGCAGTTTGCAGCCCATTGTAAAATGTGGACACTTGCTGGTGCTGGTGCAACCCATGATGAGGACATTTTCTCAACAGCTCTTTAAAACGTTCCCATGCGTCGTAAAGAGTTTCCCCGTTACCTTGTAAAAATGTTGTAATATCCCTTTTTAGTTTTGCAGTCTTAGAGGGTGGAAAATATTTGTTCAGAAACCTATCGACTAGTTCGTCCCATGTGGTGATACACTCATGTGGTAACGAGTCTAACCAATCCTTAGCTCTACCCTCTAAGGAGAACGGAAATGCTCTCAACAGGATTGCATCTTCCGATGCTCCATTGAACTTAAACATATCGCAAATTGCTAAAAAGGTTCGTAAGTGGGAATTTGCATCTTCATGTCCTAGACCCCCAAACTTATTGTTTTGCACTTGTTGCATAATTAGTGGGTCCATTTTAAAATTGTTAGCAGCAATTGCTGGTCGAGCAATGCTGAAGTGCAAACCTCCCCTTAGAGGTGTGTTATAATCGTGACAAGTCATACGTGGTGGTGCTGGCGGTTGGGCATTTTGATCAACCTGACCATCGTTATTATTAGCATTATTTGGCTCAGGATCATTCATCGCAGGATGAATAATGTTGACGGTCCTAAAGTCTCTCCTGTTTCGTCTACAGGTACGCTCAATCTCAGAATTCAACGGCAATAGTTCTACTTGCCTATATCTGGACATACACCGAACAGTATTCAAATAGACAAATAAATTAAAACAAATAACACGAACAAACAAATGCTTGATCTCTAAGTACTAAGGTTTCACAAATATTGTGAGAAATAAAACACTAAATTAGCGCGCCTCCCCGGCAACGGCGCCAAAAACTTGGTACGCCCGTGATAGGTGTATATAAATACGCAAGTGCACGTGCCGTACAAGTAATAAAATGATGAGAAAGTGATCGTTCCCACGAGGAAGTGCTTAACTTAGTGCTCACAAATATTAATTCCGCCTTTTCTCTAAATTCAAGCAAGTAATAATGATTGATAAAGAAACTTAAATAGTTCGAAAGCAAACAACTACAATTCTAGTTACGGTTACTTAAATTACTTTTACTTCACTTGGAAAGATAGTCTCACATGTGATTTTCCCTTGCTATGATGATAACTACTCAAAATGATAATTCATGAAATATTAACAATGATCTTGCAACGATTCTAAAATGGATAACTTTATCTCTCGATCACCATTATCCGTTTATCCCAAATCCTCTAGTTGTCTCCAACTTAGATGAAATTAGAATAACAAAAAGCGCTAGAATCACGGTTGCTAATTTAAGAGGAGATCTCTCTCTCTCTTGGAATTATATTAAGATTTATGATACACTTTCAACGCTCCTCTCTCGAATCTCGCGATGAAGTATAAATACGGAAGTTTGGTTAAAAACTACACGACTCCTCTCTCGAATATCGCCGTGCGAATAAACGTTCATCTAGCCCGACTCATCTCTCGAATTTTTGCCAAGCACTTTAAAGATGAAACTTAAACCAAAATCCCAAGAATAGATCATAAATTTAATAAAGATCAACATCAATACATTCACAAAGTATAAATGAAAATCAAGTCATCATCACAACTAAGGTACTTCACACATGCAAGACTTAGAAAATTAGTTCATGGAGGAAGAGAAGAGTAGCAAATCAAAGTAGATCTTACTAGACATGATTAAGGGAATCAAAAACGCTGTAGGAATATTTCTAGATTCAGATCTTTCTCCTTGGTGATGATCCACGCCTCCTTTCTCCAAACCCTAGCCGAAATCTCCAAGAGGAAGAAGACCTCCCAAAAGTTCTCTCTCTCTATTCCCACGTTCACCTCTTGAATATGCGCCCCCCTCTCTCCTTAATTTCGTGCTCATAACTTCCTTTCCAAAACTGAAGGGTTGCCTCTTTTGGAATTTCAAATAGGCGCCACTTTTAAAATTCAAAAATCTGAATTTCCGTCGCCACGTTGCAACCTGCAAATTTCTGGCGTTGCAACTTATTTTCTGCATCAGCAATAAATGTTCATTGCTTCCCCAACTTGAATCCTTTGACCAATCTTAGATATAAAACATGGAAAATGACCGAAATCAGCCCAACATTGATTAATAAAATATTTAAACATATTTTCTATAATTGGGGATTATTTTCCTCTTTTTAAATGAATATTAGAATAAAATAAGTAGGGAAATAACTTCCTTTTGGGAAGTTATCAACGACCCGACCTTCACCACACAGAGGTGATCATTTAGAGAAATGACTGTTTTGGGTAGCATCGTGCTTCGTCACAATGTCAAAGTTGTTTATCGAGCATACGTGCTCCGAATCGACTTCCGTCAGTAGCGTTAGACTCGTATGGTCGATACGAGTGCAACGGAATTCGTTTCGTTCCAATCCGAGGTCATTTGGTGAAAGTGACCGTTTTGAGTACCGTAGCGCGTCACGCCGACGCGGTTTTAGAATAGTGAGCATATGTGCTCCGAATAGACTTTCGTCAGTTGCGTTAGACTCGTATAGGTGATACGAGCGCAACGAGACTCGTTTCGTTGCAATCCGATGTCGTTTGAAGAAAACCACTATTTGGAGTAACGTCGAGCGCCACAACAACGCCATTTTAAAATATCGGGCGAACGGACTCGGAATCAACTTCGGATGCTTTCATTAACTTTGTATGACGGGCACGAACACAGAGACACACTCCGCACAATTTTCCCGCGCTTATTTTCAGAGTTATGAATACATATGTATGTAAATAATCATATACCTATATAAATGTGTATATATAGATTTATATATATATATGAATATATATGCACATAAAAAACGAGTCAGAAAAACAAAACCAGCGAAACCCTTAACTGGCGCAGGAAAATCATGGGCGGAAGCGGAAGGAAAACCATGGGCGGAGGAAATGGGAGAAGAAGCTCACCGGTGGAGTAATCAGATCTCCCTCCTGTCTGGAGGCATCGGGTTGGCCGGCCATGGTTATAAAAAGGGCTTTCACGGCAAGGTCCCGGACACACCTCTTCCTCCTCCTGCTCCTAGGAGCTCTGTCAGAACAGGGGCAGCAACTTCACCTTCTCCTCAGATTTGGGGGCTGGCTGGACTGTAAAGTCCTTCCTTGGTTTGGCGGATTATTCTTAACTAATGAGGTTGGTTGGTTTCGACATGGGGAGGTATGGAGCTTTAGGTGGAGGTTCCTCCAATATAAATTCCTTTTTCTTTTGCTACTGGTTGTGTAAATTTTCTATGGGATGAAAACTTACCTCGCCGGTTCGATACCATATCCGAGATAGATTTGAATTCTGCTCTCTACAATTTCTTTTCAGGTAACATCAATTTAGCACTTTGTTATATAATCAGTTGGTTGGTTTTGACATGGGGAGGTAACATCAATTTAACGCTTTGATTCATAGATCAGTTGTAGATGCGAGATGGTTGGTTAGATAGTGGTGCTGAGAGATTTAAAATTAACTTGTTTAATCTCTGCCACATCCTAATGCGTTGCAACATCAATAAGAAATGCCAGAACATCACTAATTTCTCTCCTCTCTTCTTCTTCTTCATATTATGCTATAAGAACAATGGAGGTGGCGCATTACAATGTGACTTATGCAATCATCCTCCTTATAATTATGCTATGAGTAAACTGCTCATGTTAAATTGCTATTGGGCTAAAAGGAAACTATATTGTATATACAATCTCCTCCTCTTGGATGCTCTGTAGGGATGGAGTCATCGCCTATCTCAGTTCTGGGTATTTCTAATTTTCAGTTTGGAGTCTATATTAATATTTTACTATGGGAATCACAGAATGAATATGATTCCAGGGAGGAAAACAAAATGGATTTTATTATAATTGCTTAGAACAAGATTCTGATAAATCAAGGCCTTTAGAGCTTCATCTTTTCCTCCTTCGACAATGCTTCATGGAGTAAGTCGAGAGGTCTCAGATTAATTCCTTGCCAAGTGGTGAAGCCGAGAATTGCTCTATGCACAGAGGATGATCAGGATCGGGAAACCCGTGCATCGAGCTTCTTGTGCTTCTCAGTTTTGGTAAGCTCTGTCCCAACTTTCATATTTTCTTAGCATGGTTTGAATCTAGACAAAGGGTGTGATACATGCCTTTCTCTTCTAAAGCCGACCAACTAAATTCTCCCATAATTATCTTTACTAATTCTCACCCATGACAAGCTAACTGATGGTTTAAGCTCTTGGTTACCAAAATTGCTTATCCCCAAATTATTTCCAAAGTACTATGCTTAACTCCCTTAGCTAAACTCATGGAGCTGATATAATTTGGTTTTAATTATGGTGAGAAGAGGAGGGGGGCTTGCTTTGCCAGCACAAAGTTAAGTCTACCTTGTTTCTCCTAAAATAAGAGTTTGATCTTAAGCTCTTTTTATTATCCAGAGTTGCTTTTATGTTGATCAAACTTGAGTTTCAATTCCCTAATTTAGTTAGGATATTTAACGACCCTATCCGAGCTCTCGATATCATAACATCCTTTATGCCATGGATTAATGAAAAGATCTCGTTAGCTTTTCCTCTTCCGGTTATCCCTCTACAAGGTAAGCATTGATTCATTTGGGCTCTTTGGAACTATTATGCTTTATTTAGTTTAAGCATCAATTCTCTATATCTACGATGATATAGAGATGGTTGGGTACTTGAAGCAAGTTGCTTATTTTGTTGGAAGTTGGAAGAGGAGAATTTCTTCTCTGCCCTTTTCATTCTCATCTTCTTTCTCCTGATGACTTTCCTCTGCTTCATGTAATATTCAATAAAAAGAGTCTATGGAAGACCTTGGAGTTGTCCTAAGTAATCGAAACTTGCTAAGAATGTCTTTATGAGAGAATGCAGGGCTCCTTTGGAAAACATGTGCCCTGCTAGGAGTTTTCACTTCAACAAAAATATATATAAAAATATGGCTACTCGCAATTTTCCGAGTTTTGAACCTCGTGGCATATGGTAAGAGGCTATGACGCTCGCTAAGCTGAGCCGATGATTTTTGGTTACCGACACGCAACAGTTTGTGTTTTAAATATGGTTGCTCATGATTCTCTCGTCTCCTACTGCAGTTGGTGTAGGATTAGTACTCGTTATTATTTTCAGTATGCACGTGACAATCATTACCGCTTATATCATGAATATTGGAACTGGTGTTATCCGAGATGGTGGAATTAATCTCGTATAAGGCTGAATCGATTGATGGAAGGGGTGCCGGTAATAGCACCTTGAAACATTATCCTCTCCTATATATTGCCTAAATCCTTAGGAGATTGCTGGATAGGATGTGGATCCTTAATGAGTTGGAGGAGGAATGCTTTAGCTTGGTTTACCATGTCAAGAATTGGATTATGAATTCCTTTGCGGAGGGTCGTCGACCTCCTGAAACTTGATGGGTTGTTGTGTGGTGGAAGTAGAGCCGTGATTGGGAATTTTGTCCTTCCATTTCCCTTCTTCTTGATAAAGCACTCTAATAATGGATACTTGGCATGCTCAGGCCTGGGAGCTTTCAATTATGCTGCTAATTTAGCATATTCTTACTCTCCTTACCTCTCCTTGAATGTGGGACTTTATTATAATGGTCTCGGAAAAGTATTGGCCGGCTATGCGGGATTTAATGCCTCATGTATGTGGATGGCTTGGGTATGATTTCCAAGCCCCCAAATGATAGACGGGAGCCTATGTTACATATGAGGATGGCTTGGGTTTGACCGCCAAGCAATCCAAAGATCGACAAAAGTCGGATTGAGATGATTGTACCATTTCGGATGGAAATATTATTAACTTATGAAGGGTTCTTCTCCTCTCCCTCTATAAACTCTCGGGATGGAATTATTGTTAAGTTTAAAAAAAAAAGTTACTCTTCTCTCATCGTATGAAAATGAAATGTTGCCTTCGAGATATAATTCCTACGGGAATGAAATGTTGCCTTCGAGATATAATTCCTACGGGAATGAAATGTTGCCTTCGAGAAATATTCCTACGGGAATATATTGTGCCTTCGGAAAATAATTCCTACGGGAATGAAATGTTGCCTTCGAAATATAATTCCTACGGGAATGAAATGTTGCCTTCGAGAAATATTCATACGGGAATATATTGTGCCTTCGAAAATAATTCCTACGGGAATTAAATGTGCCTTCGAAAAATGTGTCTTGCGAGAATGTCGGATGGCCGATGAGTGTTACTCTAAGGCAACCCGCACGACGGACGGTCGGGGAGGGCAACCCGTGCGAAACTAATAGAACTGCGTGGGTCTGAGGCCGTATGCAGGATGATACGGAGTACGTAGGCGGTGGTCGCGGGAAGACCGCCTCGGCCCAATAAGAATTCCAGATATCCCCTCCCTTTTAAATGTTATATTATGGTTGTTTGTTAATAAGGGTAGGATTCCCTTCGTGGTTCTAATAACTTGTCTTTTGCACAAGTGACAGGTGCAGATGAGGGACAACACTCGTGGGTGGAGGAGGCTACAGAGCAAGCTACTTCAGGTATACGTTATTAAGTCGCATCTCCCTTTTTGTTGTGCTCTATCTCAGGGTATATATATATATATATAATGACAATGAAGCCTTGATGGATAGGATTTATTGCGGCGGCGAATACAGGTTTTGAAATTGTGGTTTCTGTGATATTTATTCTTCCGCTATAAACCATGTCTTCCGCTAAGGGTAACAAGGCGCACTCTTTAATGATGTCTTCCGCTAAAATACTGCTTCCTTACTCTGTTGGTGTGTAGTGACCTTCGCTTAACACCACCCCTAGGCGTGACGACGGAGTGTTCAAGGAGGGGGGTTGGAGAAGCTAGTTCCTCCACCCTTTGGGATCGCTTCGGCGTCATGCCGAAAGGGTGGTGTGCGATAAGATCCCCCGATCGGACCGACGATTTGGGAGGGGGGGTCTTACAGCATGCTCGTGCCGTCTCCTGGTCTCCGCGAACAACTCCTACCCCGGCTGGGGTGACAAATTTCATGGCGAGGTGCGGGATGGACGGGATTGCCCCAAATGCTACCTGGAGCGGACGACCAAAGATCGCGTTGTATGGTGATTCCGTTGTAACTGCCACAAACTGAATGTTGTGAGTCACCTGTTTCGGGAACTCTCCCAAGGTTACCGGGAGGGAGATGGTCCCCTCAACAGGGACCGGATTTCCGCTGAATCCATGTATGGGCCCTGGAGCCTGCTGAAGCATTTCCCTCTGGATCTTCATTCCTTGGAGAGAGGTCATGAAGATGACGTTCACCGAACTGCCGTTGTCTATCAGTATTCTCTTGACGCGGAAGCTGGGATCTCCAATCTCTGCGCTTATGACCAGGGGGTCCAGGTGCGGCGTGAGCAGCCCCTCGAGGTCCTTGTCCCCGAAGGAAATTGTCCCCGAGGTTTGAGTGTTTCGGTCTTTGCCCCGTTCCTCATGCTCGGCGATGGAGTTGACCGTGTCATAAGGTGATCTGCCGATGGTTTCTACGATCCCTACTATTTCTCTGTTCCCTGGACCCCTCTGGGGAGCCGGTGGCTGGTTCCGGGTACGGTCCTGTATGAACCTTTCGAGAACGCCTTGACGGATGAGGCGTTCGATTTCATCCTTGAGCTTTGCGCATTCCTCCGTTGTGTGCCCTGCTCCCCTGTGGAACTCACAGTACTTCGAGGGATCTCCTTTGTTTGGCTGGATTTCCCGTGGCCTTCGCAGCGCCGGGTTGTCCTGAATCACATAAAGCACGTTAGCACGAGAAGTGTTGAGCGGCGTATTCTCTCGGTACGTGTTGGATCCTTTGTTGCCGCGCCGATCCTGTCGCCGGGCATTGTTCCGGTGTTCTTCCGGCTACCGAGGGGTCAGCTCTTCCTTCTTTCTCTTTAGTCCTCCCTCGAACTGCTGGCGATGGGCCTCTATCGCTTCGTCAACTGCAATTTGAGCCTCTATCCGGTGGATGAGGTCGGGATAGCTTGGGACGGTTTCCCTCATCAGAGTTGAGTTGAAAGCGCTGGGTCGGCCAAGGAAAACCCCTCGTAAGAGCTCCGGGTCTACCCCGGGGATTTGTCGAGCCTCGGTGGTGAATCGGCGGAAGAAGTCCTTAAGTGTTTCTCCTTCGTTCTGACGTATTCCGGAAAGGTGGGAGGGATCCCGGACGAGTCTTCTGTTTGCCACAAACTGTTCGACAAACACTTGGGTCAGCTTGACGAAGCTGTTGATCACCCCCTCTTTAAGCGAGTGGAACCACGTCCGGGCCTGTCCCTTGAGCGTCGCTGGGAAGACTTGGCACATGAGTTGATCACTAGCGTTGTATATGCGCATTACAGTTGCGAAGTGTTTGATGTGTTCGAGGGGGTCGTTGGTCCCGTCAAAGGTTTCCACGCTGGGCAGCTTGAACCCATGCGGGACTGGGTAAGCTAGTATCTGGGGAGTCAGCGGGGATCCACGTCCGAGTGCCCCCCGAGCATAGGCGGAGGGCCGCCCCAGTTGTCTGCATTCTTCTGCTACCACCTCACGGATTTCCTCCCGTGTGATTCTCCTCATCTCCTGATCGGGGACTGTAGCTGCCGAATGGTGGCGGTGAAGCGGATGGGTTGAACTAGCGGTATCGGACTGCCCATCTCTCGCAGTGTGATGTACGTCAGCGGTGTGTCCGCCGCGGAGTTGGCTCTCTGCCAGAGGTGGTATGTCGTTCTGTTGTGGAGGGGGATTGGGAGCACGCGGTGCTGCGGCGTTCCTGAGGAGCAGGAGCATCTCGGTTTGGAATTCTTCCAGTCGGTTCATCCGCTCCTCCATGGCCACCATAGGCGTAGCGACCACTTCTTCAGCGGGGGCGATGTTGACGCCTGAGAGCGAGGGCGCAGATCCCGGCCGCCCTTCGTGAGCGGGCTCTTCGGTCATACGAGCAGCCTTTCTTGCCATTTCCGTCGGTCGAGTATCACTGTGCTGGGATACTGTCTTCTGAATTCTAGAGCTTTTGGGAACAGTTCCCACAGACGGCGCCAAACTGTTGCGGGTCGCACACGGTTCTTCCACGGTCCGGTCTAAATCGACCGCCTTAGCTCGGGAGTCGAGCCGGTGCGCGCAAACAGTCAATGTAGACGGCAATGGACAAAGAGAATTTTTACCGTGGAAAACCCCAAGGCGGGGTGAAAAACCACGTTGTCGGGACGGTGCCGACCGAACTTCACTATCTTCCCGGGAGGTTACAGCTTTCAGTGAAGGAGAGGGCGACAGGCCGCGCCTCTTTACAATTTTGAGTGAGAGAGATGCTCGGAGGGTGACAGGCCACCTCTCACGATGCTGAGTGACTCGGGAAAATATTCTAAGTGTTGGACCCTTCGGTTGTAGAATTGTGCTTTTGGATGATGTCCGCTTCGCTGGCGCTCCGAGCTCTGCCTTGTTCAGGGGTCTCGCTGCACGTTGGGAGAGCGTGTATGCTGGAGTCAAGTGCGTTCGTCGGAGGAGAACGGACAACGCTCGCTTCGGCGAAACGGACGGCGCTCACTTCCGCGGAACGGACGACGCTCACTTCGGCGGAACGGTAGGAGTCCGTTGAAGGATTTTCCGGAGGCAGAGTTCCTTCAGAGAGAGAGAGATCCGATCCCTAAATGAAGACCCCTGGGGTCCTATTTATAGGATTCGGAGGTGGTTATGGTAGTTATGGTGTGCGGTTAGCATTTTTAAATAAATAAGTAATGAAATAAATATAAAAAGGGATGATCGGACGGCCCATACGCGATCCTTTCATGACCGGGTGGTTTGGTAACCGTCGGGCGGCGATCTCGCCGGAGCGGCGGCGCCGGCCACCGCCGGAACCCCAAAAATGGGCGGCGGTGGTGGCAGCCTTCTTCCTCGCGGGGAAGAAGGGCCGACCGCCGCCTTCCCTCAAGGAGGGAGGGGCGGCCGGACTCCTCCCTCGAAGAGGGAGGGGCGGCCGACCCTTCCCAAGGAAGGGGCGGCCGGCCCCTTCCAAGGGAGGGGGCGGCCGAGGCCGGCCCCTTCAATGAAGGGGCGGCTGGCCGGGTCGACCCCCTCCAAGGAGGGGGCGGCCATGGCCGACCCCCTCCATGGAGGGGACGGCCGCTCCCCTCAAGGGAGGGGGCGGCCGGCCCCCTCAAGGGAGGGGGCGGCCGAGGCCGGCCCCTCCAAGGAAGGGGCGGCCGGCCGGGCCGACCCCCTCCAAGGAGGGGGCGACCATGGCCGACCCCCTCCATGGAGGGGGCGGCCGGTCCCCTCGAAGGAGGGGTCGCCAAGGCCGGCCGACCCCCTTGAAGGAGGGGGCGGCGCCCGGTGGCCGGCCTCCCCCTCGAGAGAGAGGGGGCGGCGGTTAGCCCGGATTGGGCTTGGCGGTTTGTCCGTCGTTGGCGGTTACGCCTAGTGGCTGTTATGCGGAGTGGGCGGTTACGCCGAGTGGCGGTTACGCCGAGTGGCGGTTACGCCGAGTGGGCGGTTACGCCGTTTGCCTGCCACGTAGGAAAGAGAAGCTTGTTCGGTCAAAGATTTGACCGGTCATGGAGGGAGAAAGTGGGGTTAGTGGGGGTTTGGAAAACCGCCCATTAACCGCCCGAACCCGGGCTATAAATACGAGTACATGTCACTGATTGTTTCTTTTTACTACGATTAGAGGGATTAAATCAGGAAGGAAGCACAAATCACGGCTTCTACTTAAAATTAGTTATGACTAAGGCTCCGTTTGATATGGTGGTGGCGGTCATGAATGCGGTGGTTATGAACTGTCGTTCGTGAACGTACGGTCTCGTTTAAGGTACTTCATCCACTTTTATGTTCAAAACTAGTTTTCTTTTCTTGGTGGTAGTCGTAACTATTGTCATGCTAAACACACATTCTATGACGGTGACATTTTTGCCTAAACTCATCGGAGCAAAAACGTCGCGTCAAACAGAGCCTAAGTTAACGATTTCTACCCTAAACCAACCGAAATCAGTCGCAATCAAAATGAAGTAGTCATTTCTTTTATTCATCTAATAAAAACTGGTCAGCGTAATCGCACAAAAAATGAGCCTAAAAAGACCTAGATGCAGTGTATGACTGTAGAGTAAAAAAAAATCTAAGGTACAGTTTGCTTGGGTGGAATTGAGGCTTTGGATTTGGAATTTGAGGTTAAATTTAATTGAAAATGACCTCTAATTCTAATTTCAGTTCTTCGATTCGATCCAAACGAACGGACTCTTGTGATTTCTAAAATCGAGAAGCACCATTTGAGAGACCTTACTGGAAATGTAGATAATATTTTGCTCAAGGGAGAAGGGGAGATCGCGGTCTGTGAATCATGTAAACTGTTGAAATTAGCGATCCTCCTGCAGTGGCTATTTGCATCGTTCAAGCTGAATTCCTATTTCGCGGATCAGTTGGTAAATTCACAGCACACGACAGTTATACAACTCCGCCAAACGGAGCCTATGTCATGTGGCCCAAAAGACAAATCAACGAGAAGTAAGGACCACGATTTTAAAACCATGGGACGCATGAAGTGATCTTTGTGGTTTTTAAGCGACTGGTTTAGGATTTTGCACATCCAAATCTTGACTACAACAAGAGGAGGACTAGAGAAGCCGCTCTATTCGGAGCTTCGATATCTTCTTCCGCATTATCCAATGGAGGCACTCAGTGCTTTGGTAGGTTGAACCTTCAACTTTTATTCTCTCGATATAGTCACAATCACATTTTCTAGGGTTCTGATTATTGTTTATTGAAGGAGATGATCTCTATGGAGATCTAAACGATCATTCCATGGAGATCACTATAAAGAGATCATTCCACGGAGATCAAAAATGAGCTCCCTACGGAGGTCATTGCAGGTATATGCTTTCGTAGAGAGTTAAGGGGATTCCTTCATGAAGATCTAAATTGATTCCTATGGAGATCCAAGGTGATTCGTATGGAGATTAAGGCTTCGTTTGGCACAGTAGTGGCGGTCGTGAACGCGGTGGTCATGAACCGTCGTTCGTGAACGCCCGACCTCACCTAAAAAAATTCATGCATTTTATACGATCTTCATTGAGATTACCTTTGATCCACATGGAGATCATATATATATTAACCTTTCTTGTTATTTTGGTTACGGAGCTAAGGGACAAAAAAGGTACTCAAGACTACACATTATTAGCTCGTAATGTTTTGGCAAATTTGGCGAACAAAACAAACACGTATTAGAAGATGAGAGAATTTTTGGTAAGGACTCGCACTATGCCATCCTGCGAGAATAAATAGGTGTCTTTTACGCCTGGGGCCCACACATTCGCCCTTTCGAAATCTTCCCCCCTACGGCGAAACGCAAAACCCCTCCCGATCTCTTCTCAAACCCCTGTCGATCTTGTTAATCCCTTCCAGATCCTGGAGAAATCCCTCCCGATCTTCTTCCACGCGACGTTCACCGCGGAAGTTAGTGGCGAACCTCCGATTTACCGTTCTTAAACCCTCGTTCCCGCAGGTATGAATTTTACCGCACTTCTTCTTCTCGTCTTTTAGGCCCTGAAAAGGTATGTTACTGCAGTTATTGTTGTGGAGCCATGGTCGTGAAGTCATGGAGTATGTTACCACAGCCGTTTAAACCCTATGTTATAGTGTTGAACTGTTAATAGGTTGAGATCAGTGTTTTTTTAGTGTTACAGTCCTTTTACAGCTGTATTGTTAGCTGCTATTTACAGTCCTTTTACATCCATTTTGTACCGACCTTCTTCTTCTCGTCTTTTAGTCCCTAAAAATGGTATGTTACTGCACTCATGGAGTATGTTACTGCAGTTATTGTTGTGGAGCCATGGTCGTGTAGTCTGGTAGTATGTTACCACAGCCGTTTGTACCCTATGGATGTCATTTTATGGATGTATTGTTGTTGTGTTAGAGTGTTGAACTGTTAATAGGTTGAGAGCTGTGTTTTTTTTAGTGTTACGGTCCTTTTACAGCTGTATTATTAGATGCTATTTACAGTTCTTTTACAGTCGTTTTTTACCGATATTTTACAGTCCTTTTACAGTTGTATTTTACGACTTCCCTCTTAAAGTTCTATTCTATTGTAATGTCTCTTATTTTACAGTCATTTTAGTGCTTTATTAGTCAATGTATTGATCTATTGTTGTTGTGTTATAGTGTTGAACTATTAATAGGTTGAGCACTGAATTTTTTTAGTTTTACAGTCCTATTACAGCTGTAATGTTAGCTGCTATTTATAGTCCTTTTACAGTCTTTTATTTTACAGTCATTTTACTTCTTTATTACTACTCTTTACAGACCTGAGAATGACTGGGAGCCAATATCTTAGTTCCCGGTGTGTTGTGTCCACCTTCAAATCCAATGCCCGTCCGTTGTTGGATGTCCTAACAGCCGAGTCAAAGTCTGCACTTGCCGATGCTAAAGTGCTACCTTTTTTTCAAATGCCAAGTCTCCCCTAAAATATTCCGTTATTATATTTTCTTGTGCGATGCTACAATAGAGATAAGCAAGCATTCTTAATAGGAAATTATTACCTACCGTTGACAGTGAATGAGGTGGCGATGATATTGGGGCTACCTAACAAAGGCCGTGTTCTGAAGTTCTTTAGACTACCGTTGTTGGACCTAACTCACAAGAACATAACTGATGAACTACAAATGCTTGTCGTTGAGGAGTTTTCTCCTACATTAGAGAGTAGGAGAATTGATGCATTAGTTAAATATCTTGTAGTTGTTTTTCTTTTTCCTTTGAAGGGTCTAAAGACTCCGGCCTCTCTTAACAAGGTCTTCAAGCTGAGTGTTTTTACAGAGTACAACTGGCCAAAGGCCGTCCACAACTTTTTTCATTTGCAGTTGGTTGATCTAAGTAGAATGAGTGTTTTAAGAGAAGCAAGTGCCAATTTGGGGTACTTCGAAGGTTGCACAATGGTGTTATTGGTAAGAGTTCAAATTTTAAATAACCTTATTTCAGAGTTATATGCCTAAATATTTCTTATGTGTAGGTGTGGTTCTACGAGCATACAAAGGTTCAGTTAGCTGTTGATGAGGCTGCAAGGCCTAGAATTTTTCGTTGGTCTCCGAAGGTCAGTTATAGTGCAAAGTATTGCCTCACCTTGCAAGGAAAGCTTAGGATAACATCACAAGTAAGTTCAATAATTATATGGTAAAATTCATTTTGTTTTAACAAAGTTAATCGCAAAAATTGTGTGTTTTGTGTTTTAAGGTGTATACCAAATTTCAGAAGATTGGAGGGTGTGAGAGGGCACTACTCGGGCCAGAGGAAGAAGATTCGGATTTTGAGGGAAGAAGAGGTAGTGAAGATTTGGAAGAGAAAGAGAAGATAAAGGTGAAAAAAAGTGAGAAGGTTAAGTTGAGAAAGTTGAGGAGGGAATATGGGAAGGGAAAGAGGATGTTGGAAGCAGACAAGTGTGAATATGTGCAGTCAGATAAAGGGTGGAGAGGGATGGAGAGTCGGCTCAGGGGATTTATTAAGGATCAAGTGACGTGTCAGGTTGACTCCCTAAGAAAGGATATTATGACAAATTTAGAATCAATTAGAATGTCAATTGAGATAGGGTTTAAATCTTTGCAAGGCCAACACCCTTCTTGGTCCACTCCCTCTTCACCCCTTGAAACTTGTGTTCCACAAACTCACTCCACCCAAAGTAAAACAGAAGTTGAGTACAAAGTATTGCCGCAGAAAAGTCCGTCGAAGGTGTCAGGGTTCGAGAGTGAAGAAAAGCTCAGTAGTTTAATTAGGAATGTAAAGAAAAGAAAAGGTCGCAAGAAGAAGACATTAGGTACCCCTGCCAAGAAAATCAAGGACTACCCAGGCAAAATCTTGATAACTGAACGGCTACGTGAAGTCATAGAATTTGTTCTCACTAATTTTTTGGACAGGTAGTTATGTCATGGTGTGTGGTGGCTTTAATTTTGTTGATGTTTATTTGCTCTCACTAACTTTTTATAATGTTGAAATTACAGTAATAGTACTATTTTCCAAAGTGGGAACATTTTATTAACTAGACGATTAGTCGATGAGCTATTGACTGATGGATGGCTAGAGGATACGCATTTGAATGCTTATGCACTCGTTCTTTGCGCAAATAGGAAGCGGGCATTGTCAAAAATGAAGGCATTTTTATACGTGTCTCCGGACTACGCTGTAAGCACTTTTTGCACACTTTAAACAATTTATTCGTAATGATTTAAACCCCGTTTACCTAATCAAATGCAAAATTGTAAGAGATGCAATTTTAAAAACTCCAAAACTCTTGTTAGTCATATAACAGCCGCAAGCATTCAGTCGTCGGAGATAATATTAATGTCATGTCACTTCGAGTGTCACTGGGCTTTGCTTGTATGTCATATCAGAGAGGGTCAGTGGGAGTACTACGACTCTCTCCTGACTAGCCGACATCATGCATCATTGCCCGCATTGGTATGTACGTTTGCATTGAGTTGTATTTTAAAATTTATCAAGATATAATGTTGTGCCACTCTAATATGTTGTTGCTGTTATTCCGTTCTTGTAGGTATCAACATTATATGAGGATATTAGTGATGCAATGCCACCTGATTTCCTTAGCTGGCCAATAACGGACGCCCCAGGTTTACCAATGCAGGAGAATGGGAATGACTGCGGTGTTTTCGTAATCAAGTTCATGGAGACTGTTGTATCTACAAATACGATCTCTTGGGATCGTTTCCAGAGGTGGCAGGATGAAATGCCGAAATTTAGGGCTGAAATTGCAGCTGCAATCTTTAAAACATTCTCTCCGTTAATTTGTGCTAACTTTTCTTAAGACTTTTGTAAGCTAATGGATGATATTTCTTAAGACTTTTGTTAACTAATGGATGATTAGTAACATATGTTTTTAGTAAACCTTTATGCAGAACTGAAATAACAGATATGTTTATAATGATGTTCGGTTTACATACACCACTGCTCAAGGTTTAAATACATCTGGTATACCAGAAAAACAAAATGACATATCCAGGCCGAAATCTTCTGGAAAAAATAAGGTGGATGGATTGTCTGTTTGAGTAGAAGGTTGCTCGTTACTGAACCCATCAACGAAGTTAAGTTCATTTGTTACAGACGTTGATTCCTTTGTGTAGTCATCAACGAACTTGAACTCCTTCACCTTCGGAGATTTGTCAACAAAAATATGTGTCTTTACATTTCTCTTCGCATCTGTTCTCTTCCCTGCTTACAATTGGATAGTGAATTTGGCAAGTTTAGACAAAACTAACATAATTGGATAGTAAATGCATAAACAAAAGCTTACCTGGTTTTTTGGTTGCTTTCTCCCAATGGTCCTTCATGCGCGCACTAGGAGCACCTTTCAGCCTCACTTCACCGCCGGATCCTTAACACATTTGGAATTCGTGTCGTTCTGGGCCTGCTGTTAAATGAGGTAAGACAAATGGAATTAGAGAACAAGATACAACTGAAATTTCAGGAAATATTACAGTCGTAATATATTATGAAAATACGACTATAATGAAGTAGAATAATTACAGTTGGATATTAATAATAATTTCCAGTCGGATTTACTTACATTAACAATATTTTCATCAACTTTCTCGGACGACATCGATAATCGTTGTTAATCTTCGAGGAGATGGTAGCTACCGAGGGGACAAGGTCAGATGGGTAAGTAAAAACTGTGGACAAGAGCGTAAATAAACACAAGATTCTACCGTAGGCTGGAGAAAGCTGGGAAGAAGATCTAGGAGCTGGAGGAAGCTCGCTAAAGTGCCACGAAGACTGGGAAGAACTTCGCACCTAGCTCGGTAGGGGATTCCCTTCCAGCGAAGCTCGTGGACGTAGAAGCTAGGGCATTGCAGCTGACGTCTGCACTTGACGTAGAAGCTGAGACGACCTACCAAAGTAGAAGATAGTCTGCGCGAAGAGGAAGCTCCAGGCGCAAGGAGGAAGCTCCAGGCGCAAGGAGGAAGCTCCGAGTGGTTTCGTTGTCTGAAAGGGCGAAGAGAGGAATTAGGAAGTGGATCTCCGGGAAGAGGGCGAAAGCGTGGGCCCCAGGCGTAAAAGGCCTATTTATTGTCGCAGGATGGCATAGTGCGGGCCCTTGCCAAAAAATTTTCCTTAGAAGATTGTGGGAGTCCTATAGAACATCAAAGCCCCTGACTTCCACAAAACGTATCACTTACATATTTTGTTGGCACGCTACGATGTCATTAGAAATGTTTTCTCGCTAGATTCCTAAGAATTGTGTAGGCCTGATCGTGGTCAAGGGGTCTAGAGGTCAAAGTTCCAAGCATGCTCATGTGCTGAAATAACTATGTCCATGGTAAAGAACCAACCGATACGGATGTGTTCCCACCAGGTGTTGTTCATAACATAACTAGACAAGTGTACGTAGTGAAGCATAGGTAGCTCGGAACGGACTAACATAACAACAACAAGCTAATATACGCTCCGCTTCACATAAACAACTAAGAAAGTCAGACATAACAAGTTGCTTCTCCTCTCTGTTATCCGGGCCTAAGAGAAAGAAGAAAACAAGTCAAGCTCAGGCTTATACCTGTTGTTGCTGTGTTACTACTGAAAAGGTAACGCCTCACGCCCAATGCTGTGAGGATATCTTCATTTATATAGAAGCAAGATACAGAGCAGCTATACACGTTAATATAGAAACATAATTACAGGGAATTAATGCACATATAGAAATAAATGTCTAAGAAAATCATTAACTACAATTAAGAGGAATTATTGATTTATTGGGCATAATTCCTGGAGACAGGCTGTCCACTAACAACTACTAACTAGACAAGTAGCTCGGGAGCAACACCACAACACTAGACAAGGACCCGGATGAGCTACTCACTAGACAGGGAGACCCAGAGTTGAGAACATAACTAGACAAGGAGCTATACCCAGAGTTGAGTTGCGAACATGAGACTCGGACTAGATAATTTGAAGACTCGGGACCGGATGAGCTACTCACTGGGCAGGGAATCGGAGAGGACCGTCACAGAGATTTGAAATCGCTTGCTATTGAAAAACCGGACAACCTAAAACACAATTGTCCTAAGGCGCTCCATGAGGTCTTGTTGCCCAACTCTAAGAACATATTTGAAAACCTATCTTCTCTTCCCTCTGTGGAGCTTCCTAAACATGTTTTATGTTTTCAGGTGCTACCATAATGTATACCGGGGACATGGCACAAGGGGCCTCGATTGACGATCGGGACTCTCGGTCGGCGAGCGCAGCTTCCAGTTGATTCCTCCTTGGCAAAAGCACCAGACACATTTTCTAGACACGGAAAATGTGAGCGACGCGTTGACACCTAAACAGTCTAGCTCGCACGGGAAAACCGTTGTGCCCCACGCGACAATAATCATGTCGATCATCTTCTCCGGTGCGCAAACTACGTCAGTGACCGGACCCAGCATCGCTCGATGCCAATTGTCATATAGGTAAAAATTTAAAAAGTGTGTTTTAGGATTTAAATTCAATTTGATCGATCAATAAAAGGACATGGCTCAAGGGGCTTCTATCGGCAATCGGGACTCCCAGTTGCCGATCGGCGATCTGCCATCAATATCCCCGGTCGGCGATCGACGAGTGTGGCTCCCGGTCGGTTCCTTCTTGGCAACATCGCCAAGGGCATTTTCGAGAAACAGACAACGAAAGCCACGTGCCGGCACACCAAAACACCACGGACGGGCAAATCCTGTTGGGCACAAAGAGAAGTCTAGCACGGCCATAACCTCATGCTCTCACTCTCTCTCTCTCTCTGTATATATATTATAAAACTCAAGAAGTCAATATTAGCTAATAGACTCCATGTCCTCTTTTATGGAAAGTTTTGCTTAATAGTTACTTCCAGGGGTATGAAAAATTAATCGTAGAACTGAGAATCGAATCGAAACCGAACCAAACGGTTCAGGTCGATTCCAAATAGGCTCGGTTCGCGTCTAATTCCTATATACACAATTCAATTAAATCCCTGATTCGACAGGTCGGTATCTAAAACCAACCCGAGAACCAAAAATTAATGTTATTTACAAATATTCTTATTTATTAAAAAGTAAAGTAGTTTAAAAAAACTGACCAAGTTAATTCAGAAAACCGTTATGACCGTTACCAAGAAAAAAACTCAATTTTGAACATAAAAATAAATGGAGTTGCATGGATGAGGTCCGACATTCACAGACAATTGTTAGTACTTCGTAACCACGACATTCACGACCTCCACCGTCGTGCCAAACGGACACTAAAAATACAATTTTAATTTAAAATAAAGTTTATAGAGCAAAAGGCAATTTTATGTTAAATAAGGTTTATAGAATATATTTAATTTAAGGTTAAAATTAATATTAATCATCTAATGTTTAAGAAAAAAACCTCAGCTTGCCTTTCCTAAAATCACACGGCCAATATCTTACTAGGATATGTAGATATTAGTTGTTGAAGCTACCAATGTCTACAGATTTTTCGAGCCGCCCTTCAATGGATTAGACACGAATCTTCATCGCCGGGAGACGAAGCTACGAATCTGATAGCCCTTTTAGACGGATGATAAACCACAGTGCATCGATTAGTATCAAATGCCCGGCGAACTCGGTCGCACGAAGCAAACTTGATGATCAAATTTTCTTTCAATATTCACATCACCCAAGAAAAATAAATGCAGAAATTAAAAAAAAAAGGCTCAACCTATAATGTACCCTAAACAGGATGACACTGTAAGAAAAAATATGCTGAAAAATCAAAAACCAGGAGCTGAAAAGTTCAACCTATAATGTTCTTCGACGTTTACCGAACGCGAACGGAAATTAATCTCAGGTGATGCCGCATTTGCAAATTGGGCACGATCTTTTCCTTCGAAGCCACGTGTCAATGCACTGCAACAAGAAGGAAAATAAATGCGGGAACAAACAAAAAGTCAGACGAGTATTTCGACTACTCATTAGATGCAGAGACATCTTAAGAATCATTAAAATGATAGTTATTGAATGACGCCCTCTCCTCGCGGTTGGAATTGATAGTTCCAAATGGAGGCTATTGAAAGGGCAAAAAAACAGTGTTTGCGGTTTCTGAAAAGCGCAACGGAGAAAAAAACACTCATACAATCAGAACCTAAAATGAAGGGGACCAAGATTTATATTAAGTACACAATGCTATAGGAATTCCCTACGTGTAGGGTCGTTAGACTCCATATAAACTTCCTTTTCATATTGCGTGATGTGAGACTGGGCTACCGAAGCATTCATCCTAAAACAAATTAGTTATAGTGGAGGGCGAAATAATCTATATTAAGTACAAAGACTACGCGATTTCTCCATTGTGACGACAATAGTATCAGCTGACCCAATAACCCGTGTGGTCTTTGGCTTGTGGATCTAATTTTTATTCGGGCAATGTCAGACTGGGCCGTTACACCTAGCTTGCTCTGATATTGTGCTAGAACTCAACCATTCACGCTAAAATCAATTGGTTATAGGCGGAGGAGCTCGTGACCTACATTAAGTACACAAGACTAACGAGTTTTCTGATATGAGACAAACTTCTCAACAAACAATACAGACATCTGTAAGCACGATGACGCTACAGAAAACACGGGGAATTTAACAGAAACTTACATCTTTGTGAAATTTATGCAAGCATGGCAAATGACGGATTGTATCACCCACAGAAGGATTTTCAAGGCAAACAGCACATGCTTCTTCCGAATCAGTAATCTGCTGCTCCAAAATTAAAAAAAAAAACATCAAATTTGAGCTCCTGTTATAAAGAATTAGCTGGCGACGAGAAACACAGAACCTGGATTAATGATTGAGGTAAGTTGTTGATCTGCCTCTCGGATGCACCAACATGATGGTTGTTTTCATCAAGAGCCAATAGCATCTCATAATCATTCCTGGATGAAATCATTCAAATATAAAAAAAAAATCAAGCTAAATTAGGTCACGGAGCCCCATGCATGAAAACCCAATGCGAGAGTGTTGTAAATAGCATTAATAGTGTCAAAACTTGTATCTACATGTAATTTAGCTTGTTATTATTCTAGTTGTATTTTATAAGGGCATTTAGGTCATCTTAGGTGTTTGTTCTGGACCTATGTATAAATACCCTCATGTTAATGAGAAAATTAAGAGATTATTATTTTCAAGATGATATCAGAGCATCGGTGGGATTCGTGCCCAAGCGCCGTTGTGTGTTCTCATCACCTTCATTGCGACTGTGCTCTCTTCGACGGTATCAATTCTCTTTGGAATCGTTTTGATCGTTCCGCCTAACTGTGCTATAGGATCAACACTCTCATCATCTCTCTACGCGACCAACAATGGAAAGAAAGTCCGATCTCCATTGGATCTGTAGAGAAAAACAATGCTTGTATATTTTCTTGTTTAACTACAAAGAGTGAGTACATATATATAGGAGGGAGGAAGAGAGAAGGAATCCTATACAAGATGTGGGACTAAACAAAGGAGATAAATGGGCCTAAATGCGGGCCCTCTATATGGGCTTTTCCAACACTCCCCCGCAAGCTGGAGCATACAAGTCGTAGGAGCCAAGCTTGGACAGGCATTGATAGAAGAGAGTACTAGATAGGGCCTTTGTGAGGACATCAACTACTTGTTCGGTACCCAGAACATGCTTTAACTCTAGCTTCTTCATTTGAACATTTTCCCGGACGAAATGACAATCTAATTCAATGTGCTTTGTTCTTTCGTGGAAGACCGGGTTCTTGGCAATGTGTATAGCAGCTTGACTATCACACAAGAGGAGAGCTGGTGAAGAAAGTTTTACACCAAGGTCAGTTAGGAGGCTCTCAAGCCATGTGAGTTCAGAGACCACAGATGTCATTGCCCGGTATTCTGCTTCAGCTGAGGATCGCGCAACAACAGCTTGTTTCTTACTTCGCCAGGTGATCAAGTGCCCTCCAAAGTATGTGCAAAAACCACTGGTTGACCGTCGATCGTCCAGAGACCCAGCATAATCAGCATCAGAGTATGCTACTAATTTTGGAGTTGACGAATATGTTTTATAAACCAGTCCCTGACCAGGAGCTGCTTTGAGATATCTAAGAATCCTTTCGACGGCCTGAAGGTGAGATCTTCGAGGGGAGTGCATGTATCTGCTGACCATACCCACGACAAAGGATATATCAGGTCTTGTTATTGTTAGGTAGATTAATTTTCCAACAAGACGACGATAGTATTCTAGGTTCTGTAGTTGCAGATCTGATTCGGAGGCTTGAGCACACAGTTTGTGATTGACATCCATTGGGGTATTGGTTGGTTTGCAGCCTGAGTATCCCGCATCATGAAGGAGATCGAGGCAGTACTTTCGCTGAGAGAGGACAAGGCCATCTGGTCTTCTGACGACCTCCAGACCCAGGAAGTAGTGAAGGTGACCCAGATCTTTTGTCTGAAAGACAGAGCTAAGATGTTGTTTGACCGTCTGTATTCTTTTTGTGTCATCGCCAGTAATTATAATGTCATCCACATAAACCAACAGAATAACTGTTCCTGTTGCCTGTTGGCGTGTGAACAAGGAGAAGTCTGCGGAGCTCCGAGTAAAGCCAATCTCCCGAAGAGCCTTGCTGAACTTGTCGAACCAGTTTCGAGGTGATTGTTTGAGACCATAAAGAGACCTTAAGAGACGACAGACCAGATACTCCCCCGTGGTCTCAAACCCGGGAGGTTGCTCCAACAGTTTCATGGAGATCGTCGTTAAGAAATGCAATCTTAATATCCAGTTGAAATAAGGGCCACTGACGATGCACAGCCACGGAGATCAGCACACGAACAGTGTTGAGTTTAGCCACCGGAGAGAAGGTTTCTTCATAGTCGATACCCTGTTGTTGAGTGTAGCCACGAGCAACTAAGCGAGCTTTCAGACGGTCAATAGTTCCATCAGGGGCATGCTTGATAACAAAAACCCATTTACACCCAACAGGTTTCTGTCCTGGAGGACGGGGTACCAGAGTCCATGTCTTGTTAGCCCAAAGAGCAGTCATTTCTTCCTCCATGGCGGCGCGCCAGCCAGGATGTTCCAGGGTCTCCTGCACAGAGTTAGGAATAGCAATTGTTGACAGAGAGGTAGCAAGTGTCTGAAGTTGAGGAGAGAGGCGATGTAGGGAAACATAGTTCGTCATAGGATGAGCGGTGGATTCTGTTACCGGATCAGTCTGACGCTGAGTACCCGAGGTTGAGGCTGACTGCGTAGGAGCACCGGGAGTAGGAATGCGGCGAGAGTAGACATGGATAATGGGTGGCTTGGAGGGTACAGGATTAGAAGGTGAGAAAGGAAGAACTGGTGTGTCAACGGGAATGATAGGTCGTAGGACATGCTGTGGGATAGGTATTGGTGTAAATGTGGGTACAAGAGTAGAGAAGAATGGCTGATCCTCTCGGAAGGTAACATCAGACGACACAGAGACTTTGCGGGTTGTCGGGGAATAGCAAACGTAGCCCTTCTGTGTACGTGAATAACCAACGAAGATTTTGGCCGCCCTGGGATCCAGCTTGTCCATGGACGGTCCTAGGACATGAACGTAGCACGTACACCCGAAGATTCGAGGTGTGAGGGGAAAGGCCGGAGTAGAGGGAAAGAGGAGGCTGAAAGGAGTGACATTGTTGAGGACGGAGGATGGAAGACGGTTAATAAGATAACATGCCGTGGAGACCGCAAAGTTCCAATAAATTTTGGGGACGTTCATGTGAAGCATGAGCGAGCGGGCAACATCAAGTAAGTGTCGGTTCTTCCGTTCAGTCACATCGTTTTGTTGTGGGGTGTAGGGACACGAAGTCTGGTGAATAATCCCTAACTCAGAACATATATTTGAAAACTCGTTGCTTGTGTATTCACGAGCATTATCGGTGCGGAGAGTTTTGATGTTAGTGGAGAATTGCGTTTTGGTTTCAAGGACAAATGCCTGAAAGACACGAGGAAGCTCTGAGCGATCGCGAAGTAAGTATAACCAAGTGACTCGCAAATAGTCATCAATAAACGTGAGAAAGTAACGAAACCCAGAAAACTAGTAATTTTATAAGGTCCCCATACATCAGAATGTAATAGATCAAAAGGAGCAGAGCACCGAGTACAATGTGCGGGAAAGGAAGAATGAGGTTGTTTGCCCAAAATACAGGAATCACACTTGAAAGCTGGAAAAGATACATCGGGAAGTGCCTTCTGGAGGACTGGGAGGGGAGCATGTCCAAGGCGCTGATGCCACTCAGCAGAGGAGACAGATGCGAGGATAGTGGGAGAGTCGTCAAGAAGGTAGAGCCCGTTACGCAGTTGCCCCTTACCAATGGTAGTCCGCGTCCGCCGATCCTGTATCAGAAAAGAAGATGATGTAAAGGTTAGGGAGCAATCCAAGTCAGTAGTAAGACGGCTAACAGAAAGCAAGTTGAACAGGGCTCCCGGAACATGAAGAGCCGAGCGGAGAGAGATGGAGGGGCTAAGAGAGAGGTCAGCCGAGCCGAAGACCGGAACAGTCGCTCCATTGGCCACGGTGATACACTTCGGATGAGGAGCATTCAAATACTTTGGTGGCTGTAGAGAGGTGATATGGTGAGTAGCACCAGAGTCCACTATCCAGCGTGAACTCGTTGAGAGACAGGTTATACCGGGATTGGAAACGGAGGCGACGGAGGCAGGTGGGGACATCATCCCTTGAAGCTGTTGGAACTGTAGGCGAAGTGCGTCGAGATCGGCGCGGGAGGGCGAGGGGTTGTCATCAACAACGCGGAAGTCGGGCGAGGAGGATTACCAGGCTTCCGATAGCAGGTCGCCTCAAAGTGGCCATCACGCCCACAGAATGAACATTTTGGTCGAGAACGACCACTACGCCCCCTTCCCCGAGAGGCCGAACGTCCACCACGAGCCGGTGAAGGAAAAAGAAGTAAGGGAGCAGGAGTATTCTAAAGCAGGGCCGGTGAGGAAGGAGCAGGAGCGGCCAGAGGTGCTGAGGTTTTGAGGAGCATGGAACACACATCTGAGAGGGAAGGAGTAATGGCCGAGGCCAGAACCTGATTTCGGATGCTTTGTAGATGGGGTGGAATACGAGCCATGATCATAGCAATGATGACAGCTTCCTTCTGAGCCCGTTGAGCGGCATGATCATTGGTGGAGGGTTGATGCTGGATCCATGCTTCGGCCAGAGTCTTGGTACGAGCAACAAAGGAGATCATGTTATCAGCCCCAACCGCATCTAACGTCTGGAGATCTGTGATGATGTCGTAGAGATGTTAAAGGCTGTCCTTGCCTGAGTATAGAGAGTGAAGTTCGTCCCACATAGCTTTAGCAGTCTCGTGATACATCACCATTTGGTATGACTCTCCATCCATAGAGTTGAGAAGTCAAGTCTGAACTCGGCCGTCATTTCTGAGCCACTCCTCCGTAAGAGGGACTGGAGGTACTTGGGTGAGATGACCCAGAAGTCCCTTAGACTGAAGAACTCGTCGGACCGAGTGTACCCAATGCATGAAGTTGACTTTTCCTGAGAGGGAGATTGTGGTGATCCGCAACTCATCACGAAGTTCTGGAGGCTGAACCAGGTGGTCTGGTTGAGGAGGAGCATGCACCGTGGTGGAGTCCACAGACGATCCCATTGACGGAAAGACGGGAAGAGCGGGCTGAGAAGCAAACCGCACGGTCTCAATGAGCTGCGTCAAGAGGTGAGCTCGGCAAGGGTGGTTTGCGACTAGAGGAGAGGTCGCTGAAGGGGTACGGCTAGCTGAGGAGACCGGCAGGGGTGCGGCTAGCTGAGGAGAGACCGCTGAAGGGTTGCGGCTAGCTGAGGAGACCGGCAGGGTTGCGGCTAGCTCAGGAGAGGCCGCTGGGAGGAGGCCGCCTGGTCTGCTGGAGGGAGACCATTGAGAGGTCGGAGCTGCTGCTGGAGGGAGATCGCTAATGGGTTACGATTAGCTTGGCAGCTACGAGCAGAAGAAGCCACGGCAGGGTTGCGGCTAGCTGCGGTTAGCTGCGGTTAGCAGCGACGAACAGAGGAAGTTGCGGTTAGCTTGGCAGCTACGAGCAGAAGAAGCCACGGCAGGGTTGCGGCTAGCTGCAGTTAGCTGCGGTTAGCAGCTACGAACAGAGGAAGTCGCGGTGTTTGCTGAAGGGCGCTGAAGAGGCCGCTAAAGATGTCGCTGAGGAGGCGCGGAGGAGGCCGCTGAAGTGCTCTGAGGAGGTCGCTGAAGAGGCCTCTGCGAGCAGGAAAAGGCGCTGACGATGCCGCTGCTAGCAAGTAAGTCGCGGCGAGTAGACGAGGCCGCTGGAGACGCAGCGAGCAGGTGGGACCCACGGAGGAGAGAAAAAAACTATAAAGGTATACAGGAGGAGACGGGATTTGAGGTGGATCCGCGGGAAGTGCAAGCCGCAGGGGGGCGGTTTAGCATGTGCGGTTAGCAGACCGCAAGGGGCTGCGGTTAGGAGAATATTAGTCGCCCAAATGCAGTCCGAGGTGAATTTTTGTAGGTCGGAACCTAGCTCTGATACCATGTAGAGAAAAACAATGCTTGTATATTTTCTTGTTTAACTACAAAGAGTGAGTACATATATATAGGAGGGAGGAAGAGAGAAGGAATCCTATACAAGATGTGAGACTAAACAAAGGAGATAAATGGGCCTAAATGCGGGCCCTCTATATGGGCTTTTCCAACGGGATCTAACCTTTTTCCTCCAAACAACAATTTGCTTCTTGTATCAACGAATTAGAAGAGAAGTCAACCAGTTGGACCGTAGAAACCGTAGCAGGGGGGATGTTGTAATCCTTTTGCCGCCGCAAGGCCGGAAAAACTCATTTCTAGTGTGGAGAATGCAATTTCACACCCGGAAATCGGGAAGATCACTGTAGACTGAGTTTGTTTACTTGAACTATGTTTTGAACGTTTTCAAGAAAACCTTCTCGTGGAAATCTTTTCACAATGCTTTCATTTCTAAAAAATTGTGAACACTGGATATAATTTTGTCAACTAGATTATAGAAGAAATGTTGTATAAGAAGCCCAAATGTTTAAAGGCATGCTTCTATAGCCCATTAGGAGTGATGTTCATTTTGTATAGCTTAGTCCCACATTGCCGGAACCTCTTGCTCAAAGGAGCTTGCTCAGAGGAATTCATCGCTAGAACCTGCTTGAGCACGCCAGAACCAATTTGAGCTCGCCAACTGGAACTCGTCATCACCTTTCAGAACCTGTATGAGCTCGCCAATACTAGCTAGTGAGCTCGTCGGCACCTGCCAGTGAGCTCGTTGTCCCCTGTTGCTTGTGAGCTCGTGGTCACCTGCTCATGAGCTCATCAGAACCTGTTAGTGAATTCACAGACACTGCAAACGAGGCTTCTTGCATGAGTATACTAACTTTGTCGAGTCACTCCTTATATTTATAAGGTGGGGGCATACTGGGTGCTCGCCAATATTGTTGACTGGGAGCTCGCCAAGACTGTGGAACCTTGCTCGTGGATTCTTGTGTGCACCTTCTGGCATAATCGAGTCTTTCATTAAATTTATAAGATGGAGACAAATGTTGTTTTAGCTTCGTCCGCCATTCTAGTCACCCTCGCTCCTGCTCCTGTCTATGAAGTCCAGGACTAGCTGAAAATCACCATTATTTCTCTTCCTGGGAAGAACTTTGTTGAGTGGGTCCACTCAGTGCGTCACATATTCCAGACTAAAGGTCTCCATCATCTGACTCGAGAACCCCCACCTGAGCCAAGTGAGCAATGACTTCAAGATGATGGTTGAGTTCAGTCATAGATATTGAACTCTATGGAAAGTGAGTCATATCGAATACAACGAAACTGCTAAGACTGGAATGAAGTAAAGTCGCTTTACTCTGGGAAAGATAGCCTTCAACACTTTTTTGATCTATTCCGGGACTGTTGAACCTGGTCCAAGATAGCGACATGACATCATTTGTGAAATATAATATTCTCATAGAGGCCTGGATTCAACACCAACCTCCTACTCTTGATCTAGCAACCCAAAAGCGTAGAAAGAAGCAGTGAGTATAAGTAAAATGATGGCTAGAATACCACCACAACTTTACAAAGTCCGTGCAAAAGTTTTTATCAACTCCAAGTCCATCCTTATCTGATGTCTGTTTAAAGGTTCTGAAAGCTACTCCAACCACCGATGTCTCAATGACCTCATCTCATATCCTCTAACATTCTACCGACTCGTGTCCCGCCAATACTGCACATCGAGGAGGTCGCATGGGCTCTCGAGGCAACGATGGGCGAGAGGGTCGAAATTGTCCTAAGGCAGAGCACTTGCATGTATACCTACTTTGGTCGGACCAATCACATTGAGTGCAATATAAAACATGGATTCCCATAACAACAATAAAATCCTTTTTCACCAAGTTTCATTAGCGACCAACACTCCCATCACATCCCGATCTGAAACTGACACCTTGTGGGAGGAACTCCAGATTCATAGAGGGTTAGTTACTCCAATGTCAGGGTCCATTGCCTTTGCGTCAAATGAAGTTACATCATGTCTTTCACATAGCCACTCTTGAATAATAGACTCAGGGGCCACAAATCACATTACTTATTCTTCCATTTTCCCCTCTCTCGGTCTTCAATAACAATTAGTCCAACCTGCTATTCCTTTTTGCATCCTTCGGTCAACGTTATCCATACAACACTACTCCTTTCAAGATGTGCAAATGAACGGCCTCCATGAAAACATGTTTTAATTGCATCGATGCTATTCTAGCCAACATACTAGCAATGACATGAAAAATTCATAATGGGCTCATACGATTCCCAAAAACAACTCCTCCCAGCTACATTCCTTCCAATATACACAATCTCACATCCCCAACCTACCTACAGCCCGGACTCCGCCTTCCCCACTGCATCACTATCAGTTTATTTTTATTTAATTTTTGTAAAACAACCAATTTAATATTTAGGAATTAAATGGCGTGGTTACCAATCACCACGTTTATCAAGTCAATCATGTTATTATAATCTGATGATGGTACTTCTATAGACATAATCATCTTTCTCATTAGCCTTTTTTGCCCTCATCCCAACTAAGAAAATATGTATCTTTTCAAGATAAGAATAACAAAATATATTAGAGATTTCCCATTTTAAGATGTATATACATATCTTTCTGGCCATCTGCAACAATAATAAGGATCATGTACAGTCAGTAAGGAAATGCAGATAGGGTTATAAATTGAAGGAACAATTAATAATTCATTTGGCAGGGGAATACAATGCACAAATAAAAATTTTCAAATAAATTAAACGTGAAAAAAAATATCTGCAAATTCTTACTCATCAAAATCGCGTTGGCCGTCAAGAAAACGATCAGGGGTTTCCATGTCAGCATTTTCAAATGCTGCTTCAAGTGCCTCGAGAAAATCAATCCTCTAGAAATTAAAAAAAAGGATGAAATTTTAGAGAATAACTGGAAGCATAAGCACACCAAGTATGCTAATTATATTATCATCGTTAACTAACTAGCTAATACAACTCATAAATAAATACTTTGCTTAAGTTAAATGTGATGTGGGACAAATGCAGTGAGTGTGACCTAAAGAAACACCGGTGAATTGGTGTTAGTGATGTGTTAATAAATAAATGTTAGTGGAGTATCATAGAAATCTAGAATGATGTGATGTACAAACACATATACCCGACTATTAATTGCAATTAGCGCTGAAATTATAAGGACATCCACAATCATTCATGTTTGAGAGTAGACGTTACAAAACAAGCTAGATCCAATTAAACTAGAGAGAATGTGCTTCAATTAAATACTAAGAGAATAAAAATCCCGCAAATATAACAAGCATTGGACAAACAAATACATATTAGCATCCACAATAGCATGATTGCTCACCCATCCATTCAAGTAAAGGCTTCGTATAAAAACTTACCCATCCATTCAAGTAAAGGCTTCGTACAAAAACTTACAGAAGTAAAAGGGGCTCGAAAATGCGAGAGGGTGGCGGATTTGAGGCTGGAAAGCACCCTGAAAATGAGTCTGCGCAGCTTCCTGTTGATGGTTAGGATACTGGGTAAGGATCAAGTGCGGGGCTGTAAGTTCTGAGTATTGGGTAGCTGCATTGTGGAGCTGGGCTTGGTTACTAGGCTGAATTGGAGTGGATGTGCAGTGGAGGGGAGATTATCTGGGTTGTGGCTGTTTTCTGAAGGGTGACGATGTGATCAGTAGGGGAAAACGAAGAGGGTTTGGCAGTGGAATTTAATTTGTAAGGAGATCAACAGGTCTCTGGCCAGTAGAATTGCATCCGCAGTGATGAAAATGACGTTGATGGTGGGGTTGGAAGTGAGGAATTGGAGATTTCGATAGGGGGAAATAGGCAGTTGTGGTTAGAGTAGTGAGCGACTGGTTGACTTGAAAAGGAGAAAGGTATTAGTAATGTGAATGGGCAGGTATGAGTGGTCATTAACAGATGATAAACAGTTACAATGGTAAGTGGGGTAGCTAGTGGAGGTCGTTGGTGTTTTGATGGTGATTTCCGGTGGCCAGAGGGGGTGATGGAGAGGTGGCTGTCAACCTAGGGGAGGGAGGAGGTGGTTCTAGGCTTCAGCACCTAGAATTTCATAGAATCGGCACCGTGGAGAGATCACAAATACCCAAAAATGTCCAAATTCTTCAATGCCTAGAAATCCGCCCATTAACCTCTATTTAGATATAGAAACAACTATGCGCGGTCTAGGTCATCCAAAACTTCAACCCCTAATAATACAAGAAACAAATACAAAAAACAATACAAATATATAGAAATATCCCGTCGTCGCTCTGAAAGCGATCACGGGCTCAGATCGTACATATGACGATCCTAATTCTACCACATGCGTATGTAGACTCGTGCGAGTTCCAATAAGAGTCGACTTGCTCGCGATTAGTGATCCCATCAAAATAGAAAATAACATTATTTGTAAAAAGAAGTGATGGGGATCGTCATCAGACTACGGGTCGCCAGTCGGCGGAGCCCACTTTTGTATATTCGCGTAGGAGGCGATGATCGGATCGGCAATCCGAGAATGCGAGCGCATCCGACTCGTCGCGCTATTGTTTTTATGTATTTTAACTTTTTTTTTTGGATTTTTTTTTGTGTTTTAGGGTCTTCGGCGTAACGGCCAATCATAGTCGTACACGCCCATTGTGTATTTTGGGACTGATTCCAGAATTCACGGTCATTCGTGGTGCGACGCCACGAGCCCCAGGTGCGACGTCGGGTTATTTCAGTTATCTTTTATTTTATTTTCAACCTCGGTTTTACAGCGAATCACTTCTCGATCCCGTCAGCCATCGACGCCCCTTTCGCTGTCCATATTGTGGAGCCACCAGCGGCCCTCACATAGTCGCTGCACCCCCACTGTTTATCTTCCCGCTGCCAGGACTCCTTCAAGTCGCCGTTTATTCTGACTGCCATCGATGCCTCCAGCGAATCACTTCTCGATCCCGTCAGCCATCGACGCCCCTTTCGATGTCCCAGTCGTGGAGCCACCAGCGGCCCTCACATCCAGTGTTTTTCTCCCGCCCTTTTCTCTGTCGTGGATCCACCGCACAGTCCCGTCGATACTGTTCATCTTCCTTACCATTGCTCTTCATCCAGTCTTCTCTATCCTGCCGGAAGTTCTCTGTTGGCACCCCACATCCAGCCGCAAGTAGCACCCCCCTACAACAGTCCAACATCTTTTGCCATCCCCTCTACCAGTGATTCAAATACTAGTCGCATCCCACCACCATCGGATCTCCGTGTTTGTGAGTATTATCGTACTGCGTTTTATTTACTTCATTATTGACTACTGGAAAGCATTTCATACTTGTTTGGGCATTTTGACTCCTTAGTGTATTTGTTCTTTATTGTCTTTATTCTATACAGCGTAATCGTGGAAGTTGTAGTAAATAGCACTTGGTGTGAGCGTTAGCGCGATTTGCTTGTGCGCCTGAAAATTTAATCATCTTGTGTTAATATTCCTCAGTTATAAAATCATTACCGCAACATTTTAATTCCGGAATAATTGATTTACAACCATTTTCATTTTCATTTAAGTTGTATTTATTTAAGTTTACTTGACATCACATCCACTTAGGTTCGCATTAGAGTCAGCACACCCGAATCGCACGGCCTATTCTGCGTCAGTTTGGTATTGGAGCCCAGGATTGGGCCACATGCATGTTATGTAGTGGTAGGTCTTACCGTCAATCCATGTCTGACACGAACCTAACCGTTGCGAGGGCCACCAATTCAAATTTTGAAATGACGCCTGCGGAATTCCAACGGTTGGTTGATTGATTCGATTGATTGGATGCACAATATGACGATCTTCGCACCCGCGTCACCGCCATTGAGGAACGACGAGAGCATTTTACTTCCCAAAGCAGGGAAACCTCACCCACTCCGCCTGATATTCTCTTTGGAGAAGAACGGGCTGCCCTCCCACCACAAGATGTGCATGTTAGGGATCAGCCACCACGAGAGGCCGTTCCATTTCGAGAGCCTGCCCCACACCGTAGGCGACCCCTCGATCACGCTCGAGACCGTCAGCCTGTACTTGCTCCACCACGACGTCCAGCTCTTCGTGATAGAGCTCAGGACCATTATGACTATGGTCATGATGATTACTTCGACGAATATCCTGAGTCACGTCGGGCAGCACGCGCTGAGGATGATATTACCCATCACATACGCATTAATGCCCCCACCTTCGATGGCCAGCTCGACCTGAAGACTTTTAGTGATTGGCTTCAGGAGATGGACCACTACTTCGAGTGACGAGCGTTGCATTAGATTTGCAAAAATGAAGCTGGTCGGCCCAGCCAAGATTTTCTGGGTCAGCCTAGAGAGGTCTCTGCAGCGAGATGGATACCGTCCTATTATCTGTTGGGAAGACATGAAGCGCAGATTGCAAGAAAAATACCTTCCCGCCTCCTATCGGGATCAAATGCTAGATCAGCTTTTTTGCGTTGCGCCAAGCCACGCAATCCGTAGCGGAGTACATGTCTCGATTCGATGAGCTAGCAGTGAGGAGTGATCTACGAGAGGAGACTAGTGCCACCGCTTCCCGGTTCCGTACTGGATTGAGATCGGAGATACGTAGGGAACTTATTCCCCACCGGTTGGAGTCGGTAGAATAAGTTTATCAGATGACACTCGAGTATGAGCAGTACATGCGACTCGCTGGTACCCGTCAGACTTCTACCAAGACAGACGGGTCCACATTTACGAAGCCACCACCGGCCACTACCACCCCTGCAGGACCCTCTCGTGTTCTAATCGACACGAAGGGCAAGGCTGTCACCACCGGACCTTCCACGGCCTCCAAGTCGAGGAACATCCAGTGCTATCGTTGCTCGGGTAAGGGCCATCTGGCGGCGCAATGCCCTACGAGGAATCTGCTAATTGAAGAAGGTGCATCCAGTGCCGATGCTGAGGAGGTCGTCGATGAGGAGGTTGTTGCCACCGTCGAGGACGGTTGGGAGAGCGATGTTGAGCGCTCCCTGGAGTTAGGCGTTATACGACGTCTCTTTTACACCCCGCATACTGATGAGGATTGGCGTCGTATGACGATCTTTTATACTTACATTCCTAGCGCAGGAGGTCCCTGCAAGCTAGCCATTGATTGCGGGAGTTGCGTGAATATTGTAGCCCACTGATGTGTTTGATATTGTAGAGGGATTCTTGTACCGCGGATCTCGTCTCTGCATCCCCAGGACGTCTTTCAGGGACTTCTTGATTTGGGAAATGCACGCTGGTGGCGCAGCTGGCCACTTTGGCAGAGATAAGACCGTTGCTTTAGTTGAGGATCGCTTCTATTGGCCCGCCATGAAGAGGGGTGTGGCACGTGTTGTGCGACATTGCGGCACATGTTAGACTGTGAAGGGTTCAAAACAAAATATTGGACTCTGCACTCTTCCAGTCCCACATCAGCCATGGGTCGACATTAGTATGGATTTTGTATTGGGTCTTCCTCGCACTCTGAGGAAGCACAATTTGATTTTCGTAGTGGTAGACCGGTTTTCGAAGATGACTCACTTTATTGTTGTCGCAAGACAGCCGATGCGGCTCACGTAGCGGCCCTTTTTACGAGAGACATTTTTCGGTTACACGGATTACCCAAATTCATAGTGTCTGACCGTGAAGTTCGATTTCTGAGCTACTTTTGGAGAACGTTATGGCAAAAGACGGGAACGACTCTGAAATTCTCTACCGCCTATCACCCACGGACTGACGGCCAGACTGAGGTAGTTAATAGGAGTTTAAGGAATCTGTTATGGTGTCTAGTTGGTAATCACCCGTGGGTTTGGGATTCTGTGTTGCCCGTAGCGGAGTTCGCGTACAATAGTTCGGTCAATAGGTCTACTGGCATGAGTCCATTTCATATAGTATCAGGTTATGAGCCTAAGAATGCCCTTGTTCCCTTAGAGTCACGTCCTAGTGAGTCCGCAGAGTCTTTCATTCATCAAATACATGAACTGCATGATTTAATCGAGAAAAAATTGCTAACAGTAATGAATTATATAAATCACAGGCAGATGAACACAAGCGTGAGTAGCATTTTCGGATAGGCGAGCAAGTCATGATCCGACTTCGCATGGAGAGGCTCTCAAAAGGAGTATGTTATGAGTCTTATTATGTCATTACTTATTATTATTTATTTCCGAATATGCATTTATTATGTCATAAGAGTCGCGTCCTTATATGTCGTCGTTATTTATGTCGTGTCGTTATGAGGTGTACTTTTTAGTCGCATGTCCAAGTCTGTAATTATTTCCTTTCGTGTTATTTCCTTTTGATGTCGATTGTAAGTCCTATTTAAAGAACTCAGTAGGTCTTGTATTTGCATGAATAAATAAGTTTATTTTCCCAAAACCCTAAAAGAGATCTTGGAATCTCTCTCTCTCGAGCACGCCCCGCACAGGCAGCCGTGGTCAAGGCTCCGTAGTATCTCCTCCGTCATCGCCACCTCCGGCTACTTTTCCCCCGACCTCCGAGTCGGTCCCTAACATCTTGGTATCAGAGCCACCAGTCCTTTCATCTGCGTTGTCAACTTCCGCTTACTTTTTCCCCAGCCTGACACTCCACCATCCGACATTCGCTCGACATCATTCGTTGTTACTCCTCATTTCTCCCTCATGATCGTCTTCTGCCTCGTCCAAAGCAAACGACAAGTACTCGTCGATCTTCCGCCAGCATCAAGCAACAGAACACCAAACGCAACAGACCTCGGCTTCCACAGCATCGCATCGTCTCCTTCATGCGTGCCCTTGCTTCCACTTCGACTACCGAAAGATGATAGCCTCCATCCGACATTCAACCTCTTTTTCCGCTACCAAAATCGCCTATCGAGCGCCGATTTGGGCCTCCCGTCATGAACGCAGGCTTCTAACGTCGTAGTTCCCTCAGTACAGCGTCCTCGTCGACTCCTTCCTACTTCATCAAAGCTCTACGTCCTCCACGACAAGGTCGTCGTGCCATTCTTCCTCATCACCGAAGCTACCGATCTTCCTACACGACCGAACTCGCCTATCAAGCGTCAATTTGGCCCCCCCCCCCCATCGTGAACGCAGGCTTCCGTCGTTGTTCCCTCCGTGCAGCGTCCTCGTCAACTCCGTGCGGCCTTTCCCATCCTTGCACGTCTTCAGCGGGTTGTCTCCCCATCGAGCCGCACACGCTTCTCTTTCGGGGGCTGCATAGGGATTAATTTCTTCCTATTTTGACCAGGCCCTAGCAATTAAATCATTTCTTTCCTATTCTGGCCTGCTGAAACCTTCCATCTACAACCGCATCAAGCCCAGTCTCTGGTCATTGCCGAGAAATGAAACACTCACCTTTTCTTCGTGAGCCCAGTGCAGCGGCATATCATTTATGACTTTCATTTATTACCTGCCACCGCAACGCGCTATCGGGCATTGTTCTGGCGGGAGATCGAACATTTGATTAATTACTCAAGCTCATTTTTTTCAACATGGAAGACATCATTAGCTTTCAGGCTCTTGATGCGCGCATTATTGAGATTCTAATGTCGTTTAAGGAACTCTATAATAAACAACTCCGCCAAGGCACAGTCATCGCTTCCTCCGTCGACCCCTACTCCGCCGGAACCCCTGGCCACCACGTCGCCCGATTTGTTCCTTCTGCCGATCGTCGCTCCTTCAGTCGTCTTGCCGCTGCGGAACACCGCTCCACCAGCCCCGCCAAAGACATTCCTTTCGCCGCCCATTTTTCCGACGACACTCTCTACTCGTTGACATCCCTGCCACCGCTACGCACTATCGGGCATTGTTCTGGCGGGAGATCAAGATGCCAGAAGACTCAGCCATCCACGCACAGTTCGAGTTTGAGGACAAGCACAATTTGAAGACCGGGAGAGATGTTATGGGTCTTATTATGTCATTACTTATTATTATTTATTTTCGAATATGCATTTATTATGTCATAAGTGTCGCGTCCTTATATGTCATCGTTATTTATATTGTGTCGTTATGAGGTGTCTTTTTTAGTCGCATGTCCAAGTTTGTCGTTATTTCCTTTCGTGTTCTTTCCTTTTGATGCCAATTGTAAGTCCTATTTAAATGACTCAGTAGGTCTTGTATTGGCATGAATAAAGAAGTCTATTTTCCCAAAACCCTAAAAGAGATCTTGGAAGCTCTCTCTCTCTCTCTCTCAAGCACGCCCCGCACAGGCAGCCGCGGTCAAGGCTCCGTAGTATCTCCTCCGTCATCGCCACCTCCGGTTGCTCTTCCGGGGACCTCCGAGTCGGTCCCTAGCAGAGTCACTAAAATTGGAGCAAATGTCTATGAGGTCAATCTCCCAACAGATATGGGTATTCACCCGTATTTAATACTGAAGATTTGACACCGTACTTTGAGCCTCTCGAGCATAGGGATCCATACCTTGATCCACTCCCTACATCCTCCCCGCCACAGCCTGATTCTTCCCCTGACCACCTTGGACAAACACCTACGGACTTGCCCGCACCACCTGTGATTCCACCGGTTCTTCTGGATCCACCAACACGAGAGATGAGGGTTGAGCGCATTACTGATATTGTGGCGCATGAGTGCATTTCCATCGCAGACGACCCTTCTTGTTGCTACCTGGTACACTGGAGCGGACGCCCCATTTGTGATGACACTTGGATGTCCGCGGCGGAGCTGAGTTTGTGAGAGATTCAAGAATTTCGGCAATCTTCGTGGTGCGGTGCCTCGGCGAATTTCAGTTACCTTATTTGTTTTATTTTTTACTGTTCATGCACTGTTCCCATAAAGAACCCACAATCTCTTTTAATCCCAGTTACCTCCTTCCCGTAAGAAGATAACTGCCACTGTTCATCATCCCTTCCACGCCTGCAACTGTTGAACCGCGCGTCTCTTCGTCCAGAACACCATATCAACCACGATAACGCCGTCTCCCGTCCCTGTCGTGCTTCCCTAGCCAGTCGAAGACAACGTCCAGCCTCCTCGACAGCCTATCAGTCTTGTTTCCTTCACCCTTCCTCGATCCTGTCAGCCACCAGCGAATTTCAAAGCTACTATGTTTCTTCCTCCCGCCAACTTCTTTACCGATGCCCTAACATCTCATCCTTCAGGCTCCATTCTCGCACCCCTACCCTCTTTCGATCCCGCCGGTCATATTGTTTCGTCGCTCGTCTCTGTTCGTGTCATGGAACCACCAGTGAACCCCCGCCTCAGCCAGAGGAGTCTCTCCCGTTTCGTTCCAGTCAAGGAACTTCTCCTCCCTTCCAAGTTGCTCTCCTTCCTCACACCAGCACACCCCTCCCTCCACAGCAAATCCCAATTTCTACATTTAAACATCCATATCCAGCCACCTACTAACTCTTCCTATATCCCAGCAACCACCATCTGTTTCCACGTCCCAACAATTCAGCGCCGCTGCCACCGCCGGGTCTTTATTGCTACGTGAGTATTATCGTGTTGTGCTTATTTCCTCTCAATACAGTAATAATGGCGCGTGCGCGTAACAGAGAACATCTCATATGTGTTTGGGTATTTTGATCCATAGTTGTATTTGTTTTTTTTATTTTCTTTCGTTCTATAAATCTAATCGTGGAAATTGTGGCTAAAACACTTTGTGCGAAAGTTAGCGTGTCTTGTGCACACCGGAAAATTCCAATTCATCTCGTGTCAATTTGCCTCGCTTATAAAATTATTACCGCAAATTTTATTTCCGGATTAAAAGTTTTTAAATCATTTGCATTGTATTTTGGTCGTATTATTTTGAGTCCATCAACATCACAATCACTTAGGAACATATTAGTGTTGGCACACCCTACTCACGGCCTGCCCTGCGTCATGTGGATTGTGCTCCTTCAAAACCTTTATTTACCATCTCGTTGTTTTATTGTGTGACTAGAAGACTGATCGCTCTAATTGTCAAAGTCTTTGTTAGATTTTAGGAAAATAAATTCATATCATTATTACAAGGGGTCTCCCTCCTATATATAGGAGGGAGGAGAAATACATGGAGATCAGAGAAATACATGAAATGATAAATGCTAACACCCTCCCTCAAGTTGGGCGTGTAATGTTGACCATGCCCAACTTGGTAGTGAATCTTTCAAAGACACTCACACTCAATCTTTTACTGAGGATATCTGTCAGTTGTTGCTCAGATGGAATACACGAAGTATATACAATTCCTCTCACTATGTTTTCTTTAATTAAGTGTCTATCAATCTCAATGTGTTTGGTGCGATCATGTTGAACCAAGTTACGAGTAATATTGTTGGTCGCCTTGTTATCACAATATACTCTGATTGACTCTGTTTTCTCAAGACCAAGGTCTCTCATAATAGTCTGGGTCATGGCTCTGAATTCACAGATTTAGTGGGTCATGGCTCTGAATTCAGCCTTAGTACTAGATCTGGCGACACATGTTTTTTGCTCCATGTAACCAATTTTCCACCAACAAGCGTACAATATCCTGAAGTGGATCGTCGATCATCAACCGATCCCGCCCAGTCTGCGTAGACTTCAACATTTAGCTCATCATTAGATGAGAATAGGATACCACTCCTAGGAGAAGTTTTGAGATATCTTAGGACACGGTGGCTAGTATCAAGATGGCGAGTCTTTGGTGAGTACATATACTGGCTGATCACTCCAACAACATACGAGAAATCTAGGTAAGTATGTGTAGGTAAATCAGCTTCCCACTAACCTTTGAATGCCAGAGATGACAACAGTTTCTGTCATCTCTTCCTAGCCCGTGGTTTACTTCAATATGGGTGTCAGCAGATCTGCATCTGCTCATCCCTGATGTCTCCGATAAATTGAGGATATACTCTCTGCGAGATGAAAATCTCATGAATAAACCTAGTTATAAGGGCAGACAGTTTACCTTCTTTGTGCTTAATGAACAGAGTATGATCTGCATTACTCTGAGAATATCCAAAGGTCATCGTAGCCTTGTGAAATCTCTTAAACCAAACCCCAAGAGATTGTTTGAGACTGTATAACACCTTTTTTAGTATGCAGACCTTCCCTTTGGATCCTTCAGGGACAAGTCCAGAAGGTAGGGACATATATACTTCCTCTTCTAGATCCCCATGAAGGAACACACTCTTCACATCTAGCTGACTGAGGTTTCATCCCTTACAGGTAGACATGATAGGAGAACTCTTATGGAGTTCATCTTTGCTACAGGAGCAAAAGTCTCTTGATAATCGATCCCAGCAATCTGAGTGTATAAACTAGCAACCAACCTTGTCTTGTATCGTTCAACAATTCTCTGGTGTTTTGTTTGACAACATACACCCACTTACATCCAACAAATGTCTTCCCTTGAGGACGACGGACAAGATCCCATGTATAGTTTTTTCAAGGGCAAACATTTCTTCGAGCACGGCTTCTTGCCACTTGCGGTGATGAAAGGCTTCCTGCTAGGATGATGAGATGGAAATAGAGGATAAAAAGGAAACAAAGGCTCTATGTAAAATAGTTAGAGAAGTATAAGATACAAACTGAGATAAATGGTGTTGGGTAGATGGACCTTCTCTTAGGGCAGTAGATTCTGATGACAGATCAGATGCCAACTCTGGTAACCTGAGAGAAGCTTGCGTGTTTGTACCTCAATTTCTCCGAGAATAAACCTGTAAAGGGGGAGCATGAGATTTCTCCTGACCGTTAAACGCAACAGTAGTGGTGGATGGAAGAGGAGCATGGGATTTCTACTGACCGTTAGACGCAACAGGAGTGGTAGCTGGAATAGGCTGGAATAAAGGAGGAACGAGTAAAGGTGAAGGTGAGGACTCCTCCAGAAGCGATAAAGAGCTCACTTCCAACATAGGAGAGGACCCTCTCGAAGTGAGGTACCATAGTAGCTCTCAGATTCACGAAAAGTGACATTCATGATCACAAAAACCTTCTTGGTTATAGGATCAAAGCATTTGTAACCCTTTTGAGTTGGAAAATACCCGATGAAGACACATTTTAGGGCACGAGTAAAATTTAGTTTTTTGATGTATATGAATGAAGCACACACAACCAAAGACATGAGGATGAAGATTAGTGGGGGGAACCTGAAGAGTATTGAGGGGTGTTTAATTCTCAAGAACTCATGTAGACATACGATTAATGAGATAAACTGTTGTGAGAACAACATCCCCCGCTAGTATTTTGGAAGATGCATCATAAGCAAGAGACACCTGGTCACTTTCAGAAGATGACAATTCTTGTGTTCGCCCTCACCATTTTGAGTAGGTGAGTTGACACAAGATGTTTGGTGGATAATCACAAGGTCACTGAGATGTTGTTCAAACTGTGAATCAATGTACTCACGAACGTTGTCAGTATGAAGAATTTTATTGGTGGTATTGAATTGGGTGATTATCATTTTTTGAAATGGTGAAATAACGGAAACACTTCATTTTTAGCTTTCCTTAGATACACCCAGATAATGCAGGAAAAACAACAAATGAAAGTAACAAACCAAAAACACCCAGAAATTAAAACAACAGGGCTAGGCCCCAAACATCACTATGAATAAAAACAAAAGGTGTGAAGCTAGGAGAAGAAGCATGATTAAAAGAAGTACGACAGTGTTTGCTTAGTTCATATACATCATAGTGAAAATTGTCCAACAATGAAGACATAGTTTCATAGACGGGATAGAGGGTTGTCCTAGACGACAATGCTATGAATCCAAAATGGATGACTGATCGACATGAAGAGCTTGTGGTGGTGAAGCAATGCTGGAGAAATCAAGCACGTAGAGGTCATCGCACAGTCTACCAGAGCCAATCCTGTTGCAGTCCATATAGAAACTCAAAGACTAAACATTGATCTGATCGAAATCCCGTTGCAGTTCATATAGAAATTCAAAGACTCTGTTGCATCCTTCCAAAGCTCGAACAAGAGCTCATCTTCAGGAACTAGGGTGAACGAGTTTAAGTGATCATATTCCTAATAAAGCTGATTGAACTCTAAGTAGTGGACAGAAGGCGGAAGTCTCAGGAGAAAGATCTTCCATCGCAGTTAGAAGATTTGGGTTGCATTCCCTCTGCACGGGTGAGTGGCCTTAACCCTCTTCCAAATATTTGTGGCGGTATCCAAGAACAGATAATTTTGAGCAATTGATTCCACTATGAAGTTCGTAAACCAGGACATGACCAAAGAGTTCTCAGTTTCCCATTGCAACCAATCTAGGGAAGTCTAGGCAGGTTCCAATGAAGTACCCCGAACATAACCAAACATTCACTTGCTCTTCAGGGCAAGAGTAATAGATCGAGCCCACAGGAGGTAATTAAAGACATTCAGGCGTATAATAGTAATTTGGGGCGTAGTATGATCTTGACTTGACCGGATAGATCCTCCGGAAATCAAGGTAGAGGAAGAAGCCCTGACTATGGAAGAGAAAGTAGGATATTCTCCGTTCCCCGGGATGATGATCCAAGAATAGAAATCAAGGAATCAAAGGGAAAAAGTAAGAAATGGACCTTTTTACTCATAGAAAGATGGGAGAACCAAGATCCATGAAGATTCCTAATCCGATCCACGGATCCGCATCAAGTCACAATCCGTGAAGAGATAGAGAAGGAAGAATCATCTCCTCAAATAAAAAGGAAATAGATGCTGGAAATAGGTATTAACACCTCACTTCCAGCGCCTAAGGTTCAGGGCCGTTGACTCTCGACGGCACTTACGAAAGAAGGGAGAGGCGGCGACGGGAGATTGAATTAGCGACGGGAGTGCGAAAGAAAAAGTGAACGAAGATCAGTTGACGCACAACGGGATGCTAGATGCGAGAGCCGCGGGCGTTATGTGAGGGTTTGCAGAAGACAGGCTGCGAAAATTGCTAGGGCTCTGATACCATGTTGGATTTTTGGAAAATAAATTCATATCATTATTACAAGGGGTCTCCCTCCTATATATAGGAGGGAGGAGAAATACATGGAGATGAGAGAAATACATGAAATGATAAATGCTAAATGTCTTCATCTGTCAATTTATTGATCTAGTTGTAAGTGGTGATCACAAACCTAGCTAAGCTCAAAATAAATATCATATTGGGATGATTTTCAAATTTTACGCCGAGGAGTAGGAACTCGTGAAATGTGGCAGTGAAAACCAAGACTTGTTGCTCATGTAGGATCGATGTAGCCTAGCCAAAAATGACTGAAGCTTTTCCAAGTGTTCTTCAATTAGACCTATCTGCTTAAATGAAAAGATTGTTGTGCAAGGGAGGACCAAATCTAATATTACAATATTGTTTGAAATTATCCATTATCATGCTTTTTTTTTCATTTCCAATCGGACGGAACGTTGTTGGGCAGCTCCCAGAAGGTGGAAAAAGCCCAAACCAATCCATTTTATCATAGTTGCTTGCTAATTGTCGAAGAATTTCCCGTACCTTGTTAACCTACCAAACGAGTACTTTGTCGGTATATGCTGAAAACTCCAAGTTAGCATAGAGGTGAATAGTGTTGATGTTGATACACTCTTCCGTCGAGGCATCGGAGAGCAAAAGGGGTGATTGTAATCCCTGGCTATTGTTGTTCTACTCGTACATTGGCACCACCTTGTAGTGGTGGGGTGAGCGGCGAAGTCTGCCTAATGCAACACCTCGGCAGTTGCATGACCAGTAGTGATCTTCCTCATCATTTCCATTACTTATAAGAGGCCCACGATCGATATTAAGTGCACAAGTATACTTGGAATTTTCAATGTGGGACTATTCTTAACGTACTCCATCAAGTGTACGATATTTGGCCTCTAACATGAAGATTCTCTTTTGTACCGAGTGACAAGGGAGTAGGTCGTTGGCTCTATCTTACTATGATATCATGTTAGAACTTATGCATCCAACCTAAAATCAATTAGTTATAGGTGGAGAAATCTAAGAATTGGTTATAGGTTGAGAAACCTATGATCTATATTAAGCGCACAAAACTACAAGGGCTCGTTCATTTGCACGGAATTGAAGACATGGAATTGGAATTCGACGACGAATTCCAATTACGCCGTTCGGTTCTTAGGTAGCTTTAATCATTGGAATTTGAGTTGAATATCATGGAAATGATTTTAGCTTAGGCACAAAATCTAGCTAGAAATATCAGAATTGGGCGAGTCTAGCTCGCTCAATTTACTTCCGATTAAAAAAAAGAGTAGTAACGACTCCTTAACTGCGCTTCTCGTTCCTCCTCGACATTCTGACTCGCTAGGGCTCCTCTTCCACTTTCCAGCAGCGACTTGCGATCTTTCGATGATCCAGCTGTGGCACGCATATTTTTGCTTTGGCGCGTGTTTTTTCACTCGGGAACGCGTTTTTCGCCCGGGCGCGCGTTTTTTCGCCCGGCCGCGCGTTTTGTCGCCCGGCCGCGCGTTTTTTGCCCAAGCACACGTATTTTGCCAAGGCCCCCATTTTTTGCCCGGACGCGCGTATTGTCGACCGGGCGCGCGTATTTTGCCCGGGCGCGAGTATTTTGCCTGGGTGCGCTTCTTTCGCCCGGGCGAGCAGTTTTTTGCCCGGGCGCCCATTTTTCGCCCGAGCGCCCATTTTTCACACGAGCACCCGTTTTCGCCCGGGCGCCTGTCCCCCCCCCCCCCCCCCAAGCGCATATTTTCCCCCCGGATGCGCGTTTTTCGCCCGGGCGCCCATTTTTGTCTCCTGGGCGCCTGTTTTATGCCCGAGCAGGCGTTTTTTCGCCCGGGCGCGCAGTTTTTCGCTCGGGCTCCTGTTTTCCCCCTGGCGCCCGTTTTATCGACCGAGGGCGCGTTTTTCGCCCGGGCGCGTGTTTTGTCTCTCGGGCGCCCATTTTTCGCCCGGATGCGCGTTTTTCGCCCGTGCAGGCATATTTCGCCCGGGCGGGCGTATTTTGCCCGGGCGCACATATTTTTCCTGGGCACGCAATTTTTCGCCCGGGCGCCCGTTTTCCTCCCGGGCACACATTTTTTGCCCGGACACGCGTTTTTCGTCGGGCGCGCGTTTTCGTCGGGGCGAGCGTTTTTCGCCCGGGCACGCGTTTTCTCCCGGGTGCCCGTTTTTCTCCCGGGCGGGCGTTTTTTCAATTCTTAGATTGAATTTTATTTAACAAACAAACAAAAAATTGATCAATTCCATAATATTCACCAATATTGTTTATTAGACCAACGCTGGAATTGGAATTAAAACAATTCCAATTCTAAATATCGAATCACAATATCAAATTCCAATTCTGTCCAAACGAACGGCTCCAAAAGTTTCATAATGTGGAATTAAAAAGAGATAAGTTTTAGAATATAAGACTTCAAATTAGTAGATCACAGACTGACTTCATAGTATGCAATGTTAGTAGAGATGATATTAGAAACTATAATTCTATCTTACTAGAAGAGAGGGATACTAAGATTTAAGTTGGATTGAATAGTCAGAAAAATGAGAAAATAGATGAGCATATAATTTCTAGGGGTTGGTTGGGTGGGTAAAATGGACAGTTGTCTCGAGAGTTCTATGAGATATGAGGGCATTATGGAGCTTTTAAGGTAAATTTTATAAAATCTCAATTAACCTCACACTGTTGCATGGGTGTTTGACAATAAAAAAATCGATGATATCTAAGTTGAATGAGACAAAAATGAAAATACTAGATAAATGTGGCTAAACTAAAAAAGATAAAATAATGAAAGACTATATTAGAGAAATGATGGGAGTAATATCTACAAAGATAAGAAAACAGAAAATATACTTAAATTTGTTTGTGCACGCACAAGGTTAAATAAAGCACAAATTAGAAAATTAGAAACAGTAGTGCAACACCCGATAGGAACATAAGGAAATGAAGATTCATACCAGCCGTAGCTGGGGTAAGGCTTTTGACGATGATAACAATTTATAACTCCTACCATTTCCATGGCTTCTCCCAATACACATGACAAATACCAAGGAAGAGAAATTGGGGATAACCCCGAGTTATGATCGTTATTTATATTAATAACAATATTTTAATAATGCCAAAAATACCTACTAATATATATCATAAGATGTTATTTGCATTATAACAGAATGATGAAGGATAATGGAATCATTTAAAAATGAAACCAAATGCCAAATAAGAATGGAACTCTCATATGTGCTTATAAAAAGAAAAAAATATTGCAAAAGGAGATCTGCAAAGTACCTTACTTTCATAACAATGAGAAAATATACAGTGTTATTAAGAAAAAAATGGGAAAAATATGTAAAACTCCCATGATATAAACATGAATAATTACCTCTTCCATACTCATGCTAGGCCTACTAAAGTTTCTCCTTATTCGGCCAATTGAACGAGCGCGAGCGCGAGGTGCTATTCTTGTAAATGGATGATGAAATATTGGTTGTCCAAACAAAGATGGAAGCAATGCCTCTCTCTGTGTATCATAAAGATAGAATAATGTATGACTAATAAATATATAAGGTATGCAGCATTCAAAGTGAATTCCAAGAATGAAGAAGATCTCTCTCCTACAACAAGAACATTATGACTAAAGAAAAGAACAAAGCACGAGGCACTGCATATCATAAATTGGAATTACTACCAATGCTCAGCAACAAGCGCCAGCCTTGGGGGAGGAGGGGGGATCTCTAAATCATTCTTTTATCTTTTTGCTAACATTATCATCGAATTTATGTTAAACGCAAACAATAAAATAACTTCTACTCCAGAATTTTCAAATTTACTTTATTTTTATGTTCATACAATCTCCTTTCAATGATGGCCCCTTTGGCTTCAAACATGTACGGGCGGAGAAGTTGCTTTATGGCGAGCAACACCTCCAACTGAACCCCTCCCGAATCCCAATGGGAGAGGGAAGTCCCAGCAGCAACCAACACCACCCTTTATCATCGAGAACAACAATACTCAAGCCCGCCGAGTGGTCTTGGAAGATAGCACCGTCTGTGTTGATTTTTATCCAACCTGGGGGAGGGGGCACCAAAGATGATCAGATAACAGCCATGTTGAGACTATATGATTATGGATGTACATTTTCGGAGTATGTATTGTTCTCCTTGATATTGCTTCATTTGTAGGGCTTATTTTACTGTGCATTAATTACTACGCTCTCGCGAACCAAAACATGCAAGTTACCTTGAATTGTTCTATGATTAACAGTGTTATTTGCGTTTGATTTTGTTTTGAATTATTATTATTATTAATTGCAACTACTTCTCGGACTAGTCCTTACAAGCTTGCATCCTAGGGTTGTAGTTAGGTTTTTCCCGACACCACACCTTAGGATTTGCCTAGCCTAGAGTCGTGCACTCAACTACGGACACACAGCAAAACGCAAAAACACCGCAAATGTGGGCCCCACTCCAGCTTTAATATTTCTCATTCCCCGACTAACCCTATTTTCCTACTTCCTTCCCCGATTCACCCAGCTACTCCAGTCGGCGTCCCCTTGCCGTTCCAGACGTTCCCCTGCTTGCCTGTAGAAACCGCCCAGCTCAGCTCCGGCGTCCCCCTTGTCGTTCCACGCTCAGCGGCGTTCCACGCTCAGCTCCGGCGTTCCAGATCTGCTTGCCTGTAGAAACCGCCCCGCTCAGCTCCGGCGTCCCCCTTGCCGTTCCACGCTCAGCGGCTGCTCCACGCTCAGCTCCGGCGTCCCCCTTGCCGTTCCCCTGCTTGAAGGAAGGAGAAAACCGTGAGAATGGCAGCAATGGCAGCAATGACATCAGTGTGTGCTCAGCTTCTTCTGGATTGAAAAAAAACTGGAATGGCAGCATGCTGACTCCAAAATAGCAGAGGCTCTCACATCTTCCCAGTTTTCTTCCTTGTTCATGAAATGGAAGAATCCCATGTGGTCGAAATGAGGTGCTCAGGTATGGTCTTGAGTTGCCGAGATGGATGTTCCGTTCACCTTGCAGAGTTGCTCGCCGGCAGGGGAAGGTGACTCCCGCGGCGTTCCAAATCTGCTCCGCATCCCGATCTGCTGGCGTGCCTTGGCTGGTCGGTGCAGGCGAGTATTTGCAGTTGGGCGGGGAGACTGGGAACGCAGGCGGGGAGACTTCTTCCGGTAGCTGGGTGAATCGGGAAGGAAGTAGGAAAATAGTCGGGGAATGAGAAATATTAAAGCTGGAGTGGGGCCCACATTTGCGGTGTTTTTGCGTTTTGCTGTGTGTCTGTAGTTTTATCCAAACCGCATCTCTCTAGCATGACAAAATTCACCCCTCTCAACGAAAATAAGTACACTAAGGCATCTAGCATGTCATGACATGAAATATAGTATTCCAATTAAACCATAGATCCTTATTGGTGACTACAATCAAATTTACTCTGAAGTTAATAAACAAGGGGTGCATCTGTAGCGTAGCTGGTCCTGCTACCTTTGTAATGAGCCTATGAATAAACGGGTACTCAAAATTTAAGAAAGAATGAAATGATATTCTCTGTTATCTTTTAGTTTGGTCTCGCGAGAACAACCATTTGACGTTCTTCCACGCTCTGCAACTCAAGAAAATCAAGAACGTCACACCCCCAGCTCCGCCTCCTCACACTGACAGCTTTACCTCCCCGTGCCGACCGATCTCTTCTGTCGTCAGTGAGAAGCAGTCCAAATCCAGTAAATCTCCGACGAATCGGAGAAGGGTCCGTCCTCAAGCTCACCTTCAACTGTAAGTCCTCTTTCTCGTGGTCATCAATCTCCAATGTTATCAACGACTTCGTACTCTGCTGAAAGAAGATCCAGATCTTCGAGAAAAAGGGCCTCATCCTCAACGACATCCCCGTCATTAGCTCTGTTGGTAGCTCTCCTTCCTAACCACTGACGACACGCATGCCAAACAGGCAACATGTCGGATATGACCCTCTGATCCCCTCACCCACTTCGGTGCTCAAGAAGGCTCTGAAAACCAGTAGAGTAGAGATGAAAGATCACCGCCTCCACCCTTCCATGGCCATTTCTGAATTTCCAACACCTATTTGCAAGATTTGGCCGCACAACTTACCTCCTTCCTGATGGAAACAGTCAACATTTCTGTTGTTTAGAGGAAGCAATACTCAAAATGAGCCGGGTCATTCAACACTTATCCACACAGTTCAACTTCCATGGAGACGGACAGGTACCAACTTACATGGAGACGACCAACACCGGGACGCAGGAGATGGGACAATTCCGTTTTCGACCTCAGCAAGGGGATTCCAACCCATCAAATACATCCCATGCCGGTTCTTTAGGACCGACATCGCATCTTTTGTTATCCACATCGGCATCTATTTATGTTTTAGCCAAACTGGATAACAATTATTCCATTCGACCAACGACGATCAAGACTAGGGGTGTGCATAAAAATCGAAACCGACCGAACCGATTTTTGGACCGAACCGGTCGGTTCGGTTTCGGTTTGGGGGGACTGAAAACCGACCCCCATTCGATTCGGTCCGGTTTCCCCCATGGGAAACCGGTGGAACCGAACCGAGCATTGCTATGTGATTTTTTAAAGGTTTGGCGGGCGGCTGGCAGCGTATATGATTTAGTTCGCATTCGACATTTCGACATGGGTGAATGGGTGCCTCATGACTGATCATTGCGCCTGTGCTACATCTGGAGAGTGGAGAAGAGTAGAAACCCTAGAGAGTACGCCGAGTGCGAGAAGGAGTCGCAAGCCCGCGACATCGTCGTCTCCTCGCCAAGGTATGCATCGTACATCTTCATCTGCTGATCTCCTCTAAATCTCAAGTCCTCTCTTAATCTCACACCAACTAATTTCAAGGCTTCAACTCCTCTCTTAATTAATATCCTCTCCAAACTCCAACTCCTCCTGCAAGGGTTAAGGCCTAAGGGTTTCAACTTTCTTGATTTCAAGGCTTTCACGGTTACAGCTTTCAGCCTTTCATGTATTATTATTTTCGATTAATAACAAATAAAATTGGTTAAGTTCTACCTTAGCTTTCAGATTGATAGTTTCATGAGATTGGTTAAGTTTACCCTACAAGTTCGATGCACCGCTCATATCATAAATTTAATTGTTAAAGATGATTTGTCTAATTTCAATGAGTCAATTGAGAAAATTCGTCTAGTAATCAAATATGTGAAGTCATCTTCCCAACGCTTGGAGAAGTTTAAGAGGTGTGTAAGAAGTGTCGAGATAGAAAGCAAAGCTCTTTTATGCTTAGATATTGAGACAAGGTGGAATTATACATAGTTGATGTTAGAGACATCAACAAAGTTTGAGAAAGCATTCATTGAGATGAAGGATGAGAGTTCATACATAAGTTACTTTAAGAATGAAGATAAAGTTGACGGACCCCCTTTTCTAAGAGATTGAAAAAAAGCAAGATTGTTTGTAAAACTTTTAAAAATATTTTACAATGTTACCTTGGAGGTATCAGACTCTAAATATCCAATGTCTCATTTTTTTTCCAAAATATCTCAATGATGGAGCATATGATAAAGACATTGTGTGCAAGTCATGATGCTACTTTGAGTATGATTGCACAAAGGATGAAGGCAAAGTTTGATAAATATTAGGGTAGTTTAGAAAAAAGTAATGTACTCTTATATGTCGTTTTTGTTTTGAACCCCCAATGCAGAATAAAACGTCTAACAAAATGTTTTAATGCGGTGTACGAGCCCACAAGAGCAAGGAAAATGGTAGAATTAACAGAAAGAACACTTCATCAGCTATATCAGCATTACAATGCCACCATGAATCCATCTCAAACTCAAACGTTTAGTACTCAAGCTTCAAGTAGATCAAGGATTTGTTTGGATGACGAAGATATGGAATATAATTGTGTCGTACCAAAAAATATGTTTGAAGATCGTTGAGGAAGAGACATCAATCTTCGAAACCGAATTGACACAATATCTACGAGAAGACACATTGAAAATGCAACTTAATTTTGACATCTTGAATTGGTGGAAAGTAAACTCCTCAATGTTTCCAATTTTATCCGAGATGGCAAAGGACATTCTAGCAATTCCAATAGCAATAGTTGCCTCAAAGTCAACTTTTAGCACTGATGGACGTGTACTTGATTCATTTAGAAGCTCATTGACATCAAAAACAGTTGAATCACTTATTTGTGATTGGTTGCGTTGCAAGCCGAATCTAACTGAAATTGAAGAAATGATAATTGATGCAGAAAAGTTTGAAGAGCTTGATAAAGGTATAAATTGATTATGTTGTCTTTAATGCTCAAATTCAAAAGTGCTTTCATACTTTAATATTTAACAATCTTTTATTCTTATTTTTAGACTTGGAGAAGGATGCATCTGAGGATGGTGTCGAGGATGAAATACATATGGATGATAATTAAATATGGTGAATGGAAATTAAATATGTTGTACTTATTATTTCCATTTTGAATAGTTATAAATTGACTTTTTTTTTGCACTAGTTTATCTAGATGTTGAATGTCAGAATCGTCCCCAATCATCATTGTTTTAGTTACCTTAGTTCTGTGATGTTTCTGCCATTTCGATTTTCTTCTAAATTTTTGTTATCACCACACTTGTACTGCTACTCATGCAAGTGTTATAGTTATATGAGCTGGGTAGTGGATAGTGCCGTCCTTTTTTCATTTGTTGCAGAGAATGATTATACGGGGGTAGAAAGGTTGAACTACATGGATTTCTGCCATTTGAGAACTTATTTTAAATAGCTCACATGAAGTCATGTATATAAAAAACACTTGCAAACCAAACGTAAAAATCGAACCGGCGGGTAAAAAACCGAACCGATTGGTTTCGATTTGGTTTCGGTTTTGGGTGTGTAAAAACCGATGATATTCGGTTCGGTTTCGGTTTTACATAAAACCGAACTAAACTGACTCACATGCCTAATCGAGACCATTACGAAAATATTTCAAATATCTTCTACAGCAACTTTTGTTTTTGATCCAGGAGGGTGCATCATTTTGACACAACTTGAGGCAACAATAACTGCATTTCGTGCCACGAAGAAATTATTTTGGTTATGGTATTTTGATACATCTTTTGGAATGCATCGCTTTGTTATCATGAACATTGTGCACCTCATTTGGGTCTTTGACACTGGTGGAATCAAACGATGAGGTCATCGTTTTGTCGGGAAGGGTAGGAATGTGGCGCAGCTGGTCCCGCTACCTTTGTAATAAGCCTATAAATAAGTGTGTACTCAAAACTTAAGAAAGAATGAAATGATATTCTTAGTTATCTTTTAGTTTGGTCTCTTAGATTATAATTAGGAGCAGCTTTAGGAATTAGATCCAGAAGGCTCGGCCTTCTTCTCTTCTGGTGTCGGAGGCCTCGCCGGCGATCTTGTAACGGCTCGAGACCGTTACAACATTTGAGAGTACTGGCAACATGGGTTGTTTATAGAAGCTATGCATGGTAGGAATCTTAATATCTTATAAATCTCAAGGTTATCGGTTGCCACTTTACATGGATACATGATGAAGGCTTTGGAAGGGCTGTTAAAAAAAGACTAGATAGAGCTCCTTGCAATCAACAGTGATGTGTATTGCTTAACGAGGCGGTTATTAGAAATTTTCCCCATGCGCATAGTGATCATTGCCCAGTTCCCTTGCGGTTATCGAGTTTACCTATGAGCAATAGGGCCGTGCGTCCATTCAGGTTTGAAGTTGTCTGGTTAACCCATTCTACCTTTTCTGATTTAATAAGAGAGAAATGGGGCAGCTCCAGCAATTTTATTAATTCCTTAACTAATTTTACAGAAATAGTGAAATAGTGGAATCAGAATGTCTTTGGCGACATTTTCAAGCGGAAGAAACAACTCCTTGCAAGGTTGAATGGTGTGCACCAACCAATAGAAGTGAGGCCGAATCGCTACTTACTTGACCGTGAAAAAGTCTTATGGCCGAGTATAATGAAATTCTTCTCCAAGAGGAATTACTGTGGTGTGAAAATCGAAGTCAAAATGGGTGAATTTGGTGATCGTAATACAATTTTTGTCCATACCACAGCTCTGATTCAACGTGGTGGAATAAAATTATTGCTTTGGAAGGTGATTATGGTATTTGGCACGAGGATCAGGAGGTTTTTAAAGGAATGGTAACTGATTATTTCATGAATTTCTATACCGCAGGAACAATCTGCACTCAACCCTAGTTCTGTATGCCGGGTTTCTTGGTTCCATTTGGATAAGTAACAACTTCTTTCACTAATACATATCGCTCTTGAGTAAAAAATTCTTGAGGCTTTATGAGCAATGTGTCACGGCCCCGCCATATTTTGCCCGCACTATTCTTATGCTAGCCTTGCGAAGATTCTAGAGAAATCTGGAGTCTTGGAGATCTTTGTGCATAGAAGAATGCATGAAAATTACAAAGAATTTTAGGATAGTCTCAAGAGAACATTCTAGAGTAACCTAGAGAATTCAAGAATATTATAATTGCATGAAATTTATAGAATAATCTAGAATAGGAAGCATTTTAGATCCTTCCATACTTTGGAGGGAAAACTCATTGAGGGCTAAAACAAGGGAAGGCCCCCTCATTTATAACCATTTAAATTTTGGACAAACAATAGAGTTCTCTTCATTTCTGACTATTCTCTTAAGTTGTTTCTCCACTCTTCTCTTTTTCACCAACAAATTCATACAAGAGGCTAACTTAGTTAGGCTACATGGAGTGGCAAAAGAGAAGCCAAGGCCATACGGGTGCTTGCAAGGAGACAAGTTCGTGATAGTTGGTATCAGAGCCAGGTTTGCTCAAGTTCGTAGTTGGTTCTACAAGAAGACTCTGTTATGGTCCCGCTTTGGTCGCGTATATCGCAGACCGTTATCTAGTCCTACTTTATATTTGTCTATGCACAACTGATCCTCCGTGTCTAAGCCCAAGGATGGGGCATTTTTGTGTGACTATTTAATACCCGGGTGGGGAACCTAGAAGCTAAGCAAAAACAAGTATTTTAATTTATCTATCTCTCTCTCTCTCTCTCTAACTCGCTCGTTCTCTCTCTCCCTTTTCACGGACCCACTCAACCAGACGCCCTACTTCCGCGACCCAGCCGCACAGCCCGCCTCCACTCCCTCTGCCGAAGACCACCGCCGCCAGCCATTGCTCCCTGAGGCTCCAAGAAGGTTTCCTCCTCCTTCATAGAGGATTTTCCTCCTCTACCCCCTTGCACACGCTCTCAATCTAGGGCACGTAACAACTTGGTATCAGAGGAAACTCTCCTCCCATCAACCGAAACTCCAGATCTGCTTCTTTCAGCACCGCTCGACTCTGCCTCGACCGACCCCGCTCCGACCTGCTCCGCCCAGCCGCCTCGACCGACGCCGCCAACCGTTGCTCAGCCCCGGCCTGCTCCGCCCCGACCGCACTCTGCCAGCCCGACTCCACAGCGCATACTACTGGGCTCTTCCATCGACGGGGGCCCCTTGCTCGATGCCACTAGCGGGCTGCTACCGCCACCGATCCAGTTTTCCTCCCCGTCCTCCTCCAGCCCCTCCGACGCCGACAACCCTTCAGCAATTGTTAAACCGCCCTCTCTCTCTCAAATCTTTGAGTGTCTCGCCAAGCTCCTAGCAGATAACAACACCGCACTCATCAGCACCATCACGACCCAGCTTGCGGCTAACCGACAGGCTCAACCGGCAGCGGGCTCCTCCAATGACGTGTCGATTCCGCCAACCCCGCCGGAGGTGTGCCAACAGCGGCATGAGGGGCAACGGCGTGCAACGATACGTGCGACTAGACTTCCCCATATTCGATGGCCACGAAGACCCCTTGGCCTGGCTCTCTCGCTGTGAGCAGTTCTTCTCCCATCAACGCACCACGTGGGAAGAATGGCTCAATATTGCTTCCTTCCACTTGATGGGCCCCGGCCAACTTTGGTTTTCCCAACTGCAACGGGAGAAACCACTCTTATCTTGGGAGGAGTTCAAAGTGAGCTGCACCCTCCGCTTCGGCCCACCCCTCCACAGCAATACCTTGGGGAATCTCATTTCTCTCCGGCAAACAGGTCCGATCGACGAGTACCTCGAGCAGTTTCAGGTCCGCCTGGCCCGCACTCCTTCAGTTCTCCCGACACAGCAGGTGCCCATCTTCACGGCGGGACTCCATGAGCGCCTACGCATGGACGTGGAATTTCAGGCCCCCGCCGATCTGACGACTGCAATGAGCTTGGCTCGCATCTGCGAGAAGCGTCTGCTCTTGGATCGCCCTCATCTACATCACCCGGGCACCGACGGGGCCGTTCGCACCCCGCGCCCTCTGGACCGCGATGCTGACCGTCCCACCACCATTCGTCGACTATCTACACAGGAGATGATTGACCGTCGTGCCAAGGGCCTCTGCTACAACTGCGACGAGCCCTTTCTCCGTGGACATCGCTGCAAGCGCCTCTTCTGGTTGGAGGTAGACGACCCGACCGCAGAACGGGATGCGGACTCGGACACAGGGGATCCGACGCTGACCGTCACCACAAACACAGCTTGAGGGCAAGCTTGTAGTCGGGCAGGGTGGAGATGTTATGGTCCCGCTTTGGTCGCGTATATCGCAGACCGTTATCTAGTCCTACTTTATATTTGTCTATGCACAACTGATCCTCCGTGTCTAAGCCCAAGGAGAGGGCATTTTTGTGTGACTATTTAATACCCGGGTGGGGAACCTAGAAGCTAAGCAAAAACAAGTATTTTAATTTTATCTCTCTCTCTAATTTCCTATCTCTCTCTCTCTCTAACTCGCTCTCTCTCTCTCCCTTTTCACGGACCCGCTCAACCCGACGCCCTACTTCCGCGACCCAGCCGCACTCTGCGATCCGCCGCACAGCCCGCCTCCGCTCCCTCTGTCGAAGACCACCACCGCCAGCCATTGCTCCTCGAGGCTCCAAGAAGGTTTCCTCCTCCTTCATAGAGGATTTTCCTCCTCTACCCCCTTGCACATGCTCTCAATCTAGGGCATGTAACAGACTCAGATGGTTGGTGAAATGGGCAACTCAAGCATGAAGGAGCTCAGTAGGGAGGTCGTTCAACAAGCTGAGAAGAAGAAGCGAGGTCAAAGCAAAACTTGTGAGGAAGGACACTTGGAGCTTGTCTTGATGGATTGAAACAAGCGCATGCCGATGGTGGAACAAAACCACCTATATGTTCACGGAGAACTAGAAATTGTCAAGAAAGTTCTACCAACTTGTGGAGAGCTGGAACTGTTTAGGGCACAAGTACAAGGTTGTCTTGATGCCAATGCGGAGCTAAAACAAAGATACGATCAACTGGAGGACTATGAGGACTAAATCACAACATTGGAGGACAAGTTGGCCTTATGTAAGAAGTTCATTGCAAGAAAATCCAAGAATTGATTGACCTAAGCCAAAACCCTTCACTGGAAAGAGGGAGCAAAGGAAGTTGAACACTTCTTTTACCAAATGGAGGTTGACATTGAAGGATGCAACATCACAAAGGAAGCTCTCAAGGTAAAAACGGTTAGCTACTATCTTTCGGATATTGAATCCCTTTGGTAGAAACAGAAACTCACAAACATAAGAAAGTGAGCATGCAACATGGGCACATGGAATGAGTTCAAGATTGAACTCAAGCGGCACTTCTGCCCAAAGAACGTCGCAAATGAAGCAAGAAAAAAGTTGAAGGGAATCAAACAAAAAGGCTCAATCACAGAGTAAGTGAAGGAGTTCCAAACCATAATGTTGATGGTGTCATGTATGTCCAAGGAAGACCGACTATTCAACTTTAAAAATGGTCTTCAAAATTCATTGAAAAAAAGCACATCGGTGTGATCTACCTTGCACGGATACTTAAAAATGCTCTGCGTATCGGCTCATACGCGTATCGGATACGGGAAACGCTCGGAAACGCGTTTCCGAAACTGTAGGAAACGTTAATTTAATTAATTAAAAAAAATTAAATCGGAATCGCGTATCCCGCCAGCGGGATACGCGATTCCCGTGAATATAAGCGGCCGCTCTTTTCCGCTCTTTTTATTTCACGCGGCTCTTTTAGTCTAGGTTTACTCTGCTGCCGCTCCTCTCCGCTGCTTCTGCTCTCCGCTGGTTCCACTGCCGCTGCCGCTGCTTCTGCTCTCCGCTGGTTCCACTGCCGCCGCCGCTGCTTCTGCTCTCCGCTGGTTCCACTGCCGCCGCCGCTGCTTCTGCTCTCCGCTGGTTCCACTGCCGCTGCCGCTGCTTCTGCTCTCCGCTGGTTCCACTGCCGCCGCCGCTGCGCTCAGGTTCTTCTTCTTCTTCTTCTTCCTGCATTTTCCTTCTTCTTCTTCTTCCTGCATTTTCCTTCTTCTTCTTCTTCTTCCTGCATTTTCCTTCTTCTTCTTCTTCCTGCATTTTCCTTCTTCTTCTTCTTCTTCCTGCATTTTCCTGCATTTTCCTGCATTTTCCTGCATTTTCCTGCATCTTCCCTGCTCCTGCATTTTTCCTGCTCCTGCATTTTTCCTGCTGTATTTTCCCTGCTCCTGCATTTTTCCTGCTATGTATTTTCCCTGCTGTATTTTTCCTGCTGTGTGTATGCTGCTGTGTGTATGCTGATGTATGTACTTTCCTGCTGCTGTATTTTGCTCCTGTATCTGTATTTTGCTGTATTTTGTTGTAGGTTCCTTCTGAATATTGCTATAGAAATGCAGTTTACTTATTATTGTTGTTTAAATTAGGTCTTAACTTGCGTAACATGGATTCAAGTAGCGGTGCTGGTGTTAATGAATGTAGAGATTGAGATGGTACCTTAGTTTGTTAGTTGTATTTTTGTATATTGATTAATACTTATATTAAAATAATTAAAAAATAATTAAAAACGTTTCCCGTATCCGTATTTTTTAAAAATCACGTTTCCCGTATCCGTTTCGTATCGTATCTCGTATCCCGTTTCCGTCCCGGTGCAACGTAGGGTGTGATGCAAAGATATTGGATGGTTGAGACCATGAAGGAATTCAAATGGCAACTAGATCTAGCTCCTATGAAAAGGGGCTACAAAAATGACCACACCAAAGGTGGGGGCAAGAGGCAAGGGTCGTGGAGACCTCCTAGAGGAGATCGAATCTGTTACGCCCCCGCTACGCTTTACGGGGCGTCACTACGTACGGAGGAGCAAGGGCGCGCTAAACAACGGGGCTGAACCTTCCGGTTCAGCCCCCACTCAGTGAACCGGCCGGCCGAGGGCTGAACCAGGCGGGTTCAGCCCTCTTTGGAGGGGCCGGCCGGCCCCCTCCTTGCCCGGGTATTTATATACCCGGGCAGCCCCCCTTTTGGGGTTATGCAAGAGTTATCAAGGTTAGCTTCTCTCCTTCTTAGACCTAATTTCTCCTCTTTTCATCTAGATCTTCTCCTCTCTCAATCTCTCTCGTAGTTGTGCCCTAACATTTGGTATCAAAGCTCTTCCTTCTCTCGGACATGGTGACCACTCGCACTCAAGAAGAGTCCTCACGGATTGAAACCCTAGAGGAGAACATGGTTGGCCTCACCGACTCTATGGCGGCCATGGAAGGACGGATCGACGCTCGTATGGAGGAGATTAAGGCTTTGCTGAAAGGGAAAGCCACAACCGGTGAGGATTCGACCGGATCGGGGGCGGACTTGGCGGAAAACGGCGCGCAAGGGGGGGTCGGCAGCAGGCGTCTGTCGGACGACGACCGCGCACGGGCGAGCGCTCTTCCGCCAGGCACGGGCTGGATCCCGCCTGGAGGGGGGTGGCAGGGCACGGGAGGGCCCAGCGGTGGCGCGTACGGGCCAGCAGGAGGTTCAGCGGCGGCTTACGGAGCAGCGGCGGCGTCGGGGGCCGCATACGGGGCTTCGGCAGGGCCGACTGGGCCAGGACTTGCAGCAGGAGTCCTTCCCGACTTCGGTGCGGGCCAGGGGGTGCGCCGGCAGGGCTGGCAGGAACCGGGAGGGGTTCGTCGGGGCTGGGAGGACCCGGCTGGGGTTCGTCGAGGCTGGGAGGAGCCGGTTGGGCTTAGGCGACCTCCAGATCCTGCAGGATATCAAGGGGGAGGGCTTCTCCCTCCTCCCCGTGGGTTTGGGCCGCCGGGTATGGGTGGATTTGGCCAAGCATGGGGCGGACAACAACAACCCCCTCTTTGGGGAAACGGTCAGCATCAAGGCTACAGATTTGAGCAAGGTGAGCCTGCAAGACGGGAAGGAGGTCATGGGGCACAACGCTTGACCCCCGGATTAACTCGCATGTACTTTCCGGAGTTCGAGGGCGGCGACGCCTTGGAATGGATCCAGAAGGCAGAACTCTTCTTCCAGTATCACGAGGTGCCGGAAGGGCAGTGGGTGCAGTTGGCGGCCTTCCACTTGAAGGACGACGCTTACCAGTGGACGCAGGGGGTCCTGAGGGGACGGGATTACGTGCCGTGGGGCGAGTTTGTGGATGGTTTTGCGGCGAGATTTGGGCCACTGGAGTACGAGAACTTCGAGGCCCTTCTTCAGAAACTCCGTCAGAAGGGGTCAGTGACGGAGTACCGCACCGAGTTCGAGAAGTTGGCAAACCGAGTTCAGTGGTCGGAAAGGACTCTCTACAGCTGTTTCATATCGGGGCTCAAGGAGCACATTCGTGACGAGGTGCAGGCTCTCATGCCTCGTTCGTTGAACCACGCCATTACCTTGGCTCGCATTCAGGAGGAGCGGTTCAACAGACAGCGAGCCCGCACCACGAGTAGGCCGACTACGGCTACCGCCACAACAGCACGACGGGAGCAAGCCACCGGCAACAAACCGACCGTGATTCGGTTATCGTGGGGTGAGTTGGCGGCTCGAAAGGAGAAAGGGCTATGCTTTAATTGCGATGAGAAGTTTGTGCCCGGCCATAAATGCCAGAAGCTACAGGTCTTCATGTTACAGCAGGATGGGGACGATGAGCCGGCTCCCGATGCGGAGTTGGAGGTGGACTTGGACGAGGGGGAGTTCGGGGTTTTTCTTCATGCTCTTGAGGGTTGCGCTCCCCCGCTTACTATGCGGCTGGCGGGCCGGATCGCCCAAGACAAGGTTACTATACTGGTGGACAGTGGGAGTACCCACAACTTCATACACCCCGATGTGGCACGACGAGTTGGGCATGTGGTTGACAAAGGGGCTGCCTTTCATGTTATGGTGGCGGATGGCAGCAAGCTGCGATGCGAAGGGGTGCTGAAGGGAGTGGAGCTGCGGCTACACGGGTATGTGGGGCGGACTGACGTCTACCTGCTACCTATTCGGGGCTCAGACATGGTGTTGGGAGTTCAGTGGTTGCGCCAATTACAGCGGGTGACTTTCGACTGGGACCACATGACTATGGAGTTTGTGCACGGGGACAAGCAGTTTTGCTTGCAGGGTCTCATGTCCTCTCCTATTAAGGAGGTTTCTCTGGGCAGTATGCAGCGGTTGAGCGGGGATGGACAGATGATGGCCGTCCTTCGGGAGGTCCAGCCCGACGGTCCCACGCCTTCTGAGGTACCGGTTCAGTTACAGTTACTTCTGACCACTTATGCTGATGTTTTTCAGGAGCCGCGTACTTTACCTCCGGCGAGGTTCCGCGATCACCGTATTCCGCTCAAGGCGGGCGCTACGCCTACAAATATTCGTCCATACCGCTACCCACACATCCAGAAGGCGGAGATCGAGCGCAGTGTCCGTGAAATGCTGGAAGCCGGCATCATTCGGCCGAGTACGAGTTCCTTCTCGGCTCCCATTATTCTGGTAAAAAAAAGGACGGTTCCTGGAGATTTTGTGTGGACTACCGTGTCTTGAACGGCGCTACTGTCAAAGATAATTTTCCTATTCCTCACATAGAAGAGCTACTGGATGAGCTGTATGGGGCGCAGCGATTCACCAAGCTGGATCTTCGTTCCGGGTATTATCAAATTTTGATGGCCCAGGAGGACGTCCATAAGACGGCCTTCCGGACACATGATGGCCATTATGAGTTCTTGGTTATGGCCAATGGGCTGACTGGAGGGCCCGCTACATTTCAGGCCAACATGAACGAGATATTCCGAGATTTTCTGCGGGTGTTTGTTCTGATCTTCTTTGATGATATACTCATCTACAGCGCGAACTGGGAGGACCACGTGGGCCACGTGGAACAGGTCCTTGACCGCCTTCGACAGCACCATCTCTATGCCAACCGTTCTAAGTGCTCCTTTGGTCAGGAGGAGGTGGAGTACTTGGGCCATTTGGTCTCCGGTCAAGGCGTCCGGGCCGACCCACGAAAGATTCAGAGTATGCAGTCGTGGCCGCGACCGGTTACAGTCCGCGCCTTGCGGGGCTTTTTGGGGCTCACAGGGTATTACCGGCGGTTCGTGCAGGACTATGGCAAGATAGCTCGGCCACTGACCCAGCTGTTGCAGAAAGACTCCTTTTCCTGGAGTGAGGAGGCAGAGGAGGCATTCCAGGCTCTCAAAAGAGCCATGACCACCACGCCAGTTCTGGCCTTACCGGATTTCACACAGGAGTTCGTTCTGGAGACGGATGCCTCCGGTGTCGGCATTGGAGCGGTTTTGATGCAAGCAGGGCGGCCGCTAGCCTTTTACAGCAAGGCTTTGGCCCCTCGTACTTTGGGCCTCTCGGCCTACGAGAAGGAGATGTTGGCGATTATTCATGCGGTGGCGGTTTGGCGACCATATCTTCTGGGACGACACTTTAAGATCCGGACGGATCACCAGAGCCTGAAGCATTTCCTGGACCAACGGGTCTCCTCGCCGTTACAGCAGAAATGGGTGACTAAGCTTCTCGGTTACGACTACGAGATTGTGTATCGCCGGGGTAAAGAGAATGTGGTCGCCGATGCTCTCTCTCGTCTGCCAGAGGCTACTCTCGCTCATGTTTCCGGGCCGTTGGTTGATTCCATGGAGGATATTCAGGAAGAGGTCCGGCGATCCGATACGCTGCGTCCGTTGGTGGAGGCTTTACAGCAGGGAGAACCTGTCACAGCTGGCTATCACTTATGTAATGGTCGGCTTTACTATCGGGGCCGGGTGGTCGTGCCCGCCGATTCAGCCTGGAAGATCGTGTTGATGCATGAGTTCCACTCGTCGCCCACCGGAGGGCATGCAGGGGTGCTCCGGACCCTTCAGAGGGCGAGGGCAAACGTTTTCTGGTCCGGCATGCGTCGGGATATTCAGCAATTCGTTCGGCACTGCGAGATCTGCCAGCGGCAGAAATATGAAACCTCGTCTCTGGCAGGGCTGCTTGTGCCATTGGAGATTCCTCAGCAGATTTGGGACACGGTGTCCATGGACTTCATTGATGGACTGCCAAAGTCTAAAGGGAAGTCTGTCATTCTGGTGGTAGTGGACAAGTTGTCCAAATATGGCCACTTTCTGGCGCTCAGCCATCCGTACACTGGGGAGTCCGTGGCCGCACTCTTTGCTCGAGAGATCGTCCGCCTGCATGGCCTTCCCCGCGCCATTATTTCTGATCGGGACCCTACCTTCGTCAGTGGGTTCTGGAAGGAGCTGTTCCGGTTGCAGGGCACTCGCCTACACTTCAGCACGGCCAACCACCCGCAGTCGGACGGCCAGACGGAGGTGCTTAATCGTGGGGTTGAGACTTACCTACGTTGCTTTGTGATGGATGAGCCGCGAAGTTGGCCGGACTGGTTGCACTGGGCCGAGTACTGTTATAACACGGCATACCACTCCGCCAGCCGGATGACACCATTTGAGGTGGTTTACGGCCGACCTCCCCCTACCCTGGGCAGCTATGAGGCCGGGAGCACCGCTCTTCCAGCGGTGGATCGCGCTTTGCTAGACCGGGATCGCATGTTGGTCACACTTCGGGAGAATCTCCGTCTAGCCCAGGATCGCATGAAGACCCAAGCGGACAAGCACCGCACTGAGCGGGAGTTCGCCGTGGGTGACGAGGTGTTCCTCAAGCTCCAGCCGTACCGACAGTTGTCCGTTGCTCGTCGCGGCAATCAGAAGCTGTCCCCACGCTACTACGGTCCCTTTCAGATTGTCAACAGGGTGGGACCGGTAGCTTATACACTGGCTTTACCGGAGGGTTCGCGCATCCATCCTACGTTCCATGTCTCTTTGCTCAAGCGGAAGGTTGGGCCGCATGTACAACCGAGTACCTTGTTACCGGAGGTCACTTCGGCCGGAGAGCTGCGGCCGCTCCCTGAAGATATTTTGATGCTCAAGTGGAAGAATCGGGGCGCGGAATACCGGCCCGAGTTGTTGGTCAAATGGAAGAACCTCTCCCCGGCACACAATTCGTGGGTGGACTTCTTCGACTTCAAGGAGCTCTACCCCGACTACCACCTTGGGGACAAGTTGGTTCTTGATGGGGACGGAAATGTTACGCCCCCGCTACGCTTTACGGGGCGTCACTACGTACGGAGGAGCAAGGGCGCGCTAAACAACGGGGCTGAACCTTCCGGTTCAGCCCCCACTCAGTGAACCGGCCGGCCGAGGGCTGAACCAGGCGGGTTCAGCCCTCTTTGGAGGGGCCGGCCGGCCCCCTCCTTGCCCGGGTATTTATATACCCGGGCAGCCCCCCTTTTGGGGTTATGCAAGAGTTATCAAGGTTAGCTTCTCTCCTTCTTAGACCTAATTTCTCCTCTTTTCATCTAGATCTTCTCCTCTCTCAATCTCTCTCGTAGTTGTGCCCTAACAGAATCTCTACTCGAAATAGGAAGGAGGATGATGATGGAAGTAAGAACTTTACACCAAGAGGTGGATGTTTAGTTGCAAAGTCCACACATGATGAACAAATGTCCAGAGCTTGGTTCGCTTTCAACATTAGAAGAGAAGGATGCAACATGATGCAAAATTGAGAAAGGTACGAATCAAATTTGTTCATTACAATTCTAAAATGCTTTAAATGTGAAGCCCATAGAGAAAGCAATCAGCAAGGGGTTGATGCACATCAATAATAAGACGATTAAAGCTTTGGTAGATAATGGGGCAACTCACAACTTCGTGAGAGAGGAAGAAGCGCCTTCAAGTGACAAAGAGCGATGGATGGCTCAAGACCGTGAATGGGAAGGCGAAACCACTATCCGAAGTGGTTTGTGGCGTGAATCTACACTTGGGAACATGGAGAGGTCAAGCGAACTTCTCGATCGCAAAGATGAATGATCACAAAGTTGTACTGGGCATGGCCTCTTTGACATGGTGAGTGCAATAGTCATGTCAAATTGCCGCTTTGTGTGCATTATAAAGAAGGGTGCAACTTGTATGGTCCCCACGATGAAGGGGCCACCAAGCAACCATGGAACAAAGCAATTGTCAGCCATACAAATAGCAAGAGTTGAGAAAGGTGAGCCTACTTTCTTAGCAACCATAAAGGAGGAAGCAGCGGACGAAGAGATGGAAGAGGTGCCTCCACTTATCACTGAAGTCCATGAGAACAAGGACAGCATGCCAGCGGAGATACCAAAGAAGTTGTCGCCCCGCAGGGAGGTGGATCATAAGATCGAATTGGAGCTTGGAGCAAGACCACGGACAAAGGTACCATACTAGATGGCTCCTGCTACCCCTTAGGGTTCAGCGGTAGAAGGGTAACTGAAATTACTTAGCAAAATATCCAAGAGAAGATCCTCTTGTCAGCCCTAGGCTCTAATTCCAAGTCCAACCTCAAAAGATGAAAATTAAAGATACAAGAGAGAGGATATATAACTCACAAAGTGGCAAAAGTTGTAAATAATACTAAAAGAGATAAACGAGGAGACGCGCCCTCAATTTGTCTTGTTCGTCGTCTTGGGTCTCCGAGAGTAAACCCGCCAAGTAGACGCGATGTCTTCGCTCACCGAGTCATTTTCCTCTGTCGTAACAATACCCCCATAAATTTGCTTTGTCAGCAAGGCAAAACTCCGGAACCTGAGAGAGGAAGTCGGAGGGCGGTGCTGCCAAGCTACCAACACCTGCTCCCGACCGGTTGCCTGATCGGATGTGCGATCCAAGATGGATTCTGGAAGGAACAAGACGACACTAACCAGCCCAAAAGTGGATGGTAAAGATTCTTTGACGTCGTGGTCCCCCACTACCCGTTTAAGCTGCGAGACATGAAACAAGGGATGTATCTTGTTGTGAGCGGAAGGCGGAGGCGGTAGGCCACCTCGCTGATGTGTGCGATCACTGCGAATGGCCCATAGAAACGGGAGGACAGCTTTGGGTTGCCCCGCTGTGCGACAAAGGAATGGAAGTCGGGGCGGAGCTTGACAAACATCGAGTCCCCAATCTGAAACTACACGTGACAGAGGCGTTTGTTGGCGTGGTGGATTATCTTATATTGTGCCGCGTGGAGGTGGGCCTTCAGTAGCATGAGTGTCTCGTCGCGATCTCTGAGTAGATCTCTTACAGCCCCCATATGGAATTTCTCCAGAAGGTGCTAAAGGGCAGTAGACGGCAGGCGGCCGCATACGGCCTGGAAGGAAGTCATGCCGACAGAGTGGTGAAAGTTGGTGTTGTAAGAGAATTCTGCCCATCCCAACCACTTGTTCCAATCCCGTGGTCGGTCTGACATAAAGCAAGGTAAGTACGTCTCCAGACAATGATTCAGGACCTCGGATTGGCCATCCGTCTGTGGATGGTAGGTTGAACTCATCTAAAATTGCGTTCCCTGTAGCTTGAATAACTCCTGCCAAAAATCGCTCATGAAGACTGGATCACGGTCACTAACGATCGAGCAGGGAAACCCATGGAGGCATACCACCCTCGAAATGAAGGCATCAGCGACCAGCGGTGTCGTAAAAGGATATCATAGTGGAAGGAAGTGTTCGTACTTGGACAGACGGTCCACCACCACGAGAATGCAGTCGTACACTGAAGAGAGGGGAAGTCGTGTAATGAATTCCATCGCCAAATCTTCCCAGATGAGATCGGGCAGGCGCAAGGGTTGCAAGAGGCCCCTCAGAAACATGGCCTCGTACTTGGAGCGTTGGCAGCCCAAGCAGGAGGCAACATAGTCCTCCACATGGCGCATCATGCCCCTCCAGTAAAGGTCCGCAGCTATGCGGAAGTAGGTGTGAAAGGCATCGGCATGGTCAACGGCTGGTGTGGCGTGGTACTCGGCGAGGAAGTATGGAATAATGGGAGACAAAGCCGAAAGCACCATGCGGCCCCGATATAGTAGCTGACCCCCCACAAGGATGTACGGAATGCACACGGACGCATCATCACATAAGCGGTCAATGATGGCTCGTAGAGTCGGGTCGGCTTCCACCTCACTCTGTAACTGCCTCTTGCCACATGGGACAGGAGATGGCTGTCAATTTCGATGAGCCTGACTAGCGATAAAATGCGTCTGCCGCGACGTTGGTCTTTCCCGAGCGGAACTCCACAGTGAAATTGTAACCCAAAAGTTTTGCCGCCCAAACTTGCTGCATGGTTGTGGTCATCTTCTGACTCAGAAGATAGCGGAGGCTATTGTGGTTCATCCAAGCGTCAAACTGTCGGCCGAGCAGATAGGGTCGCCAATGTTGGATTGTCAGCACGAGTGCCATCAGCTCGTTGTCGTAAGAGGAACAAGAGCGGGCGATGGTGGAGAAGGACCGTTTGAAGTACGCAATGGGTCGGCCAGCCTGCATGAGAACCGCCCTGACACCGGTACCGAAGGAGTAGCACTCCACCGTGAATGGTTGTAAGAAGTCTGACATGGACAGAACCGGGGCAGTCACTAAGGCCTGATGTAAGGCCGAGAAGGCAGCGACTGCCTTAGGGGGCCAATGGAAGGTGGTGTCGCCAGACTTGCGAAGCAGGCGTGTAAGAGGCAAAGCAAGAGTGTCATAATCACGGATGAACCGACGATAATATCCAGTCAGACCCAGGAATGCTTGGACATCCCACACTATACGAGGTTGCGGCCACTGCATAACCGCCCGGACCTTGTCCGGGTCCATAGCCACTCCCCGAGTCGACAACGTATGGCCCAGTTATGAGATCTCGCGTTGGCCGAACGCGCATTTCTTCAGGTTGGCGACTAGCGAGTGCTGTCGCAGGGTTGCCAAAGTAAGTTCCAGTTGGCGCAAATGGTCCTGCTAGGTTAGGCTATATACAAGAATATCATCGAACACCAGAACAAACTCACAAAGTACCGGGCAAAAGACGTCGTTCATAGTCGCCTAAAAGGTAGTCGAGCCATTGGTCAGGCCGAAGGGCATGACCAGAAACTCGTAGTGTTTGTCATGAGTGCAGAATGTTGTCTTGTGAATATCCGAGGTACACACCCAGATTTGATGATATTCTGAGTGGAGATCGGTCTTGGAGAAAATGGTGGTGTTGCTCAACTCGTCCAAAAGTTCCTGGATGACTGGTATAAGGTACTTATAGGGCATGATGGCTTTGTTCAGCACCTGATAATCCACGCAGAAGCGATAGCTGCCATCTTTCTTCCGCACAAGAAGTATCGGGCTGGAAATGGGGCTAACACTGGGACGGATAAGGCCGACCGTCAACATATCGGGCAAGAAACGCTCGATCTCATCCTTCTGAATATGGCCATATTGGTAAGGACGAACTGAGATTGCTTTGGTGCCCTCCTGGAGTGGAATAAAGTGATTGTGGGATGGGTGGGAGGCCGGAAGTGAAGACATTGACAAACTTGGCCAAGAGAAGTGAGAGCATGGGTGGCGAGGCGGCTTTGGCCGGCGGTGCAGGCTAGAGCAGCGGGGTGAGTTGCCACAACAGGGCTTTGAAATCCGCAGAGGTCGTGCGCCGAGCTGCGCAAGCGGAGACGGCAAGGCACTGTAAGGAGGCATCCCCCACCAGTGTGCAAGGCTCCCAAAAGGAGACGTTAAAAAGCAACAACCTAAGTGAATGAGTAGGATTATAAAGAAAATTATAACAAATGCCTACGAGATTGATCTTCCTACAAAAATGGATATTCATCTCGTAATTAATACGCAAGATTTGACACATTACTCTGAGCCTCTAGAGCATAGGGACCCATACCTTGAGCCACATCATGCACCTTCCCAGTTACATTATAACCCTTAAACCGACCACCTAGGCGAGCCCCTACACCCCCTATGATTCCACAGGTTTTTCTGAATCCACCAGCACGAGAGGTGAGAACTGAGAATATTGTTGACATTGTGGCGCACAAGTGCACCACCACTCCAAACATCTTTTCTTATCATTACTTGGTGCATTGGAGTGGACTCCCCATCTTTGACGACACTTGGATATCGTCAACAGAGCTTGATAGACTCACCCCTAATCTTCGATGCCAGTACAATCATCTTCATTCATCGGAGATGAATGCTTTTAAGTTCATGGGGATCAGTTGCAGGATTGACAGTGGAGGTCAGGCCACCACTCGACGGGGACGACATTTTTATACTTGAGCAGGAAGCGTTGATCATACCGAAGATCCGAGACCACGAGCGCGTCTGGAGCATCATTTTCCTATTTATATGTATTTTTATTTATTTATTTATTTTGGATGTTATTTAGTATTAATTGGACATCGGGCGTAACTGTCAATCATAGTCGTTCACGTCGAGTGCACTAGCATTTTTTTATTACAAATACGGGTGATGGTTGCCTTGTGAGGGATTGTTAGCCTTGTGAAAATCCAGACCGACAATCACATCGTAACCTGACGCCGCAAGATCTTGGGGTGCGATATCCCGGCTATTTTCTCTTGTTTTCGTTCTCTTCCATCCCATCATAAGCCTGCTCCCGTAAACCGCACGCCCCCATTATGTACGACCCTGCTCCTCACCTTTGTCGCTAACTGCCCCATTTCCTTCCTCAGACACCCCCCCCAAAATCTTCTCTCCCGATCTCGCTGCAAGCCATAACCCTTGGCCCGACCCCGACGCAAACCGCAACGATCACTTTTGACGCCTGCTGCAAGCCATCCCTGATGCCTTGTTTCAGCCGCAAGACCGCCCAGGCCCGGTTTCCACTGCTTCCATTCACACGCCTCTTTACCTTTTTCTCGGACCCACTACCACAGAGTCGCCACTTCCCACTTGTCTCCACCAGTCGCCGATCAGTCCATCCCAACTCTCGTTACCTCCTCCTACAAGCGACAATCACCTGACATCAGTCCAAACTGTCGGATCTTCGTGTTTGTGAGTATTTTTGTATTGTGTTTTTTAATCTTTATTGAATATTGGATGAATATTACATAGTTATTTGGAAATCTTGACTTGTTTGTGTAATTGTTTCACTTTCATATTATCCTATAAACTTATTTGTGAAAGTTGTAGTTGAAAGCACTTCGTGCGAAAGAAAGTCTGTCTTGCTTGCTTAACTGAAAATCATTGTGAATGTTGCGTTGCTAAGTCTAACTAACTCTATTGCTCAATCTAATTCCGGATTAATTCAAACCATACACGCATCACATAGAATAGGTTTGTTTGTGTCAACCCCACACCACTTGCATAGGTTTGCATAATTGCATTAGTGTCAGTCCACTCCCACAGCCTACCCGGCGTCACCGTAGCTCCTTTCATACAAAAAAATAAAATAAAAATAAACCATAGAGCAATTTCAATTAATTTAGCTCCTTTATTTTCATCGTACAAAAAACAAAACCTCTGAAAAAATAAATGTCATTATTCTCATCAATTGGCTTAATTAAATAGCTTAGAGTTAAAATTAAATCCTAAGTTGGGTATGTCCTATGCTAGGAATAATATTATCATGATGATTTAATTAGGATCATGATGAATTAATAAATTAATTGGGCAAAGGTCAATAAAATTGTATGAATTGATTTTTGGGTTGTTACAACTGCTACCACATTGTGGACAAGGTTTTTTTCATGAGCGTTCAAAATACATCAAGGCTGACAGTCACTTCATTAGGAGCAGGGTAAAGCTTCCTGAGATTCAACTTCATCAAGCTTCATTTGCTTCCAAATTCCAAACATCCTGACCAAAGCTTTACCTAGGCACTTGTATCTTCATTTTTTTTCAATAGTCTCATATGGTCTGAATGCGGCGTTAAATAGGCAAGAGTCCTCGTCGTATGGTCTGAATGCGGCGTCTTGGCAAGAACCGTTGCACCTCCAAGAGGACTTGGGTGTAGTGTTAAATATGCAAGAGCCCTCACATATTAGGCATCCGCATATTAGGCGTCCTAGAAAAGTAGATCGTAGGATTTGTGATCGACTTGGGTTTGAAAGTTGGAATATAGGTACGCTAACGGGAAAAGCGATGGAAGTAGTGGATACAATGATTAGGAGAAGGATAAATATTTTCTATGTGCAAGAGACTAAATGGGTGAGTGAGAAAGCTAAATTTCTAGATAATTCAGGTTTTAAATTATGTAGACAAGAAAAAATAAAACAAGCAATGTGGTAGGTATTATTGTAGATACTACTTGGAGGGATAGAGTTGTTGGGGTAAGCAGAAAAGGTGATAAGATCTTAACTCTTAAATTAATCGTAGGAAAGAAAACTATTAATGTAAGTAGTGCTTATGCGCCACAAGTAGGATTAAGTGAATCTATTAAAGTACAATTTTGGGAAGACTTAGATGATTTGGTAAAAGAAATCCCACAAAGAGAGAAAATTTTCATTGAAAGAGACTTAAATGGACATGTAGGGAAGAAAAATATGGATTATACAGATGTTCATGGAGGATTTGGGTATGGAGAAAGAAATGAAGAAGCAAGAACCATTCTAGACTTTGTCATAGCACATGAGCTAATTGTGACAAATATGTTCTATATGAAGAGGGAAGAACACTTAATTATATTCAAAAGCGGACAAAATAAATCACAAATTGACTATTTTATGACTCGCAAAATGGATAAAAAGATTTGTAATGATTGCAAAGTCATATCAGGAGAAAGTTTGACAACATAACATAGACTTGTGGTGTTGGATGTGCAAATTAAATATAGTAACATTAAGAGAGAGACAAAAGTGTTGCCGAAAATTCGGTAGTGGAACTTGAAGGAAAAACAGGTTGTTTTCAAGGCAACGATTTTAGAACAACTAGTTGATGAGCCTTATGTTGATCATAATGTCACATGGGAAGTTATGTGACGCAGGGGCAGGCTAGGGTTGAGAAGCTAGACACACTACTGGCGAGTAAAGGTGTAGAAAAACCAACACAATGCGAGCTTCACAAATCCAGGCGGCTTTAAAATTAATTTTCTTTTTATGACGAGTTAATTTAAGCTTTAGCGAATTCCACAAGAGTGATTATAGCAATGGAAAAGGCACACAAGAGTGGCTCCAAATCGGAGAGCGCAATTAATTAAATGATAAGCGGATACGCCCTGCAGGTTAGCACAAACTCAAGCAATCCAAATGATATGAAATGACAAGCAAAAGCAAATAGCAAACTAGCAAAGTAAACAACGTTCAAATCTGAAATCCAAGTACAACTTACGATCTCAATGAGGAGCCAATCGGACAAGGGGGGCACCAAATGTGGAGAGGGATGGATCTGGGTCTTTGGTGGCCAACGACGGTGGAGTACAGTGGTTGTGCGGAAGGAGGGTGGAGTGGTGGAGGGCTGGATTAGGGCTGACCGGCTGCGGGAAGGCTGGAAGTGGGGTTAGCGGGATGGAGGGAGGATCTGGGTGGCCGACGGGGTAGAGGGAGTGCTGGAGGGTGGTCGATGAGGTCGGGGGAAAGCTGGAGGGTGGTCGACTGGTGGTGGGGAGGCTAGGGGGAGGTCGGCCGGCTGCTGGGAGGCTGGGAGAAGCTTGGTGGGGAGGAAAGCAGAGCAGACGGTGGACGTCGGGTGGGATGGAGGGGGAAGGGAGGCTCGCCGGTTCTGTGAGGGGGAGGGGGCAGGCCGACGGGAGGAGTTAAGGGCGAAAGAGACCTTACCGGAGGAAGACGGGCTGGCGGCAGTGGGGAAGAGGCGAGCGGCGGGGATCGGGAACCCTAGGCGTCGCACCTGGGGATGTCAGCGTCACACCAACGGACCGGCTGCAGAATCTCTCAAACATACGGTGGCTTCCCCATCCTCATGGCTCCAATAAATAGAGAAAACGCCTAGGGCATCCCGAAATCAACGGCTCGCGATGCCCGATCTTCCGGGTACCAAAATAATATCAAAACCTGTCTGAATCAGGAAAAACAAAATACAAAATATACTCTCGTCGACCTTCCGGACGCATCCACGGGCTCGGATCGTCGGAAAGGGCTCTCAAAATGCAGGATCAGAAAATTACGCCCGCTTGCGGCGGGAATATACGTGCGTGGGCCAACGTCGCTGTCGATCTCCATCAACTCCCCCCGGCTTAGAAACATTCATCTCCGAGGAATGGAGGTGATCATACTCTTGGCGTAGCTCGGGGGCAATCCTCGCAAGTTCTCCCGGGGCGATCCAAGCGTCGTCAAAGCTGGGACGGCCCCTCCAGTGGACCAAGTATCGCAGAGTGCTCGGATCTGCTGCTGTCATGTAGTCATGGGCTAAGATGCCCTCAATGGTCTCCAGGTCGGTATCCGCCTCTGCAGGTGGCGGCTCACCCTCTAATGAACTCTCCGGTGGTGGCACAGCCGGTGGTGTTGCCAGGTCCCCAGGCGGTGTCGCTGTGGGCTGGGACTGAGAGGGTAACTGTGACAACTGGGGAAGTGGTGGCTCAAATGGCGGCTCTGAGGGAAGGGGGGCGAAAGGATCCTCATAAGTTTGCTCGTCGTAGTATGGAGTCAGGTCTTCCACATTGAATACTCTGCTGATCCCCATGTGCCTTGGAATATCAATCTCATAAGCATTTGGCCCTATCCTTTGCACCACCGTATAAGGGCACATCCGTCTAGCATTTAGTTTCTTTGCAGTTCCTGAGGGGAACCTCTCGGCACGAAGACGAACCAACACCTGTGTGCCAATCTCAAAACTCCTCTCCTTCCTGTGTACATCCGCATAGGCTTTATAATTATCATTACTTGTTGCGATTTTCCTTCGAATGGACTCGTGAAGCTCATGCATGTGCTGGATAAAGGACTCGGCCGACTCACTAGGACGTGTCTCAAGTGGGAGGGGAACTAGGTCGATCGGCTTCCTAGGTTCGTACCCTAACAAGATGTGGAAGGGGCTAAGACCAGTAGTCCTATTCACCGAGCTATTGTACGCGAACTCAGCTAGGGGCAACACAGAATCCCAAGTACATACATGCTCACCAACAAGACAACGTAGAAGGGAACCTAAACTCCTATTGACCACCTCAGTTTGTCCATCCGTCTGTGGGTGGTAGGCGGTGGAAAACTTGAGAGTGGTGCCAGTCTTCATCCATAGTGTCTTCCAAAAGTAGCTCATGAAGCGGACATCACGATCAGACACTATGGAGGAAGGTAACCCGTGATACCTAAAAACGTCCCTAAAGAATAGGGCGGCAACCAGGGAGGCATCGGCAGTCTTGCGACACGGGATGAAGTGGGCCATCTTCGAGAAACGGTCCACGACAACATAAATGGAGTCATGTTTCTTGGGCGTACGGGGTAGCCCAAGAACAAAGTCCATGCTAATGTCAACCCAAGGCCTGTGAGGAATGGGTAATGGGGAATATAGGCCGCTGGGTTGGCGTGAACCCTTTGCCACTTGGCATGTCCTACAGTGCCTCGTCATACGCGCTACGTCCCTCTTCAGTGAGGGCCAATAAAAGCGATCCTCCACTAAGGCAGTAGTCTTGTCACGCCCAAAGTGTCCCGCGACGCCTCCTGCGTGCATCTCCCAGATCAGAAAGTCGCGAAGGGAAGTAGAGGGGATGCAGAGTCGGGTGCCGAAAAACAGGTATCCCTCAGAAACAGTAAATCCCTCGACCGTATCAGGTGGGTCTCGAGTGAGGGACCTATAGATATCCCCAAAATCAGAGCACTCAGCGTACTCTACGACAAGGCGCTCAAACCCAGTGACACGCGTGCTCATCGTCTGCAAGAGACTAATCCGGCGACTCAAGGCGTCGGCGGGCTTGTTATCAACACCCGCGCGGTGTTTGATAACGTAGTGATAGCTCTGCAGGAACTCTACCCACTTGGCGTGCCTATGGCTAAGCTTCGACTGGGATTCTAGATAACGTAAGGCCTGATGGTCAGAATACAGCACGAACTCCTTGTGTAGGAGATAGTGTCGCCAGTACCGCAGGGTCTGGACTATCGCGTAAAACTCCCGGTCATATGTGGAATACCGCTGGCGGGCCTCGTTCAGCTTCTCGCTGAAATAAGCAATGGGGTGGCCCTCCTGACTAAGTACTCCTCCAATCCCCAGTCCTGAAGCGTCGCACGCGACCTCAAAAGCGAGGCTGAAATCTGGTAATCTAAGGACAGGGGCAGATGCTAGCCGATTCTTGATCTCTTCGAATGCTCTAGTGGCGGCCGGGGTCCACACGAAATCTCCTTTACGTAGGCAACTCGTAAAGGGGGCCATAAGAGCACTAAACCCACGGACGAACCTCCTGTAGAATGTGGCTAGTCCATGGAAACTCCTGGCCTCATGGATGGTGGTGGGAACGGGCCACTCACGGATAGCTCTCACTTTGTCGGGATCTACGGAGATGCCCGACGCAGAAATAATGTACCCAAGGAAGTGCACCGACTCAGCTAGAAAATCGCACTTCTTCATGTTGATAAACAGGTGCTCCCTCCTAAGGATGTCGAACACCAAACGGACGTGATGTAGGTGGTCAGTACGCTCCTGGCTGTAAATGAGAATGTCGTCGAAGTACACAACTAGGAACTTGCCCATGTATGGCCGCAGGACCTGGGTCATCACTCGCATGAACGTACTGGGGGCGTTCGACAATCCGAAGGGCATCACTAGCCACTCAAATAGGCCATCCTTCGTCTTGAAGGCCGTCTTCCATTCATCTCCCTCACGGACTCTAATCTGGTGGTACCCGCTCCTAAGGTCGATCTTCGTGAAGATACGGGCACCAGCCATAGCGTCAAGTAAGTCATCGAGGCGGGGAATCGGGAAACGGTATTTCACTGTGATTTAATTGATGGCTCTACTGTCCACGCACATGCGCCAACTCCCGTCCTTCTTCGGGGTGAGAAGGGCTGGGACTGCGCATGGGCTCAAGCTCTCACGCACAAAACCCTTCCTAAGTAACTCATCGACCTGCCGCTTCAGCTCGGCATGCTCGGTCGGACTCATACGATAGTGTGGGAGGTTGGGCAAAGATGCCCCAGGCACGAGGTCGATCGCGTGCTGAATATCTCTCAGGGGAGGAAGCTCGTCGGGAAGCTCCTCGGGCGTGATATCCGTATAATCTCTCAACAGTCGCTGCACATCAGGGTCGGTGGGGACGGCACCGCCACTAGGGGTGTCGGGAGCCAAGGTGGCCGCTACAATGAATACAATCCCCGAGTCTAGGCCCTCTCTCATAAAATCATGCATCCTCAGCAGGTGCAGAGGCCTGGGGGGCCCGGCACTGACGGGGGAATCGGTCTTGCCCTTGGGTGAGTCCTTGGGCTGGGTCGGGGACAAGGTGACCTTCCGGCCCCGGTCGTAGAATACGCATGTGTTCGATCGCCCGTAACACGTAACGTCTCGATCATACAACCAAGGTCGACCTAGAAGTACATGGGCCACGTCCATCTGGATGACATCACACCAAACCTTGTCCTCGAAGGACGCTAACCGTAATGGCACTAAGCATCGCTGGGAGACCTGGATAGCGGATTTGTCCACCCATAGGACACGGTAGGGATGAGGGTGTGGCTCAGGGGTGAGCTGCATCCGCTCAAGCGCCTTCTTAGCAACGATATTGACGCAACTCCCGCCATCAATAGCAAGTTTGCAGGGGCCGCCTGCACTCTGAAAATAAGTGTAAAAGATGGTGGACCGACGCCAATCATCCTCCGCACGCGGGGTATGCAGAAGGTGACGTATAACTCCACACTCTAACGACCTCTCTGCATCGCTCTCCCAGTCCTCATCCACGGTGGCTACAATATCGCCCTCAGTCCCCACTATAGGGTCCATACCCTCGTCCTCCTCATCTTCAATCAACAAGTTCCTCATGGGGCACTGTGCCGCATAATGACCTCGTCTAGAACATCTGTAACACTGAGGCCCGCTGGGCTTGGAGGGTCCAGCCATAGCAACCTTCCCTTTCGCATCCTCAGAAGCCTGAGGGTGGGGAAGAGTGGGCCTCCTGAATGTGGGGCCATCAGTCCTCGGAGGCTGCTGGCGGGAGCCAGTGGTCCGAAGGTAGAGCTCATACTCTAGGGCCAACTCATAAATCTGCTCGACTGTCTCTCGGCGGTGGGGAATCAGTTCTCTCTTAATTTCGGGTCTCAGGCCGTTCCGGAACCTGGACGTTGCGGCGCTGCCCTCCTCTCGAAGGTCACTCCGCACCAATAGGTCATCGAATTTGGTCATATATTCGGCTACCGACAATGTGCCCTGTCGTAGAGCATAGACCTGATCAAGCAGTCGATCACGATAAGAGTCGGGGAGATATTTCTCCTTCAGGCGTCTCTTCATATCTTCCCACCTAATGATGGGTCGATAGCCATCACGCTCCAGGGCTCGCTCGACACTGGTCCAATAGTTCATAGCAGAACCCACTAATTTTATCCGTGCGAGTCTAACCTTACGCTCATCACTCATATCATACCAATCAAAGTAATGCTCCATCTCTCGAAGCCAATCACTAAATGCTCCGGGGTCCTGCTGACCATCAAAAGATGATACCTCTAAGCGAACTCGGCGAGTGATGTCATCGTGGTAACCGTCGTGACGGTCGTGACGGTCGTAGTCGTGTCGATCTGGCACGGGGAGGTTCTTATCAAGGAGGTCTGGGGATCGAGCCCCAGCCTCAACAACCCGTCGCGCTGAGAACAGGCGCGGAGACGGGTTGGGGTGTCTGGACTGCAGTCCTTCTGGCAGGCGTGCTTGGCCGTGGTCCGCTAGCTGGTGTGATGCCACGGGGTGCGGCGGGGCCCCGACGTCTTGCATAAAAAAAGTGCACTTTTATGATGCAGACCAGGCGTCACACCCAGCCCGCTCCCCTGGCGCCTGGAGTCACGCCAGGCGGGGAGTCACACCCGCTCCAGGGGTCCACCCGGGCATCGCACCCGTATGGCTTTAATCAAGTCCGCGGACCGTACACCCTCAACCCGTCTCCGGGGCCTCATAACCATAATCAGGGGGGCCAGGTTGTCGTCGGGGGCGACGACCAGGATTGGGGTGATCCCCTTGACCTTCATAATTATCTTGACGTGCTCGAAGTTCATTAATTTGGGTACCCATTTGGTCGAATCGCTCTAGCATCAAGCGTTGGAGGTCGGCAAGGGACACCTCCGCGTTGGTGCCATTGGACCGCTCACCGGTAACGTTTGGGTCAGACATATCTCGTCTAAATGGCCTACCACTACGTAACATGCGACGTGCGTGAACCTGACGCTTTGATACCAATCTGACGCAGGGGCAGGCTAGGGTTGAGAAGGTAGACACACTACTGGCGAGTAAAGGTGTAGAAAAACCAACACAATGCGAGCTTCACAAATCCAGGCGGCTTTAAAATTAATTTTCTTTTTATGACGAGTTAATTTAAGCTTTAGCGAATTCCACAAGAGTGATTATAGCAATGGAAAAGGCACACAAGAGTGGCTCCAAATCAGAGAGCGCAATTAATTAAATGATAAGCGGATACGCCCTGCAGGTTAGCACAAACTCAAGCAATCCAAATGATATGAAATGACAAGCAAAAGCAAATAGCAAACTAGCAAAGTAAACAACGTTCAAATCTGAAATCCAAGTACAACTTACGATCTCAATGAGGAGCCAATCGGACAAGGGGGGCACCAAATGTGGAGAGGGATGGATCCGGGTCTTTGGTGGCCAACGACGGTGGAGTACAGTGGTTGTGCGGAAGGAGGGTGGAGTGGTGGAGGGCTGGATTAGGGCTGACCGGCTGCGGGAAGGCTGGAAGTGGGGTTAGCGGGATGGAGGGAGGATCTGGGTGGCCGACGGGGTAGAGGGAGTGCTGGAGGGTGGTCGATGAGGTAGGGGGAAAGCTGGAGGGTGGTCGACTGGTGGTGGGGAGGCTAGGGGGAGGTCGGCCGGCTGCTGGGAGGCTGGGAGAAGCTTGGTGGGGAGGAAAGCAGAGCAGACGGTGGACGTCGGGTTGGATGGAGGGGGAAGGGAGGCTCGCCGGTTCTGTGAGGGGGAGGGGGCAGGCCGACGGGAGGAGTTAAGGGCGAAAGAGACCTTACCGGAGGAAGACGGGCTGGCGGCAATGGGGAAGAGGCGAGCGGCGGGGATCGGGAACCCTAGGCGTCGCACCTGGGGATGTCGGCGTCACACCAACGGACCGGCTGCAGAATCTCTCAAACATACGGTGGCTTCCCCATCCTCATGGCTCCAATAAATAGAGAAAACGCCTAGGGCATCCCGAAATCAACGGCTCACGATGCCCGATCTTCCGGGTACCAAAATAATATCAAAACCTGTCCGAATCAGGAAAAACAAAATACAAAAAATACTCTCGTCGACCTTCCGGACGCATCCACGGGCTCGGATCGTCCGAAAGGGCTCTCAAAATGCAGGATCAGAAAATTACGCCCGCTTGCGGCGGGAATATATGTGCGTGGGCCAACGTCGCTGTCGATCTCCATCATTATGTCTTCTCATTTAAGGATAAGTGGAAAGAACGTACTTAGAGAGTCAAAAGGTCGTGCGCCTCAACAACAGGAATCTTGGTGGTGGAAAAAGGAAGTGCAAGACAAAGTGAGGGCAAAGAGAGTCAGCTACAAAGCATTATATGCTTGTAGGAATGATGAAAACTTGACAAAGCATAAAGTCGCCAAAAAAGAAGCTAAAAATGCAGTAAGTAAAGCTAGAACTCAAGCTTATGAAGAATTTTACAAACGACTAGATACCAAAGATGGAGAGCGTGATATATATAAAATTGCTCGAGCTACAGAGAGGAAGACAAAAGATTTAAGCCAAGTTAAATGCATAAAAGATGAATCAGATACGGTTTTGACGGATGATGTGACTATTAAAGAGCGATGGAAAAGATACTTTTATCAACTATACAATGAAGGAAAAGACAATGAACTGAATTTGGAAGAGTTAAGTAAATCGGAGGAGTATAGAAACATAATTTTTTATCGTAAAATTTAAGCATCAGAGATAGATGACGCTCTGAAGAAGATAAAAAATGGAAAGGCGGTTGGGTCAGATGATATACTCGTTAAAGTATGGAAATACTTAGGGAGAGAAGGAATTTTATGGCTTACAAGTTTCTTCAATAAGATATTGAAGACAAAGAAGATGTCAGACCAATATAGAAAAAGTATTTTGGTACCTTTGTATAAGAACAAAGGAGATATACAAAATTGTGTCAATTACGGGGGAATTAAATTAATGAGTCATACTATGAAACTATGGGAACGAGTAATAGAGAGAAGAGTTAGACGAGAGACTAGCATATCGGAGAATCAATTTGGATTCATGCCAGGGAGATCAACCATGGAAGTTATACATCTCTTGAGGAGACTCATTGACAATTATCGGGAAAGACAAAAAGATTTGCATATGTTGTTTATCAATCTGGAGAAAGCTTATGATAAGGTTCCAAGAGAGGTCTTGTGGAGAAGCTTAGAAAAGAAAGGTGTAAATGTATCATATATTGACGTAATCAAAGATATGTACGTAAATTCAGTGACCAGGGTGAGGACTTCTGGAGGATTAACACAGGAATTCCCTATCGTTGTTGGCTTACATCAAGGGTCAGCTTTAAGCCCTTATCTCTTTACCCTTATCTTAGAGGAGCTCACCGGACATATCCAACACGCAATACCTTGGTGTTTATTATTTGCAGATGATATTGTTTTGGTCGATGAGACGCGTGAGGGTGTAAACGTGAAACTTGAATCTTGGCGAGACACTTTAGAAAAGAAGGGTTTTAGGTTGCGCAGGACAAAGACTGAGTATACAGAGCTTAAATTTAGTAGTGCAAGAAGGTCGGATGACTCTGTCATTAAATTGGGTGACCAGGATATTTCCCGCAGTGAGTGCTTTAAATATCTGGGATCGATAATTCAAAAAGATGGAGGTGTAGATAAAGATGTGATCCATAGAATCCAAGCATGTTAGCTGAAGTGGAGAGGCGCATCTGGGATCTTATGTGATCGTAAAGTACCATTAAAACTTAAAGGCAAGTTTTACCATCCTGCAATTAGGCCAGCAATGCTCTACAGTTCTGAGTGTTGGGCAGTGAATGGTGTACATGAGCAAAAAATGGGAGTTGCGGAGATGAGAATGCTTAGGTGGATGTGTGGTCATACGAGACTAGATAAAATTGGGAATGAATGTTTCAGGGATAAGACAGGAGTGGCACCAATTGTAGAGAAGATGTGGTAAGCTCGATTAAGATGGTTCGGACATGTACATTGGAGACCATTAGATGCACCTGTTAGGCGTTGTGAGAGTTTAGTCACTAGACATATTAAACGGGGAAGGGGTAGACCAAAAAAGACTTGGAATGCAACTATAAGGAAAGATATGATGTACTTAGGCATTAGTGAGGCTATGATTAAAGATAGGGCGCAATGGCGACAAAGGATCCATATAGTCGACCCCACTATAGTGGGATAAAGGCTTGATTGTTGTTGTTGTTGTTGTTGAAGTTATCTCATACGACATGTATGCTCCAGCTTGCAAGTATCGAGTGTTATTTACTGTATGTATAGTTTACACGTTTATCCTTTGCAAAAATATGGGTCTTTTGGCCCCCAATTTCATAAATAAGATTTGTTTCCTTTTCCTTTGATTAATGAGAATATTTCTCATTTTCTACGAGAAAAATAAACAAAGATGGTATATATGGTGATAGAAGAGTGAAAGTAGGGAGCAACAACCATGTTTAGGGTCGTCAACAATCATTCAATGATTGCGAACTTACTAAGGGCCTGTTTGAATACCCGTTCAAGCTCCGTTTCGTTTGCCTTAAACGCAACGCCGCAGCCTCTCCTGTTTGGTTTTCTGCCTTCGGTTTCTAACGTAAGCGTTTGCATCCCTTCGTTAATTTTTTCCGTTAGCATCCCATGATCTAGATCTCCGTTCATCCGTGTTTCTTCTTTTTCTCTACTCCCGCAGGTGCTAGCAGATCTTCCTCACGTCTCCTTGGTCTCATCATTTTACCCCGTCGGTTTTATAATCCGCCAAAAGCTTCCTTAATTTTCCGGTGACCGGTGCATCGTATTGCAGGAAGCGGCACTCGCTGCCGTTCTTGTAGTAACCTCTCGCGAAGAACAGGCAGAGGCAGAAAACAGAGCAACTCCAGCAGTTGATACTGCCATCTCTATAAATCTCTTCAGGGAGGAACAGTTGATCCACATTATCTCAGCCGCGTTGATTGGATCCAAGCTCTGAATTTTCGAGAACACAATCTTTTCGTGGCTTCGTAGGCGTCCATGGCAGGAGAACTCAAAGGCGGCACGCTCTTCAAAGGTGGCGTTGCCACTCTTCTACCTCTTCAACTTTTATTCTTATTATCTCAGGTAGAAAGTGAAAGAGAGGACATGTGAACAGTGAAGTACTCGCCCGGTTAAAAATAGCAGGTAAGAAAAGTAGTAAAAAAAATCATCACTCAGTGCTCTCATAGCCCTGTGATCCTCCTAATGGCAGCATTTTGTAGTAATTCTTGGTAGTTTTCAGTACTTTATTATAATACTTGTGGATTATTTCGAGTAAAAAAAAATCTTAATGATTAAACTATTTACATCTACACACCGCTGTTTTGCCAAACATATAAAAAATCTTTGTTCTGAACAGCTCTGTAAAAGGAGATCATCCAAACAGATCTCCATTTGCAACAGCCGGATTGCTACAACTCCATTTGCAACCTTCCATTTACCTCCACTCCTTTCGCAACCGCCGCCGCTCTCCCAAATAGACCCTAAGACACCATTTGTATAACCCGTAATTCGTCGAGATCAGAAATTCCTAAGGAAATGGCTATTCGCAGACCTCGCCAGTAGAGTACTGGACATCCACAAGGAGGCGAGTACCCATTGCAACTCGTGAGTATGGTCAAGTACCCCCCCCCCAAGGATTTGTCTAATAGACCTCAGGGGTACCAAGAATGACACTTTTGAAGAGGTTGACCCCCCCCCCCAAGCGAGATTCTCGCCAAGTCCGTGTCTTCCTCGTACCTAGCTCAACCTTTGGTTTTGAAGGGGAAGCTTTTCTAGACTTCCGGGTACGTGGCGGGACCTCCTTGCTAAAGCGCCTGGGGTGTGCTTGTAGACATCTCTCTCTCCTATTCTAGTCATTAGAGTTGTGGCGTTCGACCGCGGGATCAGTAACCTTAGGCTACACTTAGATCCGAACATTTGGAGCCGGGATTTTCCTGGCTTCAACACCATTTGTGCGTTGTTGCTGCTGATAAAGTATGTTGAGAAATTTTTTTTACAAAAAAATGTGGTAAGAAGTTGAGGTTAATAAAGTTGTTTTGAAAAACATTGGTGTTATTTTTGTAATAAAAGTAAAATAACACAAATTTTAGTTAAATTTATATTTTGTATGTTTTCTCTGATTAAATGATATTATTGTAAAATAAACCGTGTGATCATATTGGTTCTTATTTTAGATAATACTTTAAGAACAAATAGGACGAAGGAAGACCAAGTAGCGAGATAGAGAAGTTTGATTAATGATAAAGTGGATAAAACATCTAATGAGATCAACTAGGGAGTCACAGGGACAGTATAAAAGATGAAATCTTTCACTTCTGCAATAGAAATGAATGTCTAGAATTATGAGAAACTAGAAATAATTTTGTTAAAGCTTGAGTGAGCATTTTATACATTAAACAGCTTGCTTAGCAGCAGTAATCTTTTGCTTCCACAAACCTACTTCTGAAAACAATTTGAGCCATCTTCCTCCTCCATAGAATAGAAAGGATAAAACAGTCACCCAAACACTATTAAGCTATCCAAAAGCTGTTTTTCTTGCAGTGAAACAGATTAAATAATATGAGTCTACGTTCCGAAAGGGTGAACATGACTGTTTTGTTCATTTTCCAAAGGGAGAATAGAATTGATTTGCTATATCTAATGCATGGATTTTTGTAAGACTAGATTACTTCAGATGTTAGAATAACTGCTTACTGAAAAACTTGTAGCAACAAAAACTTTGTCCGCTTATCACAACCGCTTTTGATAGCAGTTTTGGCCAGTTGCCTTCTATACAGCAATGAGTGAGTTGTCACCCAAACACTACTCTGGATGGGCAACAAATTTTTCTACAGTAAAACTGTGAAAACATTTTAAAAAATAAACCCTTAAATTGTATATTTTATTACTCCTAATTCGCCAGAGTTACATGTAACGGCCCGTAAACCGCCACAGAGTAACAGTATTCATTTCATTTATAATAAGCATTTAACGGTAAACAACAAATTTCATATGCCACAAATGAGTATTGAAAGGAAAGTGCAGAAAAGAAACTCTTATTCCAAGTAATTTACATCTTTTACATGTCCAAACTGTCCAAAACAACATATATACAAGTCTGGTACATCCTATTTTAACAAAAGTCATATTAGAAGTTCTTCTGACAAGTGGGGCACTTCACATATCGGCATAACCCTCATGAGTTTTGACCACTTCAAAATTTTCTACTATGCTTTTATACCATACATGATAAAGTCTCACTTATTCTGCTTTACGCTTAGATCCTAAAAAATTTAGAATGGAAAGGGTTAATCTTTACATATGTGGCTCTTCCTCCACAAGCATATCCTGAAGTTTCATGTCGTCAAATCTTATTGTTGCTGCTCCATGAGTCCTCAAATCCCTTTCTTAATAATAGAATCTTCCTCACCCTTGCCCTGAACATCTTAGCCTTAACAACTTCACTTGCAGCACCATACCTGTACTTTTAGCCTATTAAGGTAGTTTTTGGATTCTCTTCGGCTTATCCAAGAAAGAAAGGATTTTGAATTTACCAGCATTTGTTTGATTCTATTTACCTTGCAATTTCAAAGTGAGCCATCTTTCGATTTGAATAAAGGATAGGGCATTGTCAATAATACCAAGTACCATTTTGTGCCTAGTAATATTATCTATCGCACTTATCCGTTCCTTCTAAGCTTTATAGAATGTGTAACCAGATATCAAAATTAGTTATTTCTCTAATTGAATTTCCTGGAATAAAATGAATCCAAATGCATGTTTTATTCAAGGAATTGTTAGAGGCACTTCTAATTTGGCTAATCGCAACGCATATTATCATATATGGGACTTAAAAACACTCCTCCTAAAAAACCTAATTGCGCGACACAACTCGCACGCACGCGGTCTTCCCTTTCGTGAAACCCTCACCGAGCGATCTCGCTCCTCTGCATCTGGAGGTTCCCGAAGACGCTACTGTTGCATATAAAGGCCCTCTGGTCCAACGTTGTCGCCACTGAGGCCGTCCTTCTGGTCCGATGCAACCTCCGTCGAAGACCCATTCTTGGTTAGAAGCTCCCGCCGGCGACCTTGGGCTTATGGTTCACCACTCCTGGTTCGCCCCACCCATTGACCTCATTTTCCTTCTCTCTTTTTTTGCTTTTAGAAGATGGCAACCTAAGGTTTCTGGCAATATTAGAGTTTTCTGGCTACAACCTGCAAGCTGCTGAAAATCTAAGTACTCTAGTTGCCGAAAACCTAAGTATTCTGGCTGCCGAAAACCTAAGTATTTCAGTCCAGATTGGCTACAACTTGCAAGCTACCTTTCTTAGAGTATTCCAGTTCAGATTGTGAATTTTTTTTGTATTTTGTTGATTTTTGCACAAGTTGAAAGTACCAATCCTATGATTGAATTTATGTTGTTGTGATTTCAATCCAGTTCGAGTTTTCCACTATGATTGTCTGTATGTTCGGTTTGTATTTGTTTGTAGTATGGAGGGGTCTAATATTGAATTGTCTATTGAAACTGTCCCTGATAAAGAATCTCCTAAGAAAGTTGAAGTGGATGTGAGTTCTCACTTTGCAACTGATCAAGTATTTTCAACAAGAGAATCCTTAATTGAGTGGGTTCAATTAGTCGATCGAAGATTGGGATTTGTTATTACGATAACACGTTCAAATAAGCTAATTGGTCGTCTAACACCTTGTGCGCTCTTAAGGTGTGATAGAGGCGGTCTTTACTGAGGCAATCAAAACATGAAGGTCTTTGTAAAGAAAATCGTTCGGAAATCGTCAAGTAAGAGATGTGATTGTCATTTTTTTTGTTACATGGGAAAAAGTTGCAAATGTTGATGAGTGCAGGATAGTTTTCAAATGCGGGAAAACTCGGAGAATTAGTTGATCCCTCATCTAGACAAACATGTGAGCATTTGATGTCGTTGCAATTAAGAGGAAGACCAAAAGGAAGCCTTAAAAAATTTAAGGATGATTGGAAATCAGCAAAGCGTGATCCTTCTCATTTTGAACACGTTCTTGCTATTGAAGAAATACAAAAACAAGCAAAAAAAGATAAAGAAAATGACAAGTTGTTACGATGTTGCATCCGCCGAAGCACGCAACCTTGCAAGAGCCATGGGAGCGCGTATGGAAGCCGCCGTGATATTTCTTCGTGTACTTATTATTATTAGTTAATTAATTAATATTGATTAATTAAATATTAATTAATATTAATTAACTTAATTAAAGTATTTTGTAATGATTTTGTCCTCCCTCATCTATATAAGGGGGAGGGGTGTGTTGGTTAGGCATCTGGAATGTATTAGGGTTTTGGGCTCTCATTTGAGAGAGAGAGATCTTAGGAGGAACCGGCCTCCTAGATCTTGGCCGGCGTCCGCGCCGGATTGTATCCGTTTTCCCGTTTCTTCTTCGTTTAATGCAAGCATGCCTCGCTCTTTATTCGAAGCTGTAACAATGGTCCGACCTGTCGCCCCCGTCCGCGTGTTCGAAGCCGTCGGGGATCATGTCGCAATGGAACACCGCCTCACGTGCCTCGACAGCGGATTCTCCGCCCTCAATCGTCGCCTGGACGAGCGCACCACCGCCCTCAACGCAGTGTATGCCTCCCTGCAGGCTCTGTTACAAAGCCAGGCTGAACGACCACCAAAAGCATCGCTCCAACAACGGTCGATCCACTCCAGCTTCACTTCCGCTCCAACCCGACCAACTCCAACAACATCCCTCACCGGCCTGCGCCCGTCTCTAGCACCGCTCACGGTGGCAACAACGGTCGCCCGACCTTCCAGCGTCGTCGTACGGCCGTTCCTGGCAGCGGCGAACCAAAGCCACACGTTCAACGTTGTCTTCTGTCGGATCCCGCACTCATCGACTACGGCAGCATCCATGCCGCTATCCGCAACAACGACGACGCCTGCACGCGCCGTTCGCACGCCTCGAACGACTCGAACCGCTCGACCCGCTCGGACCGGTGCCCTAATGTCGCAGACAGCTCTGTCTCCTTTTTTAATTCTCCACTCCCTAGCCCTTGCATCTACAAGCCCCACCATACTTTTTCTTTTTGTCTCCAACATATCATTTCCTCTATCCGCACCTCACTTCACCCCCTCTTTAGAGGACAACAATAGCCCACTGTCGTTCCCTTCAACGACACCCGCTGCTGACATTGTGCGGGACCCCGACAAAACGTTTAGCCTTGACCTTGGGGACAAGGTCAATTTTCAAGGGCGGCCTATTGTTACGATGTTGCATCCGCCGAAGCACGCAACCTTGCAAGAGCCATAGGAGCGCGTATGGAAGCCGCCGTGATATTTCTTCGTGTACTTATTATTATTAGTTAGTTAATTAATATTGATTAATTAAATATTAATTAATATTAATTAACTTAATTAAAGTATTTTGTAATGATTTTGTCCTCCCTCATCTATATAAGGGGGAGGGGTGTGTTGGTTAGGCATCTGGAATGTATTAGGGTTTTGGGCTCTCATTTGAGAGAGAGATGTTAGGAGGAACCAGCCTCCTAGATCTTGGTCGACGTCCGCGCCGGATTGTATCCGTTTTCCCGTTTCTTCTTCGTTTAATGCAAGCATGCCTCGCTCTTTATTCGAAGCTGTAACACAAGTTGAGTGCAAGAAAGAGAGCAAATTATCAACTAAGAACTCCTACAATGAACATAAATTTGGGTAATCAAGTTAGTGAGCAATTGCCCACTTCTTTCTCCGAACATATTACCGATGTGGTAGATGTACTAGGCGATGACCATTGCGGATTTCGGGATATTTGCCAAGGCTTGAATAAAGGTGAAGATTGGGTTCAAGTAAGGAATGATCTCCACCTAGAACTTGACAATCATAAAACCTTATATGATTCGGTAGTTGGCAAAAGACGACGACAAGAGTTCTAAGACTCTCTCAATTGCACAACCTCTCCCGCCCCGACTGAAAAATGGATGTCATTACCCGATATGAGTCTTCTAATTGCATCTTTAATTCTTTATACAATATTGTCATAGTAGAGTTTTCAAGTAATCAGTGTTTTACATTTCTTCCACTGCATTCTATGCCACCGATAGAGCCCAAACTTATTTCCATTGTATTCATAAATGGGAATCACTTTGTTTTGCTTCTTTTAAGTGAAAATTGTCCATTACCACCATTGTTCTCTCCATGAAGGTTTCGTGAGGAAATTGCGCCCACATGGGCATCTACATACATGTCACGGATTACACTTCCATCGGCAACCAAAAAAAGCAGTTCAATTATCAGTTTGGAGGATTTTTTATCAAGGTGAACAACCATTATTTTGTTTTTTTTTTGTTTCTACATTACATATTTACTTGAATGTTTACACTATTTACTTTTCTCAAAAGATCCATATTCATAAGAGTGAATAAATTAGGAATGAATGTATCAGGGATAAGACAGGAGTGGCGCCAATTGTAGAGAAGATGTGAGAGGCTCGTTTAAGATGGTTTGGACATGTACATAGGAGACCATTAGAGGCACATGTTAGGCGTTGTGAGAGTTTAGTCACTAGAAATGTTAAACGGGGGAGGGGTAGACAAAAAAAGACTTGGAATGAAACTATAAGGAAAGATATGATGTACTTAGGTATTAGTGAGGCTATGATTAAAGATAGGGCGAAATGGCGACAAAGGATCCATATAGCCGACCCCACTATGGTGGGATAAAGGCTTGAGTGTTGTTGTTGTTTACACTATTTACTTTTGTTTTTTGTAGGAATATGAAGACCATAAACATCAATGAAGACAATATTGAAGACTTTTTGTTTCAATATTTTGTTTTTTTGCTAACAATCATGTTGTAGTTGTGATTTCCACTCTTTAATGAAAGAATTATGTGCAGTGCCTTTAACAATTCTGCTGTGCAATTAACAATTAGGAGTGTGTCTAACAACAACAACAACACTCAAGCCTTTATCCCACCAGGAGTGTGTCTAACAATTCTAAAAAAATTGCGGTGCCTTTAACAAATGAGTGCGACTAGCGAAATGTGTGGTGCCTCTAACAATTCCCTTTATTTATTTATCTGCATGTTTGACATGCGTGGGGTGGGATATGTAATTCTCTACATTCTGAAATATGATTTAATATCATGTATTTAGTCACTGAGGTTTGTAAGGCACAAAATGGGTTCATTCCCTATCATGTGGTTGCTTTGAATAGAGTATTTTAGGAATAATATCTCAGCACCGGACCACCGTTATATTCTACAACATTTTTTTTCCAGAAAAGAGCCTTCAGGTCATAAGTTGGTGATATACAAACACAAACTAAACTTTTGTTACCTCTTAGATTTTTATATCACTACAAGTTTTTATATCGCTACAAGTTTTTGCCAGGCCCTTTGTCTTCCAACTATCAGAATATCTCTTGGATCTTACATTTTCCTCCAGTTTGCAGGCATATTTCTTGTTGTTTATTGAATTCAACGGGACCTGAAAGTGATGTAGAATGTGTCTAGCAAAGAGAAGGTTGACTCTAGGTTACTAAATGAATGATAAATTTATCCGACAACTAAAGTTGCAACAATGAGAATTATAAATAATACAACACATTACAACCAAGCAGTAAACTCAAAATAATTATGGGATAGAAAGCTTTGTGGATGTCCGACGAGAAACCGGAAGATGGAGGAGCAAAGGTGAATCTAAACTTGTGGAAGGGATTAAGAGGGCTGGAATGAAAAACTGTTGGACTGAGAGTTTGGAGAGCTGATTGATGGTGACAGGGGATGAGGAGAGTAAGCTTGTGCTGACTGGTTGTTGGGCTGGAAATACAGGGGTTGAGATCCAGATTTCAGACAGTGGTCAATGGAACTAAAGAAGGGTAGGGGCTGTCAAGGAGCATGGACTGAGTCCAGAACCTGGAATGCAGAACCAGTTCTGTTCTGGGTTGAAACAGGTGCGGTTATGGGCTGCCCAGCAGTTGTCCAGTCTGCCCAGGAGAAGAGGAGTGGTCCGTAGTGGAATTGGAGGGGCTGGGGCTAAAGTTTGAAGAGAGGGGATAAACGGGCAGTGGATTTGGGACATTAGGGGAGGAATGGTTATTGAGCAAGAAGGGTGGTTTGTGGTGGGGAAGGGGAAGGGTGGGTCAGCTGTTTTGAGGAGAATGGGTAAGGGGGCTAGCTCTTGTCTCATTGTTAGAGGAGGCTAGCTCTCTCCGTGAGAAGGGGGCGAGGTCTGGAGGCTGCGACGTCATCGAGCTCTGGAGGCCACGAGGTCGGTGAGCTCTGGAAGCTGCTAGGTTGGCGAGCTCTGGAAGCTGCTAGGTTGGTGAGATCTGGAGGCTGTAAGGTTGCTCTTGAGGCTGCGAGGTTGGCGAGCTCTTGAAACTGCGAGGTCAGTGAGCTCTTGAGGCTGCGAGGTCAGTGAGCTCTGGTCCAATCGGGTCCAGACGGCAAATAGAGTTGAATTCTTATAAATAAAGAGACGGATGGGGAATAATTCTTCATGGGAGGGCTGGAGTAGTATGCCGAACGAGTCTTGAAAAAAGCGGTGGGTGATGCATCCAATGCGGCGGCGCGGCTGATAGCGTGGAATTTCAATAAGGAACCGAAGCTCAAGCAGCACGAGAGCGGGAGCTCAATCAGCGTGAGCGAGCTAATTCAAGATGAATTTTCAGGACTCGACTTGCTTTGATACCATGTGAAAGTACAAGCGACACGGAGCAATAATTATTACTTCACTTAACTTAAATACAAATACATGTACACATTTATAAGCAGGAGGGGTGACACTTTAACTCCAAACCACAATGTGAGACTAAACTATACAAGATTCTCCTAATGGGTCATAGAGGTGGGTTTTTACATTGGGCATTACAAGACTTTTCTTCTATAAACTACAATTAAATGGAAGACAATTTTCAGTAACATAACTGAAAACAAATGACATGTTGATACTGGACATAAGCCTTCTCGACTTCCGTAGTTCCATCAGAAGGCAATGATAAGTAGACATAATGAATAACCTTTAATGGCATTTACAGGAAGCATTATTACAGATGTGCATTTTGTAATGGTTCTTCAAATAAGTTCGAATGCTTGAAAAATTAAGTTTACCTGATGAGAATGGTTCTGCCTCCTAAGAGAAGCATGGAGATTCTCCTCTTCCTGCAATAATGACCATTCTATAGTTGACTCAACCTGGTCATGGCATAAAAAGTAAATTTAACCATGACTAGAACCACAGTAAGCGGTCAAAGTTTGGTTTATTATACATAAATGAAACAGGAAAAGTAAATATTAGTTAACGATACACAGAAATACCATTTTGAAAAAAACAGCATTTTATCGGGGGAAAAAGATAAATAAATAAATAACCTCTGCAGCTCCCACTGGTGGCGATTCCAGATAAAATTGTTCTTGGAGCTGGCGAGCTAGTATCTCATCTGATTCAAGTTGTATAGACTTAGCAATAGATTCATCAGAAAGTTCATGATTGTCCTCTGTGGTGTAACAATCCAATTCATCAATCTCTACAATTTGTGGCAGTGCAGTATCAATCCTCACTGATTTCCTACTTCTTGTTGTACGTGAGTGCAAAGGTCTCGTTAATCTCCGATCACATAATATACTTGAGCTACCAACTGTTGAGCTTGAGCACTCACCAGTATTAGAGTGAGTGAAGCTATTTTTTCGTTTTCCTGTATGCTGTGGAACTTCCGAGTCCGATTTGAAAGATCCATGAACTTGGGTACTATTTTCTCCGGATTGTAAGGTAGCTACTTCAGGTTTTTCAGCAACAGAAATAGATCTACCTTCTGAAATTTCAACTCTAGAACTAGATAAACGACTAGACACACTTTCATTTGCACAAATGCCAGTGGTATGTCCGGTCCTGATCCTACTGGTGTCAGAATCCACGTCTGAAATGATAGTCAAATCCTTTCCAGGTAACAAGCAGGATCTGTGGAAGGCACAAGTGAAGTCAAAGACAAGAGAACATCCAAGTGAAGATCAGTTGCAAGTTAGAAGTATGTTCCCAGCATGTAACTCAAGCTAAGAGAACGTTCAATTTAATGAACCACGTGGCAAGTTTAACTTCTCCTTTGAAATTAGATACTCCAATCAATTTGAGAAAAGTAATAGAAGTATTATGAACCTGGAAGGGGCAGGGCGCTATCTATTGAAGCTGAAGTTAACATACTGCATTCTCATATAATATTTCGAATACAAAGTTGAAAAAAAATCAAATGAAGTCGCATTAGACTATCAAAATTGCCTGAACAGTATAGCTATATCCAAAAAACACTGTTTGAAGACTACAAACACCCTCATTAGGCCATTACAACAGCTAAGTATCCTTTATCATACTTTCCTAATAATCTCATGCGGCTAGCTCCCAACACAGTATTGTCAAACTTATTTACATTCCACTAACTCGACATCCTTCAAACATTTTCTATTTATCCAAGATCATTGACACAAAAATTCCAACATCCTTGATGATACCTTACAGTGATTTGAAATTATACAAAAGCTGTTAAAATAACACGAAGTGCTCATAACAATGATTGCTCCTTTTCATAAACAAGTTATCTCACCGGTATCTCTGCTTAGCTGAATCTTTGCCTTCTATATAGGTAACACAAAAGGCCAGATAAGTTCTCCAACTTATTCTAGGCATAAATTGGTTGAGTTTGCTATTAATTATGCAGTTATCAAGTTGTATAAACGTGTGAATCTTAAAGGAGAAATATGTATTTCAAGAGAAGGACAAAATTTGAATACCAATGAAACTTATTGATTATAAGTTAAAAGTTTTGATAGGATTTCCATATGCAATGCAAAAGTTTGGCGATTCATATAATAGGCTTAGTACTAAAGGGAAAAGAAAATATGTAGAATAGTTTAGGGAAGAGTAAAGAGATATACACTTTTTGATAAAGAGATGCAGATAATATGATATTATGATCATAATTAAGGATGAAGATATCAAGTAGAACTGAAAATTACTATTTTAGAAATTATTAAATGAAAATTTTAAGGAAGAGAATATTTTGGAAGAGCAAATAATGAATAATGAACAGAATACTGAGGTATATTATAGCCCAAACCAAATATAGCCCAAACCAAATATAGCCCAAACCAAATATAGCCCAAACCAAAAAGGCGAAATGAAATCTGTTGTGAGGCGCATGTTATATTAGTCCCACATCGTGTATCATTTCCTTATGATGTTTCTTAATAATATGGAGGTACGAAGTTTCTTCCCTCAATACGCGTAACAAAATCAATTTTGTAAAAGATGCGTATACGTAAGACTTTAGATCCAGATAATATATTACTGAAATTTGAAGTTATGAGAGATTTTGATGAGGTTTGGCATGACAGGTACGTTCAATAAATTTGAAGTATTAAGAGAATGTTATGGACCCAATGTGGAGTCGTACATATCACCGAAATGAACGCGAGACTAACGAATGAAGGGATGCTCGGGTCGCTATTTTTATCGCACGTTTACTTGCAAGTTTTTAATTTTTGTTTAACTCACTTGTAGTATGCCTAGGTGAGGGGCACAACTTTTATGTAACTCTATATTTTCGGTTTTGGGTTGTGTGACCCTTATGGGTTTGGTTCGGTTGGAATGAAGTCAAACAGAAATTAAACCTTGCAAACCTCTCTCTCTCTTCTTTCCCTCTCTCTCTCTACCCCTCTTCCAACCGAGGAAAACCCTATTCCTCCGCCGCCGCTTCTCTGTCCACCTTCGGCCATTCAACGCCGCCGGTCTTCCGCTGCCTGCCGCAAGGAAATCCCGCAGCCAACATCATAGCTCCTCCTACCGCTCTAAGAGGGAAGCTCGAAACCTTGCCGCGTTCCTCCGGATCTCGTCCTATCACACGATCCCTCAACGGAGCCCATAACAGAGAACGTCAAATAACTAGTACTAATATTTAAGAACAAATCATGTTCAAAATTGTGCTAATTCAATAGTAATTAAAAATATGAGCCAATAATGAAGCTACGAGAAAGAGTTATGGAACATCTGCACACAAATATTATGTCAATTTCAAAGAATCAACTTGATTTATGAAAATAACAATGATAGAAAGATATAAAGAGCAAAGAAAATATTTTCACATACTTTTTATTGATCGTGAAAAGGTGGAAGATCGAGTACCGAGAGAATTGATATGATGTGCATTAAAAAACTGTGTGAAGGACATGTACAGAAATACCTACTAATAATAATAGTCTTTGAGAAACCAAAGAATTGTTTAGTGGCAAAAATTATGGGTGAAAAGTACAAGGTTTGAAAGTATTTTAAATTAAGTGTTTGTTATCAAGTAAAATATGCCAAGGAATACTTATGATGTATTTATAATAAGTTAATAACTCAAAACATTACTTTTTCATAGAAAATTCAAATTGAGTGATTTTTTTATTATTTTCTCTTGGTACTGGGCATGTGAGTACCCACATAATATCACACCGTCTTATGATCTCACCTCTTGAAATGTATATTGTTATTGTCTTCAATCCTTGTAAACACCATTGTGCGGACCATTATGGTACATCTCTCGCCACAGCCTTGAACAGAATCATGCCACCTCTGGACTTAGTTTTTTTGACCTCCTAGCAACATTATCGCCTCACTCTTTGGTCATCATTGTTGTTTTAGCTTACAAACTGTCTCCATAACCTCCGTACATCATCATCTCAAGGCCCCAAATATTGACCTCCAAAACACACCAAGCTAACCACTAGAGACATTATACATTCTTTCTATATCATTTGTATTAAAATCTTGACAACCTAGTTCTACTAAAAACATGAGAGTACTACATATTAGTAACAAGGAATTTGGAAATATTGCTCGTGTCAATAAATTGATACTAGGGATTGCTGTTCAAATTGGTAGTAATGGCATATAATATATATTATTATAAATGCATGTGGTGGCAATAATAAAGAAAATAATTAAAAATATTTTATCAAAGCTTACAGTACCAGTACTCATCGACGAAGATATGTAGAAGCACTCTTTCTCCCTCAAATTTTTGGAGTCCATAAATAGATATAGACTTTCCAATTGGAGGATATTACCACCATCTAATATAAAGACCGTTATTTAGTCTGCATTCTCTTATGTTGTTTCATTCTTCGAAAGATGTGGAAATTGGCAGAAAAATCACATTGCAGTATAGTACTCTTTACTCAAAATTGTAGTAGAAGAGTAGCTACTAACTTGAAATAGATTGGAAGGATCGATGCTACCAAAAGTAAGAAGGGTGTACAAGTAACCCTAAATGGCAGTAGGAGACACATTGTTAAGGTTAATTTAAATTAAGTATTTGAATTTTTCTCTTCTCTTGATTCCTTTTCTCTATTCTATTCCCAATCTCAACCTCCCAAAAACCGAGTCAAAATCAGTGTCGCCAACCACATAAAACAACATAAGCCAACCTAATAATTAGCTAGATCCTCCCGAGAGTAAGCAAGCATCTTTCTAATCTAAACTTGGCCATTAAAAAGCACACCTTTATCTTCAGCATTAAAAAATACCAAATAATCAAATGTATAACCAAAAAAAAAACAAAATAAATAGAAATAAAGAGGAAAAATAAAAGTATAGTAATTGTGATCTCTATCTACATCACATTCTCACTGCATGAATTGATGGGGAAACTTCAAAGCAGTCAAAGCACATGCTCCCAAAAGTAACACACTAAAAAATCATAATTGCCTCACAGAAAAATTACGGTAATTTCACACATCAATTTTAGAGTAACAAACACAATATGATGCTTATATGCTTCACATGAATAAAAAAGAATGAAAGTAAATAGCACATACCTTCTGGATGTCGGTATAGTCCAAGAATGTTGAGAATTAGCCAACTCCTCATTCATTATTCTCTTTCCTTTCATTTTATCAGTTTCCCGGCATTCAAAATTTGAACTGTGCGCAAGCTTAGAAGAATTACCATTGGGTATTTTACTGGAAATGACACCCCCTTCATTCTTATTTTCTGCAGTGTGCGAGGGAAAAGCGCACCCATTTTGCACCACCGTCCTATGCCCATTATTTTTTGGATGCGAATCCACATCTACCCGTGTAGACTTGGTTGAGTTACTGTCAGGCATTTTACCGGGGACACCTCCTTCCTCGATCCCTTTATCCTTTGTAACAGTTTTATTTTGTGCTATATTGTAGGGAGAAATGCATCCATTACGCACCAGCATCCTGCGCTCGTTCTTTTTTGGATTCAAAACTGTGTTTATGTGATTATGACCTGCCTCTCCGGTAGATTGTGAAACCTTGCAATATTCATTTCCTGTTTCAGTAACTTTGTTTCTAACAGGAGAAGAAGGTGCTCTTTGACTGGTAGGATTTTTAATCCCTTTACAATCCTCCTTAACTTGGCCATTGTTGCTTATGTTAGTTATATCAAAGGGAGATATGCAGTCATTAGAAAGCTTATTCTGTTGCATAATACTTCGCTGAAAACTAAATTCAGGATTTCTTAGTTGTAATTGTTCATTTCGAGTTCGTGAATTTCGTTGTTGAACAACTACCTCTTTTTTGTGACTCGACACCACCATGCCGTGACATCTAACACTTTCTAACTCTATGTCATTTGAGCTACCGAAATCATTTGAAGAGTTGCTTGCATTACTCCTCTCCTTCCTAAGGTCCTCACTTGAAATTAAGGCCCTCAAACCAACATTATCAAAACCACTTTTTTCATTCCTTCCACTCTGCCTTCTTAGGTACTTCTCCTCCCTAATTCTTGAGCCCCTATGTTTAGTAGGATATGGAACAGGAAAAGGACTTCCCTGGCTTAAGTCAATCATCTTCGGACTTGTCCTACTATTCGATTCACCACTTCGGCCAGGTACAAGAGAACTATCGTGATAATGATTCTTTCTAGTATCATGGGTGCCAGAGATAGATCTAGCTATGTTGGCCTGTGAAAATAGAAAATCACCATCCAATTGCACTGTGTTAACATCATTAAAATCATGAACACCAAGTTTTTCATAACCAATCATTTCTTTTATTTCACTCTTCCTGCTTAGATTTTTCCCATCCTTGTTCCTTGGCCCCCTATGTCTAGTAGGATGTGGAACGGGAAAAGGACTTTCTTGACTCAAGTCAATCATCTCCGGACTTGCTCCATCGCCATTGAAGGCACTGCTTCCCACGGGTTCAGAAGAACTTTCTGCTGAATGTGTTATTCTAACTCGATTTATTCTCGTCTGTTGGAACAGAATATCATCATCCAACGGAGCTGCATTATCGCCGTTGAAATCATAAAGAGTAGAATTCTTCATTTGGCAAGAGCTGGTACCGGTTGTTGGTTCCAAATATTGATTAGATGATGATGGCTTGTCTTTAGTTCTACGGGTATGTGATGATGATTCACCAACTGAGTGAGATAATGCCACCCTCTCAGGAGTGTCCGGGATTTCCATCACCATCTCAGAATCCATCTTTTTCATATTTGAAGAAGTGCCAAAGGTTGCAGCTGATTAACTATTAGCATCAATTTTCAGAAATTTGAGGGGTCAAAAACAGCATAAATATTACACAAACAATCCAAAGCACTCCTTTGTGAGGAATTTGGGGATGCGGATGTTGAATTTCAACCTCCCTACTAGTAAAATGAGCTGAAATGCACAAAAAACGAGATCAAATAATTAAGGCAAAAACTAAAGGAAAAAAAAACAGGTTCATAGTTGCGGAAATGAGGGGAAATCTACGAAAAAATCGCACATTAACCCTATATTTTTTGTAAGAACTAAAACAGGGAAACATTAAAATCAAGGCATTCAACAAAGAACGATCGCAGAAAAGGGCTGCATCAAAAAACTAGCGTAATCACAACCTTCGAACCAATTTGAATCAAAACGAAAATATGAGAAATCAACAGAAACTACCTTCGAAACATAATCTATACACCAAATATGGGGGAAACACTACGAACCCTATTCCCTTCGGCTTCCCGTTGCTTCTACAGTTCTATGAGACAATTATCTTCGACCTCTTTCTGCAGCCCGCCGCGATGACCAAAGAGTGGCGGTTCCAGGAAGAACTAAAGCGAAGAAAGAAAAAAATTCGGACCTAGGCCCACGCTCGATGCTTGGGCCAAAAATAAATTTATCATTTTATTTTTAAAATAATTAATTTTGACATTTTACATCCCATAGAAAATTTTAATATGGCATTTTGCACCCTTACCTTTTTTTTGCATTTCTTTTTTTCTTAACCAGTGACGTGCACTGGGGCCTCTTTGCCCCGCGCGACAGTACCTGTTTATTTTTATTTTTATTTTTTTTTTTTTTGCATTTCTTTAATATAATTTTTTTCCTTTTTTAATTATTTATACGGTATTTTATTATAATTTTCCGAAAAAACTCTACACAGGTTGTCTGCGAATAGCCAGCCGGCGCAAAACTTTTTGGCTATTCGCAGACTACCTGCGAATGGATAGGATCATTTGGATCTTGATCTGACGGCTTATATTCGTTTGCCGATCATGTTACGTCATAAGGTGATATCTTTATATATTGGTACAGATTTAAGAAAATGAGGATTTTTTGGTCATCTGAATTTAGCCTATAACATAGAACTTAAATTATGTCTTTTTTTTCCTGGCATTCCGACCTCGCCAACTGCACATCTCACGCTCGCGATCCACGCTCGCCGTCAATGAACTTCAGCATGCGCAGGATCGTGGTATTTTGGCACTTTGCACCCCACATTTACTCTTGATTGACATTTTGCACCTCTAATTTTTCGGACACTTTTTACTCTATGGTATTATTAGGAGGGGTATTTTTGTCCAGCTTCAATAGGAAATGAGATTTAATTAGTTTTCCTTCTTCCCAGCTGTTGACGCCAAGAAAATCCTGACCTCAAGATTTGGATCGATGCAGCCGGAGGCTACTCGCCCAGCAGCCCAACGAGATGGCTTGGATGGCAACGACGAAGAAGCTAGAAGAGCAACAAACAGGACCCTGGGTGCTGCGGCAGGGAGGTCCCACCCCGTACCCAGAAGCTCAAGAGAGTCTTCCCCTCCAAAACCAAAGTGGCCGAGCTTGGTACAGGGAAGGCACCGACTTGGCTAGAAGCAAGGGTGACGGGCTAGAGAGTTCGGAAATCGGGATCCAAAAGCTCAAGTTCAGGTGCCAATCCAAGTACCCATGAGGTCCTATTTATAGGAAAACCAAAGGGTAGGGGGGCTTTTTATAGCCCAGCCCCCAACCCGGCGACTATGGGATACTCGGCGAGTACTTATGTCATAGTCGCCCATCTGGCGAGTATTGGGTGCTGCTCGCACACGCCGGGCCAATACTCGCATAGGTCTTCTGTTGTTTTCCTGCGCTCGACGAACTCCTCTGGTCAATACTCGCCTATCTGGCGAGTATTACATGCATACTCACCAGGGTCTTTTCTGCTTATGTCTTGGACTGCTGGTCTCTGTGTTGACCCTTTGACCTTTGACTTCTGTCTACGTGGCCTTGGGTGGGTCCACCCTCCGAGAATGAGGGTTGTACACAATCTCCGCTCTTTGCGAGTAATGTAGTTGCTCGGAAAGAATCATTCAACCTTCATTCGACGAGATTCCCTACTGGCGTCTATTGGCTTATACTCGCCATCTTGTTAGCCGACGCTCGAACTCTATAAATAGAGGGGCAGGGGTCTCTGGTGGCACGACTTTTCTGAACTCGCTCAAGATGGCGCGCGACTATGTTGCAAAAGCTAAGGCGGCCATGGCTGGTCTTGTGGGCCTGTTCGATGTTCCATTGATCCCTCCACGCCTAGGTCCCGAGGTTGAGGACTTCCTCGCTACCAAGAAGAGGAAGAGGCTTGCGAAGAAGAAGAAGAAAGCCGCTGGAGAGGATGTTGCCGCCCCTTTGGGCGACCAACACCAGCAGATGCTGGACGAGATGGGGCTGTCTAACGAGGGCGACTCGTCGGCCGCCGATCCTCCTGCTCCAAATGTCGCCGAGGGGGCGAGCATGTCTGGGACCTTGGCCCAGAATCAACCGGAAAATCTTGCTCCTGCACGAGGTGGGAGCTACCTACTCGCCACCTCCTTGATTAGTCTCAACTTGGTTTGTAATGCTAAATGCCTCTTCTATGCTCGCAGATTCGTCTACCATCGGTGATCAGGAGGAGCCTCTGGCCGTACCTCCTCTGAGATCGTCGCCCATGATCTCGCCTAGGGGTGGTGGGCGCTCAACGCGAGTTCTCCACAGCTCTTTGCTGGAGAAGAGGCCGATGAGCGAGCAACAGGCTCCTCTGGCGGGCAGCGTGCTTCCGCCACCACCGCCTCTTCAATCCTTGGGGCTGGCGAGCAGTTCGCCGCTGCCCGCGGGTGGGCTTCCGCCACCTACTCCTTTTCCTCCTTCTGCCACTACTCGGGGCGAGCAGCGCCCTTCGATTTCTACTGCTCCCTCAACCCACCAGGGCGAATCCTCGCGCCGTGGTGGGACTGAGGGCTCTTCGGGCTTCTTTCCCCCAAGGGGGGGAGGGCGACCAGGGGATAGTCGCGGTCGAGGGAACGCGCCTCCTAGCCGGGGTCAGACCACTAAGTCCCATTCTGCTCGGCGAGGTGATCACCATCGCAGCGCGTCTCCTCAGCGAGGAAGGGGCTCTCCTCGCCGTCACTCTCGCAGTCCTCAGCCAGGTACTTGGTCGCTGTCTTCGATAGTCGTCACTGTCTTCACTCTGTTCCTTTCGTCGTCAGAGCTCTGACACTCTTACCTTTTTTGCAGCTCGCGCTCGTACTCCCATAGGAGCCTTGATCGACGTCGTCGGGCTTCCTTCTCGCGATTATCAGGAGAGGGCTACTCGCGCGATCCTGGATTTGGAGGCGAAGTTAGAGCGCCTGGCGGTCAGTGAGCCTCATCGGCACCTGACTGAGATGGAGTCGCGGGTTGAGCGCCTGGCGAGCAGCGACGCTCATCGTCGTTTGACCGAGTTGGAGGTGCGAGTATCACGGCTGGAAGAGTTTGATACTCGCCTGGCTGGTGCGGAATCTCGCCTTCAGACTGTCAGCGACTTGGAGCGTCGAGTTGCGAGGCTTGAACATCGCCAGCAGCTGCACCACGACGAGATGGTAGGGATGCGCGCGAGCATGGGCTCGGTTGGTCGGCTGGCGAGGATTGAAGACCAACTGCGGCAGGGCGAGGACGCGATGACCGTAGCCTTCGAGCATTTCAAGCGAGCTCGCAGCTTGGGCTGGGTCGGGCGACATCCTCAGCCTCAGGAACCTCAGGCAAATCTCCAGGGGCCTCCCTAGCTGCTGTCTTCTTTTCTCTTTTTTCTTTGTAATCGCTTGATCGCCTTTGGGCAAGCATCCATGTAATTCTAAACATTTATCTTTACCTGATGTAATATTATTTGGCGAGTATTAACCTCGCCCCTTATTACTTGTCTTTTGCCTTCTTTTCTGTGACGAGTTTCTGCTGAAATTTCTTTTATCTCCTTTGTTTTGGCGAGTAATGTTTGAATGTCGCACGCACCTGCGAACTTCTTTCGTGCTTCTTCTTGTAGGTCTTCGCGCTTTGAAAGTCGGCACCTTTCAGACGCGCGCTGTTGGATTGGCGACCTTGACTTAATACTCGTCACCCCCTTATTCTTAATCGCGTCGTCGTGCTTGATAAGCCAAGCTACCTGACTACTATAAATAGGGGGTGAGTATTAATTACGCTTTTGGCGATCTTCTAGCTCACACGCGAGTATCCTCCATCCTCTTCTCTTCTTCTCGCATTCTCTGATATTCGCCCTTCTTTCCTCGAAGATGACTGACGAGGCGACCATTCGGCGTGCGAATCACGCCAAGAACTTTGCGGCGACCACTTTCAAGAAATCGATCACAACCGAGAAGGATCTGGAGACATTCTCGGCAAAGTACATCCCGCCGGGGTTTGTTGCTCGACTTCCTCGCCAGGGCGAGCGACTAAACACCATCTTAAACCACCGAGAGGGTGTTCCCTACTCGCCACTTTGAGGTGGGCTTGCGACTACCATTGTGGACGGAGTTCTTCCAGATACACCGCTACTTTGGGATAGTCCCTGCCCAGATCAACCCCAACGGAGTGGCGATGATCGTGGGGTTCCTCTGCTATCTGCGCGACCAGGGAATCGCCTTCGACCTCTCCGTCTTCAGATGGGTATTCCACTTCATGGCGACTGGAGAGGGCGTCGTCTTCCTGTGCAGCCATGTCTGCACACTGGTCGGCACGACGAAGAAGAATCATCGCTGGGGAGAGCGATTAGTTGTCATCAGTGGCGACTTCCAAGCCATTCCCGACAATTCCTTCCAGCCGCCGGAGAGCGTCTTCGGGGCTTCTCTCCTAAGTGAGAGCGGCGAGAAACTGCTCGAGTCCTTCAAGAATCGCCGCCTTGACGTGGTGTTCTGGAGGAAACGAGTAGACGAACTCGCTGAGGTGTTCCCGGGCGAAGGTAACCTACCGCGTGAGTATTTGTTATACTCGTTCTTCATCTTCAATCTGGCGACTAACTGGAGATGTCTTTTTTTTTTGCTGCAGCAGTCCACACTCTGCCATGCGAGCTTCTCCCTATGGCGGTGAAGGCGGCGGCTTCCATACAAGGAGGTGCGGGGACCTCCGCTCGTGGGGATGGGGTTTCCTCGCCCATTGATTTGTCGCCAGGAGGCGATGAGCCCTTGATCGTCGGCGACGGTTCCGGGCCTTCCAAGAAGCGGAAGGAGAGGGGCGAGCCCTCCGACCCCTCGCAGAAGAAGAAGGAGGTCGCTCATAGGGACCTCAGCAAGAAGGCGGACGCTTCTGAGGCTGGCGAGCCTTACGCCCACCCGAATTTCAACCTCGGCGGGCGTGGCAAGGACGCCTATGGTCGCGCCTTGGTGACCTGGTCGGAGAGCGCCCACGTGGTGTCTCTAAGTTCCAACCTCCCGCCATGGTCGGAGGACTGGGAGGACAAGGGCGAGGGCTTCGACGTGCTCTACGCCATCTATGGTCGCGAGGATGCTGAGAGACTACTGGAGGAGTCTTCCGAGTATCTGGCTCACCAGGCCTCGCGATCTCTGCTGCGATCTGCCGAGCTGGCTCATTTGACAGCAAGGCGATTGCTTGAATATGAGGGGGTGATCCGGACCCAGTGCAAGAAAATGATCACAATGGGGATCAAAGAGAAGGAGCATGAGGTACTCGCTTCGCTCCTTTACTCGCTTCAGGGATACTCGCTATTTTGCCGAATATTTTGCTTACTTTCCGCGTCTTCTCGCTTTTGCAGGCCGCCGAGGTGGAGATGGCGAAGAAGGTATCCCAGCTGGAGAAGGAGCTGGACGACACCCGGCTGGCTTTGGAGGCCGCCCAAGTTCGCATTGTCGAGCTGGAAACTCGGCCTGCCGAGCAACCGCCAACGGCGGCGGGCCCCTCCAGGGTCGGCAAGCAGATTAGGATGCATGGCGGCGATATGCCTCGCATTCGTCGGGAGATCGCACGAGCCACTGGGACTGTCATCCTGAGCCAACTGAAGGCAGACGATCTTCTGAAGTCGGCGACGATGGAGTTGACAGTGGTGGACCTCATCCCGGCGTTGCTCGCCGAGGAGTCCACCTCCCCCTTGCGAGTATCTCCCCAACTGTTCGGTGACTCCGAGGACGATGATTCTGAGGACGAGGATGATGATGATGGTGACGATGATGCAGATATAGACATTGATGACGAGGATGACGCCTAATCGCCTGGTCATCCTTTTTGCTCGCCCGGTGACCTTTTGTAAACGCTTTGAAGACTTTTTGTAATTTATACCATACATATAAATGAAAGGACAATGTTTTTTTGCTCGCCTGTTTCTTCTGTACTTGCTTCCTTTCTTGAATGTCGCTTAGGCTCCTAGGCTCGAGGCGAGATTGAGTGCTCGCTAGGCTCTTAGGATCGAGGCGCGGTTGAGTGCTCGCTTTTCGTTAGTGCTCGTATGTGGATACTCGCTTATGCATACTCGTACTTGCATGCTCGCACATATATACTCGCCCAAGTACTCGCACCTGCATACTCACCTTTTTTCAAAGGTACCTTTTGATAGAGTCGAGCTGTGAAGGGCACTTGGAGGGTCCCGAGGGACACATGCTCTCAAGGCCTTGCCTTGCACCTGGTGAAGAGTTCATTAGGATCACTCAATAATAATGGGGTTTTTAAGGGAAAAGGGATAGGGAATGACAGTCGGGGAGGTCCGGAGGGACATATCATCCCGAGGCCTTCATCCTACTTGGATGCCGAATGTCGACGAAGAATGACGTCAAGTAGGGAAATGGCGGTCGGGGAGGTCCAAGGGGACACACCGTCCCGAGGTCTCCATCCTACTTGGATGCCGGAATGTCTCCATTCTTTGGTCGGTCGAATCGGTCTTGCCCTTTCCCAAGTTGGAATGTCGGCTTCCAGACTTTCCCCTGGTAATCTCTCTAGTCGGACGAGAAGTGCGGTCGGTGGGAACCGCGACCAACGTGCAAGGGGGGAGTTGATCTTGGCCATCATTGCAGAGGTTTGGACTTAAGGGAACGCACACCCGAGGCACTGTCCCATCATCCGTTCTGAGTTTTTACGAGGGTTAAGTCGGAGGCTCGTTTTTCAACTTGCGGCGTCGAATGTTGATGCAGGACGACGTCAAGGAGGGAGTGGCAGTCGGGGAGGTCCAAGGGGACACACCATCCCGAGGCCTCCATCCTACTTGGATGCTGGATGTGGATCAAACCTGCTTCCTGTTGCTCAACAATTTAGCAGGGAGTTAAGCACACTTAAGCACACCAACTCGCATGATCGGACACAATAATTTAGGAAACGGATTGCTTTACTGCGAGCTTTCAGCTCTCGAGGGTACACGACGCCTTTATTCATAGGTCCCCTGAGCTAGTTAAATCGATCATCTCTTCGCCGAAGCGGGAGGTCGGCGTCCATACTTTTTCCTGGTAATCTCTCCAGTCGGACGAGAAGTGCGGTCGGTGGGAACCGCGGCCAGCGTGCAAGGGGGGAGCTGATCTCGGCCGTCATTGCAGAGGTTTGGACTTAAGGGAACGCACACCCGAGGCACTGTCCCATCATCCGTTCTGAGTTTTTACGAGGGTTAAGTCGGAGGCTCATTTTCCAACTTGCGGCGTCGAATGTTGATGCAGGACGACGTCAAGCAGGGAGTGGCAGTCGGGGAGGTCCAAGGGGACACACCATCCCGAGGCCTCCATCCTACTTGGATGCTGGATGTGGATCAAACCTGCTTCATGTTGCTCAACAATTTAGCAGGGAGTTAAGCACATTTAAGCACAACAACTCTCATGATCGGACACAACAATTTAGGAAACGGATTGCTTTACTGCGAGCTTTCAGCTCTCGAGGGTACACGACGTCTTTATTCAAGGGTCCCCAGAGCTAGTTAAATCAATCATCTCTTCGCCGAATCGGGAGGTCGGCGTCCAGACTTTTTCCTGATAATCTCTCCAGTCGGACGAGAAGTGCGGTCGGTGGGAACCGCGACCAACGTGCGAGGGGGGAGCTGATCTCGGCCGCCATTGTAGAGGCTTGGACTTAAGGGAACGCACACCCGAGGCACTGTCCCATCATCCGTTCTGAGTTTTTACGAGGGTTAAGTTGGAGGCTCATTTCCCAACCTAGCGTGGAGATCGACTTTACTGGCCTCCTTTCTTTAAAGACTTCTCTGGGATAGGAAGGACTTTTCAGGTCATCGCCGCTCCAGGTGTTCCCAAGCAGCTCGCCTTCCTGGTTCTGCAAGCGGTACCCTCCTGTCAGGAGTGCTTCCTGGATGATGAAGGGTCCTTCCCAGTTTGGGTTAAGCTTCCCGACGGCTGCTGATCTTCCTGCCGCGTCCACCTTTTTTAGGACCAGGTCACCTGCTTGGAAGTGCTTGAGGCGGACATTTTTGTCGAAATGTCTTGCCATTCGGCGCTTGATCCGACATGGTTCGGATAGAGACTATATCCTCGAACCACTGGATGTGCCGGACAGGGTCATCCCTCCGTGAATAATAATTCAGCACGGGGTCCCTGAACCCTTCTGGCACGGGTGCGACAAAGATTTCCTCGCAGAAGGGGCTCATCCCTCCTGCCCGGCGACGATCCTCCACTTGGCGAGTATCACCACCATACTCGCCATAGGGGCGAGTATCCTGATACCTTGCCTGCTCCTCCGTCTCGCGGAAACGGATTGTAAGACCCCCCCTCCCAAATCGACGGTCCGACCGGGGGATCTTATCGCACACCACCCTTTAGCACGACGCCGAAGCGACTCCGAAGGGTGAAGGCACTAGCTTCTCCAACCCTTTTCCTTGAACACTCCGAAGTCACGCCTAGGGGTGGTGTTAAGCGAAAGTCACTACACACCAACAGAGTAAGGAAGCAGTATTTTAGCGGAAGACATCCTTAGAGAGTGCGCTTTGTTACCCTTAGCGGAAGACATGGTTTATAGCGGAAGATTAAATATCACAGAAACCACAATTTCAAAGCCTGTATGAGTAATATCGATTTCGCCGCCGCAATAAATCCTATCCATCAAGGCTTCGTTGCCATTATATATATATACCCTGAGATAGGGCACAACAAAAGGAGATGCGGCTTAATAAAACTTTATACCTGACGTAGCCTGATCCGTGGCTTCATCCACACATAGGTGCTGTCACTCATCCGCACCTGTCACCTGTGCTAAAGACAAGTTATTAGAACTACAAACAGAATCCAACTCCTACTAACACACAAACATAATATAACAATTATAAGGAAGGGGATATCTGGACTCTTATTGGGCCGAGGCAGTCTTCCCACGACCACCGCCTACGTACTCCGTATCATCCTGCATACGGTCTCAGACCCACGTAGTTCTATAAGTTTCGCACGGGTTGCCCTCCCAGACCATCCGTCGTGCGGGTTGCCTTAGAGTAACAACTCATCGGCCATCCTATATTTTCCGAAGGCGCATTTTCCGAAGGGACATTCCATTCCCGTAGGAATTATTTCTTGAAGGCAACATTTCATTCCCGTAGGAATTATTTCTCGAAGGCAACATTTCATTCCCGTAGGAATTATTTCTCGAAGGCAACATTTCATTCCCGTAGGAATTATTTCTCGGAGGCACAAGGTGTTCCCATCAAATTTAAATTATAGTCAATGGGGAATAAAACCCAAAACAACGACTCGCTTGCGCTGCTGCGAGAGCGGCAGCCAGTTCGGTATTATTTAGGATTGACGCTGAAGGAAAATCCCATCTTCACATCAACTCTAAATTATAGGAAATAAAGAAAGAAAAGTCAAAACATCGATCTGTCCGCTCGGCTCTACAAGCGGCTATATTTAAACACATAGCCGTTGTGAGCCGGCAATCAAAATCCTCGGCTCAGCATGGCAAGCGTCACAGCCTCTTGCCATATGTCACGCGGTTCTAAAACTCGTAAACACATGAAAGTAGGAGAGCAAAACTACGAACAGTTATATATAAAATACTTGAACCGTTGTGAGCCGACAACCAAAATCTTCGGCTCAGCTTGGCGAGCTTCACAGCCTCTTACCATATGCTATGCGGTTCCAAAAGCTCGTAAACGCATGAAAGTAAGAGAGCAAAACTACGAATAGTTATATATAAAATGCTTGAACCATTGCGAGCCGGCAACAAAATCCTCGGCTCAGCTTGGCGAGCTTCACCGCCTTTTTACCATATGCTACGCGGTTCCAAAAGCTCGTAAACACATGAAAGTAAGAGAGCAAAACTACGAATAGTTATATATAAAATGCTTGAACCATTGCGAGCCGGCAACAAAATCCTCGGCTCAGCTTGGCGAGCTTCACCGCCTTTTTACCATATGCTACGCGGTTCCAAAAGCTCGTAAACGCATGAAAGTAAGAGAGCAAAACTACGAATAGTTATATATAAAATGCTTGAACCATTGCGAGCCGGCAACAAAATCCTCGGCTCAGCTTGGCGAGCTTCACCGCCTTTTTACCATATGCTACGCGGTTCCAAAAGCTCGTAAACGCATGAAAGTAAGAGAGCAAAACTACGAATAGTTATATATAAAATGCTTGAACCATTGCGAGCCGGCAACAAAATCCTCGGCTCAGCTTGGCGAGCTTCACCGCCTTTTTACCATATGCTACGCGGTTCCAAAAGCTCGTAAACGCATGAAAGTAAGAGAGCAAAACTACGAATAGTTATATATAAAATGCTTGAACCATTGCGAGCCGGCAACAAAATCCTCGGCTCAGCTTGGCGAGCTTCACAGCCTCTTATATATAATAAATTTGAAGTGGAAACTCCAAACCTTAGTCATTCTTCTCTGGGATTTCATCTGGTTCAAATGAATCGCAAAGCAAGAGAACCCCAAAGAAATCCGACTCCCACGATCCGGTAAAATAGGGACCAAAAACACTTTAAGATATCAAACGAATACCAGGTAAGCTACTGGAAGATCCAAGTTCAAGGCATTCAAGAACAAATTCACGATTTACCGGACCATGCCATCCCTGGATCATTTTATAAGCCAAGCTGTAGCTTATATCTAGTCATTGAGGAAATAGAGAATGGGGAAACACGAGATGTCAGAGAGAGAGAGGGAAGGAGTTTTGAATGCATCATTTCATGCAGATACCTCAACCATTTCTTATTCCTGGGTTGGTTGGAATTAAGTAAGGAATCATTTACGCCATATAACAAATCCATTTCCCAATCGTCTAACCCCAACTGAAATCAAGTATAAGCACTGAGATATCAATCTGTTGATATTAAGAATATGGTCATCATACAATTAGGCCGACTCCGCCCTCCGTATCAGAACCGAAAGTGAGAAATTGAGAAAGTGAGAAAGTGAGGTTGAGATAAGGGGGAAATTTATATATGTGATGTTGAACTTGCCTAATGAGTGCACCTCATCACATATTGCACAAAATAAAAAGGGTGAGAGGAGATGAAGCTGTCATTCCTGCCAACGACCCTTATTTTTACAGATTTTTGAAGAGGGAGGGAGGAGGGAGAGATGGGGAAGGGAAGAACCTCTTGCTGGTCTAGCGATGAAAACCATCATGGTACCGATCAATCTAACGACTTAAACATCAACTTTAAGGAATAAATTTAAGTTCAGAGGAATGTAGAAGGTGGAGAAAGAGGCTAAAAAAATGCTTTAACTATCAAGCCCAAGGCTGTCCGCCTATAAACCCCATCCTTTATCCGACCTGTGTACACTTATCAGTAGTCCTACAAAAAAATAACAACTCAAATTATTTTCATCATTAGGAATTTAAACGCCACTATCATTGTTGGACCCCATGGTGACCAAATCTTATATGATAGAAGGATTTTAGTCATAAATCATGTTTATTTCTAGCTGCGAAATCGATTCTCAAATACCTATTAATCTAAACAAGTTGTAAGTAGACACCATTCACCTCAAGGTTTACCAACGTGCGGAACCTGATCAAGTTCAGCTGAAACTATTCTTTTCGCAGAATCGATTGTCCCCCAAAAAAATAGCAGATAACATAACTTTTCTCAGTTATTGATAAAAGAGAAAAGTAATAATAATAAACTCATCTCCTTGACCATAGAAGATTGAGAGAGAGACTTAACCCTCTTGCCATGGTAAGAGCTTCGAATCTCATTTCTATTGAAAATTTGGAATGAGGGAACTGGTAATAAATTTTTAATCGATTAAGTGAACCTAAATTGATCTTTAAGAAGTTCTCATCTCTTAAGTAAGTTATTATCTCTCATTCTTGTTTTTAAAAAAATATATACTTATCATTATCTGGAATGTTTGAGGCCTCCTCATGGGTTGCTGGAATTTTCTCCCAAGAGCCATGAGTCTCATCCCTATTTCAGCTAATTAAGTCATTAATGGGAAGATGAAACTCTATGAGAGGGTAGAAACCTGCCCAGAGAAGAGAGAGAGAGAGAGAGAGAGAGAGAGAGAGAGAGAGAGAGAGAGAGAGAGAGAGAGAGAGAGAGAGAGAGAGAGAGAGAATTAACTCTAGATTGCATCTTTGATCTGATTTCCAGTGCAGATTGCCGTGAAACCTCCGCTGTGACTTAGCTTCGAGGAGGAAGAGGAGAAGGGAGAGGCGTGTGACTGATACCTTGCCGTGCCCCAGAGATGCAGCTCCCCGCTCTTCTTTATAGCCATGGCCGGCCAATGTGATGCCCCCAACGATGGTGGTGGTGTGGCTCTCCTCCCTTGGAGAGTCCCTTGCCGATGTATCTTCCCCAAAGTTTCATTCAGGAGCAAGATCTGTTGCGCCGCGGTGAGCTTCTTCTCCGCCCATGGTTTTCTTTTCCGCCCCTGGTTTTCCACCCAGCACTGCTCCTGGCTTTCCCATTTTTATAAAGATATATCTATAAGTTGTTATATATTGTATAAACATATAAGCTCATATCATATATGGGTGTATAATTTGCACAGCTGCGGTTATGGTTTTCCGGAACCAATCTCTGAACATTTATGCTTGTGTATATACTAATTATATACTAATTATATATATATTGGTATATAAGCAAATATTTATATATATATATATAACTTAATGCATAGAATATCCGCAACTTTCTAATTATGAGTAGTAAAAATACATGAAAGATGTCGTCACGCGCTCGGGTCAACCTTATGATGATAATGGAATCATCCGAAGTTGGTTTCGAGTCCATCTACTCGTAATTATTGGCGAGCGTCGGTACGCAGCTTAAAATAATTTATTTCGGATAACTTTCTCCAATCTCATCGGATTTGGTTGAAACGAATCTCATCACGCTCGTGTTGATCGTGCGAGTCTAATGTAACTGATTGAACTCAATTCGGAACACGAATGCTCAATATACTTAAAATGGCATCGTTGCGGCACTCGATATTCAGAATAGTCGTTTTCTCCAAACGACCTCGGATTGGAACGAAACGAGTTTCGTTGCACTCGTATCGGCCATACGAGTCTAACGCAACTGACGGAAGTCGATTCGGAGCACGTATGCTCCATATTCTAAAATCGCGTCGTTGTGACGCGCTATGATACTCAAAATGGTCATATTCTACATATGACCTCGGATCGAAACGAGTTCCGTTGCACTCATATCAACTATACGAGTCTAAAGTAACTGACGGAAATCGATTCGGGGCACGTATGCTCCATATTCTAAAACTGCGTCGTCGTGACGCGCTGCGATACTCAAAACGGTCACTTTTACCAAATGACCTCTGATCGAAACGAAACGAGTTCCGTTGCACTCGTGTCAACTATACGAGTCTAACGTAACTGACGGAAGTCGATTCAGAGCACGTATGCTCCATATTCTAAAACTGCGTCGTCGTGACGCGCTGCGATACTCAAAACGGTCACTTTCACCAAATGACCTCTGATTGAAACGAAACGAGTTCCGTTGCACTCGTGTCAACTATACGAGTCTAACGTAACTGACGGAAGTCGATTCGGAGCACGTATGCTCCATATTCTAAAACTGCGTCGTCGTGACGCGCTGCGATACTCAAAACGGTCACTTTCACCAAATGACCTCTGATTGAAACGAAACGAGTTCCGTTGCACTCGTGTCAACTATACGAGTCTAACGTAACTGACGGAAGTCGATTCAGAGTACGTATGTTCAATAAATAACTTTGACGTCGTGGCGAAGCACGATGCTACCCAAAACAGTCATTTCTCTAAATGACCACCTCTATGTGGTGAAGGTCGGGTCGTGATTGCCTGATGACCCGGCCTAGATTCCTCCAAGGGTTCAACTGAACCGGCTAGGCCCCTTTTTCAAAGTCGGGATGTTACAAAGTCAAAGGGGCCTAGGTTTAGAGCGCAACCGATCTTTTCGACCTATTCATGATCACAGAAACACCTATTGCTCCGCTAATCGCTGTAGCGTGGTTCGGGACGAACCACTGCAGCGGAAGCGGTGGTGGACCTAAAAGGTAAAAGTTGTCAACAAACTTGGCATTTATATGAACATTTTCACTCGAACTTATCAAATTCTGTTTTAGTCGTGCAAAATATTTTTGTAACTCAGATCGACACTTAAATGTCTTTTACTACATCTGATCTCGAACAATCATCTATCTTATTTCCATAAAACACTCTCTTTAAACCCCACAAATGATCATTTCAAATTTTGAACTCTGGGTTCAAGCCTCTTTGTTTTATTGGGAGTAGATTTTCGTTTTCAAAATTCCATTCGAGGTAAACTAATCGTATGAAATTATGTGTACAATGTAAGGATTCTATTACTAATTTCAATCCCAAGTTTAAGCCTATTTGTTTTATTGAGATTAAAATTCTCGTTTTCAAAATTTCATTTGAGGTGAGCTAATCAAATGAAATTTTGCGTGTATATAGAGAATTGCTCTAACAATTGCAAATATGAAGTGTGATTTGACTTTATCAATTTGACGATCTGTTGAAAATAAAGTCGTGCAATCATAAAAGAGCTATGATAAAATGTTAGTCTTTTCAATAACGTTAATATTTCAGGAAATGATTACTGAGGCGACGTACTGGATTGAAGTAAACTTGTGGCAAATTTATAAAAGCTTGTATATAAACCATCCTAAAAAGTACATTGTTAGCATTCGCAAGACTTGCGATGGTTGCATACACAGCCAGCCGGGAAGCCTCGTTAAAAAGGGTAAGCCACTGAGGACCCGAAGGTGATGGTTACCTATTTTATTGCTTGCTTGCTTTGGGAAAAGTGGCGGGTCGGTCATGCCCGTAGACCGTACGTACCGGTGCGGGAAGGTTGACGACTCTAGGCGACAGGGAGGTGTGCACCCCGGGAGCTCGGTTGTATCTTATATGCCCCGTTGGGTCCCTCCGCTGGTTGGCCAATTTCAGTTATTACCGGATGTCTCCTACGTCCGAGGGTACACGGGGTTGTACGTTGGGGTCTGGGTAGTGCGGTACATCCACACCCAGAAGTGGCAGGACCGGCCACTGTCACCGACGGCCACATCGGTGAGGCCCGCGGGGTTCGCTACCCTGCAAAAAGAAGCGGTCAAAATATTTCAACGTAAAGAGCAAACTGGTAAAACATTATATGTGATTACCGTGGCGGGTCAGTCGTGCCCAAGGACCGTTCATACAGGAATGGGAAGGTTGACGACTCATGAGGTACTAGGGAGTGTGTGAACCCCGGGAGGTTATTTATTATTTCCCCGCAGGGTCCCTCTGCTGGATAGCCGAATTTTGTAATTGACGGATGTTGCTCACATCCAGGAGTACACTGGGTTGTACATTAGGGCCTGGGTAGTGCGGTACATCCACACCCAGAAGTGGCAGGACCGGCCACTGTCACCGACGGCCACATCGGTGAGGCCCGCGGGGGTCGCAACCCTGCTGGAAGAAAAGCGGTCAAACTGTTTCAACATTGTGTGTTGTGATTGAATCGTGAGTACTCGTTATGCATGGTTTGCATATGCATCAAAACATACATATTTACATATGCATCATTTGCATCAAAACATACATATCTGCATATACCATTAACATATAACATTCGTATGGGAGTTGGTTATATGTTTATGGATTTTTTTTACTGCTTATTTGCAATTTTATCTGCACCATTAACATATAACCTTCGTATGGGAGTTGGTTATATGTTCATGGATTTACTCTACTTATTTACAATTTTCATCTGTTCCACCAACATATAACCTTCGAATGGGAGTCGGTTATATGTTGATGGGTTTTACAAAAGCTTATGCAAGTTATAACTTTTATATGTTCCACTGACACGTAGCCCCGTAAGAGAATTAGCTATATGTTGATAGATTTTTATTATGTGCCTTTCGGACACAACTCATAGATTTTGAGTTTCGGATATGCAAACCTTGGAAGGTGTTGAGTTGCCTCCACTTCCAGTTGAGCTCGGCTCCTGGAAGGTGATTGAGTTGCCTTCGTCTCCCGTTAAGCTCGGTTCACGGGAGGGGTATCGAGTGATGAAGGGTTTCTTGTTTCTCACGATTAGATCAATTTGAATCGTTCAAGCTACCCCGTAGTTCACGTAAGCTACTTGTATATTACATGGCAGGAGCCATCAACACAGCTCGTTAGGTAAGACCAAACCTAGAGCCCCTTAAAATTTGGGATCGTTCGACACCTACAGTGGTCTACAGTATGTCCCGTATTGAATCCCCATGACCCACTCGTATTTTCAGGGACGAAAATTTTCTTTGTTTTATTGGATTGTAACATCCCGACTTTGAAAAAGGGGCCTAGCCGGTTCAGTTGAACCCTTGGAGGAATCTAGGCCGGGTCATCAGGCAATCACGACCCGACCTTCACCACATAGAGGTGGTCATTTAGAGAAATGACTGTTTTGGGTAGCATCGTGCTTCGCCACGACGTCAAAGTTATTTATTGAACATACGTACTCTGAATCGACTTCCGTCAGTTACGTTAGACTCGTATAGTTGACACGAGTGCAACGGAACTCGTTTCGTTTCAATCAGAGGTCATTTGGTGAAAGTGACCGTTTTGAGTATCGCAGCGCGTCACGACGACGCAGTTTTAGAATATGGAGCATACGTGCTCCGAATCGACTTCCGTCAGTTACGTTAGACTCGTATAGTTGACACGAGTGCAACGGAACTCGTTTCGTTTCAATCAGAGGTCATTTGGTGAAAGTGACCGTTTTGAGTATCGCAGCGCGTCACGACGACGCAGTTTTAGAATATGGAGCATACGTGCTCTGAATCGACTTCCGTCAGTTACGTTAGACTCGTATAGTTGACACGAGTGCAACGGAACTCGTTTCGTTTCGATCAGAGGTCATTTGGTGAAAGTGACCGTTTTGAGTATCGCAGCGCGTCACGACGACGCAGTTTTAGAATATGGAGCATACGTGCTCCGAATCGACTTCCGTCAGTTACGTTAGACTCGTATAGTTGACACGAGTGCAACGGAACTCGTTTCGTTTCAATCAGAGGTCATTTGGTGAAAGTGACCGTTTTGAGTATCGCAGCGCGTCACGACGACGCAGTTTTAGAATATGGAGCATACGTGCTCTGAATCGACTTCCGTCAGTTACGTTAGACTCGTATAGTTGACACGAGTGCAACGGAACTCGTTTCGTTTCGATCAGAGGTCATTTGGTAAAAGTGACCGTTTTGAGTATCGCAGCGCGTCACGACGACGCAGTTTTAGAATATGGAGCATACGTGCCCCGAATCGATTTCCGTCAGTTACTTTAGACTCGTATAGTTGATATGAGTGCAACGGAACTCGTTTCGATCCGAGGTCATATGTAGAATATGACCATTTTGAGTATCATAGCGCGTCACAACGACGCGATTTTAGAATATGGAGCATACGTGCTCCGAATCGACTTCCGTCAGTTGCGTTAGACTCGTATGGCCGATACGAGTGCAACGAAACTCGTTTCGTTCCAATCCGAGGTCGTTTGGAGAAAACGACTATTCTGAATATCGAGTGCCGCAACGATGCCATTTTAAGTATATTGAGCATTCGTGTTCCGAATTGAGTTCAATCAGTTACATTAGACTCGCACGATCAACACGAGCGTGATGAGATTCGTTTCAACCAAATCCGATGAGATTGGAGAAAGTTATCCGAAATAAATTATTTTAAGCTGCGTACCGACGCTCGCCAATAATTACGAGTAGATGGACTCGAAACCAACTTCGGATGATTCCATTATCATCATAAGGTTGACCCGAGCGCGTGACGACATCTTTCATGTATTTTTACTACTCATAATTAGAAAGTTGCGGATATTCTATGCATTAAGTTATATATATATATATAAATATTTGCTTATATACCAATATATATATAATTAGTATATAATTAGTATATACACAAGCATAAATGTTCAGAGATTGGTTCCGGAAAACCATAACCGCAGCTGTGCAAATTATACACCCATATATGATATGAGCTTATATGTTTATACAATATATAACAACTTATAGATATATCTTTATAAAAATGGGAAAGCCAGGAGCAGTGCTGGGTGGAAAACCAGGGGCGGAAAAGAAAACCATGGGCGGAGAAGAAGCTCACCGCGGCGCAACAGATCTTGCTCCTGAATGAAACTTTGGGGAAGATACATCGGCAAGGGACTCTCCAAGGGAGGAGAGCCACACCACCACCATCGTTGGGGGCATCACATTGGCCGGCCATGGCTATAAAGAAGAGCGGGGAGCTGCATCTCTGGGGCACGGCAAGGTATCAGTCACACGCCTCTCCCTTCTCCTCTTCCTCCTCGAAGCTAAGTCACAGCGGAGGTTTCACGGCAATCTGCACTGGAAATCAGATCAAAGATGCAATCTAGAGTTAATTCTCTCTCTCTCTCTCTCTCTCTCTCTCTCTCTCTCTCTCTCTCTCTCTCTCTCTCTCTCTCTCTCTCTCTCTCTCTCTCTCTCTCTCTTCTCTGGGCAGGTTTCTACCCTCTCATAGAGTTTCATCTTCCCATTAATGACTTAATTAGCTGAAATAGGGATGAGACTCATGGCTCTTGGGAGAAAATTCCAGCAACCCATGAGGAGGCCTCAAACATTCCAGATAATGATAAGTATATATTTTTTTAAAAACAAGAATGAGAGATAATAACTTACTTAAGAGATGAGAACTTCTTAAAGATCAATTTAGGTTCACTTAATCGATTAAAAATTTATTACCAGTTCCCTCATTCCAAATTTTCAATAGAAATGAGATTCGAAGCTCTTACCATGGCAAGAGGGTTAAGTCTCTCTCTCAATCTTCTATGGTCAAGGAGATGAGTTTATTATTATTACTTTTCTCTTTTATCAATAACTGAGAAAAGTTATGTTATCTGCTATTTTTTTGGGGGACAATCGATTCTGCGAAAAGAATAGTTTCAGCTGAACTTGATCAGGTTCCGCACGTTGGTAAACCTTGAGGTGAATGGTGTCTACTTACAACTTGTTTAGATTAATAGGTATTTGAGAATCGATTTCGCAGCTAGAAATAAACATGATTTATGACTAAAATCCTTCTATCATATAAGATTTGGTCACCATGGGGTCCAACAATGATAGTGGCGTTTAAATTCCTAATGATGAAAATAATTTGAGTTGTTATTTTTTTGTAGGACTACTGATAAGTGTACACAGGTCGGATAAAGGATGGGGTTTATAGGCGGACAGCCTTGGGCTTGATAGTTAAAGCATTTTTTTAGCCTCTTTCTCCACCTTCTACATTCCTCTGAACTTAAATTTATTCCTTAAAGTTGATGTTTAAGTCGTTAGATTGATCGGTACCATGATGGTTTTCATCGCTAGACCAGCAAGAGGTTCTTCCCTTCCCCATCTCTCCCTCCTCCCTCCCTCTTCAAAAATCTGTAAAAATAAGGGTCGTTGGCAGGAATGACAGCTTCATCTCCTCTCACCCTTTTTATTTTGTGCAATATGTGATGAGGTGCACTCATTAGGCAAGTTCAACATCACATATATAAATTTCCCCCTTATCTCAACCTCACTTTCTCACTTTCTCAATTTCTCACTTTCGGTTCTGATACGGAGGGCGGAGTCGGCCTAATTGTATGATGACCATATTCTTAATATCAACAGATTGATATCTCAGTGCTTATACTTGATTTCAGTTGGGGTTAGACGATTGGGAAATGGATTTGTTATATGGCGTAAATGATTCCTTACTTAATTCCAACCAACCCAGGAATAAGAAATGGTTGAGGTATCTGCATGAAATGATGCATTCAAAACTCCTTCCCTCTCTCTCTCTGACATCTCGTGTTTCCCCATTCTCTATTTCCTCAATGACTAGATATAAGCTACAGCTTGGCTTATAAAATGATCCAGGGATGGCATGGTCCGGTAAATCGTGAATTTGTTCTTGAATGCCTTGAACTTGGATCTTCCAGTAGCTTACCTGGTATTCGTTTGATATCTTAAAGTGTTTTTGGTCCCTATTTTACCGGATCGTGGGAGTCGGATTTCTTTGGGGTTCTCTTGCTTTGCGATTCATTTGAACCAGATGAAATCCCAGAGAAGAATGACTAAGGTTTGGAGTTTCCACTTCAAATTTATTATATATAAGAGGCTGTGAAGCTCGCCAAGCTGAGCCGAGGATTTTGTTGCCGGCTCGCAATGGTTCAAGCATTTTATATATAACTATTCGTAGTTTTGCTCTCTTACTTTCATGCGTTTACGAGCTTTTGGAACCGCGTAGCATATGGTAAAAAGGCGGTGAAGCTCGCCAAGCTGAGCCGAGGATTTTGTTGCCGGCTCGCAATGGTTCAAGCATTTTATATATAACTATTCGTAGTTTTGCTCTCTTACTTTCATGCGTTTACGAGCTTTTGGAACCGCGTAGCATATGGTAAAAAGGCGGTGAAGCTCGCCAAGCTGAGCCGAGGATTTTGTTGCCGGCTCGCAATGGTTCAAGCATTTTATATATAACTATTCGTAGTTTTGCTCTCTTACTTTCATGCGTTTACGAGCTTTTGGAACCGCGTAGCATATGGTAAAAAGGCGGTGAAGCTCGCCAAGCTGAGCCGAGGATTTTGTTGCCGGCTCGCAATGGTTCAAGCATTTTATATATAACTATTCGTAGTTTTGCTCTCTTACTTTCATGCGTTTACGAGCTTTTGGAACCGCGTAGCATATGGTAAAAAGGCGGTGAAGCTCGCCAAGCTGAGCCGAGGATTTTGTTGCCGGCTCGCAATGGTTCAAGCATTTTATATATAACTATTCGTAGTTTTGCTCTCTTACTTTCATGCGTTTACGAGCTTTTGGAACCGCATAGCATATGGTAAGAGGCTGTGAAGCTCGCCAAGCTGAGCCGAAGATTTTGGTTGTCGGCTCACAACGGTTCAAGTATTTTATATATAACTGTTCGTAGTTTTGCTCTCCTACTTTCATGTGTTTACGAGTTTTAGAACCGCGTGACATATGGCAAGAGGCTGTGACGCTTGCCATGCTGAGCCGAGGATTTTGATTGCCGGCTCACAACGGCTATGTGTTTAAATATAGCCGCTTGTAGAGCCGAGCGGACAGATCGATGTTTTGACTTTTCTTTCTTTATTTCCTATAATTTAGAGTTGATGTGAAGATGGGATTTTCCTTCAGCGTCAATCCTAAATAATACCGAACTGGCTGCCGCTCTCGCAGCAGCGCAAGCGAGTCGTTGTTTTGGGTTTTATTCCCTATTGACTATAATTTAAATTTGATGGGAACACCTTGTGCCTCCGAGAAATAATTCCTACGGGAATGAAATGTTGCCTTCGAGAAATAATTCCTACGGGAATGAAATGTTGCCTTCGAGAAATAATTCCTACGGGAATGAAATGTTGCCTTCAAGAAATAATTCCTACGGGAATGGAATGTCCCTTCGGAAAATGCGCCTTCGGAAAATATAGGATGGCCGATGAGTTGTTACTCTAAGGCAACCCGCACGACGGATGGTCTGGGAGGGCAACCCGTGCGAAACTTATAGAACTACGTGGGTCTGAGACCGTATGCAGGATGATACGGAGTACGTAGGCGGTGGTCGTGGGAAGACTGCCTCGGCCCAATAAGAGTCCAGATATCCCCTTCCTTATAATTGTTATATTATGTTTGTGTGTTAGTAGGAGTTGGATTCTGTTTGTAGTTCTAATAACTTGTCTTTAGCACAGGTGACAGGTGCGGATGAGTGACAGCACCTATGTGTGGATGAAGCCACGGATCAGGCTACGTCAGGTATAAAGTTTTATTAAGCCGCATCTCCTTTTGTTGTGCCCTATCTCAGGGTATATATATATAATGGCAACGAAGCCTTGATGGATAGGATTTATTGCGGCGGCGAAATCGATATTACTCATACAGGCTTTGAAATTGTGGTTTCTGTGATATTTAATCTTCCGCTATAAACCATGTCTTCCGCTAAGGGTAACAAAGCGCACTCTCTAAGGATGTCTTCCGCTAAAATACTGCTTCCTTACTCTGTTGGTGTGTAGTGACTTTCGCTTAACACCACCCCTAGGCGTGACTTCGGAGTGTTCAAGGAAAAGGGTTGGAGAAGCTAGTGCCTTCACCCTTCGGAGTCGCATCGGCGTCGTGCTAAAGGGTGGTGTGCGATAAGATCCCCCGGTCGGACCGTCGATTTGGGAGGGGGGGGGGGGGTCTTACAAATGGATCAGAGCGCAACCGATCTTTTCGACCTATTCATGATCACAGAAACACCTATTGCTCCGCTAATCGCTGTAGCGTGGTTCGGGACGAACCACTGCAGCGGAAGCGGTGGTGGACCTAAAAGGTAAAAGTTGTCAACAAACTTGGCATTTATATGAACATTTTCACTCGAACTTATCAAATTCTGTTTTAGTCGTGCAAAATATTTTTATAACTCAGATCGACACTTAAATGTCTTTTACTACATCTGATCTCGAACAATCATCTATCTTATTTCCATAAAACACTCTCTTTAAACCCCACAAATGATCATTTCAAATTTTGAACTCTGGGTTCAAGCCTCTTTGTTTTATTGGGAGTAGATTTTCGTTTTCAAAATTCCATTCGAGGTAAACTAATCGTATGAAATTATGTGTACAATGTAAGGATTCTATTACTAATTTCAATCCCAAGTTTAAGCCTATTTGTTTTATTGGGATTAAAATTCTCGTTTTCAAAATTTCATTTGAGGTGAGCTAATCAAATGAAATTTTGCGTGTATATAGAGAATTGCTCTAACAATTGCAAATATGAAGTGTGATTTGACTTGATCAATTTGACGATCTGTTGAAAATAAAGTCGTGCAATCGTAAAAGAGCTATGATAAAATGTTAGTCTTTTCAATAACGTTAATATTTCAGGAAATGATTACTGAGGCGACGTACTGGATTGAAGTAAACTTGTGGCAAATTTATAAAAGCTTGTATATAAACCATCCTAAAAAGTACATTGTTAACATTCGCAGGACTTGCGATGGTTGCATACTCAGCCAGCCGGGAAGTCTCGTTAAAAAGGGTAAGCCACTGAGGACCCGAAGGTGATGGTTACCTATTTTATTGCTTGCTTGCTTTGGGAAAAGTGGCGGGTCGGTCATGCCCGTAGACCGTACGTACCGGTGCGGGAAGGTTGACGACTCTAGGCGACAGGGAGGTGTGCACCCCGGGAGCTCGGTTGTATCTTATATGCTCCATTGGGTCCCTCCGCTGGTTGGCCAATTTCAGTTATTACCGGATGTCTCCTACGTCCGAGGGTACACGGGGTTGTACGTTGGGGCCTGGGTAGTGCGGTACATCCACACCCAGAAGTGGCAGGACCGGCCACTGTCACCGACAGCCACATCGGTGAGGCCCGCGGGGTTCGCTACCCTGCAAAAAGAAGCGGTCAAAATATTTCAACGTAAAGAGCAAACTGGTAAAACATTATATGTGATTACCGTGGCGGGTCAGTCGTGCCCAAGGACCGTTCATACAGGAATGGGAAGGTTGACGACTCATGAGGTACTAGGGAGTGTGTGAACCCCGGGAGGTTATTTATTATTTCCCCGCAGGGTCCCTCTGCTGGATAGCCGAATTTTGTAATTGACGGATGTTGCTCACATCCAGGAGTACACTGGGTTGTACATTAGGGCCTGGGTAGTGCGGTACGTCCACACCCAGAAGTGGCAGGACCGGCCACTGTCACCGACGGCCACATCGGTGAGGCCCGCGGGGGTCGCAACCCTGCTGGAAGAAAAGCGGTCAAACTGTTTCAACATTGTGTGTTGTGATTGAATCGTGAGTACTCGTTATTCATGGTTTGCATATGCATCAAAACATACATATTTACATATGCATCATTTGCATCAAAACATACATATCTGCATATACCATTAACATATAACATTCGTATGGGAGTTGGTTATATGTTTATGGATTTTTTTTACTGCTTATTTGCAATTTTATCTGCACCATTAACATATAACCTTCGTATGGGAGTTGGTTATATGTTCATGGATTTACTCTACTTATTTACAATTTTCATCTGTTCCACCAACATATAACCTTCGAATGGGAGTCGGTTATATGTTGATGGGTTTTACAAAAGCTTATGCAAGTTATAACTTTTATATGTTCCACTGACACGTAGCCCCGTAAGAGAATTAGCTATATGTTGATAGATTTTTATTATGTGCCTTTCAGACACAACTCATAGATTTTGCGTTTCGGATATGCAAACCTTGGAAGGTGTTGAGTTGCCTCCACTTCCAGTTGAGCTCGGCTCCTGGAAGGTGATTGAGTTGCCTTCGTCTCCCGTTAAGCTCGGTTCACGGGAGGGGTATCGAGTGATGAAGGGTTTCTTGTTTCTCACGATTAGATCAATTTGAATCGTTCAAGCTACCCCGTAGTTCACGTAAGCTACTTGTATATTACATGGCAGGAGCCATCAACACAGCTCGTTAGGTAAGACCAAACCTAGAGCCCCTTAAAATTTGGGATCGTTCGACACCTACAGTGGTCTACAGTATGTCCCGTATTGAATCCCCATGACCCACTCGTATTTTCAGGGACGAAAATTTTCTTTGTTTTATTGGATTGTAACATCCCGACTTTGAAAAAGGGGCCTAGCCGGTTCAGTTGAACCCTTGGAGGAATCTAGGCCGGGTCATCAGGCAATCACGACCCGACCTTCACCACATAGAGGTGGTCATTTAGAGAAATGACTGTTTTGGGTAGCATCGTGCTTCGCCACGACGTCAAAGTTATTTATTGAACATACGTACTCTGAATCGACTTCCGTCAGTTACGTTAGACTCGTATAGTTGACACGAGTGCAACGGAACTCGTTTCGTTTCAATCAGAGGTCATTTGGTGAAAGTGACCGTTTTGAGTATCGCAGCGCGTCACGACGACGCAGTTTTAGAATATGGAGCATACGTGCTCCGAATCGACTTCCGTCAGTTACGTTAGACTCGTATAGTTGACACGAGTGCAACGGAACTCGTTTCGTTTCAATCAGAGGTCATTTGGTGAAAGTGACCGTTTTGAGTATCGCAGCGCGTCACGACGACGCAGTTTTAGAATATGGAGCATACGTGCTCTGAATCGACTTCCGTCAGTTACGTTAGACTCGTATAGTTGACACGAGTGCAACGGAACTCGTTTCGTTTCGATCAGAGGTCATTTGGTGAAAGTGACCGTTTTGAGTATCGCAGCGCGTCACGACGACGCAGTTTTAGAATATGGAGCATACGTGCTCCGAATCGACTTCCGTCAGTTACGTTAGACTCGTATAGTTGACACGAGTGCAACGGAACTCGTTTCGTTTCAATCAGAGGTCATTTGGTGAAAGTGACCGTTTTGAGTATCGCAGCGCGTCACGACGACGCAGTTTTAGAATATGGAGCATACGTGCTCTGAATCGACTTCCGTCAGTTACGTTAGACTCGTATAGTTGACACGAGTGCAACGGAACTCGTTTCGTTTCGATCAGAGGTCATTTGGTAAAAGTGACCGTTTTGAGTATCGCAGCGCGTCACGACGACGCAGTTTTAGAATATGGAGCATACGTGCCCCGAATCGATTTCCGTCAGTTACTTTAGACTCGTATAGTTGATATGAGTGCAACGGAACTCGTTTCGATCCGAGGTCATATGTAGAATATGACCATTTTGAGTATCATAGCGCGTCACAACGACGCGATTTTAGAATATGGAGCATACGTGCTCCGAATCGACTTCCGTCAGTTGCGTTAGACTCGTATGGCCGATACGAGTGCAACGAAACTCGTTTCGTTCCAATCCGAGGTCGTTTGGAGAAAACGACTATTCTGAATATCGAGTGCCGCAACGATGCCATTTTAAGTATATTGAGCATTCGTGTTCCGAATTGAGTTCAATCAGTTACATTAGACTCGCACGATCAACACGAGCGTGATGAGATTCGTTTCAACCAAATCCGATGAGATTGGAGAAAGTTATCCGAAATAAATTATTTTAAGCTGCGTACCGACGCTCGCCAATAATTACGAGTAGATGGACTCGAAACCAACTTCGGATGATTCCATTATCATCATAAGGTTGACCCGAGCGCGTGACGACATCTTTCATGTATTTTTACTACTCATAATTAGAAAGTTGCGGATATTCTATGCATTAAGTTATATATATATATATAAATATTTGCTTATATACCAATATATATATAATTAGTATATAATTAGTATATACACAAGCATAAATGTTCAGAGATTGGTTCCGGAAAACCATAACCGCAGCTGTGCAAATTATACACCCATATATGATATGAGCTTATATGTTTATACAATATATAACAACTTATAGATATATCTTTATAAAAATGGGAAAGCCAGGAGCAGTGCTGGGTGGAAAACCAGGGGCGGAAAAGAAAACCATGGGCGGAGAAGAAGCTCACCGCGGCGCAACAGATCTTGCTCCTGAATGAAACTTTGGGGAAGATACATCGGCAAGGGACTCTCCAAGGGAGGAGAGCCACACCACCACCATCGTTGGGGGCATCACATTGGCCGGCCATGGCTATAAAGAAGAGCGGGGAGCTGCATCTCTGGGGCACGGCAAGGTATCAGTCACACGCCTCTCCCTTCTCCTCTTCCTCCTCGAAGCTAAGTCACAGCGGAGGTTTCACGGCAATCTGCACTGGAAATCAGATCAAAGATGCAATCTAGAGTTAATTCTCTCTCTCTCTCTCTCTCTCTCTCTCTCTCTCTCTCTCTCTCTCTCTCTCTCTCTCTCTCTCTCTCTCTCTCTCTTCTCTGGGCAGGTTTCTACCCTCTCATAGAGTTTCATCTTCCCATTAATGACTTAATTAGCTGAAATAGGGATGAGACTCATGGCTCTTGGGAGAAAATTCCAGCAACCCATGAGGAGGCCTCAAACATTCCAGATAATGATAAGTATATATTTTTTTAAAAACAAGAATGAGAGATAATAACTTACTTAAGAGATGAGAACTTCTTAAAGATCAATTTAGGTTCACTTAATCGATTAAAAATTTATTACCAGTTCCCTCATTCCAAATTTTCAATAGAAATGAGATTCGAAGCTCTTACCATGGCAAGAGGGTTAAGTCTCTCTCTCAATCTTCTATGGTCAAGGAGATGAGTTTATTATTATTACTTTTCTCTTTTATCAATAACTGAGAAAAGTTATGTTATCTGCTATTTTTTTGGGGGACAATCGATTCTGCGAAAAGAATAGTTTCAGCTGAACTTGATCAGGTTCCGCACGTTGGTAAACCTTGAGGTGAATGGTGTCTACTTACAACTTGTTTAGATTAATAGGTATTTGAGAATCGATTTCGCAGCTAGAAATAAACATGATTTATGACTAAAATCCTTCTATCATATAAGATTTGGTCACCATGGGGTCCAACAATGATAGTGGCGTTTAAATTCCTAATGATGAAAATAATTTGAGTTGTTATTTTTTTGTAGGACTACTGATAAGTGTACACAGGTCGGATAAAGGATGGGGTTTATAGGCGGACAGCCTTGGGCTTGATAGTTAAAGCATTTTTTTAGCCTCTTTCTCCACCTTCTACATTCCTCTGAACTTAAATTTATTCCTTAAAGTTGATGTTTAAGTCGTTAGATTGATCGGTACCATGATGGTTTTCATCGCTAGACCAGCAAGAGGTTCTTCCCTTCCCCATCTCTCCCTCCTCCCTCCCTCTTCAAAAATCTGTAAAAATAAGGGTCGTTGGCAGGAATGACAGCTTCATCTCCTCTCACCCTTTTTATTTTGTGCAATATGTGATGAGGTGCACTCATTAGGCAAGTTCAACATCACATATATAAATTTCCCCCTTATCTCAACCTCACTTTCTCACTTTCTCAATTTCTCACTTTCGGTTCTGATACGGAGGGCGGAGTCGGCCTAATTGTATGATGACCATATTCTTAATATCAACAGATTGATATCTCAGTGCTTATACTTGATTTCAGTTGGGGTTAGACGATTGGGAAATGGATTTGTTATATGGCGTAAATGATTCCTTACTTAATTCCAACCAACCCAGGAATAAGAAATGGTTGAGGTATCTGCATGAAATGATGCATTCAAAACTCCTTCCCTCTCTCTCTCTGACATCTCGTGTTTCCCCATTCTCTATTTCCTCAATGACTAGATATAAGCTACAGCTTGGCTTATAAAATGATCCAGGGATGGCATGGTCCGGTAAATCGTGAATTTGTTCTTGAATGCCTTGAACTTGGATCTTCCAGTAGCTTACCTGGTATTCGTTTGATATCTTAAAGTGTTTTTGGTCCCTATTTTACCGGATCGTGGGAGTCGGATTTCTTTGGGGTTCTCTTGCTTTGCGATTCATTTGAACCAGATGAAATCCCAGAGAAGAATGACTAAGGTTTGGAGTTTCCACTTCAAATTTATTATATATAAGAGGCTGTGAAGCTCGCCAAGCTGAGCCGAGGATTTTGTTGCCGGCTCGCAATGGTTCAAGCATTTTATATATAACTATTCGTAGTTTTGCTCTCTTACTTTCATGCGTTTACGAGCTTTTGGAACCGCGTAGCATATGGTAAAAAGGCGGTGAAGCTCGCCAAGCTGAGCCGAGGATTTTGTTGCCGGCTCGCAATGGTTCAAGCATTTTATATATAACTATTCGTAGTTTTGCTCTCTTACTTTCATGCGTTTACGAGCTTTTGGAACCGCGTAGCATATGGTAAAAAGGCGGTGAAGCTCGCCAAGCTGAGCCGAGGATTTTGTTGCCGGCTCGCAATGGTTCAAGCATTTTATATATAACTATTCGTAGTTTTGCTCTCTTACTTTCATGCGTTTACGAGCTTTTGGAACCGCGTAGCATATGGTAAAAAGGCGGTGAAGCTCGCCAAGCTGAGCCGAGGATTTTGTTGCCGGCTCGCAATGGTTCAAGCATTTTATATATAACTATTCGTAGTTTTGCTCTCTTACTTTCATGTGTTTACGAGCTTTTGGAACCGCGTAGCATATGGTAAAAAGGCGGTGAAGCTCGCCAAGCTGAGCCGAGGATTTTGTTGCCGGCTCGCAATGGTTCAAGCATTTTATATATAACTATTCGTAGTTTTGCTCTCTTACTTTCATGCGTTTACGAGCTTTTGGAACCGCATAGCATATGGTAAGAGGCTGTGAAGCTCGCCAAGCTGAGCCGAAGATTTTGGTTGTCGGCTCACAACGGTTCAAGTATTTTATATATAACTGTTCGTAGTTTTGCTCTCCTACTTTCATGTGTTTACGAGTTTTAGAACCGCGTGACATATGGCAAGAGGCTGTGACGCTTGCCATGCTGAGCCGAGGATTTTGATTGCCGGCTCACAACGGCTATGTGTTTAAATATAGCCGCTTGTAGAGCCGAGCGGACAGATCGATGTTTTGACTTTTCTTTCTTTATTTCCTATAATTTAGAGTTGATGTGAAGATGGGATTTTCCTTCAGCGTCAATCCTAAATAATACCGAACTGGCTGCCGCTCTCGCAGCAGCGCAAGCGAGTCGTTGTTTTGGGTTTTATTCCCTATTGACTATAATTTAAATTTGATGGGAACACCTTGTGCCTCCGAGAAATAATTCCTACGGGAATGAAATGTTGCCTTCGAGAAATAATTCCTACGGGAATGAAATGTTGCCTTCGAGAAATAATTCCTACGGGAATGAAATGTTGCCTTCAAGAAATAATTCCTACGGGAATGGAATGTCCCTTCGGAAAATGCGCCTTCGGAAAATATAGGATGGCCGATGAGTTGTTACTCTAAGGCAACCCGCACGACGGATGGTCTGGGAGGGCAACCCGTGCGAAACTTATAGAACTACGTGGGTCTGAGACCGTATGCAGGATGATACGGAGTACGTAGGCGGTGGTCGTGGGAAGACTGCCTCGGCCCAATAAGAGTCCAGATATCCCCTTCCTTATAATTGTTATATTATGTTTGTGTGTTAGTAGGAGTTGGATTCTGTTTGTAGTTCTAATAACTTGTCTTTAGCACAGGTGACAGGTGCGGATGAGTGACAGCACCTATGTGTGGATGAAGCCACGGATCAGGCTACGTCAGGTATAAAGTTTTATTAAGCCGCATCTCCTTTTGTTGTGCCCTATCTCAGGGTATATATATATAATGGCAACGAAGCCTTGATGGATAGGATTTATTGCGGCGGCGAAATCGATATTACTCATACAGGCTTTGAAATTGTGGTTTCTGTGATATTTAATCTTCCGCTATAAACCATGTCTTCCGCTAAGGGTAACAAAGCGCACTCTCTAAGGATGTCTTCCGCTAAAATACTGCTTCCTTACTCTGTTGGTGTGTAGTGACTTTCGCTTAACACCACCCCTAGGCGTGACTTCGGAGTGTTCAAGGAAAAGGGTTGGAGAAGCTAGTGCCTTCACCCTTCGGAGTCGCTTCGGCGTCGTGCTAAAGGGTGGTGTGCGATAAGATCCCCCGGTCGGACCGTCGATTTGGGAGGGGGGGTCTTACAATCCGTTTCCGCGAGACGGAGGAGCAGGCAAGGTATCAGGATACTCGCCCCTATGGCGAGTATGGTGGTGATACTCGCCAAGTGGAGGATCGTCGCCGGGCAGGAGGGATGAGCCCCTTCTGCGAGGAAATCTTTGTCGCACCCGTGCCAGAAGGGTTCAGGGACCCCGTGCTGAATTATTATTCACGGAGGGATGACCCTGTCCGGCACATCCAGTGGTTCGAGGATATAGTCTCTATCCGAACCATGTCGGATCAAGCGCCGAATGGCAAGACATTTCGACAAAAATGTCCGCCTCAAGCACTTCCAAGCAGGTGACCTGGTCCTAAAAAAGGTGGACGCGGCAGGAAGATCAGCAGCCGTCGGGAAGCTTAACCCAAACTGGGAAGGACCCTTCATCATCCAGGAAGCACTCCTGACAGGAGGGTACCGCTTGCAGAACCAGGAAGGCGAGCTGCTTGGGAACACCTGGAGCGGCGATGACCTGAAAAGTCCTTCCTATCCCAGAGAAGTCTTTAAAGAAAGGAGGCCAGTAAAGTCGATCTCCACGCTAGGTTGGGAAATGAGCCTCCAACTTAACCCTCGTAAAAACTCAGAACGGATGATGGGACAGTGCCTCGGGTGTGCGTTCCCTTAAGTCCAAGCCTCTACAATGGCGGCCGAGATCAGCTCCCCCCTCGCACGTTGGTCGCGGTTCCCACCGACCGCACTTCTCGTCCGACTGGAGAGATTATCAGGAAAAAGTCTGGACGCCGACCTCCCGATTCGGCGAAGAGATGATTGATTTAATTAGCTCTGGGGACCCTTGAATAAAGACGTCGTGTACCCTCGAGAGCTGAAAGCTCGCAGTAAAGCAATCCGTTTCCTAAATTGTTGTGTCCGATCATGAGAGTTGTTGTGCTTAAATGTGCTTAACTCCCTGCTAAATTGTTGAGCAACATGAAGCAGGTTTGATCCACATCCAGCATCCAAGTAGGATGGAGGCCTCGGGATGGTGTGTCCCCTTGGACCTCCCCGACTGCCACTCCCTGCTTGACGTCGTCCTGCATCAACATTCGACGCCGCAAGTTGGAAAATGAGCCTCCGACTTAACCCTCGTAAAAACTCAGAACGGATGATGGGACAGTGCCTCGGGTGTGCGTTCCCTTAAGTCCAAACCTCTGCAATGACGGCCGAGATCAGCTCCCCCCTTGCACGCTGGCCGCGGTTCCCACCGACCGCACTTCTCGTCCGACTGGAGAGATTACCAGGAAAAAGTATGGACGCCGACCTCCCGCTTCGGCGAAGAGATGATCGATTTAACTAGCTCAGGGGACCTATGAATAAAGGCGTCGTGTACCCTCGAGAGCTGAAAGCTCGCAGTAAAGCAATCCGTTTCCTAAATTATTGTGTCCGATCATGCGAGTTGGTGTGCTTAAGTGTGCTTAACTCCCTGCTAAATTGTTGAGCAACAGGAAGCAGGTTTGATCCACATCCAGCATCCAAGTAGGATGGAGGCCTCGGGATGGTGTGTCCCCTTGGACCTCCCCGACTGCCACTCCCTCCTTGACGTCGTCCTGCATCAACATTCGACGCCGCAAGTTGAAAAACGAGCCTCCGACTTAACCCTCGTAAAAACTCAGAACGGATGATGGGACAGTGCCTCGGGTGTGCGTTCCCTTAAGTCCAAACCTCTGCAATGATGGCCAAGATCAACTCCCCCCTTGCACGTTGGTCGCGGTTCCCACCGACCGCACTTCTCGTCCGACTAGAGAGATTACCAGGGGAAAGTCTGGAAGCCGACATTCCAACTTGGGAAAGGGCAAGACCGATTCGACCGACCAAAGAATGGAGACATTCCGGCATCCAAGTAGGATGGAGACCTCGGGACGGTGTGTCCCCTTGGACCTCCCCGACCGCCATTTCCCTACTTGACGTCATTCTTCGTCGACATTCGGCATCCAAGTAGGATGAAGGCCTCGGGATGATATGTCCCTCCGGACCTCCCCGACTGTCATTCCCTATCCCTTTTCCCTTAAAAACCCCATTATTATTGAGTGATCCTAATGAACTCTTCACCAGGTGCAAGGCAAGGCCTTGAGAGCATGTGTCCCTCGGGACCCTCCAAGTGCCCTTCACAGCTCGACTCTATCAAAAGGTACCTTTGAAAAAAGGTGAGTATGCAGGTGCGAGTACTTGGGCGAGTATATATGTGCGAGCATGCAAGTACGAGTATGCATAAGCGAGTATCCACATACGAGCACTAACGAAAAGCGAGCACTCAACCGCGCCTCGATCCTAAGAGCCTAGCGAGCACTCAATCTCGCCTCGAGCCTAGGAGCCTAAGCGACATTCAAGAAAGGAAGCAAGTACAGAAGAAACAGGCGAGCAAAAAAACATTGTCCTTTCATTTATATGTATGGTATAAATTACAAAAAGTCTTCAAAGCGTTTACAAAAGGTCACCGGGCGAGCAAAAAGGATGACCAGGCGATTAGGCGTCATCCTCGTCATCAATGTCTATATCTGCATCATCGTCACCATCATCATCATCCTCGTCCTCAGAATCATCGTCCTCGGAGTCACCGAACAGTTGGGGAGATACTCGCAAGGGGGAGGTGGACTCCTCGGCGAGCAACGCCGGGATGAGGTCCACCACTGTCAACTCCATCGTCGCCGACTTCAGAAGATCGTCTGCCTTCAGTTGGCTCAGGATGACAGTCCCAGTGGCTCGTGCGATCTCCCGACGAATGCGAGGCATATCGCCGCCATGCATCCTAATCTGCTTGCCGACCCTGGAGGGGCCCGCCGCCGTTGGCGGTTGCTCGGCAGGCCGAGTTTCCAGCTCGACAATGCGAACTTGGGCGGCCTCCAAAGCCAGCCGGGTGTCGTCCAGCTCCTTCTCCAGCTGGGATACCTTCTTCGCCATCTCCACCTCGGCGGCCTGCAAAAGCGAGAAGACGCGGAAAGTAAGCAAAATATTCGGCAAAATAGCGAGTATCCCTGAAGCGAGTAAAGGAGCGAAGCGAGTACCTCATGCTCCTTCTCTTTGATCCCCATTGTGATCATTTTCTTGCACTGGGTCCGGATCACCCCCTCATATTCAAGCAATCGCCTTGCTGTCAAATGAGCCAGCTCGGCAGATCGCAGCAGAGATCGCGAGGCCTGGTGAGCCAGATACTCGGAAGACTCCTCCAGTAGTCTCTCAGCATCCTCGCGACCATAGATGGCGTAGAGCACGTCGAAGCCCTCGCCCTTGTCCTCCCAGTCCTCCGACCATGGCGGGAGGTTGGAACTTAGAGACACCACGTGGGCGCTCTCCGACCAGGTCACCAAGGCGCGACCATAGGCGTCCTTGCCACGCCCGCCGAGGTTGAAATTCGGGTGGGCGTAAGGCTCGCCAGCCTCAGAAGCGTCCGCCTTCTTGCTGAGGTCCCTATGAGCGACCTCCTTCTTCTTCTGCGAGGGGTCGGAGGGCTCGCCCCTCTCCTTCCGCTTCTTGGAAGGCCCGGAACCGTCGCCGACGATCAAGGGCTCATCGCCTCCTGGCGACAAATCAATGGGCGAGGAAACCCCATCCCCACGAGCGGAGGTCCCCGCACCTCCTTGTATGGAAGCCGCCGCCTTCACCGCCATAGGGAGAAGCTCGCATGGCAGAGTGTGGACTGCTGCAGCAAAAAAAAAGACATCTCCAGTTAGTCGCCAGATTGAAGATGAAGAACGAGTATAACAAATACTCACGCGGTAGGTTACCTTCGCCCGGGAACACCTCAGCGAGTTCGTCTACTCGTTTCCTCCAGAACACCACGTCAAGGCGGCGATTCTTGAAGGACTCGAGCAGTTTCTCGCCGCTCTCACTTAGGAGAGAAGCCCCGAAGACGCTCTCCGGCGGCTGGAAGGAATTGTCGGGAATGGCTTGGAAGTCGCCACTGATGACAACTAATCGCTCTCCCCAGCGATGATTCTTCTTCGTCGTGCCGACCAGTGTGCAGACATGGCTGCACAGGAAGACGACGCCCTCTCCAGTCGCCATGAAGTGGAATACCCATCTGAAGACGGAGAGGTCGAAGGCGATTCCCTGGTCGCGCAGATAGCAGAGGAACCCCACGATCATCGCCACTCCGTTGGGGTTGATCTGGGCAGGGACTATCCCAAAGTAGCGGTGTATCTGGAAGAACTCCGTCCACAATGGTAGTCGCAAGCCCACCTCAAAGTGGCGAGTAGGGAACACCCTCTCGGTGGTTTAAGATGGTGTTTAGTCGCTCGCCCTGGCGAGGAAGTCGAGCAACAAACCCCGGCGGGATGTACTTTGCCGAGAATGTCTCCAGATCCTTCTCGGTTGTGATCGATTTCTTGAAAGTGGTCGCCGCAAAGTTCTTGGCGTGATTCGCACGCCGAATGGTCGCCTCGTCAGTCATCTTCGAGGAAAGAAGGGCGAATATCAGAGAATGCGAGAAGAAGAGAAGAGGATGGAGGATACTCGCGTGTGAGCTAGAAGATCGCCAAAAGCGTAATTAATACTCACCCCCTATTTATAGTAGTCAGGTAGCTTGGCTTATCAAGCACGACGACGCGATTAAGAATAAGGGGGTGACGAGTATTAAGTCAAGGTCGCCAATCCAACAGCGCGCGTCTGAAAGGTGCCGACTTTCAAAGCGCGAAGACCTACAAGAAGAAGCACGAAAGAAGTTCGCAGGTGCGTGCGACATTCAAACATTACTCGCCAAAACAAAGGAGATAAAAGAAATTTCAGCAGAAACTCGTCACAGAAAAGAAGGCAAAAGACAAGTAATAAGGGGCGAGGTTAATACTCGCCAAATAATATTACATCAGGTAAAGATAAATGTTTAGAATTACATGGATGCTTGCCCAAAGGCGATCAAGCGATTACAAAGAAAAAAGAGAAAAGAAGACAGCAGCTAGGGAGGCCCCTGGAGATTTGCCTGAGGTTCCTGAGGCTGAGGATGTCGCCCGACCCAGCCCAAGCTGCGAGCTCGCTTGAAATGCTCGAAGGCTACGGTCATCGCGTCCTCGCCCTGCCGCAGTTGGTCTTCAATCCTCGCCAGCCGACCAACCGAGCCCATGCTCGCGCGCATCCCTACCATCTCGTCGTGGTGCAGCTGCTGGCGATGTTCAAGCCTCGCAACTCGACGCTCCAAGTCGCTGACAGTCTGAAGGCGAGATTCCGCACCAGCCAGGCGAGTATCAAACTCTTCCAGCCGTGATACTCGCACCTCCAACTCGGTCAAACGACGATGAGCGTCGCTGCTCGCCAGGCGCTCAACCCGCGACTCCATCTCAGTCAGGTGCCGATGAGGCTCACTGACCGCCAGGCGCTCTAACTTCGCCTCCAAATCCAGGATCGCGCGAGTAGCCCTCTCCTGATAATCGCGAGAAGGAAGCCCGACGACGTCGATCAAGGCTCCTATGGGAGTACGAGCGCGAGCTGCAAAAAAGGTAAGAGTGTCAGAGCTCTGACGACGAAAGGAACAGAGTGAAGACAGTGACGACTATCGAAGACAGCGACCAAGTACCTGGCTGAGGACTGCGAGAGTGACGGCGAGGAGAGCCCCTTCCTCGCTGAGGAGACGCGCTGCGATGGTGATCACCTCGCCGAGCAGAATGGGACTTAGTGGTCTGACCCCGGCTAGGAGGCGCGTTCCCTCGACCGCGACTATCCCCTGGTCGCCCTCCCCCCCTTGGGGGAAAGAAGCCCGAAGAGCCCTCAGTCCCACCACGGCCACATCGGTGAGGCCCGCGGGGTTCGCTACCCTGCAAAAAGAAGCTGTCAAAATATTTCAACGTAAAGAGCAAACTGGTAAAACATTATATGTGATTACCGTGGCGGGTCAGTCGTGCCCAAGGACCGTTCATACAGGAATGGGAAGGTTGACGACTCATGAGGTACTAGGGAGTGTGTGAACCCCGGGAGGTTATTTATTATTTCCCCGCAGGGTCCCTCTGCTGGATAGCCGAATTTTGTAATTGACGGATGTTGCTCACATCCAGGAGTACACTGGGTTGTACATTAGGGCCTGGGTAGTGCGGTACGTCCACACCCAGAAGTGGCAGGACCGGCCACTGTCACCGACGGCCACATCGGTGAGGCCCGCGGGGGTCGCAACCCTGCTGGAAGAAAAGCGGTCAAACTGTTTCAACATTGTGTGTTGTGATTGAATCGTGAGTACTCGTTATTCATGGTTTGCATATGCATCAAAACATACATATTTACATATGCATCATTTGCATCAAAACATACATATCTGCATATACCATTAACATATAACATTCGTATGGGAGTTGGTTATATGTTTATGGATTTTTTTTACTGCTTATTTGCAATTTTATCTGCACCATTAACATATAACCTTCGTATGGGAGTTGGTTATATGTTCATGGATTTACTCTACTTATTTACAATTTTCATCTGTTCCACCAACATATAACCTTCGAATGGGAGTCGGTTATATGTTGATGGGTTTTACAAAAGCTTATGCAAGTTATAACTTTTATATGTTCCACTGACACGTAGCCCCGTAAGAGAATTAGCTATATGTTGATAGATTTTTATTATGTGCCTTTCAGACACAACTCATAGATTTTGCGTTTCGGATATGCAAACCTTGGAAGGTGTTGAGTTGCCTCCACTTCCAGTTGAGCTCGGCTCCTGGAAGGTGATTGAGTTGCCTTCGTCTCCCGTTAAGCTCGGTTCACGGGAGGGGTATCGAGTGATGAAGGGTTTCTTGTTTCTCACGATTAGATCAATTTGAATCGTTCAAGCTACCCCGTAGTTCACGTAAGCTACTTGTATATTACATGGCAGGAGCCATCAACACAGCTCGTTAGGTAAGACCAAACCTAGAGCCCCTTAAAATTTGGGATCGTTCGACACCTACAGTGGTCTACAGTATGTCCCGTATTGAATCCCCATGACCCACTCGTATTTTCAGGGACGAAAATTTTCTTTGTTTTATTGGATTGTAACATCCCGACTTTGAAAAAGGGGCCTAGCCGGTTCAGTTGAACCCTTGGAGGAATCTAGGCCGGGTCATCAGGCAATCACGACCCGACCTTCACCACATAGAGGTGGTCATTTAGAGAAATGACTGTTTTGGGTAGCATCGTGCTTCGCGACGACGTTAAAGTTATTTATTGAACATACGTACTCTGAATCGACTTCCGTCAGTTACGTTAGACTCGTATAGTTGACACGAGTGCAACGGAACTCGTTTCGTTTCAATCAGAGGTCATTTGGTGAAAGTGACCGTTTTGAGTATCGCAGCGCGTCACGACGACGCAGTTTTAGAATATGGAGCATACGTGCTCCGAATCGACTTCCGTCAGTTACGTTAGACTCGTATAGTTGACACGAGTGCAACGGAACTCGTTTCGTTTCAATCAGAGGTCATTTGGTGAAAGTGACCGTTTTGAGTATCGCAGCGCGTCACGACGACGCAGTTTTAGAATATGGAGCATACGTGCTCTGAATCGACTTCCGTCAGTTACGTTAGACTCGTATAGTTGACACGAGTGCAACGGAACTCGTTTCGTTTCGATCAGAGGTCATTTGGTAAAAGTGACCGTTTTGAGTATCGCAGCGCGTCACGACGACGCAGTTTTAGAATATGGAGCATACGTGCCCCGAATCGATTTCCGTCAGTTACTTTAGACTCGTATAGTTGATATGAGTGCAACGGAACTCGTTTCGATCCGAGGTCATATGTAGAATATGACCATTTTGAGTATCATAGCGCGTCACAACGACGCGATTTTAGAATATGGAGCATACGTGCTCCGAATCGACTTCCGTCAGTTGCGTTAGAGTCGTATGGCCGATACGAGTGCAACGAAACTCGTTTCGTTCCAATCCGAGGTCGTTTGGAGAAAACGACTATTCTGAATATCGAGTGCCGCAACGATGCCATTTTAAGTATATTGAGCATTCGTGTTCCGAATTGAGTTCAATCAGTTACATTAGACTCGCACGATCAACACGAGCGTGATGAGATTCGTTTCAACCAAATCCGATGAGATTGGAGAAAGTTATCCGAAATAAATTATTTTAAGCTGCGTACCGACGCTCGCCAATAATTACGAGTAGATGGACTCGAAACCAACTTCGGATGATTCCATTATCATCATAAGGTTGACCCGAGCGCGTGACGACATCTTTCATGTATTTTTACTACTCATAATTAGAAAGTTGCGGATATTCTATGCATTAAGTTATATATATATATATATAAATATTTGCTTATATACCAATATATATATAATTAGTATATAATTAGTATATACACAAGCATAAATGTTCAGAGATTGGTTCCGGAAAACCATAACCGCAGCTGTGCAAATTATACACCCATATATGATATGAGCTTATATGTTTATACAATATATAACAACTTATAGATATATCTTTATAAAAATGGGAAAGCCAGGAGCAGTGCTGGGTGGAAAACCAGGGGCGGAAAAGAAAACCATGGGCGGAGAAGAAGCTCACCGCGGCGCAACAGATCTTGCTCCTGAATGAAACTTTGGGGAAGATACATCGGCAAGGGACTCTCCAAGGGAGGAGAGCCACACCACCACCATCGTTGGGGGCATCACATTGGCCGGCCATGGCTATAAAGAAGAGCGGGGAGCTGCATCTCTGGGGCACGGCAAGGTATCAGTCACACGCCTCTCCCTTCTCCTCTTCCTCCTCGAAGCTAAGTCACAGCGGAGGTTTCACGGCAATCTGCACTGGAAATCAGATCTAAGATGCAATCTAGAGTTAATTCTCTCTCTCTCTCTCTCTCTCTCTCTCTCTCTCTCTCTCTCTCTCTCTCTCTCTCTCTCTCTCTCTCTCTCTCTCTTTTCTCTGGGCAGGTTTCTACCCTCTCATAGAGTTTCATCTTCCCATTAATGACTTAATTAGCTGAAATAGGGATGAGACTCATGGCTCTTGGGAGAAAATTCCAGCAACCCATGAGGAGGCCTCAAACATTCCAGATAATGATAAGTATATATTTTTTTAAAAACAAGAATGAGAGATAATAACTTACTTAAGAGATGAGAACTTCTTAAAGATCAATTTAGGTTCACTTAATCGATTAAAAATTTATTACCAGTTCCCTCATTCCAAATTTTCAATAGAAATGAGATTCGAAGCTCTTACCATGGCAAGAGGGTTAAGTCTCTCTCTCAATCTTCTATGGTCAAGGAGATGAGTTTATTATTATTACTTTTCTCTTTTATCAATAACTGAGAAAAGTTATGTTATCTGCTATTTTTTTGGGGGACAATCGATTCTGCGAAAAGAATAGTTTCAGCTGAACTTGATCAGGTTCCGCACGTTGGTAAACCTTGAGGTGAATGGTGTCTACTTACAACTTGTTTAGATTAATAGGTATTTGAGAATCGATTTCGCAGCTAGAAATAAACATGATTTATGACTAAAATCCTTCTATCATATAAGATTTGGTCACCATGGGGTCCAACAATGATAGTGGCGTTTAAATTCCTAATGATGAAAATAATTTGAGTTGTTATTTTTTTGTAGGACTACTGATAAGTGTACACAGGTCGGATAAAGGATGGGGTTTATAGGCGGACAGCCTTGGGCTTGATAGTTAAAGCATTTTTTTAGCCTCTTTCTCCACCTTCTACATTCCTCTGAACTTAAATTTATTCCTTAAAGTTGATGTTTAAGTCGTTAGATTGATCGGTACCATGATGGTTTTCATCGCTAGACCAGCAAGAGGTTCTTCCCTTCCCCATCTCTCCCTCCTCCCTCCCTCTTCAAAAATCTGTAAAAATAAGGGTCGTTGGCAGGAATGACAGCTTCATCTCCTCTCACCCTTTTTATTTTGTGCAATATGTGATGAGGTGCACTCATTAGGCAAGTTCAACATCACATATATAAATTTCCCCCTTATCTCAACCTCACTTTCTCACTTTCTCAATTTCTCACTTTCGGTTCTGATACGGAGGGCGGAGTCGGCCTAATTGTATGATGACCATATTCTTAATATCAACAGATTGATATCTCAGTGCTTATACTTGATTTCAGTTGGGGTTAGACGATTGGGAAATGGATTTGTTATATGGCGTAAATGATTCCTCACTTAATTCCAACCAACCCAGGAATAAGAAATGGTTGAGGTATCTGCATGAAATGATGCATTCAAAACTCCTTCCCTCTCTCTCTCTGACATCTCGTGTTTCCCCATTCTCTATTTCCTCAATGACTAGATATAAGCTACAGCTTGGCTTATAAAATGATCCAGGGATGGCATGGTCCAGTAAATCGTGAATTTGTTCTTGAATGCCTTGAACTTGGATCTTCCAGTAGCTTACCTGGTATTCGTTTGATATCTTAAAGTGTTTTTGGTCCCTATTTTACCGGATCGTGGGAGTCGGATTTCTTTGGGGTTCTCTTGCTTTGCGATTCATTTGAACCAGATGAAATCCCAGAGAAGAATGACTAAGGTTTGGAGTTTCCACTTCAAATTTATTATATATAAGAGGCTGTGAAGCTCGCCAAGCTGAGCCGAGGATTTTGTTGCCGGCTCGCAATGGTTCAAGCATTTTATATATAACTATTCGTAGTTTTGCTCTCTTACTTTCATGCGTTTACGAGCTTTTGGAACCGCGTAGCATATGGTAAAAAGGCGGTGAAGCTCGCCAAGCTGAGCCGAGGATTTTGTTGCCGGCTCGCAATGGTTCAAGCATTTTATATATAACTATTCGTAGTTTTGCTCTCTTACTTTCATGCGTTTACGAGCTTTTGGAACCGCGTAGCATATGGTAAAAAGGCGGTGAAGCTCGCCAAGCTGAGCCGAGGATTTTGTTGCCGGCTCGCAATGGTTCAAGCATTTTATATATAACTATTCGTAGTTTTGCTCTCTTACTTTCATGCGTTTACGAGCTTTTGGAACCGCATAGCATATGGTAAGAGGCTGTGAAGCTCGCCAAGCTGAGCCGAAGATTTTGGTTGTCGGCTCACAACGGTTCAAGTATTTTATATATAACTGTTCGTAGTTTTGCTCTCCTACTTTCATGTGTTTACGAGTTTTAGAACCACGTGACATATGGCAAGAGGCTGTGACGCTTGCCATGCTGAGCCGAGGATTTTGATTGCCGGCTCACAACGGCTATGTGTTTAAATATAGCCGCTTGTAGAGCCGAGCGGACAGATCGATGTTTTGACTTTTCTTTCTTTATTTCCTATAATTTAGAGTTGATGTGAAGATGGGATTTTCCTTCAGCGTCAATCCTAAATAATACCGAACTGGCTGCCGCTCTCGCAGCAGCGCAAGCGAGTCGTTGTTTTGGGTTTTATTCCCTATTGACTATAATTTAAATTTGATAGGAACACCTTGTGCCTCCGAGAAATAATTCCTACGGGAATGAAATGTTGCCTTCGAGAAATAATTCCTACGGGAATGAAATGTTGCCTTCGAGAAATAATTCCTACGGGAATGAAATGTTGCCTTCAAGAAATAATTCCTACAGGAATGGAATGTCCCTTCGGAAAATGCGCCTTCGGAAAATATAGGATGGCCGATGAGTTGTTACTCTAAGGCAACCCGCACGACGGATGGTCTGGGAGGGCAACCCGTGCGAAACTTATAGAACTACGTGGGTCTGAGACCGTATGCAGGATGATACGGAGTACGTAGGCGGTGGTCGTGGGAAGACTGCCTCGGCCCAATAAGAGTCCAGATATCCCCTTCCTTATAATTGTTATATTATGTTTGTGTGTTAGTAGGAGTTGGATTCTGTTTGTAGTTCTAATAACTTGTCTTTAGCACAGGTGACAGGTGCGGATGAGTGACAGCACCTATGTGTGGATGAAGCCACGGATCAGGCTACGTCAGGTATAAAGTTTTATTAAGCCGCATCTCCTTTTGTTGTGCCCTATCTCAGGGTATATATATAATGGCAACGAAGCCTTGATGGATAGGATTTATTGCGGCGGCGAAATCGATATTACTCATACAGGCTTTGAAATTGTGGTTTCTGTGATATTTAATCTTCCGCTATAAACCATGTCTTCCGCTAAAGGTAACAAAGCGCACTCTCTAAGGATGTCTTCCGCTAAAATACTGCTTCCTTACTCTGTTGGTGTGTAGTGACTTTCGCTTAACACCACCCCTAGGCGTGACTTCGGAGTGTTCAAGGAAAAGGGTTGGAGAAGCTAGTGCCTTCACCCTTCGGAGTCGCATCGGCGTCGTGCTAAAGGGTGGTGTGCGATAAGATCCCCCGGTCGGACCGTCGATTTGGGAGGGGGGGGTCTTACAAATGGATCAGAGCGCAACCGATCTTTTCGACCTATTCATGATCACAGAAACACCTATTGCTCCGCTAATCGCTGTAGCGTGGTTCGGGACGAACCACTGCAGCGAAAGCGGTGGTGGACCTAAAAGGTAAAAGTTGTCAACAAACTTGGCATTTATATGAACATTTTCACTCGAACTTATCAAATTCTGTTTTAGTCGTGCAAAATATTTTTATAACTCAGATCGACACTTAAATGTCTTTTACTACATCTGATCTCGAACAATCATCTATCTTATTTCCATAAAACACTCTCTTTAAACCCCACAAATGATCATTTCAAATTTTGAACTCTGGGTTCAAGCCTCTTTGTTTTATTGGGAGTAGATTTTCGTTTTCAAAATTCCATTCGAGGTAAACTAATCGTATGAAATTATGTGTACAATGTAAGGATTCTATTACTAATTTCAATCCCAAGTTTAAGCCTATTTGTTTTATTGGGATTAAAATTCTCGTTTTCAAAATTTAATTTGAGGTGAGCTAATCAAATGAAATTTTGCGTGTATATAGAGAATTGCTCTAACAATTGCAAATATGAAGTGTGATTTGACTTGATCAATTTGACGATCTGTTGAAAATAAAGTCGTGCAATCGTAAAAGAGCTATGATAAAATGTTAGTCTTTTCAATAACGTTAATATTTCAGGAAATGATTACTGAGGCGACGTACTGGATTGAAGTAAACTTGTGGCAAATTTATAGAAGCTTGTATATAAACCATCCTAAAAAGTACATTGTTAACATTCGCAGGACTTGCGATGGTTGCATACTCAGCCAGCCGGGAAGTCTCGTTAAAAAGGGTAAGCCACTGAGGACCCGAAGGTGATGGTTACCTATTTTATTGCTTGCTTGCTTTGGGAAAAGTGGCGGGTCGGTCATGCCCGTAGACCGTACGTACCGGTGCGGGAAGGTTGACGACTCTAGGCGACAGGGAGGTGTGCACCCCGGGAGCTCGGTTGTATCTTATATGCTCCATTGGGTCCCTCCGCTGGTTGGCCAATTTCAGTTATTACCGGATGCCTCCTACGTCCGAGGGTACACGGGGTTGTACGTTGGGGCCTGGGTAGTGCGGTACATCCACACCCAGAAGTGGCAGGACCGGCCACTGTCACCGACGGCCACATCGGTGAGGCCCGCAGGGTTCGCTACCCTGCAAAAAGAAGCGGTCAAAATATTTCAACGTAAAGAGCAAACTGGTAAAACATTATATGTGATTACCGTGGCGGGTCAGTCGTGCCCAAGGACCGTTCATACAGGAATGGGAAGGTTGACGACTCATGAGGTACTAGGGAGTGTGTGAACCCCGGGAGGTTATTTATTATTTCCCCGCAGGGTCCTTCTGCTGGATAGCCGAATTTTGTAATTGACGGATGTTGCTCACATCCAGGAGTACACTGGGTTGTACATTAGGGCCTGGGTAGTGCGGTACGTCCACACCCAGAAGTGGCAGGACCGGCCACTGTCACCGACGGCCACATCGATGAGGCCCGCGGGGGTCGCAACCCTGCTGGAAGAAAAGCGGTCAAACTGTTTCAACATTGCGTGTTGTGATTGAATCGTGAGTACTCGTTATTCTCAGTTCGGCATTCCATTCCCGTAGGGTTGGAGAAGCTAGTGCCTTCACCCTTCGGAGTCGCTTCGGCGTCGTGCTAAAGGGTGGTGTGCGATAAGATCCCCCGGTCGGACCGTCGATTTGGGAGGGGGGGTCTTACAAATTGTTGGACCCCATGGTGACCAAATCTTATATGATAGAAGGATTTTAGTCATAAATCATGTTTATTTCTAGCTGCGAAATCGATTCTCAAATACCTATTAATCTAAACAAGTTGTAAGTAGACACCATTCACCTCAAGGTTTACCAACGTGCGGAACCTGATCAAGTTCAGCTGAAACTATTCTTTTCGCAGAATCGATTGTCCCCCAAAAAAATAGCAGATAACATAACTTTTCTCAGTTATTGATAAAAGAGAAAAGTAATAATAATAAACTCATCTCCTTGACCATAGAAGATTGAGAGAGAGACTTAACCCTCTTGCCATGGTAAGAGCTTCGAATCTCATTTCTATTGAAAATTTGGAATGAGGGAACTGGTAATAAATTTTTAATCGATTAAGTGAACCTAAATTGATCTTTAAGAAGTTCTCATCTCTTAAGTAAGTTATTATCTCTCATTCTTGTTTTTAAAAAAATATATACTTATCATTATCTGGAATGTTTGAGGCCTCCTCATGGGTTGCTGGAATTTTCTCCCAAGAGCCATGAGTCTCATCCCTATTTCAGCTAATTAAGTCATTAATGGGAAGATGAAACTCTATGAGAGGGTAGAAACCTGCCCAGAGAAAAGAGAGAGAGAGAGAGAGAGAGAGAGAGAGAGAGAGAGAGAGAGAGAGAGAGAGAGAATTAACTCTAGATTGCATCTTAGATCTGATTTCCAGTGCAGATTGCCGTGAAACCTCCGCTGTGACTTAGCTTCGAGGAGGAAGAGGAGAAGGGAGAGGCGTGTGACTGATACCTTGCCGTGCCCCAGAGATGCAGCTCCCCGCTCTTCTTTATAGCCATGGCCGGCCAATGTGATGCCCCCAACGATGGTGGTGGTGTGGCTCTCCTCCCTTGGAGAGTCCCTTGCCGATGTATCTTCCCCAAAGTTTCATTCAGGAGCAAGATCTGTTGCGCCGCGGTGAGCTTCTTCTCCGCCCATGGTTTTCTTTTCCGCCCCTGGTTTTCCACCCAGCACTGCTCCTGGCTTTCCCATTTTTATAAAGATATATCTATAAGTTGTTATATATTGTATAAACATATAAGCTCATATCATATATGGGTGTATAATTTGCACAGCTGCGGTTATGATTTTCCGGAACCAATCTCTGAACATTTATGCTTGTGTATATACTAATTATATACTAATTATATATATATTGGTATATAAGCAAATATTTATATATATATATATAACTTAATGCATAGAATATCCGCAACTTTCTAATTATGAGTAGTAAAAATACATGAAAGATGTCGTCACGCGCTCGGGTCAACCTTATGATGATAATGGAATCATCCGAAGTTGGTTTCGAGTCCATCTACTCGTAATTATTGGCGAGCGTCGGTACGCAGCTTAAAATAATTTATTTCGGATAACTTTCTCCAATCTCATCGGATTTGGTTGAAACGAATCTCATCACGCTCGTGTTGATCGTGTGAGTCTAATGTAACTGATTGAACTCAATTCGGAACACGAATGCTCAATATACTTAAAATGGCATCGTTGCGGCACTCGATATTCAGAATAGTCGTTTTCTCCAAACGACCTCGGATTGGAACGAAACGAGTTTCGTTGCACTCGTATCGGCCATACGAGTCTAACGCAACTGACGGAAGTCGATTCGGAGCACGTATGCTCCATATTCTAAAATCGCGTCGTTGTGACGCGCTATGATACTCAAAATGGTCATATTCTACATATGACCTCGGATCGAAACGAGTTCCGTTGCACTCATATCAACTATACGAGTCTAAAGTAACTGACGGAAATCGATTCGGGGCACGTATGCTCCATATTCTAAAACTGCGTCGTCGTGGCGCGCTGCGATACTCAAAACGGTCACTTTTACCAAATGACCTCTGATCGAAACGAAACGAGTTCCGTTGCACTCGTGTCAACTATACGAGTCTAACGTAACTGACGGAAGTCGATTCAGAGCACGTATGCTCCATATTCTAAAACTGCGTCGTCGTGACGCGCTGCGATACTCAAAACGGTCACTTTCACCAAATGACCTCTGATTGAAACGAAACGAGTTCCGTTGCACTCGTGTCAACTATACGAGTCTAACGTAACTGACGGAAGTCGATTCGGAGCACGTATGCTCCATATTCTAAAACTGCGTCGTCGTGACGCGCTGCGATACTCAAAACGGTCACTTTCACCAAATGACCTCTGATCGAAACGAAACGAGTTCCGTTGCACTCGTGTCAACTATACGAGTCTAACGTAACTGACGGAAGTCGATTCGGAGCACGTATGCTCCATATTCTAAAACTGCGTCGTCGTGACGCGCTGCGATACTCAAAACGGTCACTTTCACCAAATGACCTCTGATTGAAACGAAACGAGTTCCGTTGCACTCGTGTCAACTATACGAGTCTAACGTAACTGACGGAAGTCGATTCAGAGTACGTATGTTCAATAAATAACTTTGACGTCGTGGCGAAGCACGATGCTACCCAAAACAGTCATTTCTCTAAATGACCACCTCTATGTGGTGAAGGTCGGGTCGTGATTGCCTGATGACCCGGCCTAGATTCCTCCAAGGGTTCAACTGAACCGGCTAGGCCCCTTTTTCAAAGTCGGGATGTTACACGGATCCCTTGCGAGGTCTGCTGGTAGAACTGCGACCTCCTTGGTCTCTCGGTCTCCTCCTCTACATGCTCCTTTCCTGCTCGCCGAGGGGGACTCCATCCCTCGGTCAGAATCGGGCGATGCGGCGAGGTCGTCGTGACCTCGACGCGCGGCTGAAGCGCTGCTCGCGTGGTCCCTTCTATGCGCCGCGTGAAGGCCTCGAAAACTGCCAACGTCACGAACTCGCCGCTCGCGGACGAGTTGCCGACTACCTCCTCATGGTCGCCAACTATGACCATCTCGCCTTCTTACTGAACTTTCCTTCTCTGACTACGGTCCACGCTCACCACACCAAAGTGTTGACGCCAGGAAAATCCTGACCTCAAGATTCGGACCGATGCAGCCGGAGGCTACTCACCCAGCAACCCAACGAGATGGCTTGGCTGGCAACGACGAGGAAGCTAGAAGAGCAACAAACAGGACCCCGGGTGCTGCGGCAGGGAGTCCACCACGTACCCAGAAGCTCAAGAGAGTCTTTCCCTCCAAAACCAAAGTGGTCGAGCTTGGTACAGGGAAGACACCGACTTGGCTAGAAGCAATGGTGACGGGCTCGAGAGTTCGGAAATTGGGATCCAAAAGCTCAAGTCCAGGTGCCAATCCAAGTACCACTGGGGTCCTATTTATAGGAAAACCAAAGGGTAGGGGGGCTTTTTATAGCTCAGCCCCCAACCCGGCGACTATGGGATACTCGACGAGTACTTATGCCATAGTCGCCCATCTGACGAGTATTGGGTGTTGCTCGCACACTCCGGGCCAATACTCGCCTAGGTCTTCTGCTGCTTTCCTGCGCTCGACGAACTCCTCTGGTCAATACTCGCCTATCTGGCGAGTATTACATGCATACTCGCCAGGGTCTTTTCTGCTTCTGTCTTGGACTGCTGGTCTTTGTGTTGACCCTTTGACCTTTGACTTCTGTCTACGTGGCCTTGGGTGGGTCCACCCTCGGAGAATGAGGGTGGTACACCAGCGCCTCCCGTCAATCTACATCTCCTAATATCACGTCTTTCTCGAGCGACACCTTGGGGCACCATGATCTCGTCGGTGCGTCGAGCTCGTCAGAGCGATGAGCTCGACGAAGTGTCGAGCTCTTAAGGAGGTGCATTGCACTCTGTTAGGGCTTCTTCTCAGAGCCTACATTCACGGCGTGCGCCGAGCTCATCGAGGCTATTTGCAGCTTTTATGCACTCCAAAGCCCTCCTTGTCTTAGTTTTCAAGTTCGTGATTTTATCCGTTGAATATCCAATTTTGCTCTTAGGGCTTCTTCTCGGTCGCAAATATGATTTTATCCATTGAATATCAAATTTTGTTGTTAGGGCTACTTCTCAACGAGGTATTCTGTTTGCTTTTTCAGATTTCAACTTGCTCTTCTTCAGATTTCAGCTCACTCTTCTCCAGATCTCAAGGATTGTCGCCTTTAATTTTTGTTTTCCGAATTTTAGATCTTTTTTAGTTTTACATATTTTGGATTTTAAATTTTTTTTAGGTTTTTTTTTTTTTTGAGTTAAGAGTGGAAAAATATATTCCTTGACGAAAATTGTTCTGATAGTAGTAACGAGTCACTATGCATGAACGAGAAATCAAACCAACAAAATCCGTCGTTTACTAATGATTTGATTGACAGTGAATTTGAGTTGAATATTTTGGTACTCATGACAATACAGATAACTAACAGCTCAAAAGATCACATAGGAAGGAAATTGCAAAATATGAAAAAATAATAGCAGAAATGCAGAATAGACTTTCAAATACATATATCGCTACTCCATCCACTTTCAAATAATCATTTACAAAATTTAATTCCTATACACAACAAGTTTTAAGGAAATCGGGTTGCAAAGCGCCAAATTAAAGAAATCGGGATGCAAAGTGTCAAACTAAAGATTTCGGGGTGCAAAGTGTCAAATTAAAGATTTCGGGGGCAAAGTGTCAAATGTCAATTTACAGAATTGGGGCTGTTCCGGACCAAAATACCCCCTTGAACTTCTGTCTGGAGTGCAAAACGCCAAATTTAATGCAATTTGGGGGTGCAAAGTGTCAATCAAAAGTAAATTGGTGGTGCAAAGTACCAAAAAGCTCGAGATCGCCGACCTCGACGCTTTATCTCTTCTGTTGTTGCTCTGCAGGTTTATCTCCGACTTGCAGCAAGCCACCGAGAATTCGACGACAATTCCTTCGTCTCCCCGCTCCTAAGTTTTCTGAAGTGAGCTCCTCTTCCAACATTCTCTCTGGTGCGACCTCTTCTATTGTGTCCTCAAATTGCCCTGACATTTTTGTCCCACTCCTTGCTATCATAGACCTAGGTTTTGTCTAACTTTTTATTTGATTTGCTTTATCATCTTTTTGTCCACTCAAATCACAATTATTCTTATTTAGTAATGGTGGAATTTGCTATGCATTAAGAAATTTGATATGTATATCTAGGGTTGATTTCGAGTCAAGTTCGAGTGATTTTGGTTCAGCTTGAAATTGAAATTTTTGAGTTGAAATCGATTTCGAGTCGACCCATCTCGACTCAAAATAGCTCGATTCCGAGCTGTCTCGAAATCGAATCGAGTCGGCTTGAAATTGAGCAATTTTTTTCTTATTCATAGTTAACTCGAAATTAAATTTGGCAACCTCTAGATTTAACAAATGAAATACCTAAAGTCTTTACTCTTTTTATTTATGTTTAAATTTTAGTATTTTAATTTTAAAATAATAATATACGAATAAATACATAATATTTTTAATCAATTCGAGCTGATACTAATCATATTTCGAGCGATTCATGGCTGACTCGAAATCGAATCGAAATATGATTCATGTCAAATTGAGTCGAATCAATTGTATCGATTCTGATTTGGCTCAATATACAAGCGATTTTCGAGTTTCAAATAATATGCTCAGCCCTATCTATACAATTTCATTGCTTCTCTATCGTGGAATTAGGTTATAGCTAATTCTTGCTTGTTTCAAAATTTATAGGCTTGATATGTATACCAAATTTTGTAATAAATAATTATAATTACATTTTGAAAGTTTAGCGGAATAATCATGGTTCTCTATAATTTATTAAATGAACCTTTTAATAACTGATGTTTATTTAATAATCAATTTGGTTTTTGGTTTTGAGTTAAAAGTTTCAATTTATGCATTAAGTTCTAAGTCATCTAGAATGGTGTGGATACGGAAAGCTATGGATGGTTTGGATTTTACATTTCAAACTCCGTTATATGGTAATATATTTGGAAGCACTCTATCGTAATTATAGCATTAACTCATTCATTAACTTATATAGCGATTTTTGTGTATTGATGTGCATCCACAAAAAGGATGTTCATCCGTGAATTTATAAAAGTCGTGGGATGCGCTTAGAAAAAGCTCCACTAAGGAGAAGTGGAAGGAGTGAGGTCAGAAGTCCAACCCATGATCATGGGAGTGGAGAATTTCGCCGCCCAGTCTGCACTACGTCGGGCAACGCACGCCGCCATAACCGCACCCCGCTAGTGGGGTTCGGATAGCCGCGTCCCCCATGGTGGGGGATGCGGCCAGGCCGCATCCCCCTTGGTATGCGGCCAAGCCGCGCCCCCGCAGTAGGGTGCGGCCAAGCCCCCCTCCCCAGAGGGGGCCCTGCGGTGGATACAGTCGAAGCCGCGCCCCCGCGTCGAGTGCGGCCATAATCTGTTTTTCCTTTGAGGCGCAACTCCTCATCCGCCAAAGTTCGTCGCGCGCCCGGAGCGCTCTCGTGTTCTTCGCACACTCAGAACGCTTTCCCGTTCGTTGCGCGCTCAGAACGCCCCCCTGTGTCCTCAAAATGCTTCCCCGCGCGCTCAGAACGTTTCCACATTCTGAACGCACGCGCAGTTAACATTTCCTAATTTCTCAGATTGCAGGAACCGTTCGTCGTTTTTTCTACCATCAACAAAGCTGCCCGAACTGCCCGAAGGGCGAGACGGTCATTTACGAAAAATGACGATCCGTGTGCTCCAAATCGGCCAGCGTGATTCGCCCGTCAGGTGGTTACGGTGGTTATGACGGCGAAATTACCGAGCTACCCTGGCCAAAGCTATAAAAGGAGCCCAGAGCCTTCAATTGAAGAGACCTTGCTTTCGGCACCCGAGAGAGCTCTGCGAAGATTTCCTCTGAGCTTTCCTTCGGTGCCTGAAGATCTCCTTCGTGGACTTGGAGATTTCCTTTCCCCCGAAAGGCGACTCGGCATTCTCACTTTTGTTCTCACCAGCATTCTCACTTTCGTTCTCACGGTTGTTCTCAGAAGAAGAAATACTTAGCTTTCCGAGAGGTGGCCTGTCACCCTCAGAGTTTTCTCTTTCTCTCTACTACTGTAACGAGCGGCGGCCTGTCGTGCTCGAATTCTAAGGCTCTGTTTGGCGCTGTGGGGGCGACTGAAGAAGCAGTGGTGGGAAGCAGTGGGGGCATAATCAGCTGTTTTGCAGAGTGGTGTCAGAATCTGTGAAACTGTTTGGAAGAACAACGTTTGCAGTGATGGAAGAACAGTGTTTGCAGAATATATATAACTTATATTAATATAATTTTTTTATATTATATATAACTTATATTAATATAATTTTTTTAATATTATATTATATATTATAACGTAATATATTATACGTAAATTATATATATTATACGTTTATATATATTAGATTATATATATATATATTAAATTATATGTTTATATATCTTAACGTAATATATTATAATAATATATTATTATTTTTTAAAAAGTGCAAGGCTTTAAAATAAAATATAGATTATAACGTAATATATTGTAAATTTTAAATTTGTTATTTAAAAAAAAAAAAAAAACTGCGCTGCAGCCCTGAAAAAGGGCTGCAGCGCAGCTGCCACTCCTGCCGCGGGTAAAGACCCGCTGCAGGAAAACAGCGTCCGCCCGCTTTTTTTTGCGGTGGCATGATGCCTCTACATACTTGTTTGGCGCAGCTTTTTGAAATTGAATGGTCCCCCACTCCTAAATCGTGACGCCAAACATAGCCTAAGTCTCTAATTGTAATCCCTCAGAAGATAGTGGAAGTTGGCCGACACAGCTCCGGCCGCGTGGTTTTTTACCCTTTTCGAGTTTTCCACGTTAAAATCCTTCGTGTCATTTACTAACTCACTTATTGACTGTTTGCGCGCTCGGTTCGCTTCCGAGCTATGGTGGTTCAATTCGACCGGTCTACCAGAGCACCCGAGCGATCCGCAATAGTTTGGTGCCGTTTGTGTTAAATGTGTTCCCAAGTACTCTGCAAAGGCATATTCTTCTATAATTTATTAAATGAACGCTACCATTAAGCTCATTAATTTTATTAAAGTTGATTTATCATGCATGATAATATATGCATTAAGGTGATACTTTTATAATAAAAATTTGAAAAGTGATGTATAACGAATTTTCGCATTTATTAATTGATAGTGTGTTTCTTTTAAACTGTATTAATTGATAGGGTCGGAGCCCCGTATATCTCGGGGTCGAAGTACTGTCGCGATTAATCATAGGGGCGGAGCCCTGTGTCAGACACTCTTGTATATATTGGAGGTGAGGAGGTGTGTTTAAACTTGGTTTAGATTGACCTCAAAATGATTGATTTACAAGAATACATGGAGATTTGAAAGAATGAAAATAATTTAATTTATGAAGTTATTTGTTTGATTATGGCATATTCTTAATTGATTTTATTAATTCTAACATTTATTTATAAAAAAATAGAAACATATGATCTTGTATTTTAATTGGAAAGTGATTAACTATTATTAATGCATTTATAATTCATCATCTCATTATTCAATCATTCTGGCTTATATTTTTGTTCACTTATTTAAGTTCCTAATTGTATATATTATTGGGCTTATAGATTTAGTACTTGATTTTAGGTAGATACATCTTTATTTTTGTATCGGGGTTGCGGGACCTATTCATGTGATAGATTTTATATCAATTTTGTGTATGTCTTAGTGTTCGTTTGGTTCGGCTTATTTGCTCCGGTGAGTTTGGACAAAAACGTCATTATCATATCAATCATTTTATGTTTATAACTAGTTTCTTTTTTTGATAATGGTAGTAAAATTTGTCATACCAAACATACATTCTATGACAATGACGATTTTGTCCAAACTCACCGGAGCAAATAAGCCGAGCCAAACGAAGCCTTAGATTCGCATCACTAGTGTCAAAGCGTATTCACCTAATTATTACATTTAATACCCTTGATGCTAAGGGATTGCAATAAGAATTTATATTTTTTTTTAAAATATACATTTAATCACATCCATGCACACATGGTATATAAGATGCAATGAAAGTTGCTCAATTAAATTAATAAATAAAGGTGTTAATTTCTAAACTAAGAATAAAGGTGTTAATTTCTAAATTATACATTAGCTCATTTATAATTCACCATCTCATTGTTCAACCATTTTAGCTTATAAATTTATTCACTACCCTTAAGTTGTCACTAAAAGTATGCACTTTGTGATAAATTTTTATTTGGTCAAGAAATACAATTAGTGCCAAACGTTTGTAACTACTTTATGACCAGTCAAAATTCAACATTTAGTGATGAAATATTTCATCACCAAGGGTCCATTTGGAGCGGCGTTTTTGCTCTGATGAGTTTGGACAAAAAAACGTCACGGTTCTACAATGTGTTTAACATGACAACGGTTATGCCCGTGTACTACGGGGAATTTTTTAAATTTTGAGCTTAAAAGTGGATGGAGTTACTCAGGTGAGGTCGGGCACAAATGACAGTTCATAACCATAGTGTTCATGAATGTCATTATTACACTATGACCCGGTAAGCTCGAGTTAACAAGGCATGAATTGTAATGTGATTATATTATGGTTATTTTATAGTACACAAATCAAGAATAAGAAATAAATAATTTATTAATATTTTGCAATTTTACAAGTGCATACATCTATAGATACATTATTGCATGACTTTACATTTATTTTTTTGTTATATTGTTTGTAAAAGTTCTCATCAATGTGCTCTGTCACCCGGTCGCATCATTGTGGGCACCTAAAAAATTTAATAGGCTAGTAAACATCTTTGCTTGATCACATAAAGAATAACATAATATTTATGTATGCATATAATGTACAGTATGCAAATAAAATTATGCAACAGAAGCCGTAAACACATTAACATACATTTTCTTTATCTTTTTCCAAATATTTTGCTTTTTTAGAAAAAAAATAGTTCATTTATTGGTTAACACTTACAGTACGCCAAAAACCCCAACCATTAAATTTTTGTCATCACAGACCAGTTGGACACAAAATATACGGCGAAGTGCGACTCCACCAAACAGGAATGCAACTCACATTATATATGTCAAAGGACTATACCAGAAAACAATCTTTAATTAGGAGAGCTACTCCCACCTCTTTATAGACGAGATTCCCCTTGTACTCGCTTATAGGCGAGACCTCTCGGTACTTGCCCATAGACGAGATTCCCCTTGTACTCGCTTATAATCGAGACCTTTTCTCTACTCGCCTGTAGGGGAGATTTCTCCTATACGCGTCCATAGGTGAGTCCCTCACCATCTTGGCAGAAGTATTTCAATGGCCCAATTTCTCACTATCGAGGTCCTTTTCTAACAGGACCAATCATCTCGTTGATGTCTCACCCGCTAAACCGTCAAGTATTTTTCGGGGGCGGCTATTCGCAGACCAACCCACCTTGGATTGTCTTTAAATAGGACCCTGGGGTGCAAGGAAAGGATGTCTCACCTACTAAACTTCATTCACTTTTATTTTGCATGTGAGTATTATATGTCGTGGGGCCCCAACCGGACACACACAAAAACAAGTTTAAGAAGGATATACACACAAACCAAGGTTGCAGATCGTGGAATAATTAAAAGCAAAAACGTAACATCAAAATTTTAAAAATTAAATTTCAAATATACTCTTCAATCTTCATCGTTTACAGACTCATCTATAGTCGGCAAAGTAGATAGAATATGATCATCATCTGATGAACACTCTAGATCTGTCTCGTCAATCTCAGATATTTTTCTCTTTCCCTTTCTTTGATAACTAATTGTCACGTCTTTGCTTTTAGTTAGTCTAGGAGGCCTCATTGCAGTGTGATCAGTATCGACTATATCTCCAAGTTGTGCCCACGTCGACCCCTCTCCAGGAAAGGCTTCATCATCGCCATCTTCATTTTCATCCTCGTCAGGATCAACATTCATTGTCCACTCATGTACCTTCCCCAAATCTAAGCTCTTAACTGTCAATGAATTTTGAGATATCTCAAAATATTTTGACTTCAACAAAGCATTGGACTTTACAAAAACAAGATCATTCAATCTTTTGCTATCAAATTTATTCATCTTCTTAGAATGTATCTATAAAATTTTAAAAAAATGCTAAATAATGCATACAATCATATAAAGATATTTATGTTTGACTAAATAACTAAATTAATGCATATCATCTCAAATGTGCTCCAGTTCCTCCTATAGCCAGAGGATGATGTTGTCAGACTCAAAATCTTCATGGTCATAGTTTTAAGGTGTGGCGTATCAACACCGTTAAGCCTTCACTAATGTACTGTGAAAAATAAAATGACGACACATTTCAATTATACATAATACATCATTAAAAATTAGAATTAATAAAAATATATATTAAAATGTACTTGGATTTAAGTTTGGACATCGTAGCTGTCTCTTTGACATGTATTTACCAAATAGTCCTTGTTGGTATTGGTAAAGATCAAGCTCAACACTTATGTGATCCTGTGCAGAAGGATCTTTCCTATATATCTGTTGAAATTATTGAAGTGGAAGTGGAGGAGGCTTTTGGACCTGGGCGATCTGGGAGGAGACCGGGCGGTCTGGCGTGACCGCACGGTCTGGCGGTCTGACAATGGCGATCTGTTCTATTGGTCAGTTGCGGCTTCCAGGATTGACCGCTGGTCTGGTCCAAGGGCTGCTGGAGGCGGAGGTCGTGTGGTCTGGCTGTGACCGCATGACGGGTGATCTTCCTCAGGGTCGCGCGGTCTGTCTCTGACCGCGTGACAAGTTGTTCTCTTCAAGGACGTGCCGGTCTGGCGTGACCGCACGGGTTGGCTCTTGAATCCGGTCTGGTGGCTTTCCAGAGGGTTCTGAAGGAGTTCGCGGACTAAGTATTCTTAGTCGCGCGGTCTCAGTTCGCGGTCTCAGGAGGAGACCAGGAGGGCGAGCTGGCTGTGTTTGCGGTCTCAGGCGAACACAGGTGGTGGGTGACTTCTAGGCGGTCTGGCGATCTCCGTGTGGAGTCGTGTTCAGACCAAGGGAGTAGCGATCTCCCGCGGTCTGGAGTGAAGTCGGCGCTCACCAAAATGAAGCAGGAGGGTTGCAGTGATCGCGCGGGTTGACCGGTAAGGTCGCGCGGTCTGATGGGTGGTGACTCTATCTCATAGGGTGGTGACTGGATCAGGTCTCACGCCTATAAATAGGGAGCCACTGTTGCAGCAAAAGAAGAACACACCAAGTGTAAGCCGAGTTCGCCTAGTTCCTGCGGTCTTGTTTATCTGACCGAGCGGTCTCTGATTGAATTCTTCTTTGTGCAGCTTCTGCGGATAGTGCAGGCAGCAGCGATCACCTCTTCCTCTGAAAGTGTTCGAGCGGTTTGCGGCTTGGAGTTGTGGTGTTGGAGTTCGGGAATCAGGAGGTCGGCAAAGGAGCGGTCTGGTGCAGCGGTCTGGTGGTGTTTCGAGATCGGGAGCGGTTGCGGTCTGGCAGCAGCGGTCTGGCGAGCTGCTGAGTTCGGCAAGAGACCGTGCGGTCTCAGTTATCTTCAGTTTCTGTTCTTTCTCCTTGAAGTTTTTTGTGCTGACGAAATCATGTCTCGTCGAGCATGTCTTGCCCTGTAATTGAAGTGTTGCTATCAATAAAGATCGTTTTGTTTGCCTAAGATTGTCTCTGGTTGTTTGGCTTGCATCTCTAGTTGTTATTCCTGCTTGCTCTCACAAGGTCCTTAGAAAAAATTTCACAATATCTTGGAGAGACACTCAAGAAAATCACTCATAAACCTTCTGTCGGCTTCAATCTCCACTCGGTGGGAATAATAAAATTATGGGTGTAAGTAATATGCTGCAAGGTGCAGAGGGTTGCTCATCTTCTTCTCCCATCTGCTAGCTATCAACTTCCATATAGAAGTGTTTTTGTTCTCTTGGTGATCGAGAATAGCGACAACCTCTTCCCTAGATTTTTTTATATCCACATATAACCACCCCATGGAAGGTGTATCCTCGTCGACTCTTCTCAATACCTTCATAAATGGGGTGAATATACTAACAGTTTACTCGATATTCACCCAAAATCTTGCGCTCATCACTATCATTGCAGCCTATCATATGCAAAATAAATAAATAAGAAAATACTATAAAACGTCAGTTTCAAATAAATATTCTAAATTGAAGTGAATAAATATGCAATAGTTTTACATGCTTTCCCCCGACACTACTTGCCAACTTTGTTGCAACCCACTTTGCGGATGTGAATAGACCCCTCAACTGATTCTTCTTCTCTAAGATACTCTATAAAGATATAAACGTTGTAGCAACTCTAGTCATACATGGTCGAATAAGCTCATGAGAGTCCAATTCTTTCATCGACACTCCAAACATGTCAAGAGAGATGATGTGACCATAGATGAAGACAAAAAGTTGGTGGCCCAAGGAGATAACACTCTTTATTAGCTTCAATTTTCCTATATCTTGTAACAAAGGATTAATTGTATGAGCTGCACAACTTGTCTAAAAAAGGTTAGGCCTTTTCAAAGCTGGCCATAAGCTTTATTGTAGCCATATTATTAGGCGCACTGTCTGGCACAATCTGTAAGATATTGTCCTCTTCCGGTCTCTTAGGGTGATCAATCGCCACATCCAAGAAGTCAAAGATGAACTTTCCATCATGTGTGAAGAAGGAGACATTCTTTGAAAGCCAGAATGTCACTCCTGAACTACAATGTATCATGATGTTCATCACACTTCTATCTTTCTGATCAGTCCATGCATCAGTCATGATAGTGCAACCATTAAATTTGTAGGTCTGGGTGAATGTGCACATCATCTTCTTCGTCCTCTCTATCTCAATCCATTCACAAAAATTTCTCTCTCAACTCATAAAATGTAGGGATTTCATCTCAGGTGTAACGCCCCGGCCCTCCCCCTTAGGGGCCACGTAGGCACGCTACCGGGCTGCAGCCCAAGCACCCCAAAGCCTCTCCGCGCCACTATTTCTCAGTAACGGCGCATTGTTGAGGCCGGGTCTTGAACCCGCAACCTCCTTGATAGTTACAAACTAAGAATTGAAAACTACAAGTACAAGACTAAATAGAAATATAAGAAACTACTTAAAACAGGAAAATGAAACAAGAAATGAAGAGTCTAAGTCCTAAAAATTCCCCCGTGATCATCTGGAGAAGCTGCAGCTCAATTGGTGATGAAGAGTGGATTGAAAACTCCTTATCAAGGAGGTTGCGGGTTCAAGACCCGACCTCAACAATGCGCCGTTGCTGAGAAATAGTGGCGCGGAGAGGCATTAGGGTGCTTGGGCTGCAGCCCAGTAGCGTGCCTACGTGGCCCCAAAGGGGGAGGGCCGGGGCGTTACATCAGGTCCGCATAACCCAATAACATGTGTCATCTGCTGGAAAGAGGAGTTGCATATGACATTAAACGGGATCCAGTTTTCATATGCTCATCTACCGATGTACACGACAAAATTATCTTTGGCTTTATTTTTGTACGTGCTCTCTATCGTACTATGTTGGAAATCTTTTCCCTTGCTTGACTCTGCAACTGCATGAACAAATTGGTTCATTGGACCCTTAGAACCTGTGCTCGAATGCAAACTTCTACGTATAGCAGACTCGCTTACTTCATCATCATGTACTCCTCCAACTACGACCTCATTCAAACATGCTTGTAACTTTGCACTCTTAGCTCTCTTACTCTCCAAGTTTGAATTTAGGGCCGACTCAGCCTTCACCTTAACGTCGGTGGGAACTTGAGGGTGTGGCTTAACATTGCCCTTCCACCCAGCCAAGTGATGCTTGAAACGAGTAATTCCAACATTCACCTCTTGCTTATAGTAGTTGCATTTGATTCGATTGGTGTCGTTTGCAACCAACTTCTCATCAAATGCCCAAAATGGATCTCTACTAGTCGGTACCATTGATACGGGAACCTTACTAGAGCAGAAGAAGCCATTTTAGGGCATATGAAAAATAAATAAATATTAGTTATATGAAATGAAATAAAGATCTTACATTATTGTATCATAAGAAGAAATAACCAAAATTACTTGATTAGTTGAAAAAAAAAATTAATATCAGAAAAGCCCCCTTTATTTCAATAGATCGTTAGTTCTTCAGTATCTTTCAAATTTTTCATGCTATTTTTTATTTATCCAACGACATTTTGCATCATTAGTAGTATACAAAGTTATCATTATCATTCAAAGTAGAGAACTCAATGCATTCAAGTATCCAACATTCTAGTTATCAATTAATTTCTCAAAAGGAACAAGGCATCCAAGTATCCAATATTTTATTTATCAAAAAGCACAGAGCAGCAAGACAACTAGAAAAATAAAGTTGGATATACATGCATTCATCATTCGCTATGAATATACATCATTCGCTATGGATATACATCATCGATTGCAAAATGAAGCTGGAAAAATAACTAAAAATTAGGATATTTCAAATCATTTGTTGTCCAACAAAATGGATAAAATAAGGCATCAAAAATATGCAGATATATTGTAGCAATTAGCAACTATGCACAAATCAATGATGCAACTATAAAAATAGCAAACACACAATCACCAAGCAAGGCAACCAACAATCTACTGCCACAAAGATACAACCACCAGTAAGGCAGCAAGGCAGCAAAGCAACCAACAAACCACAACCAGCAAATCATGACCACCATGCAACAACCACCAGTAAGGCAGCATGGCATGCAGGGAAGCAAAGCAACCAGCAAACCACAGCCACCATGCTATAACCACCAGCACGACAACTAGCAAACCACGACAAATAGAAGAATACAGAGCGAGAGAGTGAGAGGGAGAGGCGGGGAGAAGAATGCAACAACCAAGAGAGTGAGAGCACCAACGAGAGAGTCGAGAGCCTGAGAGAGAACAATGAAGGAGGACGCAAATACGAGAGCAAAGAGCTAGTCGAGAGAGTCGAGAGCACCAGAGAGAACAACCATCGAGGATGAAGCTAGCTACCAGAGAAAAGAGCCAGACAAGAGAGTCGAGAGCACCAGAGAGAACAACCAGCGATGATGAAGGCATGAAGCTACCAGAGGAAAGAGTCAGTCCGAGAGAGAACAACCAGGTGAGCGAGAGAGCTCGTAGTAAAATGAATCGAGGGAGAGTCGAAACCTAAATGCTGAATAATTTAAATAAAATAAAATTTATTTATTTTATAAAAACGGGCCGATATAACGCCCATTTTTTAGGTGATATATCGATAATGGGTGATATATCGGCCCATTTTTTTCAAAACGTTATGCCCCAAATTAAAAATAAAAACTTAGTGTTTTAGGTCTCAAACCTTTATGTCGGCCGACATCTACAACATTAACACATATACACGACAAGTTTAAGAAGACGTACATCACAAAATAAAAAAGCAACAAGCTAGTTTAAGAAGGACACACACAAAATAAATAAATATGCAACAAGTTTAAGAAGGGATATAATTAATAAAGTCATGTTATAGATAAGTGGGATTCACTCTCACACGCCATACTACATATATTAACCCAACGGATATGGTCTCCTCTCACCACTTTACAATGTGAAGAATATTAATTAATTTTTATCATTTTATGTGGTGCTAATTAATGCTTCTACCTAATCTAAGCTCAATATGATGCACCCATCAGACTTTATACATATCCCAACAAACAATTTCACCATTTTCCTAATTATAACTTATATATAGTTGGTGCATGTGAACATAATACTTTTTGTTTCATTGCCCTAGGATCTGCTTTAAGATTAGCACAACCGTTATTGTGAGGTATATATATATTCTCGCAGGCAGGCATGATGACTCTTTAAATATATCTGACCTAACCTTTATTCTATATGTAAAAGCTAATTCATTAATTAGGGTTTCTGCTGGGTTTGCATGCGCCGGTTCCATGTGAAAGGGACATGCGTTTCGCTTATACGAGTGAGGTACGAGCGAGGGAACGGCTCGCCTGGAGCTAACATTTGGAGTGAGGAATTTTTTACACGTATAAAGCAAGCGCTCGTCCTCTCAAGCGTACAATATCTCCCGCCTCATATGCCAAACCCTATATGTTTTGAAAGCCCTGTCAATCTAAATTCCGAAGCCACTAACGCTTAACCACGTATGCAAAACTTTTTACTCCAAAATTTACATCCCGGAATCTCAATGCTCGTAACCACTAACGCTTAACCACGTATGCAAAACTACTGTTGATGTCAAAAGTGTTATCGAACGACAACGTTCGAACTAAAGGGGTTTGAGGATAACTGATGAGTGATCGGTTACTTCGAGTCGCGAATGAACGAGCAAGCGAAGGGGAGTTCGCAGTCACCGAGGAGAGGTCGCCCAGACCGTTCGCGCGACTTAAAAAGGAGTGTCCGCCCTGGCCGCCTATAGTGCTCGCCCGGACACTTAAACAGAGCCCGCAACTCCTGGCCTCCTTGCCTCTGTTCTCATTCTGGCTTTGATCTGGCCACTATTTATAGGATTAGGGAGCTGTCCGGACGGGCAAGCTTAGGAATTACTTGCTGCCCTAAAAAAGGAGGTCGCACAGACAGGGCGATCACCGAAAAGGAGTCCGCTAGCACTCCCGGCCCGCAGACCGATCATCGAAAAAGGGTCCGCGGGCACTCCGGAATGGGAGACCTCGCGGGCATGGCGATCACCGAAAAGGAGTCCGCGATCACCCCCGAAGGGGAGACCGTGCAGACAGGCCAAGGAAAATCGCTTAGCCGAGACCGGCACATAGAGCGATCACTTTGGAGGAGGTGATGACCGATTTCAGGGTAAACAACTATGGCGATGTTTGGCCTAAATCATCATTTTGAAAAACAAAAATAGAGTCTACATTCACAACCGCTATCGCTCTTCCACCGCTCTTCCAAGCAGGGCCTAATTCTAGGCACTACTCCTTCGCGACTATTCTAGCTACATTTCGCCCTCCTTCAATCGAGTGCGCGCTCTTCGAACCGAAAATCGCACGAGATTGTACTAACAGACTCAATCAAAAAGCCAGCTGATGAACGCTTTCCCTCCTTTTCGTCCCCCGGTGGCTTTAAAGAAGTTTGGCCATGGCCACTAATACCTCCCCACCATTAAATATTAGCCACACAAACTTTATCATACATATAAAAAAGCCAGCAATTGAACACTTCATTCATCTCAAGCACAGGAGTAGAGAATGATTACGAGCAAATAAGAATTAGGAGAAACCGACAATAAGCTAATGACTTCGCAGCTGCGTCAGCTATCGAATTTGTTGGGTTTGAATGTTCGTGCGGCGCCAGGGTTCATGGAGAGCGTGTGGAAGATGGGGGCCGACGACCCGAGGAAGATCGTCCACTGCCTAAAAGTCGGCCTCGCCCTCACCTTGGTCTCCACTTTCTATTACACAAGCCCATTGTACCAAGGCTTGGGAGGAATTACCACCATATGGGCGGTCATGACCATTGTCGTCATCTTCGAATTCACCGTCGGTATGTGCTCGAAGTGCTTTCGTTCTTGTTACTATTTAGGACGTATTGATTTTGACTCTGGACTTTTTACACTAACAAAAGTCGTGCACTAGCTGCTCACGGTGAACTCCACAATATACATTACACGACAAAAAGTGATTTTACACATGAGATACCAAGCGACGACAATGTTGTTCTCTTTGCATATCCGCTAGTATATTATTATTTTTATAATTATATTATTTATTTGATATAAAATATTTTTATTATATCAATAAATTATATTATTTTACATTTATTAATAAAAAAATTAGTGTAAACTTAGAAAACTCTAGGAAAGATTTTGGTAATTCCAAAAGAGTGAGGTCTTAATGCTTGGCTCCAATGTAGGGATGAAAAAATCAGTGGTGTGAAGCAATGATGGGCAAATCAATGAAATTGTTTAGAAGAATAAGACTTGTAATGTTGTTTGAAATAATATGTATATTGATATTTTTATTACAAATAATATGTGTAAATGAAATAATATATTATTTATAAATTGAATAATTAATGAACAATAGATAATATAGTAATTATAAAATAATTTAAATTTAATGAACATAATTTATTATTTATAAACTAATATTATTATAATTTATATGTTATAATATTAGCTATTTATTTAATTAAAGAAATATGTTATATCATGTTATTTCCATGTTATATTATTAGTTTATATATTATATATATAAACTTACTATTTATATTATGTTATTTATATTTGTATGTTATTATTTATTGACCCGAGATAGGGGCACAAAAATGATCCATACAGCCGACGCCATTATGATGGGATAAAGGCTTGAGTGTTGTTGGTGTATCAGTGTGTGAGTGTGTGAGTGTGTGAGTGTGTGAGTGTGTGAGTGTGTATATATATATATAATTTATATAATTAATAAAAATAGTCTTTTGACTATAGCGCGGTCGGCGGAGGGGTGCAAATGAGTCGAGCTTGGCAAAATCTCCAAGCTCGAGCTTGAGGAGCTCATTTTGTCCTCCTCGAGCTTAAGACCTATTTATTGAGCTAGAGCTTGAGTTTTGAGCTCGCGAGCATTTCAGCTCATGAACAATAATATGTAAAAACTCGTGAGCTGATGAATTTTGGTAGAGTTTGAGTTTTGGTAATTTTTTAAAAGCACAAATAAAAACTCGTGAGCTGATGAACAATAATATGTAAGCTCGACTCGTATTCGAGCTTGAGCTCCACAGACTCGAGCTCGAGTCAATCTTCTTTCGATCCGTCTCATCAAGCTTACGAGTCTTCTCAACTCAACTTACACCCCCATCAGCTCCCTGCCACAGATGGAGTCAGCCACCTTGCAGAGTTGTCACGCCTATTTGGTTGGGCGGCAGCGGAATCACAGCAAACTGGCGCACTAATGCTCCGCCAAACATAACCTTAATCTACAAATCATTCTAACTAGGACTGTAACGGTTCGATTTTTAAGCAAAACTGCAAACCGAACCACCCCTATGTGGTTCCAAAAATTTGGAACCAAACCGAACCATGCAAACTATTAGAACCGAACCAAACCGAACAGAATGGTAACCGAATCGAACCGAACCGAACCGAACAGAATGGTTCGGTTCAATTCGATTTCGGTGTTTTGAAAAAACATGAATACATTATCTTTGATAAATTTTAAAAAGGGAATTGTTAAAAGCACCGCAGTTTTGGCTATGTGCACCGCATTTTTACGCGTCTTTTAGAAATACGCTTTGTACATGCATATTTAGGAAAAGTGTTCAACACAAAAGTTGTAGATCTCGTCGAGATCTACAACTTTCGTGTTGAACACTTTTCCTAAAAATGCACGCACAAGGCGTATTTCTAAAAATTCGCTATAGTTACGCTCATATTTCAATCAGGGCGGCAATACGTATTGTGCGTGCATTTTTAGGAAAAGTGTTCAACACGAAAGTTGTAGATCTCGACGAGATCTACAACTTTCGTGTTGAACACTTTTTCTAAAAATGCATGGACAAAGCGTATTTCCAAAAGACGCATAATAACTTTTGCAAATTGTGGTGCACATAGCCAAAACTGCGGTGCTTTTAACAACTCCCTTTTAAAAAACATAGTTGCGTACTAGCATTTATCACCGTGACTCGCGTGAGAAGAGAAATAATGTGTGATTCCAATTAATAACTTAATGTAACATAAATTAAGTTGTTATTAAATAAAACATATTATGATACTAAATTACTAATGCTTATGTAATTGTTAATACGGTTCATTTCAACTTGAGTCGATTTGGCTTGCAAAACTGTGAACCGAACCGAACCACACTATTTTTCGAAAATTGGAACCGTGACCGAATCACGACATACTAAACCGAACTTAACCTTGCGATTTAGTTTGATTCCATTAGGCAGTTCGGTTGGTTCCGACCTACACCTAAAAACCCACACTCTCTCTTGATTTGATGCAGGAGGCACACTATACAAAGGATTGAACAGAGTAATGGCAACTCTTACCGCCGGCATGATTGCCTCCGGCATCCACTGGCTGGCGAGCAAATCAGGCGAAACATCCGAAACCATAATCATCGGCGTCGCCGCCTTTTTACTATGTACGAAACATTCTAAAGGCCGCATTTCCGGCCTTCATTACTCCCATGCTCTTACATAAGAACCTCATCTTTTGCTCCCGCTTTATCTCTCTCAGCTACGGCAGCAACCTACGCTCGATTCGTCCCGGTACTGAAAGCTCGGTTTGATTATGGCCTCGTGATCTTCATCCTAACATTCAACTTGATCGCCGTCTCCGGCTACCGCGTCGACAGACTGCTCGAATTGGCGCAGCATCGGCTGGCCACTGTAGCGATCGGAATAGCGATCTGCCTTCTCGTCTGCATCTTGGTTCGTCCGGTTTGGGCCGGCGAGGAGCTTCATTCTCTCGTCGTAAAAAACATGCGAAAACTCGCCGATTCCATAGAGGGTAAGCTACTGCAAAATTGTCTGTATACAAATTACTAATCAAAGCATACTAATTGAAGCCCTCTCACAACTTATGATCGCAGAGATTGTATCCGAGTACTTCGGAGATGGTGACAAGGGAAATGGCAACGAAGCCTCCGTGAAAAACCCTAGAGGATACAAATGCGTTCTTAACTCAAAGGCATCTGAAGAATCACTGGTAAATAATTTGTAGGGCAATTGTCAGAATGCACCCCCAAATTGCAGTTTTTTTGGCAAAATACATCTCAAATTTGGCAAATTGCATCCCCAATTAGAGTTAGTCTTGCACTTTGCACCATCGGCTAAAAAACAAGGGTATTATGGTCTTTTCTGTATCCCCCGAGATCGTCGGCGCTGGAACTTCTAGCCGAGGATGGAAGAAGACGCCGACACAAGGGATCTCGATCTCGTCGGGGATAGAAGAAGTCGTCGTGCTCACTGGAATGGAAACTACCGAGCCGTAAGACCTAAAAAGACTTGATGGAAATTACATTTTACTGCTTTAAAAGATGGCCGGACCAAAATGCCCTCACTATTTGAACACCAGGGGGCAAAGTGCCCGCCGTCCTCTAATTGAGGGTGTGCATTTTGCCAAATTTAATAATTCGGGGTGCATTTTGCCAAAAATCTGCAATTTGGGGGGAGGTGCATTTTGCCAATTACCCATAATTGATAGTACAAAATAAACTTACCAAATTGGGTTTAAATTGAGAAATTACCGTCACGGATTTGTGAATTGTGCTTGGAATCGCAGCTCAATTTGGCGAGATGGGAGCCCATGCATGGAAGATTCAGCTATCAGCATCCTTGGGGTCATTATGTGATCGTCGGCACCGCCATGCGTTACTGTGCTTACTGCATAGACACCCTAAATGCCTGCATTCATTCAGAACATGAGGTAAAAACACATACCGTAACTTTTACACCGTGTTATTTGGTCAATTACTATAACATTCCAACGTACAATATCTGAGGTATTGTTCGCTTTAGTCCAGCTTAGCTCATGGAAGGTGAACCGCAATTTTATTCTTTTCCACAGGCGGCCTTATGAGAAATACTCATAGGTCACCTATGAAAAAGAATGAAAACGTGCGGTTCAGTTTAATATGTGTTATGCGGAACTAGAACAGGCAATACCTCAGATATGATGGATTTGGTCATTGCTATTACACTTTCAGCAATTGCTTTATTGCGATGAGCTCATTGATCCTATGTGGTTTAGAGCTGCAAGGCCAATCCCCATGCGCTTTTGATTAAAATGTCACTGCTATCATTTACATTTAGGATGATGAAGAAGTGTTATTCGCGCGAGAAAAGATTCAAGGGTTTACCCGTCATCGCCTTTGCAGGCCCATTTCATTCTGCACATTGCTAACGTATCGTCAACTAACGAACTAGAATGAAGAAAAACGAAAAGTAAGAAAGTATGATAGCGAAAGCAAGGCGCCCGCTATCAATCGTCTTCTACATTATCACTGAAACTCAACTCTATAACTCCTGATGAAATGGAACCATCTTCCCTTAGTCCGCCAATCAAGAATAACGCGCTCGCCTTCTGCCTTCACTCATGCCTTCTTCGCGTCCGCTCGAGGTGACCTTCCTTCCTTTTCTCCTTTCCCTCCGAAGACATGGTTTTTCCCCAAAAATTCATTAGCGCCTCTATATGATGATCTCTAGCACCTTTGAGCTCCTAGTCATAGCCCCCGTTTGTTTGGACGGTTTTTCTCTATTGTCATTTTTCTACCCGTTTGAGTAACTTCCGTTTATAACGGTTGGATCTACAAAAAATGTTGTTTTGTGCCTAATTGCAGATGCACGGATAGGATCAAGTTCAGAAACACAGTTTTATTTTCATCTCCAACCATCACCTCCATCCCAAACATGCCCATAATTTGCAACAACCCGCAACGACAAGAACATCCTTTTACTCTGTCAACTTAAATCAAAAAGGGTAATTGTTCACCTTTAATCAGAAGAACATCAGAGTTAACAGTACATTGTTAAGCCACATAGGATTATGCACTCATTAGGATCAAGAGAGGGAGGTCAAGTGTAATAACCCAGAACTTACACTTAGATTTGTTAAAATTTCTCTACAGTTTCAACAGAAAACACCAGATCATTTAAAGAAGCATCTAAGCAGTGCCTGCATAAAGCTAGGGGTGGAATCCTCCAGAGTTTTGAAGGAACTGGCTACCTCCATTGAATCCATGAAGAGGTCCTCCGGCATCGAGGTTCTCATCGGGCTGATGAATGATGCAGTAGAAGAGGTGCACCATCTCTTGGGCACGCCCTTACCGGAAGGCGGGCAACAAAAAGCGGCTATCCTGGCGGTGGCACTGGCGGAGGCAACGCCGATGATCACAGTGGCCTCATTGCTGAATGAAATAGCATTGAGGATCGAAGGGGTGGCCGACGCGGTCGAGGACTTGGCGGGGGCGGCGGCGTTCATTTCATCTGAAGATGAACGGATGATCGAGAAAAACAAATCATCCCGCAAGATCCACGTGGGACCGCAGGGGCAGGAAGGTGACATTCAACAGGTTTAAGTTCCAGAGTCACTATTCTTCTGTATGCAGTGTGTTTATTGCTAATCATTTTCATAAAGAGTACACAATTTATGTAGAACACATTGTTGATGATTGAGTAGGTTCTTCACTCTGTTTTTGCCCTCAGTAAAATTTCTTTTCATGTGCCCACTCCTTAGATATCAATAAAATTTTAAATGGAGACCATCTAAGCATGAAACTAGCTTTTCTAGTGACTTTACCTTTCCTTTTTTTGCCTCCTACTAGGGCCCGTTTGGCACGGCGGTGGCGGTCGTGAACACGGTGGTTATGAACTGTCGTTCGTGAACGCCCAACCTCACCTGAAAATTTTCATCACTTTTATGTTCGAAACAAAATTTTCTTGGCGGTGGTCATAACCGCTGTCTTTGCCAAACATACATTCTATGATGGTGCGTTTTTGTCCAAACTCACCGAATCAAAAACGACTAGCCAAACGGACCCCTAGTCATCTTCTATTTCTTTTATTATCCTAAAGTTTCTAATAAATAATTTATAGTAAAATGTCATAATCTTAAGACAATTGTATTTTAGCATTCATCAAAAGTACTTGTTATAATGTTTTCTACATTGCATGTTAGATCTTCATCATAAGTTGAAGACCTACCTGAAGCATCCTGCATTAGATTTGGTATCAGATGTATGGTTGCATCTTGCATAAAACAAATAGAAGTTGTGGACATTACTAAGGTCATCTGGGCTCTGTTTGGGGCGGCTGTGGTGGTGGGAAAAACTCTATTTTTATCGTCACCGCCCTTTTTAGAGTGTTTGGATGAGGAGCTTTTTCAAAAGAGTTTTTTCAATAAATGTGTTTTGAGGGCGTTTTGAGCAGCCGGTCCAGCAGGGCTTTCTAAAAACTGTTTTCTCTGCTCTCAGCTTTTTCTCTTTTATTTGAGGATTTACGAAAGTCACGCCCCGATCATTCACAATTCTTCAGTCATTCGCTATTTTTGCTTCTCGCCGCTGCATAATAGAACTATGGTATGATGCTATGGACGCCGTCAAGATGCCCAGTTTACAAAAATAATTATTATTTTATATTTGTAGTTTGTATTTTTATATTTAGGTATTTTTAACCCATAACCGGCGCTCTCTTTTCGCTCACACAATCCATCCCGACGAAGTAATCCTCGCCCGTTTTCGCTCGCAGGCGTCACGATCTCCAGACCTGCCGCCGGCGTCGCTATCTCCAGACCTGTTGCCGGCGTCGCGTTCTCCACACCTTGCCGCCGGCGTCGAATCTCCTCCCTACCTTCTTCGCGATCTCCAGATCTGCCGCCGGCGTCAAATCTCCTCCCTACTTTTTTTGGAAGAATTTTGATAGCATCGTTTCATCTCTACCTAGCAGAAGAACTTGCCATTCTTTCTCAGGTTCTAAAACTATTCTACTTCTTCGAAAATAGTATCTAATTCAGTCTTCCAGCTACCACGATTCCCTTCGCCCAACTCTTCACCGTCGCCGGCGACATATGCCAGTTCTTCCAAGTAAAAATTCATTGACTACAGCTCTTGAAGCTGCTTCTTCCTCTAGAGCCTCCTTCCCCCTTCTCTTCCTTAACTTCATTTAGAATCGGCGGCGGCTTCAAGTCCGGCGAGCCATTGAACTGAGGTGCGCCGAGGGGAAGAAGATGGTATACTTTGAATGAAATCAATTATCAGTAAAAACTAAAATATTGTTGTTAAAGTCCTATAGTTTGGGTATATGCAAGGTTGTCAAGATCGAGATCCTAGGTGGGATCGTTTTGCGGGTTGGGTCGGATCAGATCGAGGATCGTAAGATCCTACTACATTCATAAAGTAAGACTTAAACAATTAAATTGAATTTGGTGTCATCCAATTACACAAACACTCAACACAAAAAATTATAAAACTAATCAATTGTTGAATAATTATATCAAATTTTAAAAGAAAGCAAATGAAGTGAACTAAAAAAATAGCATAGTTATAACTTATAAGTTCTACCATAGCAAATAAAAGTACATATGATCATAAAACATCAAATAATAGTTTTTGTTTTACGTACAAATCTTTAATAGGAACATCCACTGTACAACCATCATTCTCCGAGGGTAGGCTCATTCAAAGCCACGTAGGCTGAAGTCAAGGTCAAAAGGTCAGCACAAAAGCCGGCAGTCCAAGACACAAGGCAACTCAGCCAGCAGGAGCAAGGGGCGAGCTGGGCGAGCAAGGCAGGAGCAAGGCGCGAGCTGGGCGAGCAAGGCGCGAGCTGGGCGAGCAAGGCGCGAGCTGGGCGAGCAAGGGGCGAGTTGGGCAGGAGCAAGGCAGGAGCAAGGCACGAGCTGGGCAGGAGCAAGGCGCGAGCTGGGCGAGCAAGGCGCGAGCTGGGCGAGCAAGGCGCGAACTGGGCGAGCAAGGCGCGAGCTGGGCGAGCAAGACGCGAGCTGGGCGAGCAAGACGCGAGCTGGGCGAGCAAGACGCGAGCTGGGCGAGCAAGACGCGAGCTGGGCGAGCAAGACGCGAGCTGGGCGAGCAAGACGCGAGCTGGGCGAGCTAGGCGAGCAGAGGCGAGCAGGGGCGAGCAGCGACGAGCTTGGGCGAGTATCTCTCGAGTATGGGCGAGTAGCCCTTGTAACTCGCGAGTTTAGGCAGTATACTCGCCTGTACCCCCCCCCCCCCCCCTAGGATTTCTCTATAAATAGACCCCCAGGGGTACTAGAAATGACATTTTTGGAAGTGGTCGAGGTCTCCCCAAGCTGGATACTCGCCAAATCCATGTCCGTCTAGTACCTCGCCCAGCTTTTGGTTGCGGAGGGGAAGTTTCTCCCAAACTTCCGGGTATGTGGTGGGACCTCCCTGCTGGAGCACCTGGGGTGTGCTTATAGTCATTTTCTCTCTCCTATTTTAGCTATCCGAGCCGTGGAGTTGGACCGCAGGATCAGTAACCTCGGGCTGCATTGATCCGAATTTTGGAGCCGGGATTTTCCTGGCTTCAACATCCACCATATCCTCATCATCAAGTGTCACATTTTCCTCATCATCGCCAGCGGGAATTGAACCCAACCCCGAAGCAGACATCTACGAGAAGAATTTAATGTTGGAATTGAATCTACTTGAACTTTAAAATGAAATAAAAGTAGAATCATAGAATAGCTGAAGCTAGAAGGCCTTATCATACCAATTTTCAGTAATTAAGAAGAAGAAGAGGGGGAGAGGAAGGAGAAGAGTTGAGAGAAGCTCACAGTGGACTGTGGAGGAATTTCAGCCTAAAGCTGACGGCCAACATGCAAATCCAGCCTAGTACAACTGTACAGCAGCAGTTGCACAAGAATGATCCAGCCTAAAGGTGCCGGCCAACGTGCAAATCCAAGGAAGATGATCCAGCCAGCCTACCTTCCTCAAAAATGATAAGATTAGGAAGATTACCGATCGAAACGGTGATACAACCTAGTACAAAGAATATCAATAAAGGAAAAAACACAAAGAGATCAGGAAAATTACCGATTGGAACGGACTGCGGAACGGCGGCGTCGGAGAGAGCAGGATGACAGCAGAAAGGGCCGAACGACGCCGGAAATAGTAGATTTGGAGTGGGCCGGGTGGAGCGTCACCGGAGAGAGCACAAAATCAGCGGTACTTCGCAGTCATAGCACTCGGAGACGAAGAATAGGGTTTTCGGAAGAGGTAGATGCGACTTGCGAGACGCGAGAGTTAGGAAATAGGGTTTTTGGAGCGCTCGGTTTTTTTAATTAGGCACACTCCACCTGGATCTTTAGTATCGCGCATGGATCGCGATCCTAACGATCCTACAATCCTATAGGATCGCATGTGATCAAAGCCGGATTTCGATCCCGATCACAACTCAGATCGAAATTCAAATTCCGGATCGTAGGATCGCACGGATAGCGATCCTGACAAGCTTTGGTATATGATATCATTCAGTGTGTTCTTAAAATTACTCATATATTGTTTGGGTACGAATATTATGTTTGGGTACAAATATCATGTTTGTGTACAAATATCCATGTGTTACAAATAGTCATTTATGGGGTACCAAGAACAACACCCTTATTTATTTATACCTTTGTGCAAAATGAGTTTTTGTGAGTTGTAGTTAAAGGGCATTAGGGATACAACTAAAGGAAGTAATGTTTGAGTCTATAAACCCTACAAATTGGATCATGCTCCCTCCCTCCCTCGCCTAAAGGAAGTAAAAGTTTGAGTCTATAAACCCTAAAAGATTGAATCATTCCCTTCCTCCCTCTCTCTCTCTCTCTCTCTCTCTCTCTCTCTCTCTCTCTCTCTCTCTCTCTCGCACTCTGCACTGGCAGTCGGTGATACCAGACTCCCCAGTATCCGACCCTTCTCCGCCGTTATCCATATTAAATAAAATTCCTGAAGAGTTAATGATAAAATGATGTGTATGGATACAATACCATCATGGTATGGTTTTGGATGATAAAATGATAAGGAAATTAGAAACCGAAACATCGATGTTAGACTTGCTCCCCAAATAAAATAGAAGAGCGGCATTGTCAGCTCGCACTACCCACAACATATCATCGTCAGCGTAAAAAAAGAACGAAATCAACCCTACATGCATTGTGTACTGTCATGCATTCAGTTATATATAAAAGAAAGCATCAAGGTTAGGTTTTGTAATTGTTGTGTAAGCACTTTATTGGTATATATTTGGTAAGAGCACCAGCCACCAGTTGTGAGGTCAGTAAAGTAGACTTTACTGCCTGTGGATAGTAAAGCCTGGAGTTCTACAGTTAACATCAAGTTGAAGATAAAGTAGAACCCCCACAATTAAATAAAACAAAATTTAAATAAACTAATGAAACATAAATGTTATGTTAAGTAAATAATAAGAAAAAAAATGCTGATGTCATCCTTATAATGGACTTGAGAATGGATCATTTTAAGTCTTCTTAACTGGTCTTGTTGGTTGCTTACTCAAAGAAGTGGTGAACCCAAGTTACCACCAAATTATACGAGTAATCCACCTGCGCCGCTATGAAATAGATATTAAAGGCTCAAGACGCATTAAGACGCAAAAAGGTCTTGAACGGATGAGGGCAAGATGCAACCACATCCACTTTAAATAATCAGCATCAAACATCAGTTTATATTCTTGATCTGATTTTTCGTCCATTTTACTCATGTTTCACAAACACTAAATCATGCAAAAAATTATTGAGTTCTTACATTATTTCTTTTCTTTTTTTATTTTGAAAAATAAATTTACAATAGAAATTTCACCTAGGCGTGCCTTTTTTTATGCTCCATTGGAGCAAAAAAGGTGCACAAATGCGCAAATATCTGAGTCTGTTGAGTCTTGAGCCTTAGGCCAACCCTCGCTGCTACCCAAGTGAAATTTCCTTTCATATTTGAGTATAGAATCCGGTGATAGAGCAACCTGTACTGACTCATCAAAGACATTTCAATCCTTGAACTCTTTAAGATTTTTAGTTTTGTTTATTTACGAGTCGTTATGTAAATGATACATGTATGGGAGGATAAACACATTTTGATTGTTTCTATAACCGCGTTCAAGGTCAATCACAATCTCCACTTATTTAGGGCCTTTTGTCGGGAAAAAGGCTCATATTACTTCTATATAAGGCTCGGAATCTCACCGGAGAAATGAATGTGTTTGCGTAATCTCCATTTTGGAGTACTAGTACAACGAGAAAGGTCAAAAACTTCATTTTGGAACTCCATTTTCGACCGGAGCACTAACACATCTCACCAAATGGAGCCTACAATTATACTTGTCCCTGGTGGCGGTCATGAACAACACACTGATCATGAACTATCGTTAGTAAACGACCGAACTCCCCTCTAGAACCACATCCTCATTTAGATTCAAAATTGAGTTTTTTTCACGACGGTGGTCGCAACCATTATCATATCAAACAAATGCTTTATCATGTCAAACAAATGCTCCATTACCCATGGAAATAAGGGTTTTACCCAGCAGTCATATTACACCCCAAAAGATTTCAAAGAGCCAACTTTCAGATGAAAAATTGAACTGCAAAAAATTTACTATCAGAGAACATGATATCACATGGTTTTTAGGAAAATTTGAAAACATCATTTGTAAGGAATTTTTAAAAAAAATATATATTATATCATGTGGTAAAATATAGGCCGACAGCCCACACACCTTTTGAACATATCGTCCACAATTTTATAGTGTAATGTTAGTAGACTGGTAATATATGTTTAAATCACATATATGTATTACAATATGTATGTTTAAATCTATTAGCCTTGTTATTTCATTCTCATTAATATGCTATTTTTACAATCAATTTTATATTATTATTTCACAATGTAATTTTTTATTCCCTGTTATAATAAATGTTAAAATGTTCAGCACACTTATTAGTTGATTATTTTATACTTTTAAGTTTTAACATACATTTATTAAGCTTAAACAGACTTATAATCAATCAAGAATATTTATCTATTAAATTTTCTTTATTTGCTATAAAATTTAGTGTTATCAAAATAAAATTATTGTATATATTTTACAATGTATCTATTTGCACTTGCTAACAATATTTTATTTTAGATACTATTTGAATTTATTGTGTGATATACATGACTCATTGTTCATTTACTTATTATGTTAATTGTCTACTTTAGATACTTACCATTGTTCCTACATCTGGCATTTAAAAACTCAATCCGATATTGAATGTTACCGTCATGCGATATTTACAGCCTTAAGCAATCCACACTAGTCATGAACACAGTTATAATTACACAATTACCTTAAAAAATTTACAAAGCCTATAGACAAGATCTTATGGGGATGCCCTACTTGGGGAACTTTGGGAGTTTAATGGCTCCTAGATTGTTGTCATAAAATTAGGATTGCAACCCTACAAGTTTTCATAATGTGGTGTCTTTCTAGATATATTATCCTGTATTTTTATGAACCTTGCAACCTTCCTTTCTTCTTCTCATATATAATAAAAAAAATTTAAACTCCATCAAAAATTAAAAAATTTAAAGGATCTCTAATAACAAGTTCTTTGGAAAATCGAATACACGATCTAAAATGGTCGCATCGGACCCATTTTATTAAAACGACCCACATTCTCTAATTACAATTCCAACAATTAGTAAAGAAACTCAGGTACTAAGAGTAACCAGGAGGAACCAGTTTGCATAACAAGTAGTGCATCACTTTCTTAAATGGAAACAAACCTCCAACCGCAACTATGCTTTCTGGCGACTGGTGCGGTCCTCTTCGGATTTGCTCGAAAAATAAGCATCATTGGAAGAGTCATCCTCACGAGCTCCCTCCTCCGAGCACTGCTTCCAACCCAAATTCACGGCCAAGTCCTCGACGGAAACCTTGATCACGTCTTTTCTGACTCCTATATCAGTAATATACCTCCCAGCACAGTACATCCCAGCAGTCACAGTTGCCATCCCCACTGGACCCGCCGCCAGCAATTTGAAAGGGCTGGATAAGATGGCGGCTAACGGAATTCCGATGACCGAAGATGCCTGCCCGCTCCTTCCGATTCCCTGCTCGTCAATAGGCAGCAAACCCGTCTTGCAATAGATCGCAAAATCCTCGCAGTTGTTCTCGAACAAGTCGTAATTTCCAAAACCATTCTGCAGCAGATACATTGCCCGATGGATAACGGTCCCCGGAGGATCGGAGGAAGCGGTCGTGCACGTGCCTCCCCGAACTTTTGTGAGAAACACGGATGGCGCCACCCCGTACTCGAAATTGTGGAGAGATCCTTCGTCGAGAAAACAATCTAGGCAAGAAAGGATGACTCCGCTGTTGGGCTGCTGGAATCCACAGTCTGGGAAGGTGGGACATGCTGAAGGAAGTTCTGGTTTAAAACTAGAGGAGCTCGACGGTGAATCAATGCTTGACGATGTCTTCTTCTTTTTCTTCCGGGTGAAATGAACCACCTTTTGACCTCCGACGTAGATGCCTGTATGTTCAAAATGAATCCAGAAATGAACTGAATGAAACACATTCAAAGTTGATTTCATAAATTTGATAATGATTTATTATTACCCACTGCAAAGTGTGATAGACTTGAATTCTATAATTCATAAGCATCATGATCATTCATCATGAATTATAGAATAAAGGGGCTATAATTCATGACCTCACATAAAAAAAATTCATGCACTTATGCTCAAAAATAGTTTATTTTCTTGGTAGCGGTCATGACCCGTCTTGCCAAACATAAATTCTATGATAATAGGGTTTTTGACTAAACTCACCGGAGCAAATAAGTCATGCTAAACAAAGTCTAAGTTTGCTAAATTGTAGGTTGCACCCCTCTTACTTTTGAAATTACAAAAACCTCCCCTCTCTTACTTTTAAAATTACAAACACCGCCCCTGTAAAAGTCATTTCATATCATCTATGCACAAAACCCCCCCTAAATATTTACTCCGACGGGTGTTTTTGTGCATACATGTTATGAAATGTAAACTTCTGGGGAGGTTTTTGTAATTTCAAATGTATGAGAGGTGCAACAGGTAATTATGCTAATTTTCAGGAGAAATTTTGGTAATTATTACTTAGAATAAGAATCTTTCTTCAGCAGAGTATGATACAAGAGAGACAGACAGGTGCCAGAGTATGTCACGTGCAATAAAGTTAGCTGTCTCTTCCTTTCATTAGAGATCCACATGTTAATTCCCTAAATCTGACATATTTGTTGGCAAAAGGGTGAAAAGCAAGTTGCCACAATATTACTGGTAAACCGGTAGAACATTGGTCGCTTCGCCGGAGAGTCGCCGGAGGTATAGATGAAAGTGAGGGAGATACTATGGAGTCAGAACTGCGGCTGCCTAAACAGAGTACGCTCGAGAGAGAAATCTACCAAAATCTCTTACAGAGGGGACAAGGGTGAATAAATTAATTATTGCATACTCCATTCATGACCCTGGTGGTCATTAAATAAGAGTGGCATTGGTGTAGTAAGTTCCGACAATTGGACCTAACATAAACTCATAATAATTACACATAATAATATGATTTGTGGCCAGGTCGAATACATTTTGTGGGCCCATAACATACAACAAGAAAAAAATGAAAAAAATGGACTCGGATAATTTGAATATATATAAAAAATGGCTGAAATATACGATAGACGGGTAAACACAATTATACGAGTACATACAATTAAATAAGCATATACAATTAAGGTCAGATGATTAGGAGGGAGGAGTAGATCACAGGGATAAATAATGTTTAAAATGATTTGTACAAAATAAATTTAACAAGCATAAACGAATGAAATATGAGTAACTAGTAAAATCATCGCCGAATAGGAAGGAGTGCCGCAAAATTGTAGACCGAGACTTTGTTTGGCGCGGCTTTTTTGCTCCGATGAGTTTGGACTAAAACGCCACCATCATAGAATGTTAGTTTGGCATTACAACGGTTATGCCCGTATAAAAAAAACTAATTTTGAACATAAAAGTGGATGAAGTACCTTAGGTGAGGTTGGACGTTCACGAACGACGGTTCATAACCGTCGTGTTCGTGACCGCCACTGCCGCGCCAAACGGAGCCTGAATGGATAAATCAAACAAAAAGAACAGGCAAAAAGATTTATCCATCAGAGATCAGACATTTATTTTTGATTTTTTTTTTTAAATTTTGTACAACACTTGATTTATCCATCATTTGTGGAAAGAATAATCAGAGGTTTGAGGGATTCAATAAGCATCTCGCAACTAGGAATAAATTCAAAATGATCAAAGGGAAACCCTTATATGTACCATATAATAAGGGGAAAACAATATTGGGTAAAACATGGATATTTCTGGTTTTATCATTTTTTTATTACATCTTCTACAAAAAATTTAAAATGTGTGCCTCAATCTGTGTTTTATTATTATTATTTTTTAATCATTATCTCCATTTCTATTAAGTTATGTGTTCTGCAAAACAAAAAATTTCACGAGAATGTTGAGAGCCCTGTACACGACTGCTTGTATTATCAAGTTGAAAGTTTATAATTAATTTCTTCACAAATATTTCTATCTTTTTCTTTTAAGAGTTGGTATTCACCAATCAACCAAGATCTCCAACAAAAAATAAAAGAAAACAAGGGAGCAAACTGGGTTTGATTCGGTGTACAAGACATTTCTATAAGTTAGAATGCAGCTATTTTGTTCTTCCATCTAGTGAAACGATCTACATATGCCCATGAACGTATCTCATCTTGGGATGAGCAATGCAAATCTTGTGCTCTTGTATTTTTTGTGTTATTTTTCTCTCCCGTGTAGCTTAGGGTCCGTTTGGCATGGTGGTGGAGGTCGTGAACGTGGTGGTTAAGAACCGTCGTTCGTTTGGTGCGAAGTTTTGGTCCGGTGAATTTGGACAGAAATGTCTTCGTCATGAGTATGTGTTTGACATAACAATGGTTATGACTGCCACCAAGAAAAAAAAAATTAAGTTTAAATATGAAAATGGATGGAGTTCCTCAGGTGAAGTTGAGTTCATGGACGATAATTCGTAACCACCGCATTTTTGGCACGGTGATGGCGGTCGTGAACATGGGGGTTAAACTGTTATTCGTTAATGTTCACCTAAGGAACTTCATCCACTTTTATGTTCAAACGGATGAATTTTTTAGGTGGTCGTTAACGAATGACGGTTTAACACATGCGTTTCTGACCACCACCGATGTGCCAAACGAAACCTTAATCTCCTTGCAGCATTTCTAGGAGGGAGAAAATTGCGGTCTTCCTTGTCAACAAAATTCAAGACAATGCTGAGAACGCAGGCAGAATCAAGAGTAATCCACCAAGTGCATCCATGCCAAATTTCAATGGGCAGCAGCAACCAATTGCCGAACTCTGCCCAATGCTCGATTTGATTTAGAAAAAACAAAGCAATTATCGATTTCACGGCGTTTAAATTCTTCAAAAGCAAACATTCCGCAAAACAATTTCTCATTTCTAGCAAATGTCAAACCTAATCCAGACGGCAAGTTGGGGAATCCACGCGATATGTGCATTCCCGCCTGGCTTCCCTCAAACCAGAAAATGCGAATGGAGATCAAAGACAGCAACACGATAGAAGAAGAAGAAGAAGAAACGGCAAAAAACTTCATGAAACAATTTGGAATTTCTGAGAGCGAGGAGATTGGACAGGGGAAACAAACCGTGGTGGGAGTAAGTGAAGAGAGCTCTCCAAGTGTAGATGTGGTCTCCCGCCATGATCGCCGATCTCTCCACTCTTGAGGAGAGCAGACCCATCTCTCTCTCTCTCTCTCGCTCTCCTCTCTCTCTCCCTCCGGCGATCGGAGGCCGGGAGATCTGAATCGGACGTTGAAATAATTTGATTAAAAAAGTACTTTTAACGATTTTCTGTTATAATTTAATCATATTTGGAATTTGCTAATTGACGCTAGGGTTAGGGTTAGGGTTATGCTTTACTTTCCCCTCCAATAACATGGCGACGTGGCGTGGGTGGGAGGGAGTAGAATCATTGAAACATTTTTTTTACGGGCATTCCCGTTTGGTATGATGGTGGCGTTGGTGAACACAGTCGTTCTGAATCGTTGAATTTTTCACCTCATAGTCCTAACCTAAGGAACTACATTTACTTTTGTTGCGGGTCGCTCGACGCTTTTTCAGACCAAGCGAATTGAATCGTCTTAGCCCGAGAGTGGGCCGAGCGCACAAACAGTCACAGAGAAAACAAATGTATGACAAGAGAACGTTTTTAGCGTGGAAAACCCGAAAAGAGTAAAAAACCACGTTACCAGATCCGCGCCAGCCAAATTTCACTAGATGTTGGAGCGTTACAAGTAAGGTTGCGAGAACCGAGAACGACAGACCGCTACTCGTTACAGTTGTAGTTGAAGGAAACTTTTTGATGGTAACAGGTCACCTCTCAGAAAATTAAGTATTTTGCTGTCACAGGAGGTCTTCGAGATCTGAATGAGATCTTCAAGCGAAGAAGGAGATCTTCGAGTCGCGAAGGAGATCTTCGAACTCTGAAGGAGATCTTCGAACACAGAAGGAGATCTTCGAGTCACGAAGGAGATCTCTGAAGGAATTCTTCAGAAAGCTCTCTCGGATGCAGAATGTCAAATCCCTTGAAATGAAAGTCATGGACTCCTTTTATAGCTTTGGTCGGGGGTAGCCCGGTAATTTTGCCGTCGTAACCACCGTAACCACCTGACGAACGAATCACGTTTGCCGGTTTAGAGCACACGGATCGCCATTTTTCAAATATGACGATTTCGTCCCCCGGACAGTTCGGGCAGTTCTGGCATCTTCGTTGACGATTCTAATAGCAATGTGCCAATCCTGCAATCTCAAGAAGGAAAGTGGAGTTAGCAACTGTGTGTGCTATGAATTTTGCAATGTTCAAGTGCATGCGGGTCAAAAGCAAGTTACGAACTTAGCGGTGCTAAGTGCGCGTCGAGCATCGAGCGGGAGCGGGAGCGCCGTAAAAGCACTATCGGAGCCGCGCGAGGACGAGGCAAAGGCGGGCGGACGTGCAGCGCGGCGAAGGAGATCGACCGGCACAGCGCATGTCGTGTGCGGTTGCGCGCGGTAGCATGCAGGCCGCGCGCGGCAGCGTGTTCCCCGCATGGCACCGCCGCGTGCGGTATTGCGCGGTGGCAGCGCGTGGCACTTGTGTGGGCGGTTGCTGGTGGTAGCACCGTGCGCGGATGCACGTGCGATTGCGCGCAGCGGCGCGCACGGTTGCTTGCGGTCGTATGTGCAGGATTGCGCGTTCCCATAACGGTTACGTGCGCGGTTCATTGCGGAGATAATGGGTTTGACTTTCTCTTAGTTAAACCCACTTTCTCACCCATGACCTCATTGTCTTAGTGGGGGAGTGAGGTTTCAGGCTAATCGCAGCCCAGATATTTCTACATAATAGATGAGAACCCATCACCTTTTATATTAATTCAAAATTTGTTTTTTTTGTGGCGGCCATAACAATTATCATGTCAAGTACATAATTCATGAAGATGAGGAGTCTGATCGTACTACAAATTAATTTTAGCATGATTAATTATGTTTTTTTTCTTCTATTTCTCGATAACCCTGGACTTCAAATATAAAAGATTTTCCCTTGCATCTCGCTCTGTACCTAAAAACTATAGTGAGAAACCTAATGTATCCGTGAACGTAAGTAGTGGAAAAAAAAAAACTAAGTGAGAACATCCAACTAAAAAGCTGAACTAGAGATTTAAAATGAGGAGGGTTAGAAAGAAATAAAACAAGGGGTAAAACGTTTAACCAGGTGCACGGAGGCGTGAAGTAGGGGAGGGCGAGGCTATTCGGGGAGGTGACTTGTGACATTTTATGGGTTTCTTTAAGTAGTATATATATATTATCAAATAAGAGTAATGACTGTCCCTTTGAGATCTCAAAAGATACATAGCATTTTTAAAATGTTTCTTGACAGGTACCTCATAATTTGGGTTGCGAATAGTCAAAGCATCCGCCTCATTTGGTGGAGAAAATAGGGTTGACCAAAGTAAACCACACTAGCCTCAAAATGCCCCATTATGTGGGTGCAAATAGTAAAATCCTCCATCGTGAGGTGCAAATAGTAAAATCTCACATCATGAGATGCAAACAGAAAAATTCTCACATCATGGTGTGCAAATAGTAAAATCCTCACATCATGAGGTGTAAATAGTAAAATCTCATATCGTGGGATGCAGATAGTAAAATTGTACAACCCTCATATTTTCCGAGTCGGTGTGACACGACGCGGATGAGGTCGTGATAGATAAGGTGACCTCAACGCAGCAAACCGAACCAACGAAGGTCGTCAAAGATCAAAAAGAGAAGGCCCGGGGGGGGGGGGGGAGTTTTCTTGGGCGAGCGGACCTTGGGTCCACTCGCCCAAGGTACCAGGCAAGTGGACCATCGGTCCACTCGCCCGAGTGGTGGGGGGGGGGGGGGGGGGGGGGGGGGGGGGGGGGGGGGCGAGTGGACCTTGGGTCCACTCGCCCAAGGCGGGGAGCGAGTGGACTCAAGGTCCACTCGCCCCCAAGCCTGCAGGCGAGTGGACCTGTGGTCCACTCGCCCAGGGCGGGTGGACCTGTGGTCCACTCGCCCAGGGCGGGTGGACCCTAAGTCCACTCGCCCCGGCAGCTGGGCGAGTGGCCCTAGGTCCACTCACCCCGGCAGCTGGGCGAGTGGCCCTATGGTCCACTCGCCCGGTAAGTTGAGTGGACCATAAGGTCCACTCACCCAGTTCAGGTGGTGGGCCTTGGTCCACCCATCCGACCCCCGGCAAGGGCGGGAGTGGACGTTTCATCCTCCACTCGCCCCCTCTCGCTTCGATCATCCAGGTTCGTGGTTGAGCTGCGGATTGCGGAATTTTGGCTATCCGCAACCCAATTTTGGGAAGTCTATAAATAGACCACCATGGGCACATTGGGATGGGATGTTGATACCCCCTCTCTCGCGTGAGTATTGTGAGCAAGCACTACCTGTTGAAATTGTTGAAGTGGAAGTTTGGAGACTTTTGGACCTGGGCGGTCTGGGCGGAGGTCGGGCGGTCTGGCGTGACCGCACGACTTGGCGGTCTGCCTCTGCGGTCTGGCTGGTAGTAGCTTAGCTGCAGTCTCCTGGCTTGATCGCTGGTATAGGTCCAAGTCGGCTGGAGGTGAGGCCGCGCGGTCTGTCTCTGACCGCGTGGCGGGTTGATCATCTTCAGGTTTCTTCCAGGTTCTCTCCGGAATGCGGTCTGGTAGCTGACCAGGCTTTCTGGGAGTATTCGCGGACTAAGGGACCTAGTCGCGCGGTCACAGTTCGCGGTCTCAGAAGGAGACTGGTATGCGAGCTGGTTGCTGTTCATGGTCTCAGGAGGAGATCGGCATGTGGACAGGAGTTCGCGGTCTGATGGCGAACTGGCTGTGTTCGTGGTCTCGAACGAACACAGGTGGTGAAGGGCTTCGGGCGGTCTGGCGATCTCTTTGGAGAGTCGCGGTCTGCTGTGAGAGTGGCGGTCTCTCATAGCGACATTGAAGCTGGCGGGTTCACCAAAATGAAGCAGAAGTTATATTGCTGATCGCGCGGAGTGACCGATCAGGTCGCGCGGTCTGGGGGTGGTGATCCTATCTCATAGGGCGGTGACTGGATCAGGTCCCGTGCCTATAAATAGGAGGCCACTGTAGCAGCAAACAGAACACACCAAGTGTAAGCTGAGTTCGCTTGTTTCCTGCGGTCTGGGTTATTCTGACCGTGCGGTCTGCTGATTGAATTCCTCTTGTGTAGCTTCTGCGGATAGTGTGGGCGGCAGCGATCACCTCTTCCTCTGAAAGTGTTCGGGCGGTCCGCGGCTTGGAGTTGTGGTGCTGGAGTTCGGGAGAATCAGGAAATCGGAAGAAGGGAGCGGTCTGTGCAGCGGTTTGGTGGTGTGCTGTGATCGGCAAGGCGCTGCGGTCTGGCAGTGTGTTGAAGTCGCAGGGAGGTCGCGCGGTCTGGAGCGGTCTCAAGTTATCTTCAACTTGTATCTTTCCTTTGTGTTTGTGCTGACGAAATCATGTCTCGTCAAGCATGCCTCGCCTTGTAATTTTGAAGTGCTGCTATCAATAAAAGATCAGTTGTTTGCCTTCATTTGTTTCTGGTTGTTTTGGCTTTGATCTCTAAGTTGACTAGCTCCTGCTTGCTCCATAAAGATTCGGAAAAATTTTCACATGGTATCAGAGGGAGGTTGGAGTGGTTGAGTAGTGAGTAACTTAGAGTAGCCATCGCCTTTGTGAAGAAAGGAACCAGTGGAAGAACAATGGAAGGTGGATTTGCAAAGGGTCTTGGGATTGAGGTGCTTACATCGACCAACTTCAAGAAGTGAAAGTCGTGTATGCAAAGCTATCTTGTAGGTGAGGACCTCTGGGAAGTTGTTGGAGGAGATCAGACGCAGGAAGTTGTCCCGGAAGGGGATAATGGGGCTGAGGTGAGAACTTGGAGGAGGACGAATGCGAAGGCAGAGTTCACTTTGAAGAGGGCAATCTCACCTGACCTATTTGATCACATCTTGGGGTGTGGTTCAGCTGCGGAGATCTGGAGAGCCCTGGATGGGCTGTTTAACAAGAAGAATGTGGCGAGGCTGCAGTTCTTGGAGAATGAGCTGGCAAGGTCGGCTCAGGGTGATCTTTCTATCTCCACCTTCTTTCTGAAGTTGAAGAACTTGTGTGCTGAAATCTCAGCATTGGACCCTGATGAGCCTATCTCTGAGGCGAAGCTGAAGAGGCACATCATCCGCGGCCTGCGGAAGGAATATGTTGCCTTTGTGACGTCGGTGCAGGGATGGGCAAATCAGCCGTCTCTGTTGGAGCTGGAGAACTTGCTTGCATCGCAAGAAAGTTTGGCAAGGCAGATGGCGGGGGTGTCGGTGGCTGGGGGAGATGGCGAAGTTCTCTTCTCAGGGAAGAAGAAGAAGTGGGACAAGAAGAAGAAGACCGCTGGAAGTGGTTATGGGCCTTCAACTTCTGGGCAGCAGGAAAGGGGGTATGCTCCCAAGGCTGACGGGAAGAAGAAGGGTGAAGGTCCGAAGTGCTACAAGTGTGGCAAGTTTGGCCACATCAGGAAGGATTGCAAGGTGGTCACCCAAGCTGGGCATGCTGCGGAGAAGGAGGAAGCTGAGGCCAGGCACATTCAAGGAGGTTGGGGAGGAGCTTTTTCGGCTTCTGTTGGAGCTTCTGCTCCTATCAACTATCTGGAGGATTGGATCGTGGACTCGGGGTGTGGTCATCATCTCACCGGAGACGAGACCAAGCTTTCTTCTGCACAGCCCTATACAGGTAACAATGCAATCATTACTGCTGATAATACTGTACATCCAGTGGAGAAGGTGGGGGTTGTTTCTTTGGGCAGTGATAGAGGGCCACTTACTTTGAAGAGTGTCTATCATGTGCCCGAATGAAGAAAAACCTCTTCTCCGTGACCAACGCTGTTGACGCTGGGTATCACGTTCTGTTCGGCCCAACAGAAGTGAAATTTCTACGTAATGTAGAGGCCGTGAAGGCCGAGGTCGTTCATATCGGGAGACGGGCAAAGGACTTGTTCGTTTTATCGACAAGTTCCTACGTCGACAAGATGAAGACGAATGATGGTGCCGTTATATGGCATGAGAGGTTGGGGCATGTAGGAATGGATAAGCTGAAAGCTATGGCGGTGAGAGGCCTGGTCAAGGGCCTGCCAAGTCTATCTTCCTACGGAGAAGGTCATGTTTGTGAGGGATGTCAGTTCGGCAAGTCTCATCGACTACCGTTTGACAAGTCGCAAACAAGGTGTAGTGTGCCGTTGGAGTGCATCCACAGTGACTTGATGGGACCTACTGCTACCCCAAGCCTCGGAGGCAGCAGATATATGCTGGTGTTGATCGATGATTACACCAGATATGTCTGGGTTTATTTCCTGAAGGAGAAGGCGGAGGCGTTTGCCAAGTTTGTGGAGTTCAAGGAGCTCGTGGAAGGTCGGCTGGGACTGCGGGTGAAGAAGCTGAGGACTGACAACGGAGGGGAGTTCACCTCCAGTGAGTTCTCTATTTTTTGCAGGAAGGCGGGCATCCGGAGAGAGCTCACTTGTGCTCATACTCCACAACAGAACGGAGTTGCAGAACGGAAGATCCGTCATCTGACGGAGACCTGCAAGTGTTGGCTGCATGCCAAGAGTATCCCAAAGTCCTTCTGGGCGGAGGGAATGTCTTGTGCTGCCTACGTCATCAACAGGATGCCTCTGAGCCCCATCAACATGCTGACTCCACATGAGATGATGTTCAAAGAGAAGCCAAGTGTGGCACACCTTAGGGTGTTTGGTTCTACCTGCTACGTGCATGTTCCAGATGCTCTTCGGACGAAGCTAGATGCGAAAGCAAGGAAGCTAGTCTTCGTGGGATACGATGAGCGGAAGAAAGGGTGGAAGTGCATGGACCCGGAGACGCGGAGATTTGTTGTATCTCGCGACGTCGTGTTCGATGAGGTGACATCTTACAAGGGGTCTTCTGATGTGGAGTTACCAGAGAGCAGGGTGGAGATGCCAGAGAAAGCTGTGGAGAATCTTCAGGTGGAGCTACCTGTGTCACCAGGTGGTCCATCTCCTTCTAGTTCCGAGACGGGGGCTTCTGGTTCAGGGAGCAGGGGGAGCGATGCTCCTAGCACGTCTGGAAGGGGAGCTAGGGAAGAAGCAGCTGGAGATAATGCGGTTCAGGGGAAGGAGCTGAGGAGGTCGAAGCGAGCGATCATCGCCCCTGATCGCTATACAGGAGGAAACGCAGTGAGCTTCGTCTCATGTTTCTTCGCTGGTCCCTTGGATGAGAGGGAGCCGTCGAGCTTTGAGAAGGCCCAAGGCGTGAAGGAGTGGGACGTTGCGATGCAAGAAGAGATGACAGCTCTTGAGAAGAACGAGACCTGGTCTCTAGTGCCCAAGCCCAAGGGCATCACTCCTGTGACATGCAAGTGGGTCTACAAGCTTAAGAAGAAAGCTGACGGCAGTATCGAGCGGTACAAAGCTCGTCTTGTAGCTCGGGGGTTCTCGCAGCAATACGGTGAAGACTATGATGAGACATTCAGTCCGGTGGCAAAAATGACTTCAGTTCGGTTCATCATTGCCTTGGCGACGTTCAGTGGATGGGAGATTTGGCAGCTCGACGTCAAGAACGCCTTCTTGTACGGCGAGATTGACAAGGACATCTTTATGGTTCAGCCACCAGGCTTTGTGTCTGAAGATTTTCCGGAGCATGTCTGCAAGCTGAAGAAGGCCCTGTACGGGTTGAAGCAAGCGCCGAGGGCGTGGTACGGGAAGATCGCATAATATCTCCTATTCTGTGGATTTGTTGCTTCAGACTCAGACTCGAGCTTGTTCGTCAAGAAGAGCGGGGAGCTTCAGGTCATCGTGCTGCTATACGTTGACGATATGATCGTGACGGGGAACTCGAAGGAGGAGGTAGCACAGCTTCGGGCTGAACTATCTATCAGGTTCGAGATGAAGGATCTTGGTGAGCTTCACCATTTTCTTGGACTTGAGGTGCAGAGGAAGGAAGGTGGAGTGCTGGTGACCTAAGCCGGATATGCGGAGCGGATCGTGGAGCGATTCGGCATGAAGGAAGGGAAGTGCACTTCCACACCTCTGGAGAAGGCTATGAAGCTTTGGAAGGATGAGGGAAGGATCATGCAAGATCCGTTGGTGTTCCGAGCTCTGGTTGGGAGCTTGATTTATCTGACGATCACAAAGCCGGATATTGCATATGCAGTAGGCAGGGTGAGTCGGTTTATGGCGGAACCACGAGTACCTCATCTGCTAGCGGCCAAGAACATTCTGAAGTATGTCAAGGCGACCTCCGACATGGGTCTCCTATACATGAGGGATGCGGGCCTCGAGGTGCATGGATACATGGATGCTGATTACGGGGGAGATTCGGATGATCGGAAGTCGACATCTGGATTCGTCTTCATGGCGGGCCCTACGGCTATATCATGGTGCAGCAAGAAGCAGGATTCCGTATCGGTCTCTACCACGGAAGCGGAATACAAGGCTTCGGCCTTGGCAGCTCAGGAAGCCATCTGGCTTAGGAGGTTGGTTGGAGACGTCCACAAGGAGGTTCGGGAGCCGACTCTGCTACGCGGTGACAACGAGAGTGCTCTCAAACTGGTGACCAATCCAGTTTGTCACGCGAGGACGAAGCATATTGAGATCGAGCATCACTTCATACGGGAGAAGGTGCTGGAGGGATCTCTTTCGGTCGAGCATGTGCGGAGTGCGGACAATGTCGCAGACATCTTCACAAAGGCGCTGGCAAAGGGGCCGTTCATACGGCTAAGGAGCTTATTGGGGCTGGTTTCAACTTCCCACTTCAAGGGGGAGTGTTGAAATTGTTGAAGTGGAAGTTTGGAGACTTTTGAACCTGGGCGGTCTGGGCGGAGGTCGGGCGGTCTGGCGTGACCGCACGACTTGGCGGTCTGCCTCTGCGGTCTGGCTGGTAGTAGCCTAGCTGCAGTCTCCTGGCTTGATCGCTGGTATAGGTCCAAGTCGGCTGGAGGTGAGGCCGCGCGGTCTGTCTCTGACCGCGTGGCGGGTTGATCATCTTCAGGTTTCTTCCAGGTTCTCTCCGGAATGCGGTCTGGTAGCTGACCAGGCTTTCTGGGAGTATTCGCGGACTAAGGGACCTAGTCGCGCGGTCACAGTTCGCGGTCTCAGAAGGAGACTGGTATGCGAGCTGGTTGCTGTTCATGGTCTCAGGAGGAGATCGGCATGTGGACAGGAGTTCGCGGTCTGATGGCGAACTGGCTGTGTTTGTGGTCTCGAACGAACACAGGTGGTGAAGGGCTTCGGGCGGTCTGGCGATCTCTTTGGAGAGTCGCGGTCTGCTGTGAGAGTGGCGGTCTCTCATAGCGACATTGAAGCTGGCGGGTTCACCAAAATGAAGCAGAAGTTATATTGCTGATCGCGCGGAGTGACCGATCAGGTCGCGCGGTCTGGGGGTGGTGATCCTATCTCATAGGGCGGTGACTGGATCAGGTCCCGTGCCTATAAATAGGAGGCCACTGTAGCAGCAAACAGAACACACCAAGTGTAAGCTGAGTTCGCTTGTTTCCTGCGGTCTGGGTTATTCTGACCGTGCGGTCTGCTGATTGAATTCCTCTTGTGCAGCTTCTGCGGATAGTGTGGGCGGCAGCGATCACCTCTTCCTCTGAAAGTGTTCGGGCGGTCTGCGGCTTGGAGTTGTGGTGCTGGAGTTCGGGAGAATCAGGAAATCGGAAGAAGGGAGCGGTCTGTGCAGCGGTTTGGTGGTGTGCTGTGATCGGCAAGGCGCTGCGGTCTGGCAGTGTGTTGAAGTCGCAGGGAGGTCGCGCGGTCTGGAGCGGTCTCAAGTTATCTTCAACTTGTATCTTTCCTTTGTGTTTGTGCTGACGAAATCATGTCTCGTCAAGCATGCCTCGCCTTGTAATTTTGAAGTGCCGCTATCAATAAAAGATCAGTTGTTTGCCTTCATTTGTTTCTGGTTGTTTTGGCTTTGATCTCTAAGTTGACTAGCTCCTGCTTGCTCCATAAAGATTCGGAAAAATTTTCACACTACCCCCCCTCCCCCTGTCAGTGAAGTTGGATGGTGAGGTGGTCCTTAGTGCCCTCCAATGTGCACATGCTCAGCATTGGCTTGGGAGGGGAAACTCTCTTTGAACTTACAGGTGTGTGGTGGGACCTCTGCGCTGCAGCTTAAGGGGTCTGTTTCTAGACTCAAGTGTTCTTCAAGGGAAGGTCTTTCGGTTCTTAGCAACTAGTCAAGGGTTCTAGCTCGGGTCAAGTAAGGGTTAGCTGCATCCCCCTTTCGAACGTCGAAACCGGTTCTCTGGTTTCAACAAAAATCCTTCAATACGGTCTGCGTATAACAAATAATACGGTTATGATGTGCGCATAACCATATCCGTCATATAAGTACTTATCACCACAAAACTATACAAACTGGTGTGCGCATAACCATATTCATAATGAGTGTGATAGCACATAAATAGGTTATGATGTATGTATAACACATAAATTGGTTATGGTGTACGGGTAGCCACATAACCACCCATTATGGGTGGGTGTAAATATCCGAAATTAAATCGGCCTACAAATAGTAAAAAGGGTGGTTATGACCTGTGGATAATCGTGTAACCACCATAACCACATATGAGGCCTATAAATAGAGCCTCAAGGCTTCTCTTTTTTCGATCTTTTTCTTCTCCCTCCTTTCCTGTCACAACCCGCATTTTCCCAACATTTAAAATGCTATCAGAGTAGGGAAAGCTACGCATTGTGATGCCACGTCACGTAGGGGACGCCCACTGACGTTAAGGCAGATCATCATTCTTCGCAGACAAGCAAATATTATTATTAACTCAAAGGGATTTAAATATAATTTATGCAAGAAGATTAACAAGCCGCGTCTCTCGACTAGGTGGATCAACTAGTCCACGCTTTTTAAAAATATAGTTTTACGCAGCGGAAAAATACTTGATTTAATTACTTAGTGGCCTAAGTGAACATGAAGACCTAGTGAGGTGCACCATACAAGATCGAATGGTGGATTTACTATATATAAGAAATAGATTTATCATGCGTAGAAAATAGTGAGATTAGCATTTCAAAACATAATATGCAATGCAACAATTGCCTTAACATATCTAACAAGGGGTCATAAAGCCCACCAATATCCAACCATTCCAGAACAAGTGTTCAAAAGTGAACCACAAGTAACAGCAGCAGTTGAAACAAAAATCTAACTAAACGGCTCCACGGGCGTCAACACCTGACACGAACCCATGGGCCGACAAGTCCACAGAAAACTCTACCTCAAAGAGTCAGAAGACAGCAACTAAAACAGCTCTGCACTAACACTTGCTACTGTCCAGAACTTGAGGCATTCAAAGAAAGAACACCTCAGAAACAAGTACAAGTGGTGCAGAAAATAAGAAAGTAAGCAAACCTCCGCGAGACCGGAGGGAAACAGGTAGGGGTGTAAACGAGTCGAGCTCGAGTCGAGCTTGGCAAAAATCCCAAACTCGAGCTCGAGCTCGAGCTAAATATTTCGAGCTCGAGCTCGAGCTCGTCGAGCTCACCCTGCTTGGCTCGAGCTCGAGCTCGAGACCAGTATATTGAGCTCGAGCTCGAGCTTTCGAGCTCGCGAGCTCGAGTCGAGCTCGAGCTGCTCGCGAGCTTTTTGCTCATGAACCCATTTTTATTTTTATTTATTTATATTTAAAAAAAAAAATACCAAAAAAAAAAGCTCGCGAGCCGGCTCGCGAGCTCAAGAACAAGAGTAATCGAGCTCGAGCTCGGCTCGAAATCGAGCTCGAGCTCGTCGAGCTCGAGCTCGAGCTCAACTGGTTCGAGCTCGAGTCGAGCTTTTTTCGAGCCGGCTCATCGAGCTCACGAGCCGGCTCGACTCAACTTGCAGGGCTAGAAACAGGAGCTGCAAGGGTCAGTCATGACAAGCTAGCAGCAAGTAATCGACAGGAAATGAAATAGCAGGAGTATCTAATCATCAGCAGAAAGAAAACAGCAGAACAACTAAAATCAGTAAAATAAGCTCACCAAACAAAGGTGAGAACACAGGCGATGACAAAACTCGCCATAAGCAAAAGAAAAGCCATCCGTTTTCAAATTATTAATCATATTACTCTTGTTCAGAATTATAGAGACTGATCAGCTCATCCAAAAGAAGAGCACCGCACCGGGGGCAAAAACCACACCGCGTACGGACTCCCAAACAGAATGCTTAAGAGGACACCGCACCGAGGGCAAAAACCACACCGCGTACAGCCTCCTAATCAAAAGCTTAAAAGAGCACCGCACCGGGGGCAAAAACCACACCGCGTACGACCTCCAGCAGAATGTATTAAATTAAAGAGCATCGCACCGGTGGCTCCGCCAACGTCATGTACGACCTCCAACAGAATTCATATTTTCATGCAATTTCAAAGGGGAAGGGGGCGAGGCCCAACAGGACATATCATATCATAAGGTAAGTAGCGAATGTGAAAATCAAGAGATATGAAGCTAACAACAATCTTTTATTCACTGGCATAATATCAAATTATTAGCAGCAAAAATAGAGAATAAAACGGAGATACGACGCAGTTAGATCAAAAGCATCGGCTTAGAGCGGTTATATGACAAAGAGAAAGAGCAAGGGCAAGAACACCACTTGCCTTCAAATCACCGGAATCGTTCTCCGAACAACTCCTCGTCGTAGATCGGCCCAAAAGGAGGCACAACGAAGCGAAATCTACAGAAAAAAGACCAAAACGAAAGTTAGGGCCGAAAACCCTAACGAAAAAAGTTTCACGAAACGGGAGAAAATTACCACGAGGACGAAGCTCTCGTCGAGAGCTTTCCGAATCTATGCTCGGCTCGCGATTCCGACCACCGGAGCTCCGTCGGCGGCGTCCGAAAGTTTCGAGAAATCGTCGTCCCCGTCGCTCGGTTCTACTCTCTGGTTCGAACAGAATGAAGAAGGAGAAGAGGACTGAACTCGTTTTAAGATAACATAATTTTAATAATAATAATAATAATAATAATAATAATAATATTATTATTATTATTAAAAGAATGAAGGGGGAAAAAAGTCGACGCATGCGTCGAAAGGAAGTCGACGCAAGGCAGTCGACGCATGCTGGAGGTGAAGTCGACACATGCGTTGAAAGGGGGCTGGAAGGAATTCGACGCAACTTTGAAAGGCTGCTGAATTCGGCGCATGGATGAAGGCTGGAATTCGACGCATGCTTTGAAAGCTGGAATGAATCGACGCAAGTTTTGAAGGAGGCTGGAAATGAATCGACGCAAGCTTTGAATGAGGCTGGCAATCGACGTAGCTTCTAATGAATATATATATATATATATACATTCATAATAATTATAATAATATTATTATTATTATTATCATTTTATCACTAAAAATAAACGGATGCCGAATTCAACGAAATTTTCGCCTAAAGTGAACGGCGGCGCTACGAATCCAACGGCGAAGTTGAAATCAAAATCCGACGTGCCGTTTTCGAGATACGAATGGCGGAAGTTACGACGAGCTTTAAATATATACAAAACTTCTAAAATGCGCCGAGGCTCCAAAATGGCTCGGATCGCGACGAAATTTGATAGGCAAGTCTAAAATTAAATAATCTAATTTCCTAACGTAAAATTTTTCAATTCCGGGTCGTCGCAAAATTTGGTCGACTTGACCCAAACGGACGCGAAAACGCGCAAACGGCAACGCGCCATTGACTCGACTAACGCCCCGACGTCATTAACACGCTATCACTGAATTAAACAAATACCGGAAAAATCAGGGGCGTTACATTTCCTCCTAAGTGTAAGAGAGAGAGAGCACTCATTGAAGATCTTCATCATCTTCGAAGGATATTTACAAGTCCGCTCCAAGCGCACCTCTGTGCGCTCCGCTCGCAAGACCGCTCCAAGCGGGCCTCCGTGCGCTCCGCTCCCAAGACCGCTCCAAGCGCGCCTCCGTGCGCTCCGCTCCCAAGAGCGCTCCGAGCGCGCCTCCGTGCGACTCCCAAGACCGCTCCAAGAGCGTCTCCGTGCGCTCCGCTCTCAAGACCGCTCCAAGAGCGCCTCTGTGCGCTCCGCTCCCAAGACTGCTCCGAGCGCGCCTCCGTGCGCTCCGCTCCCAAGACCGTTTCGAGCACGCCTCGTTCTCAAGACCGCTCCAGGCGCACCCCCGCATACTCAAGAACAAGCACTGCGCGCACTCAAGAACAAGTGCTCCAGCCTCCAACAAGACCAGCACTCCAACCTCCTCTCGCGCAGCAGGAGACAAGCCGTAGAGACAAAGACGCACAAAACACTTCGATCCAACCTTCAAGCAACAGTCAAAATATCCAGAGTGCTCAGAGCGCGACATTCCCCTCTGCAGCAAACAAAAGACTTAGCTCCGTGAGTGGTGGCATGTCACCCTCCGAGCACCTCTCTCTCAACAATTGTAACGAGGAGCGGCTTGTCACCTTCGCCTTCTCTTAAAATGCTTAATTTGTACAACGCAATAATGAAGTTTGGTCGGCACAACTCTGACCACGTGATTTTTCACCCATTTCCGGGGTTTTCCACGGTAAAAAGGTTCCCTTGCCAACCGTCTCTTTCCTCTGTGATTGATTGCGGGCTCGACCGCTCTCGGGTTAAAACGGTACAGTCTCGACCAGTTTCAGAAGTCTCGAGTGAGTCGCAACATTTCTAAAATTTGTAAAAGAAGATAACAAAATACTAAGAGGGACTTTTTAAAATTAGTACACATCTTGAAAAGAAAATTAGAATAGGAGAGAGGAACTTCCAACGACGGCTTCCCCGTTGAAAGGGGTGCTCCCACCGCGTCTTCTTCTTACAATAAGTTATTTCCTTCCCCACTATCCTCGTTGGCATCCTCCATCCCCCTCACTGAACAACCATTGTGGTAGAAACCAAAAGACAACATTTTTGGTCATTCTACATATGTTTTTAATGCGAACGTGATCTCATAGAAGAATGATAGCAAAACATAATTGATAGGGTTTCCCAAAACGAATCTGATCGAACCTGTGATTTTTCGTCGCGACCACAACCGACTCGTCGATACGATTATAACAGACTCATTCTTGCGTAACTCTGAGTCCATTTGGCCCTCCAAATAGCCACCGAAGCGCGCGTACATGTACACGCTAACCGCACCCCATCGGGGTAAACATACCACATCATGGGGGTAACAACAACAACCCCCCCCCCCCCCCCCCCCCTCTCTGTCTCTCTCTTCACCGCCACCAAGCTTCGCCGCGCACCTCGCTGTTGGATTGATATGCGCCCTTAGAGGGGGGGGGGGGTGAATAAGGGAATACAATTCTTTTTGTAATATTAAGCAATTTACTATATTGTTTTAAAGTTAACGAGAGAGCAAAATAACAATTTAGCAAAAATTAATTTGCAATAATAAAATTTAAAAACAAGTGCTAAATTGTTTTATGATGAAAGAGATTAAAATAAATAATTTAGATAAAGTGATACGAATTGAAAGCTTAGTAACCAATATAGTAGAGATTATGCCAAAAGAGAGAAATCAAGTAAACACAAAAAGAGACATGATTGTATTATATGAAAAAGTGTTTACATAAATTTGATTTCAATATCGCTAGAAATCGGATGCGTACAAAAGTAAATATCTTTTCTTTTTCTATACCGACTTGTATCCCCACAAATCGGTTGACTTTAGTCTATCCTTCCCCGGATATGGCCTCAAGCCGCTCTAGCCAATCCTTCCCCAGATATGCCCTCGAGCACCCCCTATATCTAATCTCCTAGACCTAGTCGCCAACTCACGCGACAGATTACCCCCTAAGCCACGCAAGGACCTAGTCGCCAACACAAGACGAATTCTCTATACGGTTACAAAATGGAATGAAATAGAAATAATGATAACAACAATAAAAACTCTCTATATGATATCTTCTGAAGTTGGAGATGAAGGATCGCTGTAGTATGAGCGAGGTCGAAGCGATCGTCCTTCGGATGTAGCGTGACGTAGTCCTCCTCCAGAATTCTCCTTAAGCTTTTTGTGGGAGATCCATCTTCGGCAACATAACATCAATGAAATTTTGGCACTTGTATTCTCTCTAGGATGGATTACCAAAACGAGAAAGAAATTATCAATTTATAGAAATTGGAGATAGCGCCTGCGGTAGTGTTCGTGAAGAAGCGGTTACGAAACCGTCGCGGCGTGGCGTTGTGGCACAAACTCGAGCTAGTGATGGCGGTAGCGCTAGCGCTTGCGGTAACCCCTAGCGCTGGCGGTAGTGCTTTAGTTCAGTTTTTCGGTTCCAAGCTGCTTTCTACTTGTAGAGTATTGCACCTATAGTTCCTGCACACGATAAACACACGACAAACAAGATCAAATATAATATGAGATTTGTTATTCTCAAACAAAGGGATGTGACACACATGTTCAACACTCGCCTCCCCCGCACCTACCCGGTGCAGCACCGACCGAGCTCAGGTATGCACCTCCCCCTTACGGGGTGCGGCCAAGGCCGGTCGCACCCCCCTCAGGGAGTGCGACCAAGGCCAACCGCACCCCACTTTGGGGAGCGGCCAAGCCGCACCCCCCTTGGGGGTGCGACCACCCGTACGCCCCCTGGGGGGTGCGGCCAAAACACATACCCCATCCCTTGAGCGGTGTGCCAAGGGAGCACCCCATTTAGTGGGGGTGCGCTCTCCCTCTTTTGGCCGCACCTCCACAGCATCGCTCGGCTGTTGTGTTTGGGTTCAAGTTCACGACGCGCACAAAACACCTTCACGCTCACCACGTGCTTAGAACGCTTCTGTGTTCGTTGCATGCTCAGAACGCTTTCGTGCTCGTTGCGCACTCTGATCTCCTCCGCGCTCACCGCGCGCTCAGAACGCTTCCGTATTCGTTGCATGCTCAGAACGCTTTCGTGCTCATTGCGCACTCTGAACTCCTTCGCGCTCACAGCGCGCTCAGAACGCTTCCGTGTTCGTTGCCCGCTCAGAACGCTTCCTTAATCGTTGCGCGCTCAAAATGCCTCCGCGCTCACCGAGTGCTCAGAACGCCTCCGCGCTCACCGCGCTCAGAATGCCCTCGTGTTCGTTGTACGCTCAGAACGCTCCCATGTTCGTTGCACGCTCAGAACGCTCCCGGGTTCGTTGCGTGCTCAGAACACTTCCGTTCGTGACGCGTGTAACAGTTAACCTTTCCCAATTTTCTAGATTGCAGGTCCAGTTTACTTCGCTCAACGCCTTCAACGAAGCTGCCCGAACTGCCCAAGCTGACCGAACTGCCCGGGGGCAAGACGGGAATATCCAAAAAGTGGTGATCCGTGTGCTCCAAATCAACCACCGTGATTCGTCCGTGAGGTGGTTACCGTGGTTACAACGACAAAATTACCGGGCTACCCCTGCCCAAGGCTATAAAAGGAGCCCATGGTCTTCATTTCATGATACTTTGTCTTCTATGCTTGGGAGAGCTTCTTTGAAGATTTCCTTGGAATTCTCCTTCGGCGCTTGAAGATTTCCTTCGGTCTTCAAAGATCTCTTTCGAATCTTCGAAGATCTCCTTCGAGCATTCAAAGGCCTCTTTCGTGCTTTTGAAGATTTCCCTTTGCCCTCGAAGATAGCTTTCTAAGCGAGTCGGGATTCCTTCAAGTCACGAAAGGTGACTCGAGAATCTCACTTTTATTCCTAGAAAAGTACTTAGTCTCCCGAGAGGTGGTCAGTCACCCTCGAGGTTCTCTCTCTCTATCATTGTAACGAGCACTGGCCTGTCGCGCTCGAGTTCTCAGCTTTCAATTGTAACAAATAAGAAGATAGGGAAATTTGGTCGGCACAGCTACGACCGCGTGATTTTTCACCATTTCTGGGTTTTCCACGATAAAACGTGTTCGTGTTATTTAGTAACTCTCTTAATAACTGTTTGCGCGCTCGGCTCGCTCGTCGTTTTTCACCTTTTCCGACTTTTCACCGATTTGCATGGTACATATGATCATGTGAACAGACATTGCGGTCGAAACCAAAAGTCAACATGTTAGGTCATTGCACATATGTTTTTTATGCTAACATGATGACATAGAAGAATGATAGCAACACATAATGTTTCGAGCTAATATAATTAGCATATCACCAAGAGGCTTTAAGATACTCTATGTTGATGAGCGGAAGGAAATCAGCATGCGTGATGCCTGATTGAAAGAATCAAATTCACAAGAAACACGCTCTTTCACTATCAGGAGAAAACAACAGTAGTCTTATTCCCCAAATTCATTGGCAATAATGCCCCGGCCCCGGCCACGACATTGCTCCGACACGACGACGCTCATAGGCCTCCGAAGTGCAGTCCTCCGACTGTCGCTCGAATTTCTAATAGATTTTGAGGCTGAGAGCCGCTGGAGTGTCATCCTATGTAATGTTCCGTGTGTGTGTGTATATATATTTCACATGATAGTAAATTACTTGCCGCTTATGGGAAAACAATGTTGGTGCGTGTAACGCACCTTAGATCATCATGCGTGACCCCTGATCCCGGCGTATATTTCCGTCAACATAAATTTTCGCGCATGATTGATCTAAAATACGATCATTTTTCAATACCGCTGTATTACATAAATACAACAATATATTTGGGCGCTGCCATGAGCACCGCAATAATGGCTATCCGCACTCAAAAATAGGCTTTTTAGGGGTTTTTTCTCCTATTAGCAAGCAAATAGCCCCTCCCTTATTCGCACTTCGTCTTCCACGCAAGCCGCCCGCGAGTTCCGCCCGCAAGTCCTCTGCCCTCCTCCATCCGGCCATTGCACCGCCGATTCTTCGTTTTATTCGGCGAATCCCACAACCTCTCGGTACGTATGCTATGCGCTCCAAGCTTTAGATTTTATTCTCCCGGCGCCGAAACACCCTTCTTCTTCCTCTTCTGAGGTAGCGTTTTTTGAGCTTAAACATACAGGAAGTAATTTCCAGTGAAGAATATCAACAGCAAAGCGACCACGACGAGCAGAACCACCAGCCCAGGGTTTAACCCTTTCGCTCCGCCCTCCATGTTGATGTCTGCTTCAGATTTTACCTATATCACTAAGATAAATAATAATTTAGCAGGTTTCTTCCATTTAATGTTATTTCCATGTCAGGGCATCTGTCAAATAGTCCCATAAAAGTTGTGATTTATTCATAAAAACAAGCACCCTGCATACAATATATTTTTGATATTTTTTTTTTTGAAAATGTGTAATGTTATTAGTTTTTTTTATAACAGTGAAATTGATGTTTTTATTATATAAAAAAAGAAATTGACAAAGAAACGTTAATAATAATAATATGCTGCTAATAGACGGATTGAATGTGAATAGACAATCATTTAAAACAAGCTCGAATATTGAAATAAGTAAATATTTCACATTCCAGGCTCCACAGATTCAAAATTTCACGCTCTACAAATTCAAAAATTTACATTCGGGATTCCATGAAACCTAATTTCTCATTTCTCGTGGAGCACTGAGGTACTGAGCAGAGAGCAGCGAAAGAGATTGAAACCAATTCCCCATTTCGGATCCAGTCGTAGAACCGAAGGGAAGGCGATGAAACGTCCTAGAATCGGAGTGGCGCAGAGGTTGATGATAACTCAATCTATCGCCGCCTCCGGCGACCTTCCTCGGCCAACGCCATCGCCTTCCCAACCCCTTTACGATTTCTCTTCCATCATCGGCACTGGTGGCCGCCGCGACTCCGATGCATCCAGCCGCTGCAGCAGTCTACCCTCCTCCGCCGGCAGTCGCTCCACCATTCTCACCGCTTCCGCCCCCTCCGACCGCGCCTCCTTTCTCCGCGCCGTCAACTCCTATATCTCCTCACTCTCTCCCCCCATTTTCCTGAAACCGCCACTCCCTTCGTCCAGGGACATCATCGACGCTCTTCACCGCCTATTCTCCCGCCTCGACCTCGACGCCCCTCTCCAAGACCTAACCCGTGACCTCCCTTCTCTTCTCGCCGCTTTAGGATGCCCCGTCAAACTCAGCAAATCGGCTCTCAGGGCCCCTTCCACCCCGCACGCATGGCCATCCGTTATCTCCGTCCTCTACTGGCTCGTGCAGCTTTCCCGCGTTGCCGACCACCTCGTCTCTTCCCCCTCCGCGCCGCAGCTGTCTAAAAACGCCCTCCACCAATACATATCCGGTTCCTACTCCTTCTTCCTCGCAGGCGACGACTGCGCCGTCGCTGACCTCGACGCCGAGTACCTCGACAGAGCGGAACGGGATACCGCTTCGGCTGTCAAAAACGCTGAAGCCCTCGAGGCTGAAGTGGCTCAGCTCGAGGAAAAACATCGAGATCTTGCCTCCGCCCCCTCCCCACTGGAAGCGCTCGAAGTAGAACGTTCTGCTCTTCTCGAGGACGTCAAAAAATTTCAAAATGTGGTAGATAAATTTTCTGGCATTATTGAGGAGAAGAAGGAGAAGCTAGCAGAAAGAGAGAAAGAGCTGGAAACGAGGGGAACGGAGAAGAGGAGTCTGGATGAAGAGAACGGGGCATTGAGGCAAAGGATTCATGGACAGGCTCTGAGCACCAGAGATGTGGAGAGGATGACGAGGGAGTTGCAGGCGGTGGAGAGGGAGATTTCTGATGCGGAGAGGAGGAGGAATGAGACTGATGAGAAGACTTGGCTACTGAACCCCGAAGTAGAAAGGGAGTTCAGGGGAATAGAGACTTCTACAGAGCAATGCAACCAAGCAATTAGGAAGTAAGTTTTTAATCTTGAGTATATTTTTTTTCCTTCTTGAGTTTTTAATCTTGTGTAGTGTCATGTTTGTCTCAGATCAAGTTGACTCTATATCAAATCGAATTAAAACTAAATAAATCTATAAGTTCCAAATGATTATTAAATCATTTATGTAGTTATATAGTTTATTTAGCTTTAGGATTTAAGGCTCATTATCACGTTCTTGCTATTTTTCGCTTCCCTCATTTGGACCATAGTTCTCGTCGTCTTAGGCTCGGTTTGGCGCGGCGTTTTTGCTCCGGTGAGTTTGGACAAAAACACCACCTTCATAGAATGTATGTTTTTGCTCCGGTGAGTTTGGACAAAAACACCAACATCTTACATCATAGAATGTATGTTTGGTATGACAGCGGTTATGACGGCCACCAAGAAAGAAAACTAGTTTTGAACATAAAAGTGGATGAAGTTTCTTAGATGAGGTCGGGTGTTCATGAACGACGGTTCATAACCACCTCATTCATGGCAACGTCATCTCAAGCTCTCCTTGCTTTGGATTATCTCTGTACCTACTATCTTCTCCATTTATTTGCTCTGGTTTCTGGTTCTTATACTTCCCTAAATTTGCTATTTTTTCATGTTTTTTCCTTTTTCGGCCCGAAACATGGCACTTTATTTGTGATCTCAAAATTGTGATGCTTAATCTTCTATGCGGTGATTACTTATAATTTCTCTTCCTTTGCTGCTTTTTTGTTCCCTTATTAGATTGTTGTGGCCAAGGTATTTCTCATCTTCTCCCATTTTCTTTCTCTTTCTTTTGTGGTGAGCCTGTAAACTATGACATTGTGATTGTGGCTCAGTGCAAATGTGCGCAGGGATTCTTCTGGGTAGGGCTTACTCACTTGCTGTAGTTTTTGCTAGGCTTTCTAGTATTGGAGGTAATGACTGTGAGCTTCCTGTGAGTCCATGACTTTGTTCTTGTCCCTAAGGTTTATTCATTGGCTCTCTATGTGCTTATTGCTTAACTACCGTTCTCTTCTCTCCATGTGATCAATGCTCTATTCACTAGTACTCAATTACTAGTGCTTTACCACACAGTGAGTCAATGCCCTTATCCCATTTATTCTTGAATTTGATGCTTCTTATTATTTTTGGTGTAATTTATTATGTGTTAGAAGAGGAGCTTTGGCACACCCGTTGAGGTGTTACCGTGTGACCTTGAGGTCATGGGTTCGAGTCCTGGATGCAGCCTCTTGCAAAAATGCAGGGTAAGGTTTGTCTACATTTCACCCTTCTGGTGGGGCCCTTCCCCGGAACCTCACTGCGTGGGGATGCTTTGTGCATCAGGCTGCCTTTTTTAATTTATTATCTGTTAGGCGCGCAAACTGTAACATTTTTTTCCCAATTAAGTAATGTTTCTTATGTATCTTGACTTTGTTACCCTCATATGTCATTGTAGCAAATCACAATGTTTTCCCTACTACTTTACTATTAGTGACTCTTCCAACGGTGGCACTGAGAATGAAGGTGCTTGTAATTAGATTATATGGAAAATCATCCTCAGCTCATGGCTAATACCCAGTCATTCCTGAGGCTGAAAGTGTTGTGTTAGAAGATAAGATAAGGAAGAAGATGTTTGATGCTTGAGACCACTTCCCTATTATTACAACTACAATGAAGAGGAAAGATGTAGAGAAACAGAAGTGCAAATATTGTACAGTTTTACATGAAGCAAAAGATTGGTACAACCATATTTGTTACAGGATCAAGGCGCATCAAAACTCAAAGAGGTCACGAGGCCTGAGCGTAAGGTTTAATTGCACGCATGATGAAGGCAAAGAGCAAACGCATCGTCAATATTATACTCATCATTCATTCATTACTATTATTTACCTCTCATTAAGAAATGAGATCAATGCAATGACTTGACACCGAATGATATTTCATAAACACTAAATTATTCTAATGTTGTTGAACTATTACATTATTAATTATTTCCTTTGAATAAAGTAGGTTTACAACAAAAACCTGAGGTGCACCTTTATTCTCCAAAAGCACAAAAAAGTGCACCTCTAGCTATAAGGTTGGTGCAAGGGCGAGGTTGCTTCCCTTTGCTAAGACGTAGATCTCTGATCCCGATGATCCATGATCTTAGGAGTTTTTAACAATATAGGGTACAACTTCCCAATTGAATAAACATTTGTAAAATTATCAATATAGAAAAGTGAATTGGAGCACTGAACAAAGTCTAGAGATGCCAAGATAAAGTTTTGTTGTTGTTTAACTTTGCTGTTGAAAAAGCAATTGCATTTGAAGTGTTGAAATCAAACATACGTGTGTCTAGTACAATAATACCTATGATTATAGTCAATTTAAATATGCTGTTACTACAAGATTTATGTTTACGAGTATCCCTTCATGATGGTTGAACATTTTTACCACAACATCCTGATGAAGTCAATGAATGTCAATTATGAATACTCAGAAGATAGCAAGATAATCAATCCAAGTTGAGAGTATTACAATCTATGATTTCAAGAAAGAAATTTCAAAAGCATTGAATAAAATTCACTGTGTCACTAACATGTTATTGCTAGACTTTCAACCAATTGGTTAGGTAAGGTTTGCCTACATTTCACGCTTATGGTGGGGCCCTTCCCCGGACCCTCGCCGCGCGGGGATGCTTTGTGCACCGAGCTGCCTTTTTTAATTTATTATGTGTTAGGCGCGTAAACTAAAACGTTTTATTGCACCAATTAAGATGTTTGAAGCTTGAGATCACTTCCCTATTATTACAACTACAATGAATAGGAAAGATGTAGAAAAACAGAAATGCAAATATTGTACAGTTTTACATGAAGCAAAAGATTGGTACAACCATATTTGTTACAGGATCAAGGCACATCAAAGCTCAAAGGGGTCACGAGGCCTGAGCGTAAGGTTTAATTGCACACATGATGAAGGCAAAGAGCAAATACGTCGTCAATATTATACGCATTGATCATTCATTACTATTATTTATATCTCATTAAGAAATGAGATCAATGCAATCACTTGCTTCATAGTGATGCCTTGACACTAAATGATATTTCATAAACACTAAATTATTCTAATGTTGTTGAACTATTACATTATTAATTATTTCCTTTGAATAAAGTAAATTTACAAGAAAAACATGAGGTGCACCTTTTATACTCCAAAAGCGCACACCTCCAGATATAAGGCTGGTGCCAGGGCGAGGTTGCTTGCCTTTGCTAAGACGTAGATCTCTGATCCCGATGATCCATGATCTTAGAAGTCTTTAACAATATAGGGTACAACTTCCCAATTGAATAAACATTTGCAAAATTATCAATATAGAAAAGTGAATTGGAGCACTGAACAAGTCTAGAGATGCCAAGATAAAATTTGTTGTTGTTTAACTTTGCCGTTGAAAAAGCAATTGCATTTGAAGTGTTGAAATCAAACATATGTGTGTCTAGTACAATAGTACCTATGATTATAGTCAATTTAAATATGCAGTTACTACCAGATTTCTGTTTACGAGTATCCCTTCATGATGGTTGACATTTTTACCACAACATCCTGATGAAGTCAATGAATGTCACTTATGAATACTCAGAAGATAGCAAGATAATCAATCCAAGTTGAGAGTATTACAATCTATGATTTCAAGAAAGAGAAATTGCAAAAGCATTGTATAAAATTCACTGTGTCCCTAACATGTGATTGCTAGACTTTCAACCAATTTGTTGGGTAAGGTTTGCCTACATTTCACCCTTGTGGCGGGGCCCTTCCCCGGACTCTCGCTGCGTGAGGATGCTTGTGCATAGGGTTGCCCTTTTTTTTTAATTTATTATGTGTTAGGCGCGTAAACTAAAACGTTTTATTGCACCAATTGAGATGTTTGATGCTTGAGACCACTTCCATATTATTACAACTACAATGAATAGGAAAGATGTAGAAAAACAGAAGTGCAAATATTGTACAGTTTTACATGAAGCAAAAGATTGGTACAACCATATTTGTTATAGGATCAAGGCACATCAAAGGGGTCACGAGGCCTAAGCGTAAGGTTTAATTACACACCTGATGAAGGCGAAGAGCAAACACGCCGTCAATATTACTCATCATCGATCATTCATTATTATTATCTACATCTCATAAACACTAAATTATTCAAATGTTGTTGAACTGTTACATTATTAATCATTTCCTTTGAATAAAGTAGATTTACAACAAAAACATGAGGTGCACCTTTTATACTCCAAAAGCGCAAAAAGTGCACCTCTAGCTATAAGGCTGGTGTCACGGCGAGGTTTCTTGCCTTTGCTAAGACGTAGATTTCTGATCCCGATGAACCTCGATCTTAGGAGTCTTTAACAATATAGGGTACAACTTCCCATTTGAATAAACATTTGCAAAATTATCAATATAGAAAAGTGAATTGAAGCACTGAACAAAGTCTAGAGTTGCCAAGATAAAACTGTTGTTGTTTAACTTCGCCATTGAAAAAGCATAAATAGATTGTGAGTGGTTTTTGACATCGAGTTGGCTCGAAAAAGGATCAAACTCGCTTGAAAAAGGATCGAGCTCGAGCCAAATCCGTGCCGTTTTTTTATTTGAGCTGACGTCATGTCTGAACAGCTCTAAATAGGGAGCATCCAAATAGAAAATTGAGGTAATGCCTTCAGAAATTAATATATAATTTTTTTGCTTCTTCCAGATTAAAGATTGGGAATTATTTCCAGCATGTTCACAATCCAGAGGCTTCTTCTGCAGCTGAGGTCATTGGAACTGAATACAAAACAATACTAAAGCCAGCACTCGGTGTTCTTACTGAGGAGGCAAAGAAATCCAAGGTTTTGAAAGTAGAGGAGCTAATAAATACGCAAAAACAATCACATGAGAATGATATGATGCTTGATGGAAAGAGGGCACACTGCACAACTATTCAAACTAAATTTAATGAGGTTGATTCTGTTTCTCTTTGTTTGTTTCTTTCTGTAACATAGCTATATTCAATGTAGTAATATGAGATTCTTATATTTGTATTATGGTGACTCGTTATTGATTGTAGCTTCAAAATTGATTCCTTTTCTGATCTTATCAAATTTAGAAAGATACAATTTGATTGAATCTATATTTCATGTAACTACTCAGAGTAGAGAGAATGTAATTTCTCCGTCCATTCAACCAAATAAGATTGGATTTATGCTACAATTGAAATAGAAAAACAAGTATAAAAGTAATAAAATCACTCCAAATAATATGATTGAAATAAGAAAGGAGAATAAAAGTAAACAAAATAAGAAATATGCACAATTATTCCTTGCTAAGCAAGGAATATGTAAACTATGAGGATATCCGTAGGAGAGAGAGAGAGAGCCATTATATCAGGGCATTATCATAGTACCTGTTTCTCCTCTCTGCTCCTCTACTCTCTTTGATAACAATGTTTCGACTTGCCTCAAACCAAAAATGTGCTATTTATGACTTCAGTTCGTAACCCCATATGGTACTCATGGATCACAATGACCAATGGATGAAGAGTATGTTTGCAATATCACAATGTTTTTTGGCACAGTTTTTTGATGCATTGATTGCGCTGGCTCTGTGGCCTCCCTAAATCACCCCTGCTCCACTGATTGTCTTCCCCACATATCCACACCGCTGCGTCCCTCTTCTCCACTACTTTACACATCATCACTCTCTATGGTCTCGACCTTTAAATTACATTCTCAACTTCTCAGGGAGCCTCCTACCAATAAATGCTCCACAACCATCTTCCCTACTTGTAGATTCGCAACAACACAACTCCCAGACCCCATTGACACCACACACTTCCAGCTTCGCTCAACACTTAACCTCCAGTCATGCACCTTCAGTGCCACCTCCCTTCACCCTTCACCCTTCACCCATCACTCTGCATTCAGTTATGCACAACTTCAACTATTACAACAATCGAGGAGTCCACACCGCTACCAAAGAACATGGTGCTTATCGTCTTCAATGCCCCCCTAAGTCCATTGAATTACCTCTTCCAATCGTTTCCTTTATCGATCAAACAACATGAGACCCTTAGTACACAATGCCAATCCTAGACGATCTGTCCCACACTTCTGTCCTAGTTGCAGAAAGCCTATTTCAACACGATTACACAATGCCAATCATTTTGACGTTGTTGAGCTAGCCTATTTCTTTTCTTGCTATGAGCATGCAATATAAACAATTAATCATATAAATTAATCAACACGATTACATAAACATATTAATCTCCAAAAATAAAATTTAAATACTTACATGTTCAAAAAAACTCCAATTGCGCTCACATCCAGATGCACTGCAAGTAAGACTTAGAACTTTTATAGCAAATTTAGTTAGATTAGGAGTTGAAGCTCTATAAGATTGTCACCACCCAAATAATGAATATAGCATAATTACAAAAACTTCCCTTGACTTTTTAATTTCATTACAAAAAACCCCATCGGTGTACAATTTCATTACAAAAAAATCCTGAATTTTTGTTCATGATGTTATGAAATGAAAAGTTCAGGGGAGGTTTTTGTAATTTCGAAAATAAGAGGGGTGCTCTCAATAATTATGCTAACTTACAGGGGAGGTACGGGTAATTATTTCTATTTAGAAATTAATTATGCATTCTTAACAAAGAAAATACTTGATTGAACTTTGTTTTACTATACCGAATCACAACTTGCATTCCAAATTACCCTTCTAGTATATTCTCACCTGTAGCTTCCAATAATAAACAACCTACTGCTAGAATAAGAACTGAAGCACTCATCACTCTTGGTGAAAAGACCAAAATCTGAGAACACACTCGGCATGAGTCAAGGTTAACAGTTTTTCTATTGATGTGAACTTATCTATATGCAAAAGCATAGACTTCCTACATATAAGCAAGACATTACGGAAGATGAGAGATACCTGGCTTCAAGAGAGAGAGAGAGCTTCACCGGGAGAGAGGAGAGGGCTTCACCGGGAGTATTGGCGACGGTGTTGAGAGGAGTGTCCCAGCGAGCGAGAGGAGCAAGCACGGGAGAAAGGAAAACAACGAATGAATCGGTTGAACCATGAACCCTAAACTTTAAAAAAATCCTAATCCCAGAAAATCGCAAGGCGCACCTTGCTATTTGGGTGAGGCGTGCCTCATCAGTGCCTATGTTCCCTCACCCGCTCGTGCCTGGTGCGCGCCTTTAACAACGAAGCTCATAACCACTCAAAACTACCACTAATTCCCTTTTCCAGCAATTAACTACCATCAACTCCCCATTTCCTGCATTGTTAGTTTCCATGCAGAAATTGATCCCTTCCTATTCCCCTGCATTGCCGACAGCCGCCCAGCCCAATTTCTGTAGTTTCGTCCCAGGAAATCCTCTCCAACTCCCTTAACTCATTCCAGCCACCTCCGGCTCACCAAAACCCTTAGGTAGCCACCAATATCCAACTCATGCAGCCTCCTGTTTCAGTGCCAGCGCCCGCGCCATGATAGTCCCCCACTGATGGCCCATTTGACGTCTAATGGTCCTCACGCTCTTCCCCACCTCTCCAACAACCTATTTCAGTGTTATGGTCCAACACGACTAATTATCCATTATCAGTTATTCCGCATCTTTCTTTCCTGGTGTCATTTAAGCGTTGTCATGTGTCTATGTCAGATGTCAATATCATGTGGTTGTTTCTTATGAGAGTTTATGTTATGTGTTTTAAAGACGACTAGGGTCATATTAATCTCTTATTTCTCTTAGTCTTTCTCTCTCTCTTAGCTCTCTTTTCCTTTGCTCCGTCTAGGCTTTGGTTGAGCAAGATTCCCTCCTCCTTCACATCCCTTCGGGTGCGCACGGTTCTCTTGTATCTCCATCCCCACTATCATCTCTCAAGATAATGATGCGTTACGGGTTTGCCTACAACACACCCGCACCTGAGGCCTACACACACCAGCACAAAACCTTTCCAAAATTCTAATATCTGTGCAAAATTACGACAAACTTGCTGTCCAGCCCCTTGAATCAGCCTCCTTCCACTTTCCCAGACTTCTATTTCTTATGTAAGTTCATGATTGAAGTTGTTTGTTGGAACCCGGATACCGGTCCAACTGTTCGAGACTTGGGGGTGACCAAATGCTACTCGTTTAGTGATCGACCCACGCGAGACAAGGTGATAAGAAACTAGACAGCATACAAAACCACTCCAACCTGCCTATAAACAAACCCGCGTGCTGCAGCGAGGAGGTCCCGCCACATACCCGGAAGTCTATAGGAACTTCCCCTCCTAAAGCCAATGCTGAGCTTGGCACAAGAGAGGCAGGCAGTGTACTCTCCCACCCTAGGGGGGGAGGGGGGTGAAGGTTCCTTCTACTTGTGCCTTGGGGTCCTATTTATAGGCAAATCCAAATGGACTACGATTAGCTGCTCCCGCCTTCTGAAATGGGTTGCGGATAGCCGTTGCCGCCTTTTGACGGGGTGAAAATCTGTACTCGCCCAGGTGGGGGAGGTCTTCTGTACTCGCCCAGGTGGGGGAGGTCTTCTGTACTCGCCCAGGTGGGGGAGGTCTTCTGTACTCGCCCAGGCGGGAGAGGTCTTCTGTACTCGCCCAGGTGGGAGAGGTCTTCTGTACTTGCCCAGGTGGGGGAGGTCTTCTGTACTCGCCCAGGTGGGTGAGGTCTTCTGTACTCGCCCAGGTGGGGGAGGTCTTCTGTACTCGCCCAGGTGGGGGAGGTCTTCTGTATTTCTGATCTCGACGAATTACGGGTTATACACAATCCCCGCTTTTTTCGAGCTCGATACGAGCTCGGAAAAACAATGTAGGACCCGTGGTTCGGAGAGATGGGCAGTGGGTGACATGTCACTCAGTATCCCTCTCAAGCCCTTCGCTAGCTGAGCAAGTTCAACTAAAATAGATGGAGAAGAGTCGATACCCTGCAGAAGCGAGGCTCGACTGGAGGTGGAGAAGATTAGACACCTTCCAGGCCATTCGCTAAACAAGCGAGCTCAACTGGAGGTGGAGAAGATTAGACACCCTCCAGGCCATTCGCTAAACAAGCGAGCTCAACTGGAGGTGGAGAAGATTAAACACCCTCCAGGCCATTCGCTAGACGAGCGAGCTCAACTGGAGGTGGAGAAAAGTCGACACCCTCCAGGCCATTCGCTAGACGAGCGAGCTCAACTGGAGGTGGAGAAGATTAGACACCTTCCAGGCCATTCGCTAAACAAGCGAGCTCAACTGGAGGTGGAGAAGATTAAGCACCCTCCAGGCCATTCGCTAAACAAGCGAGCTCAACTGGAGGTGGAGAAGATTAGACACCCTCCAGGCCATTCGCTAAACAAGCGAGCTCAACTGGAGGTGGAGAAGAGTCGACACCCTCCAGGCCATTCGCTAGACGAGCGAGCTCAACTGGAGGTGGAGAAGATTAGACACCCTCCAGGCCATTCGCTAAACAAGCGAGCTCAACTGGAGGTGGAGAAGAGTCGACACCCTCCAGGCCATTCGCTAGACGGGCGAGCTCAACTGGAGGTGGAGAAGATTGGACACCCTCCAGGCCATTCGCTAAACAAGCGAGCTCAACTGGAGGTGGAGAAGATTAAACACCCTCCAGGCCATTCGCGAGACGAGCGAGCTCAACTGGAGGTGGAGAAGAGTCGACACCCTCCAGGCCATTCGCTAGACGGGCGAGCTCAACTGGAGGTGGAGAAGATTAGACACCCTCCAGGCCATTCGCTAAACAAGCGAGCTCAACTGGAGGTGGAGATGCTAAACATTTTAGGCTTTTAACGTTGACTAGGTGGCAACTCTCTTCTCGAGGACATAGAACTTACTCGAGGCGGCAAGTAGCCAGCCTGCAGGGGAGGAGCCCAGTGCTACGGCCTGGTCTACGGCAACAACACATCTCGAGGACTTCAACTCACTCGAGGGGGCAAGTAGCCGATATGCAGGAGAGGAGCTCGTGCAATGACCTGGTCTACGACAACAACACATCTCGAGGACTTCAACTCACTCGAGGGGGCAAGTAGCCGGTATGCAGGAGATGAGCTCGTGCAGTGACCTGGTCTACGGCAACAACACATCTCGAGGACTTCAACTCACTCGAGGGGGCAAGTAGCCGGTATGCAGGAGAGGAGCTCATGAAGTGACCTGGTCTACGGCAACAACACATCTCGAGGACTTCAACTCACTCGAGGGGGCAAGTAGCCGGTATGCAGGAGAGGAGCTCGTGCAGTGACCTGGTCTACGACAACAACACATCTCGAGGACTTCAACTCACTCGAGGGGGCAAGTAGCCGGTATGTAGGAGAGGAGCTCGTGCAGTGACCTGGTCTACGACAACAACACATCTCGAGGACTTCAACCCACTCGAGGGGGCAAGTAGCCGTTATGCAGGAGAGGAGCTCGTGCAGTGACCTGGTCTACGACAACAACACATCTCGAGGACTTCAACTCACTCGAGGGGGCAGGTAGCCGGTATGCAGGAGAGGAGCTCGTGCAGTGACCTGATCTACGACAACAACACATCTCGAGGACTTCAACTCACTTTGAGTACTTGAGAATATAGTTTCATTCTCTCCCCTGGTAACTAGTGCACGGGCAAAGAGAGTCGGTACTCGAGGGGCAGATCGGCGAACATGCAAGGGGGGAGCTGATCTCGGCCGGCAATGCAGAGGCTTGGACTTAGGATGGCGCACTGAACCCGAGACGTCATCTCATTGCTCGACCAAAAGTTTCAAGGGGAGAGGTGAGATCACACATCCTAAAATGCTTTTGAATATATCATACTACTTCGGGTGGATTCTCGATCTAACTTTTAAGAGTTTTGCAATAGAAAGATCAATATTGCTATATGTAGTGAATAATAAGAAGAAGAATAAGTTTTACGTGACCTGATTCATGATGACTTTTCCTCGCCAAAGTGAGTTATGAATAATTGTCCTTTGAGTTTTTATCAAGGAGTATAAGCTGTTGAATAAGATCATCCCAAATAAGAACACCCATCGCGAGTAAGCATTCGCCGAATATAGATTTCTTCTGGATCTTGCAGAGATGAGTAGTTGGATACATCCTCGCGAGTAGGAACTCACAGAACTAAAGAGAACACCAAAGTTGCTGAAGTGATGACCTCGCGAGTACGGACTCGTGGAATTAATAGAACACCATAGTTGCTGAAGTTATGACCTCGCGAGTAAGGACTCGCGGGATTAAGAGAACACCATATCTGCTGAAGCGATGACCTCGCGAGTACGGACTCGCGGGATATATAGAACACCATAGTTGCTGAAGTGATGACCTCGCGAGTAAGGACTCGCGGGATTAAGAGAACACCATATCTGCTGAAGCGATGACCTCGCGAGTACGGACTCGCGGGATATATAGAACACCATAGTTGCTGAAGTGATGACCTCGCGAGTAAGGACTCGCGGGATTAAGAGAACACCATATCTGCTGAAGCGATGACCTCGCGAGTACGGACTCGCGGGATATATAGAACACCATAGTTGTTGAAGTGATGACCTCGCGAGTAAGGACTCGCGGGATTAAGAGAACACCATATCTGCTGAAGCGATGACCTCGCGAGTACGGACTCGCGGGATATATAGAACACCATAGTTGCTGAAGTGATGACCTCGCGAGTAAGGACTCGCGGGATTAAGAGAACACCATATCTGCTGAAGCGATGACCTCGCGAGTACGGACTCGCGGGATATATAGAACACCATAGTTGCTGAAGTGATGACCTCGCGAGTAAGGACTCGCGGGATTAAGAGAACACCATATCTGTTGAAGCGATGACCTCGCGAGTACGGACTCGCGGGATATATAGAACACCATAGTTGCTGAAGTGATGACCTCGCGAGTAAGGACTCGCGGGATTAAGAGAACACCATATCTGCTGAAGCGATGACCTCGCGAGTACGGACTCGCGGGATATATAGAAAAACACCTGAATTGTTGAAGTGAATACCTCGCAAGTTGAATCCGCAGAATAAAGTAGAAAGGACTTGTGAAATATACTCTCTACCATGACCCTGACATATGGATCCCTCTGTGACAGCTGTCATAGTGGTCAAGATGTCAAAGTAACACTATCTGCAAATCAGGTGAAAACACTCGGGGTTTTACCAAAGCACCCATGAGTGTTAATATGTACTATGTATGAAAATGTGTTAACAATAAAAAAGGTGAAAACGAGGGCAATACAAGTGTCACCTTTGACACTTGTACGCAGAGTTGTCGGGGGTTCCGCTGCCCGGTCAGTTGACAGGGGTCAAGGGGGCAGTGCCCCTGGCGGGGTCCGGGGGCAGCGCCCCAGAAACTTTTTTATTTTCTATGCTCCAACTCGCCTGAAATCACTCCTCACCGAGCTTGATTTCTTCTCGTCTGGCCTTAAGTTTCCCTAGAGGAGGTCACCTATATTAGGTTGTCTCGCGCCTTGCGAGTAGAACACATGCAAGCGGAATATCTGCGAGCAGAACACCTGTAGGCAGAGTATCTGCGAGTAGAACACCTGTAGGCAGAGTATCTGCGAGTAGAACACCTGTAGGCAGAGTATCTGCGAGTAGAATACCTGTAGGAAGTATCGGCGAGTGGAACACCTGTAGGCAGTATCTGCGAGTAGAACACCCGTAGGAAGTATCGGCGAGTGGAACACCTGTAGGCAGTATCTGCGAGTAGAACACCCGTAGGAAGTATCTGCGAGTGGAACACCTACGAGTTGATTGAGCTCGCCTGAGCTGGAATTCGCCTCAGTTTGTACTCGCCTGAACTGGTACTCGCCCCAGTTTGAGCTCCTCTAATCTGGTACTCACCTGAGTTTGTATTCGCCTGAACTGGTACTCGCCCCAGTTTGAGCTCCCCTAATCTGGTACTCACCTGAGTTTGTACTCGCCTGAACTGGTACTCGCCTAGGACCTTTCTCATCAAGACTCATCGTGAGGTCTCACACTAAAGTTTCTTACTCCGGTCACAGTCCACGCTCACCGCACCAAAAATGTTGGAACCCGGATACCGGTCCAACTGTTCGAGACTTTGGGGTGACCAAAGGCTACTCGTTTAGTGATCGACCCACGCGAGACAAGGTGATAAGAAACTAGACAGCATACAAAACCACTCCAACCTGCCTATAAACAAGACCCGCGTGCTGCAGCGAGGAGGTCCCGCCACATACCCGAAAAGTCTATAGGAACTTCCCCTCCTAAAGCCAATGCTGAGCTTGGCACAAGAGAGGCAGGCAGTGTACTCTCCCACCCTAGGGGGGGGGGGGGGAGGGGGGTGAAGGTGCCTTCTACTTGTGCCTTGGGGTCCTATTTATAGGCAAATCCAAATGGACTGCGATTAGCTGCTCCCGCCTTCTGAAATGGGTTGCGGATAGCCGTTGCCGCCTTTTGACGGGGTGAAAATCTGTACTCGCCCAGGTGGGGGAGGTCTTCTGTACTCGCCCAGGTGGGGGAGGTCTTCTGTACTCGCCCAGGTGGGGGAGGTCTTCTGTACTCGCCCAGGTGGGGGAGGTCTTCTGTACTCGCCCAGGCGGGAGAGGTCTTCTGTACTCGCCCAGGTGGGAGAGGTCTTCTGTACTCGCCCAGGTGGGGGAGGTCTTCTGTACTCGCCCAGGTGGGGGAGGTCTTCTGTACTCGCCCAGGTGTGGGAGGTCTTCTGTACTCGCCCAGGTGGAGGAGGCCTTCTGTATTTCTGATCTCGACGAATTACGGGTTATACATTGTTATTGGTCTTTGTTGTGTGTTTGGTGAAAGACATGAAATTATGGATGTTATTTTGTTAGTGTTTGCCCATGAATTTAGTTGAAACACTCAAATTTTTAATTCAACCTGAAATTGTATGCTTATCCATTGTTATAATCTCAATCGTGATTGTTTGTGAATTCCTTTATTAATTTTAGCGCTAAAAAGTAATTATTCATCGGATGCTTGCTTGTGCATTGCATTATTCTAGACTTTTCCATGAAACTTCGCTAACAAAAATTCACCAGAGTTCCCTTGGGACACCATTTCACCGTTCACCTTATCCTATGTCATATGCCCAAACAAAATTTACAAGTACTAATTTTTTAAGACATCTAAGGATAAATACATTATAAGGGCCTTTAAAAAGTACCTCCCCTTGGGACACCCATCTATCTTTTGAAATTACAAAAATCTCCTCTATAAGTGTACATTTTCATAACATGCATGCACAAAAATACCCCTCCTGGAGGAAAGCACTACGAGGGAACTTTTGTGCATGCATGTTATGAGATGTGAACTTACAGTGAAGGTTTTTGTAATCTCAAAAAATAGAGGGGTGCAACCTGTAATTATGATAACTCCTAGGGGAGGTTTGGGTAATTAATACTAAATAATGATTTTTTTTTACCTTATTTTCAATCCAACAGATGTTACATATACTTCCCTTGCTTTAATAAAAAAAAAACTTGATTTGTTCTATTTGCTTTCTAATATAACATGTTTGCTCCAGATTGAGGCTCAAAATGATCTCCTTAAGAAGGAAATTGAAGAAGGTGCTTTGTTGTGCTCATCCGAAGCTGAAAAGATGCAGAAAGAGTTTGATGAAAAACAGCAAGAAGTAGATGCTTTGGAAAGGAGTGCACAGGAGTTACTGTTGGTAATTTTTAGTTACTCTCTCTCTCCCCACTTCCCTCTCTTTCTCTCTGCTATACTTCTGTAATGGTTTGATGCAGAATGGGCTGAGATACTTTAAATCCACAGGACTCTGAAGTTATACTGAAGAAGGCCACAGTGGAGTGTATAGAGGAAACACGGTTGCGCGCACAGGACCTCTACGCATTAATTGATAGCGTCTCGAAGTACAAAGAATTCATGGCATCCACGAACTCCGGGATCAAGGACGAGATCAATGAAGCGACTCTTGGAGTAAAGCTAGCCTTTCAGGCCTCTGTTAGGTAAGTCCAACATACGATGAGGATCGTGCGCGAGATATAATCCAGTTGAATTTTAGGCTAAAAAGTTTCAGATTAGAGTTTCAGATTAAGATTTTCAGTCTGATTTTTCCAGTCTGAATCGTTTGTTTTCAGTTGGATTATTCATTTTAGTATAGATATTAGCCTAAAATTCAATTGGATTTATCCCCGCATGATGAGGATCGTACGTCGGGCGTACCTAAAATTTACCCTTGTTAGGTATTGTTGAAAGGACCGGAGTATTTCGCCTTTTTTGTTAAGTATTCTTGTTTAAATGTCGTCTTCTTTGTTCCGTTATGTGGGAGGGGTTTGTGTAGTGGATCCAGCTTTTGGATGATACCTATTGATGACTTTAGTGAGGTCCCTATCCTATACTGAGTGACCTCTCTTAGGGCTCACTCAGTGACTTGTTGTGAGGATGTTGAATAGAGTCTCATTTGTTTAAGGTGTTTTGAAGTATAAGAGAAGTTGGGGCATGCAAAAAAACCCCGAAATCGACTTCGAATTGAACCGAACTGATCAATTTGGGTTGATTTAGGTGGTTCTCTATTCAGTTCTGTTCCAAAAAAATTTGTATTCGGTCTTTTGGTTTGGTTCTCGGTTTTGGGGCCGGGTATCCGAGAACTACCCAGGAACCAAGTTGTAAATAATTGGGAATTGATTTTTAATTTAAGTAGCATTTATTATATATCTATTGTTAATCATTAATAGTTTGCTGTTAATATTTTTTTTGTTTATCATGATTTCAAGGCTTTGTTTGGGGCCGTAGTTGCGGTTGAGAAAGTTGCATTCCCACCGCCACTGGTGTTATTAGACCGTTTGTATGCTCAACGGTGGGAATAGAGATTCTCCTAAAAGGTGTTTTAGGCGATTTCCGAAAGCTGCACGTGAGCCCATGTTCCGTGGTCGAGGAAGCACGTTCTGCTGGAGAGAAAAAAAATCGTTAAACCTTTTTTTCCTCCCGTGCGCTGCCCTCGCCCTTCTCTCCTGCCTCATCGATCCGCCTTCGCAAGTAGAATCGAGAACCGAACTTAAATATTTGGTAATGGTACATGCTAGGTGCATAAGCACCACAAATGGATAAAATAAATAATATAAAAAAACTTAAAATAGTAATGTTCTCTAGAATAAAAAGAAATGAAAACAAATAAAAGAGGTGTGGACAGACCCTCCATGAGAAAACTAATTACCATTCCTTTAATGCCTAAACACACTTGCATAGAACACAACGTGGATTCAATTACAAATCAGAATGAGGAGGAAGTTCTCTAGGCTCCATTAAGGAATTCCGATGTGATAATTGGAATTGACTAAATTCTAGTTCTGCAACAAAATTTTGTAATTAGTAATTTTATTGTTGGAATTGAAATTTAAAATTTGCTTGTGTAAGATTTTAAAAATGAACTCGTGCTACAATTTAGTGATCGCAGTTGGCTAAAATAATTTATATGTAGGATGTTCTTAGCGTCAGAAATCTACAAATTCTCATGATATTGTGGGTTTCATCAAAGCTTTAGTGTCCGTAGCAAGTAAGTCTGTGACATTTGATTATTGCTTTTGTGCCGCACCAAGGTGGTGCGGGCTAGGGGAGGCGCACACGGCCCTGTCCGAACTTGGGGTGTGCGGCGAGGCCGGCGGCGAGGCCGGCGGCGAGGTTGGTGGTGGGGAGGAGAGAGGTGGTGGTATGGAAAGTAATGGGATTACGTGGATGGAGGAGAGAGAGAGAGAGTGCATGCATGGAGGGGAGAGAGCATTCATGGAGTGGGTTAGGAAAATTTTTCGGTCTTCAGTGTCGGACCGTAAAATCGTCCTGAGTATAAAAATGGCTTTCTTACAGCTGAGCCCAACCTCCCATTTGGAAATTTCGTGTTTTTCCCTCATCTCCATTTTTACTCCTGTTTTTCCCTCCCCTCTTCCGGCGAGCAGCTGTCCTCCACTCTTCCGACGAGCAGCTGACTTACTCCTTTATTTCTCTCTACCGCCGAGAAGCGCAGCGCACCGTCGGCCGTCCTCGCCACCTTTCTCGAAATGACCTCTACTACTCTTCTCTTCCGCCGAGAAGTACAAATCACCGCCGGCCATCCTCCTCCCTTTTTCTCTCAAAATACCGTACACATCAGCTTATCATGATATACGTTGCACTGCAACTGCCACCATGGAGAAATCTGGAGCATCCATAGATAACATTCCCGCAAATTTTTGTGTTGTAGGTGTGATTCTGTTGTCGGTGTCTTTCTGGTAATCGATGCCGCACTGCAAATATTTTTTTTTTGAGTTATTTACGGCCAGATTTTATTTACTTGTAGGCTAACTGAGTTATTTTCTGGTCGGGTTTTACCCAGAATTATCTACTGTTCATGCAAGTACCCGTTGGTGGGCCTTCCATCTGCATATACAAATAGATAAACCAATATAGTGATCTGGGCTATATCCAGCCGGAAATACCAAAAATCGGGATAAATCCAGCCGAATCTGCAAAAATTTAGGCAAAAAAAAATATACATCAACCAAAAAATAAGCTGCAAAAAAAACGAGGGCACTTCTTACAAACCTTTAAAATCGGTTCAAAAAATAGGGTTTTTGTTCTAATCTAAGTCTATGCTAGATCAAAACCGAAAATTCTATGAAATCGAAAAAAATTCAGAGCGACGGGATTATACCTGGTCGGAACGGTCGGCTTCCGCCTAGCTCCGCAAGTTGTAGTAGTCCTGAAAACCCTAGTCCATGAACCACCCTTCACTGCTCTGCGTCGTCATCGAGTGACAGAAAATTTTCCTCCACCTCCTCTGCGCTCGCGTGGCCGAAGAGTTAGGGCGCGAACATTTTTTTCCGACGAGAGGTCTTCCCGGCGAGGGTTTGAGCGGAGCAGTTTTGAATTTCGAAAGAGTTGCAAATGGGAGTGAGGCTTAGATGTAAGAAAGCCATTTTTATACTCAGACTGTTTTTACGGTCCAGTGTCGGACCGAAAAATTTCCCTCGTGGAGGAGGGAGAGAGCATTTATGAAGGAGAGAGCGGGGGGGGGGGGGGGGGGGGGGGGGGGGAGGTTGAATGGACCTCCACAATGGGAGTGCGATTACCGCGTGCGTGTACACATGCGTTTCGGTGTTTGTTTGGAGGATCAAAGGGACTCAGAATTATGCGAGAATGGACTCGTTGGAATCGTATCGGCGAGACGGTCGAGGTCGCGGCGGAAAATCTCGGGTTCGACCGGGTTTGATCGGGTCCGTTTTGGGGAACCCCATCAAGACCAATTATAATTCCTGGAGGAATTGAAAATAATCCCAATTCTAATATCTAATTCCAGTTTAATCCAAACGAACGGTACCTAAGAGAGAATCCTTGTAAGTTTTAAGCCTTTTTTTCTAAGGAGATAAATGATAGGATGAATTTAGCATATATTCTAGTAATGAAAATTATCTTATAATATACGTTAAGAATTATATTTAATAGTTGTTGCGGGTCGCTAGGGTGCTTTGGTAGACCGATCGACTTGAACCGTCTTAGCTCGGAAGCGAACCGAGCGCGCTAACAGTCAAAGAGTAAATTAGTAAATAACACGAGAACTTTTAACGGGGAAAACCCGGAAAAGGTGGAAAACCACGTGGCCGGAGCTGTGCCAGCTAACTTTCACTATCTTCTTGGGGGTTACAGTCAGGTACTTAGAATTCGAGGGCGACATGCCGCCGCTCGCTACAATAATAGAGAGAGAGAGAATTCCGAAGGTGACAGACCACCTCTCGGAAAACTAAGTCTTTTTCCTTCTGAGAACGGTGGAGAACAAAAGTAAGAATGCTCGGGAGAACAAAAGTGAGAATGCTGAGTTGCCTTTCGGGAGAAAGGCAATCTCCAAGTCCACGAAGGAGATCTTCAAGCGCCGAAGGAGAATTCTGAGGAAATCTTCAAAAGAGCTCTCTCGGGCGCAGAAGGCAAGGTCCCCTGAAATGAAGGCCTGGGGCTCCTTTTATAGCTTTGGCCGGGGGTAGCCCGGTACTTTTGCCGTCGTAACCATCGTAACCACCTGACGTGCGAATTACGCTGGTCGAATTGGAGCACACGGATCGCCATTTTTCGTGAATGACCGTCTTGACCTTCGGTCAGTTCGGTTAGTTCTGACAGCTTCGTTGAAGGTAAGAAAGACGACAAGCGGGTCCTGTAATCTGAGAAATTAGAAAAACAAAAAGTGAGCGCACCCGGAATGCGGAAGTGTTCTGAGCGCTCAATGAACACAGAAGTGTTCTGGGCATGCAGCGAACACAGAAGCGTTCTGGGCATGCAACGAACACGTAAATGTTCTGGGCGTGCTATGAGCGCGGAGCATCCTGAGCGATCGGAGGAATGTGGAGTCGCGCCCCCAAGAGAGGAAATGGGCCCCGGTCGTACCCGACGAGGGGGCGTGACTTCGGTTGAGTCCTTCACGATCCCCCCCTGCGAAAGGGGGAGGGGGCTTGGCCGCACCCCAATGCGGAGAGGGGTGCGACCTGGCCGCACCCCAAGGGGGTGCGGCTTGGCTGCACCCCAAGGTGGGTGCGGCTTGGCCGCACCCCATGCGGGGTGCTGCCTGCACGCTACCGCGTGGTAGCGCCGTGCGGTAGTGCTACCGCGCGCGGTAGTGTGCGTTGTTGCGGGCGCCATGGCTGCGTGCGGTCCGGGTATAAATCCTAAGGATGGAAATTTTTTTCGGTCCGGTTATCGGACCCTAAAAACGGTCCGGGTATAAATATATTTTCTTACTGCTGGGCCTCACTATCATTTGCTTCCCCGAAACTGCTTTTCGAATTCAAATCTGCTCGATCCGCTCAAACCCTCATCGGGAACACCTTTCGCCGGAGAAAGCTCGGGCCCTAACTCTTCAGCCACACGAGCGCAGAGGAGGTAGAGGAAAATATTCCGTCACTCGACGACGACGTAGAGCTCGACGGCGACGCAGAGTAGTGAGGGGCAGTTCGTGGACTAGGGTTTTCAGACATACTTCAACTTGCGGAGGCCGACCGTTCCGACTAGGTATGAAGTTCCGATTAAAAATGTGGTAGCACACAGACTGTATAACCCGTAATTCGTCGAGATCAGAAATAAACGAGGACAACACAGAAGACCTCCCCCACCTGGGCGAGTACAGAAGGCCTCCCCCACCTGGGCGAGTGAAAGTGGAGGTTAGATCTTAAATTAACTCTAGAGGGGGGGGGGGGGGGGGTGAATAGAGTTTAAAACTTTTTTCCCTTAGTTTTATTTGCGGAATTAAAAATAGTGTTATATATGTGTAAGCAGAGTGATTAATAAAAACAGAATAAATAAAATCACACAGCACAACACAAAGAAATAAACAATCACAGAGGACACACGGAGCTATAGTAGTTCCCCAATAAATCTGGGTACGTCTACTCTTCTACCACCCTTGGTAGGAATTCACTAGGAGTTTTGATCAGGTGCCCTCACACCAAGGGATTTTTGATAAGGTGTCCACACACCAATGAGAGTTTGATCAGGTGCCCAAATCACCGATAAGCTTTTGATAAGGTGCTTAAAAATCACACAAGGACTTTTTGATAAGGTATCTTGCCACCAGTGAGTTACACTTTTGAAAGGAGTATTAACCCTGTACAGAATGGGATAGAGAGGGGTTAAGATGTTCTTCTCTGTCAAGATGTATAGAGAAGACTCTAGTGGATTTGATGTAGAAAAGAACTCCTCTGTCTGATTGAAGATGTTTGACAGTTGATTTTGCTGGAGCTTTTCTTTGAAAGATTTGATCTCCCTGTAGCAGATAAAACTGAAAGGCAAGAGTGCTTCTCAGGTTGTTGTTGCTCTTTTGAAGATCTGAAAGCTTGCAGCTAGTAACTGAGAGAATAATGTTGATGTTGTTCTCAGTTGAATGAAGTTGTTGCTGTTGAGAAAGAAGAAGACTAAAAATTATTTTCTCTGTCTGTGCTTGTTCTTCTTCTTTCTTTCTTGATTCTTGCAGCAGAAATATCGAGATGGTGTTGAAGAGGTTCTCAGAAATTATGTGCTGCTGCTGGAGGAGGAAGAAGATAAAGTTCTGTGTGTTTTTGTTCTTCCATTCTTCCTTTCTCATTTCTTTCTTTCTTTTTCTGTTCTGAAAAATTGTACTGCAATTTGAAAATAATATTATGTATATGATCTGTCGTGAATGTTGGATCGGTCGGCGCCCTTAGAGGGGGGGGGGGGGGTGAATAAGGGTTTTCAAAACTTTAGATTATATTTAAAAACTTTGGATTATTGCAAGATTAAAGACATGAAATAAGTGAAGTAAGACAAAAAGAGACAAACTTTATTAATGATAAATAAGTTTTACAAAACTTGATCTCGATGACGCTAGAGATCGGAGGCGAATAATAAAAAAACTCTTTTTGTTTTATATCCCGACTCGCTTCCCCACGAACCGGTGGCCCTAGCCTTATCCTCCCCGGATTCGGCCTCAAGCCGCTCTAGCCTATCCTTCCCCGGATGTGGCCTCGAGCACCCCCTAGAACTAGCCTAGATCTAGTCGCCAACACGAGGCAAATTTCAGCCCTAAGTCTACCACAGACCTAGTCGCCAACACGAGGCGATTTCACTACCGTTTACAATGAAGAAAGAGAAATAAAATAACAAAACCTCCCTTAAGATGAACTTCTGAAGTCGGAGATGAAGATCCGCTGTAGAATCAACGTTTGTTGAAGCGGACTTCGTCTGGATTCGGCGTGATGGAATTCTCCTTCAGAAATTGGCAGAGCTTCGCTGGGATCTCAAATTTCGGCTAAGACAAGCCTCTGGAACTCTAGTACTCTCTCTCTCTGAGGTGTATGCAATAGGTGTCTCGAAAACAAGAGGAGAGGGGGTCCTTTTATAGCCCAAGCGCTACCGCCGGCGCTAGCCCGGATTAGGAAATATTTTGCGCGGCAGGATCTTCAATCCGTGGCAACATTTTGCTCTATGCCTCTTGTGCGCCATGCTACCGCCAACGCTAGTAGCTACCGCTGATAACTTCTAAAAAGAAGTTATCTCGGCCATTAGTTCTGACAAAATACTTGGTTAATCTGGCTTGAATAAGCATAAGTATGATAAAAATGTAAGTAAATGTTTTGTTATTAAATTCAAGGCTAAGTTGGTCTTTTTCCATTATTTTCTTGACAGGTGTGCCAAAGGAATCGGATTGGAAAAAGAAAACAGCCAAAATTTACATATCCTGGAAAAAGGTTGCAACGCACGGAAAATAAATAGTTGCAACGTTCAATTTGCAGTTTGGTAATGCAGGCACAGCGCGAGTGTTGCAACACCCAGAAATGAAGGTTGCAACCTTCTTTGGCGAATTCAAAATTCCGAAATTCTAAAACAACCGCCATTCCCAAAATTGGAAGGTGGCGTCCCTTGGGAAACGCGTGGGACTTATTTAACAGTATTTGGAGGGATTAAAGGGGGATCTGGAGAAATATATTGGGGGGTTTTTAGGAGAGAAAGAGGGGAACTCGAAAAAGAGAGGAGGAAGAAGGCTAGGGCTTGCCGAATCTTGAAGAAGGAGTGGTTCGGCACTCTTCGGTGACTGAATTCCTACGCTATTTCATTGTTTTCTACACCATGCGCTGTAAGATCTTTCTTATTTTGTGGTGTTCTTCCCCCATCGTGATGAACTAATTTGTTTTAATCTTGTATTGTGAGAGTACTTTGTCAAGTGTGATGACAACTTTTTAAATTTCTAGATTTGTGATTGATTGGTGAATGTTTGTGCTTAATTCATGATCTTTAATTTGAAATCTTTGGCCAAGATTTTATCTTTTTACTGCGCTTCATAAATCGAGAGAGGAGTCGCGTAAGTATATCGTGGATTCGGTATAGTATTTGAAGGGAGAAAGAGATTTCCTCTTGATACTAGCAACTTTGGTTTTCATCCTTTATGCGGTTCTTATTTCATCTCCGGAGTAATAGAGAACTAGGGACTTCCGATATCGAGAGGTACGGATTTCTATTCTAAAATCGTTGCAAGACGTGTTACCACTCATCATCGCAAAATTATCTTCAAAGGCTTGTCACACTAGACTTAGGAAATCACGATACAAGATTATCTTTGATCACTGATAACAAAATATTTTCCTCCCGTTTCTCTAGTTTAAATCCCGTAATTAGAAGTTTTATTTCAATATTTTTGTTACTTTGAACCATCATATTATTCCGCTTGAATTTAAAGAAAAGGCAACACTAGTAATTGCAAGCACTGAATCACCCACCTCTCCGTGGAAACGATCTCGATTCTCACTTTATTACTTGACACGGCACGTGCTCTTGCGTTTTAAATACACACCGGTTTCGGGCGTATCAAGTTTTTGGCGCCGTTGCCGGGGATATCAAGTTTTTGGCGCCGTTGCCGGGGATATCAAGTTTTTAGCGCCGTTGCCGGGGAGGTGCAAATAATTTAGTGTCCTTTCTTGCAATATTAGTAAATCCGGAGTATTTAGAGCTCAACTTTTTATTTCTGTTCTATTTTCTTCTGCTTTGTTTATCTTTAGTATGTTTGTTTTGTTAGTGCATGTCCCGATATCGATTATCTGAACTATTGCCTTTAAATCTAGAGATTGAGCGGACGTGTAGACAAAATAGGAAAGCGACTCGAGTAGAACAATTAAACTCCTCAACCATGAATCTTAATCAGCGAAATGTTAACAATGAAAATCATCAGGATGATGTATGACAAGAAGGTCAGGTAGATCAGAATGGTCAACCCGCTGAAATTAGGAGAACATGTCGTGACTATAATATGCCCTTAAGGGGAGGAGTGCAGTTTAGTATAACTAGGCCGGCAATTGAAGCGAATAACTTTAAAATAGACTCTACGACAATGCAACTCGTTCAACATAATAAGTTTGGAGGCCTTAATCATGAAGACCCTAACTCCCATTTGAGAACTTTCATCGAAATATGCGACACATTTAAAATCAATGGCGCATCGGAGGAAGCTATAAAACTTAGGTTATTCCCATTCTCTTTGGAGGGAAAAGCAAAGGATTGGTTGAATTCTCTACCCAATGGGTCCATTACTACTTGGCAGCTTTGATAGAGAAATTCTTAGCTAAATACTTTCCTCCATCGAAAACTGCTAAGCTTATGCGCGATATATCTACTTTTATGCAAGGGAACGGGGAGACACTTTACGATGCATGGGAAAGGTTTAAGGAATTGTTGCGGAAGTGCCCTCACCATGGCTTGGCCATTCACCAGCAGGTGTGAACCTTCTACAACGGCCTCCAGACATCTACTATGATTCAAGTGGATGGAGCTGCGGGAGGATCTTTAATGAATAAATATCCTGAGGATGCCTATGCGATCTTAGACGACTTATCGTCTAATAATTATCATTCATCTGAGCGACAAGGTTCATCTTTTACGGCAGGTCTTCACCAAGTTGATCAACTCACTTCTTTCGCCGCACAAATCACTGCACAGTTCAACTCTATGAATAAGCGATTAGATGCTTTGACTTTGAATCAATCCCAACCACACTCACATGTCAATAGCATTGTTACCCCTTCAACGCCCATGAACCAATCACTCACGGTTGAACAACTTATTGGTCATAATGAGGAAATTAATTATATAGGTGGACAACCAAGACATAACAATGCGGTCCCAAACTATTATAACCCGGAATTGCGTAATCATCCAAATTTCTCATGGAAGAATAATTCCGGAGTGACATATCCATCCGGTTTTAACTCAAACCCTCATCCACCCCAAAACAATAATTATAATCCACAAGGGTCATATAGGAAATTATCGGATGAGGTACTTATAGAATCCATGCAGAAGAGGGATGCGCGCATTTCTAGTTTAGAGGGGTCATTGCGTGTCATTGAATCACAGCTAGGTCAAATTGCTAATGCTTTGAGTCTTAGACCCCAAGGGTCACTTCCCACAAATACGACCCCGAATCCGAAGGGAGATAATCCTCAATGCAAAGCTGTCACTTTACAGAGTGGTAAAGAATTAGTGGGTAGGTCTAAAAATGAAGAAGAGGAACAGGATGGCGAAGAGAAGAAGTTGGAGATCGTTAGTCCTAGTGTTCCTAATGATAAGTTAGAAGAGAATGAGAATGAAAAGGAAGGAGCAGTGGAAGTATTAGGAGAGACCGAGAGAAAATCAATCAATGAAGATAAAAAGAGAAATGATAACATAAAGGTCTATCCACCACCACCATTCCCTCAACGGTTAAAGAAGAGCAAGCTTGATCAACAGTTCCAAAAATTTATAGAAATATTTAAAAAACTGCAAATTAATATTCCTTTCGCGGAAGCTTTGGAGCAAATGCCAAGCTACGTAAAGTTCATGAAAGACATTTTATCTAAGAAGAGGAAATTAGGAGCAAATGAGACGGTATCACTCACACAGGAGTGTAGTGCTATTCTTCAAAAGAAACTCCCGCCTAAATTGAAAGATCCGGGGAGTTTTACCATACCGTGCTCCATAGGGTACCAATTCGAGGGAAAGGCATTATGTGATCTTGGTGCGAGCATCAATTTGATGCCGTTCTCGATCTATAGGAAGCTTGGTTTAGGAGAAATCGCTAAGACTTCCATCACCTTGCAATTGGCTGATAGAACCCTTGCTTTCCCAAAAGGAATAGTGGAAGATGTCTTAGTAAAAGTGGACAAGTTTATTTTCCCTGCGGATTTCGTTGTCTTAGATATGGAGGAAGATAAGGGGGTTCCCATTATCATAGGGAGACCTTTCTTAGCCACGGGAAGGACATTGATAGACGTGCAGAAGGGGGAATTGACCATGAGAGTTAATGACGAACAAGTAACCTTTAATGTACTTAAAGCTATGAAATTCCCCCAGAATCAAGAAGATAATATGGAATCGGTGAACCAGATTTCAATTCATGAATATAATTTGAATATTAAATCCGCAAAGCAAGATGATTTGTTAACTCGATTTTTGATGCATGAGGAGATTTCGGATGATGAAGAGGAAATTCGAGATTGTCTCGAAGTATTTAAGAAATAACCCAATTTTTATAGAAAACTGGAACCTTTTGAGATGCCAAACAAGTCGTTGGCGGACAAGCCCTCTATTATTAGTCCCCCGATTCTTGAGTTGAAGCCTCTCCCCGATCATCTTATGTATGCATATTTAGGAGAAAATAACACATTGCCGGTTATTGTCAATTCTAAATTACCACATGATCAACATCAAAAGCTTTTAGAATTGCTAACTCAATTTAAGACGGCCATAGGGTGGACCATAGCTGATATCCGAGGGATTAGCCCATCACTATATATGCACAAGATTCTTTTGGAAGAATCTTCTACGGGATCTATTGAACCCCAACGTCGTCTTAGTCCACCTATGAAAGAGGTGGTAAAGAAGGAAATTATTAAATGGCTTGACGCAGGGATTATTTACCCTATCTCGGATAGCTCATGGGTGTCACCGGTGCAATGTGTACCGAAAAAAGGAGGTATGACGGTCGTACGAAATGAGAAAGATGAATTAGTATCTACGAGAATGATTACCGGTTGGCGTATCTGTATGGATTACAGAAAGCTGAATAAAGCCACACGAAAAGATCATTTTCCGTTGCCTTTTATCGATCAAGTCCTAGATAAGTTAGCAGGAAACGATTTCTTCTGTTTTCTTGATGTCTATTCAGGATATAACCAGATTACAATAGCCCCAGAGGATCAGGAGAAGACCACGTTCACATGTCCCTATGGGACATTCGCTTTTAGAAGGATGCCATTTGGTCTATGTAATGCACCCGCTACTTTTCAGCGATGCATGATTGCTATTTTCTCTGATATTATGGATGATGGCATTGAAATTTTTATGGATGACTTTTCTATTTCCGGTAATTCGTTCGATGCATGTTTAGCTTGTTTGAAGAAAGTGCTAGCGCGGTGTGTTGAGACTAATCTCGTATTGAATTGGGAGAAATGTCACTTCATGGTGCGAGAGGGGATTGTGCTCGGTCATCATGTTTCAAGGGATGGTTTAGGAGTAGATAAAGCAAAGTTAGATGTGATTGAAAGACTGCCACCACCCAAGAATGTAAAAATGTTGCGTAGTTTTTTAGGACATGCGAGCTTCTATCGAAGATTCATTAAAGACTTTGCGAAAATTGCAAAACCATTGAGTGGACTACTAGAGAAAGATGTTAAATTTCAGTTTACTGACGATTGTTTACATGCATTTGACACCTTAAAAAATCGTCTGACCACGGCCCCTATCGTTATCACTCCCGATTGGGAGGAACCGTTTGTCCTTATGTATGACGCGAGTGATTACGCAGTAGGAGTTGTCTTGGGACAGGTACGTGAGAAAGTTTTTCACACGATAGCCTACGCTAGTAAGACCCTAATTGATGCACAAATTAATTACACAACCACAGAAAAGGAATTACTAGCAGTAGTGTTTGCCTTTGAAAAATTTAGATCGTATCTGTTATGCACTAAGAGTACGGTTTTTACGGACCACGCTGCAATCCGTTACCTCATGGAGAAAAAGGACGCTAAGCCTAGATTAATTAGATGGGTGCTTCTGTTGCAAGAATTCGACGTAGAGATCAAAGATAGGAAAGGTACGGATAATCCGGTTGCGGATCACCTTTCCAGAATTGAGTCTACACAGCCTTCATATAATCCTGAAATCGACGAGAGATTTCCGGATGAGAGAGTGTTAGCCATTCATGAGAGCACCACACCTTGGTACGCTGATTATGTGAATTATCTAGTAAGTAATATTTTGCATCCTGACCTTTCCTATCAACAAAGAAAGAGGTTTGTACATGAGGCTCGCTCCTATCTTTGGGACGAGCCTTATTTATTCAAGATCGGAGCTGATGGAGTTGTGAGGAGATGTGTACCGGAGAGCGAAATGAGATCAATTTTAGAGAAATGTCATAACTCTCCGTACGGAGGTCATTTCATGGGCACAAGGACGGCAATGAAGGTGTTAGAGGCCGGATTCTTCTGGCCTAGTTTATTTAAGGATGTTAACATGTTTGTTAAACAATGTGATAGATGTCAAAGAAGTGAGAATATAAGAAAGAATGATGGAATGCCCATGAACATAATGCTAGAAATCGAATTATTTGATGTATGGGGGATGGATTTTATGGGCCCGTTCGTGAACTCGAATGGTAATTTATATATATTATTGGCAGTAGACTATGTGTCTAAATGGGTGGAGGCGATAGCGACCCCTAAGAACGACGGCAAAGTGGTACTGAATTTTCTAAGAAACCATATATTCAATCGATTCGGGGTTCCTAGAGCAATCATTAGCGACGGGGGAAGTCATTTCTGTAATAGTCAATTCAAGTCATTATTAAATAAATACGGAGTAACCCATAAAGTTGCACTTGCTTATCATCCCCAGACAAATGGTTTGGCGAAGGTATCAAATAGGGAGATTAAAAAGATTTTAGAAAAGACAGTGAGTATCAATCGTAGAGACTGGTCACAGAAACTCATGAATGCATTATGGGCATACCGCACTGCTTTTAAAACTCCCATTGGGCTGACCCCGTATAGGATGGTCTACGGGAAGTCTTGTCATCTTCCTCTAGAGTTAGAACACCGGGCGTTTTGGGCGATTAAGAAAATAAATTATGATTTTTGGGACGCCGGTAAGAAGAGATTATTGCAATTGAATGAACTAGAGGAAATTCGGATGCAAGCGTATGAGAACTCACGAATCTATAAGGAGCGTACGAAGAAGTGGCACGATCGACGCATGAAGGAAAAACATTTTGAGCCGGGACAACATGTCCTCTTATTCAATTCCCGCTTAAAATTGTTTCCAGGAAAACTAAAGTCTCGTTGGTCGGGCCCGTTTAAGGTTAAAATCGTGCATCCTTATGGCGCGGTAACCATCATTAATGAAACTGACGGGACTGAGTTCAAGGTTAACGGAGAAAGACTGAAACCATACCTGACAGACGATTATGACAGGGAAGTGTCGAGTATAATGCTTCTCTAGTTTCGTACCGTCCTGCCAGGACGGTAAATTAAGCGCTAGGTGGGAGGCAACCCATCATTTATATTTAGTTCTCGTTTTTGTGAAGTAAGATAGTTGGATTTTCGGTTAGTTGTCAGTTTGACGAATTACGATGGATGGGGAACATGATGGCGGAGAAATGATGTTGGTGTAGATTTATTGAATGCAGCGTGTTAAATTTTAGTTGCGGAAGAATTTGGATTGCTGTTGGAGAATCGGAGAAGGCGGAGGTGTTGCAACGTTGCCATTTAAATGGTTGCAACCTCTTTAACTCTCCGGATAAATTAATGGAAACGCGTTGTCGCCGGTTCAGCCGAACCGTTCCGCCCCTCTCCCCGCAAATAACAATTTCAGGCGTTATCAGTTTTCAATGTCCTGCATTTTAATATATGCCACTTTCACCCTTTTTCTATATATACATGCTTGCATGTGACAGGTTGTTGTCTTGAAATCGGGATTTGCTAGAGATGCTCTCCAAGCAAAGTATTGGACGGAGTAAGGACAACCACTGCTACAGACGGTCTACTTCAGAAATTTTAGGGGAGTACTTCCGTTTCAATTTTATTTACCGCAATTCTTTTATATGCTGACACCGTTTCAATTTATTGAGAAGGAATTTTATTTAGTAACACAGCAACCTTGCTAGGGTCCAGCAAGACTTTAAGTGTGGGGGTGATGGCTAGAATCGCCCCTAAAATTGTTGTGTTAGGTAATTTGATCACTCATGATTTTAATAATCCGTATGATGACCGTACTTAGTCGATATGCTATTCTTGATGTTCAATGATAATTAACTGGTATGGCTAGGAAATCCTAGGAGTTCAGATTTTGAATTTGAAATTAGCAAGATTTTTGTTTGGGTAAAGCACTCTTAAGCGTTTGATCCATGCACAACCTTCTTCAACTTTAGTTTACTTCTTCGAAATCTTTGATGTGGAACTCTAAAAATAAGAAGGGGGGGGGGGGGGGGGGGGGGGTGAGTAAGAACTAAGTTAATGTGGTGAGCCAAGATAATATTTTAGTAGCTAAACCAATTTGATCTTTCATGAGATTCTTTGACTGGTTCTGTATCATTTTGCTATCCACTACTGAATGACCAAATTCCCTATATGCTCACTAGTTGTATCGTAATAAGTTAACCTATTATGGGTGGTTTATTCTTAATATATAAGTCATAGTGATATGCGGCCTGGGTATATGTATACATACTTGGAATAATCCCGACTATGATGGAATTAAAAAAAAAAGGTTAAAAGTCATAGTGATATGCGGCCTAAGCATGCGATGTGTATGTTTGGAATGATCCCAACTATGATTTATAAAAAAAAATGAAATAAAAAAAAAGCATCATAGTGATACGTGGCCTAGGTATGTACACTTATATCCAGAATGATCCCAACTGTGGTTAATTAAAAAAATGTGTGTTGATCAACCCTCATAATATGGTGAATTATTATGATTACTAACTAGGGAATTACCATGCCACTACTATCAAAGCCTGTTTAAGAATTGCAAACCAAGCCAAAGCTAAACCTACATTCACGTAAGCTGCTAATTTGTGTCGACGCTAGCACAAAGACTTAGCTTATTCTTACCCTTCCAGATTATTGCGGAGGTTCAATGAAAAAGTGCGGGGGAGTAAATAATTTTGAAGAAGACACACACACACAACACTAAAAATCTTAATGGTGCTTTATCTTTTATCAAGCTAATGGATTTTTGATGTTTGAACTCTTAATGATTTACAAGCGTATCTGTTGAGTAAAGCGAACTTCTTGAGTATCTTTGATTAATTTCGGTTAAGTAATGGAGCATTTTAATTTGTGGTGTGATAATTATCGGACACCTAATTGTTGGGATGTTATTTCTCTTTGCTCGGGCCTAGCAAAGGTTCAAGTGTTGGGGTGTGATAACTTCTAAAAAGAAGTTATCTAGGCCATTAGTTCTGACAAAATACTTGGTTAATCTGGCTTGAATAAGCATAAGTATGATAAAAATGTAAGTAAATGGTTTGTTATTAAATTCAAGGCTAAGTTGGTCTTTTTCCATTGTTTTCTTGACAGGTGTGCCAAAGGAATCGGATTGGAAAAAGAAAACAGCCAAAATTTACATATCCTGGAAAAAGGTTGCAACGCACGGAAAATAAATAGTTGCAACGTTCAATTTGCAGTTTGGTAATGCAGGCACAGCGCGAGTGTTGCAACACCCAGAAATGAAGGTTGCAACCTTCTTTGGCGAATTCAAAATTCCGAAATTCTAAAACAACCGCCATTCCCAAAATTGGAAGGTGGCGTCCCTTGGGAAACGCGTGGGACTTATTTAGCAGTATTTGGAGGGATTAAAGGGGGATCTGGAGAAATATATTGGGGGGTTTTTAGGAGAGAAAGAGGGGAACTCGAAAAAGAGAGGAGGAAGAAGGCTAGGGCTGGCCGAATCTTGAAGAAGGAGCGGTTCGGCACTCTTCGGTGACTGAATTCCTACGCTATTTCATTGTTTTCTACACCATGCGCTGTAAGATCTTTCTTATTTTGTGGTGTTCTTCCCCCATCGTGATGAACTAATTTGTTTTAATCTTGTATTGTGAGAGTACTTTGTCAAGTGTGATGACAACTTTTTAAATTTCTGGATTTGTGATTGATTGGTGAATGTTTGTGCTTAATTCATGATCTTTAATTTGAAATCTTTAGCCAAGATTTTATCTTTTTACTGCGCTTCATAAATCGAGAGAGGAGTCGCGTAAGTATATCGTGGATTCGGTATAATATTTGAAGGGAGAAAGAGATTTCCTCTTGATACTAGCAACTTTGGTTTTCATCCTTTATGCGGTTCTTATTTCATCTCCGGAGTAATAGAGAACTAGGGACTTCCGATATCGAGAGGTACGGATTTCTATTCTAAAATCATTGCAAGACGTGTTACCACTCATCATCGCAAAACTATCTTCAAAGGCTTGTCACACTAGACTTAGGAAATCACGATACAAGATTATCTTTGATCACTGATAACAAAATATTTTCCTCCCGTTTCTCTAGTTTAAATCCCGTAATTAGAAGTTTTATTTCAATATTTTTGTTACTTTGAACCATCATATTATTCCGCTTGAATTTAAAGAAAAGGCAGCACTAGTAATTGTAAGCACTGAATCACCCACCTCTCCGTGGAAACGATCTCGATTCTCACTTTATTACTTGACACGACACGTGCTCTTGCGTTTTAAATACACACCGGTTTCGGGCGTATCAACCGCCGGGCGCTAGCTCTTTCTAAAAACACTGGCGGAATCGCGCTAATCATCGCTAGCGCCGGGCGCTATCGCTACCGCCGACGCTAGTGAGCCTTTTCGAATTTTGGCCTCAATTTTGGGGGCAGTCATCATGAGTACTCCTTGAGTCATATGGACTATGTAAACCTGCACACTTGAACACACAAGATCAAATACACATAGGATTTGTTATTCTCAAACCTAGGAGATGCGGAAGACCATGTTCCAACAAACTCCCCTTTTTGATAATAACAAATCCATTAATGATAAATCAAAGCATTAATAAATAAGCATGAGGAAACTCTACTTGTGTGTGTGTGTGCGAGTGATGACTTGGGATAATTATTGAATTTAGCATTTAGAATTGCTCCCCCTAAATACATGCCCCCCTAAGTGAGTGCTCCCCTAATATGTAAGCTATCATCTGAATTTGTCATGTTGGGTTTATGATAACGGGTTATATTTATCATGTTAGTTCTCCCCCTTTGTTATTAGCAAAAGTGGGTAGGGAAACAAAGCACCAAAGAATTTGTAAATAGAAGAGAAGGCATGATCGAGCTTTTCAAGTAAATGATAAGGAGTTATAGAAATGTTTTTCATTGAAATAGATCAGAGTTATGAGCATTACAAAATTTTCAGAGTTTGTAGCATACAAGAATTTTATGTTTGAAGTAACCAATAAAAAGCGTTCCAAGTAAAATCTATCACGTAATGAAAGATAGGAATTTTGAAGAATAAGTGATGATGCAAAGAGTACAAGATATTAAGTAAGCATGGAAAGCGCAAGGTAAAACACTAATATGGTTAAGATGCGGAAGACTTATAGCAATACAAACACAGCAAATAGTAATGATAATCAAAAAAATATGAGTTAAAGATCACAAAAAAATGATGTTTTTGGAAATCATTTTGCAGTTTTAAATTTTATAATAACCAAGCATGAAATAATGTTTATCAAAAAGAGATGACCACAATGTTACTTTAATTCTTAATTTCAAAAACATACAAAACATTGTAGAACACATGCTAGGTTATCTAGTGCATTTCATAAATAAAAAGTAATACAGAATTAGCATTAGGATCCAATACTCATGAGAAGAAGTGTTATGAAAGATAATGATGTGCACATAAGTGTAATTTTGAGGAGAGTAAATAAATGTTTTAATAAAAAATACAAGTAATATGTAAAGTAAGAAGCACAATAAAACACAAATAAGATTACTTCCACACACTTTAATGCACAAAAAAAATGTACAACTACCAAGGTGCTTTGAACACACAATGCTCATCAAGACTTATCAGGGTGCAAAGTAGTGCTTGGGGGATCACATATTTTATTTTGAATGTTGAGACTAGTGATCCGGTGTACTTAAGAGAAAGTGGTTTTTCTTATTTTTGAAAGAAAGCTTTGATTTGCACAAGACACTTTATTATCCTTTCCAAGGTGCTCAACCTCACAATGCTCATTAAGACTTATCAGGAGGTTCAAGTAGTGCTTGGTGGAGTTATCTTTGTCCTTTATTTTATAATTTTGTTTTGTACAAAGTTCTCAGAATACACTTGTTTTGCAAATCAATAGATTTTATGAGAAAAAAAAATATAACCACTTTTCTTAATTTTTAAGAGTGCAAAAGAAGGAGTGTAGGTAAGATACTTGTGCAATTTTAATCCATTGTACTAATACAAAACATACACAAGTATTCTTAGATTAAACACATATGTAGACAATGCCAAAAAGGGTGAGTGAATAAATATCATTATCAAACATAAAACATTTACTCATACTTAGAGGCATGCTAAGCTTAGTACTACACAACCTTTAAAATATCATTGATGCACATATTAATAGATATATCAAAGCATGAAGAAAGACAATGTCCATGTAGTTTGAAAAGATAAATTGCAACATTGTAGAATTTCTAGATAATAGATTAAATCATGCTTGATTTTTCACAAAAATCATACAGTTTTATTTTCTTTTGATAGTTTTAAGGTTTTATATTTTTGTATTTGATTTTAGCAAATAAAGGCATTTTTTTGGTAATTTTTGCTTTTTTTATTTTTTATATTTGATTTTTGCATAAAGATAAACTTTAAACAAAGAAAACAACAAATTTTTTTTTTGTAATTTGGTTTTTGTAGTTTTGTATTTGATTTTTGAAAAATAAACTTTAACCACAAAACAAAAATAAAAGGCAAAACATATTTTTTGTAATTTGGATTTTATATTTTTGTATTTTGATTTTTCAAAAATAAGACAGAATCAGACGTGCAAAACTAAATAGTACATATAGATCAAAATATTTTTAGAGATTTTTCAAAATTTTAAAATTACAGAAATTTGAACATGGACGCTAGTGCCGGCGGTAGCGCTAGCGCGGGAGACAGTAAGTGATTTTTAAAGATTTTGAAAATTTTGATTGTTGATTTTGATTAGGTGTCCCAATAGTAGTTTCATGCTGAAATTGCAGAATTTAAGGAGATGTTTTTGATGGTTAAAAGTGAAGGAGCATGTATTTGTGAGCATGTTTTAACTTGTAAGATCTAGCACACCTAACTCAAGTCGTAATAAACGAAATCGTGCATCGGGAAGAGGTTTAGTGAATATGTCAGCGAGTTGAGAGTCTGTCCCAATGAAGCTTACTTTTACATTTTCTTTCTTAATGTGATCCCTAATGAAATGATGACGAACGTCGATGTGTTTGGATCTAGAATGATGTATAGGATTATATGTGAGGTCTATTGCACTTTTGTTGTCACATTTAAGATCTATGTTTTTGAGATGAAATCCAAAGTCCTCTAGTGTTTGGCTCATCCATAACGCTTGTGCACAACAACTACCAAGTGCGATATATTCGGCCTCCGTGGTGGAGAGTGCAACCGAAGATTGTTTTCTACTAGACCAAGCAACTAAAGAGGGTCCTAAAAAGTGACATGTACCGCTAGTGCTTTTTCTATCTAGTGAGCACCCGCCGTAGTCCAAATCGGAATAGCCGTGGAGTGTGAAAGAGTCATTATGTGGGTACCATAATCCTAGTTTAGATGACCCTATTAGATAACGAAAAATACGTTTTACCGCTTTTAAATGAGATTCTTTTGGATCGGCTTGAAAGCGAGCACATAAACATACGGCAAACATTATATCTGGTCTAGATGCACTTAAATAAAGAAGAGAACCTATCATTCCTCTATATAGCATTTGATCAATAGAAATTCCAGATTCATTTTTTCCTAGTTTTAAAGAAGCACTCATAGGAGTAGAAGCTTGTTTAAGATTTTCAAATCCAAATCGTTTAAGCATATCGTGAACATATTTTGATTGACACAGAAAAATACCATCAGTTCTTTGTGAAATTTGAAAACCAAGAAAATATGATAGTTCTCCTACAAGACTCATTTCAAATTCATTTTTCATTATGAAGACTACTTCATTACACAACTCTTCATTAGTGGCTCCAAAAATGATGCCATCAACATATATTTGTAGAATAATTAATTCGTTATTTTTATGCTTAATGAAGAGTGTGTTGTCTGGACTTCCCATAACATAACCGTGCTCTAACAAAAACGATGTAAGACGATCATACCAGGCACGGGGCGCTTGTTTTAAACCATAAAGCGCTTTTTCTAATTTGTAAACATGATTTGGAAATCTTTCATTTATGAAACCTGGGGGTTGTTCTACATAAACTTCTTCTTTAATAAACCCGTTTAAAAAAGCACTTTTAACATCCATTTGAAATAATTTTATTCTTTTAAAACTCGCAAATGCCAAAAATATTCGTATAGATTCTAAGCGAGCTACGGGTGCAAAAGTTTCTTCAAAATCTACCCCCTCGATTTGTGAATAGCCTTGAGCAACTAAGCGTGCTTTATTTCTAACAATCCTAGATTCACCATCTAGCTTATTTTTAAAAATCCATTTTACGCCAATAATTGGATGATTAGATGGTCTTTCTACTAAATTCCAAACTTTATTTCTTTCAAATTGTCCTAACTCTTCATTCATTGCCAAAAACCAAAATTCGTCATTTAAAGCGGTGGAAACATTTTTAGGTTCAATTTCAGACACAAAGCAAATATTTGAAAATGTTTCATGAAGATAGGACCGAGTTCTTACCCCAGTAGAAGGTTCCCCAATGACTAGCTCCTTTGGATGATTTTTGGAGAAGCTTAGAATGCTTGGAGGTACATCTCATCTTCTTTTGACTTCTCCTCCTCTTCTTTGAACGGTTCTTCTTCGTCGTGCTCCAAGGATGGCAAAGGTTCATCATCAGTACCTGTAGGGAGCTTTTCTGCACATGGAACAAACTCATCAAATCTGACATTAATTGACTCTTCAACCTTGCTTGATCTTTTATTAAATATTCTATATGCTTTACTGGTTGAAGAATAACCAAGAAATATTCCTTCATCCAAATACTCTAAAATACGATACGTTAGGTTTCTTTTGATAGTAGAGTTCATATGGTGTGAGAGTTAATGATGGGCGAAGCATAACTCTATTCATTACATAGCATGCAGTGCTTACGGCTTCTGCCCAAAAATACTTAGGTAATTTATATTCAGATAGCATTGTGCGTGCAAGTTCTTGTATTGTCCTATTTTTCCGTTCTACAACACCATTTTGTTGAGGTGTGCGTGGAGCAGAGAACTCATGCTTAATACCTAACATGTCACAAAAAGATTTAAAATTTTCATTTTCAAATTCACCTCCATGATCTGAGCGAATGCATTTTATTTTTAAATCTAATTCATTTTGAATGCGAGTACATAATTTTGAAAATTCGCAAAACGCATCAGATTTGGAGGAGAGAAATAAAGTCCAACAATATCTAGAATAGTCATCTATGAGAACATAAGTGTATAATCTACCACCAAGACTCGCAGTGTTAACGGGACCAAAAAGATCCATATGAATTAATTGCAGAGGTTTTGATGTAGAAATTTCGCTTTTGCTTTTAAAAGATGACTTAGTAAATTTGCCTTTTTGGCATGGAGAGCATAATGAAGATAAATTTCCATTTAACTTAGGCAATCCTCTAATCAATTCACTTTTTGCTAGTTTTAAGATGAGCTTTGTACTAGCGTGGTCTAAGCGTCCATGCCATAATTCTAATTCATCATTTTTTGTTATAAAACATTTTATAGAAGATTTAGAAAGATCATGAAATGAAACTATGTAAACATTATGAATTCTAGGTGCAGTTAATAACACATCTTTTGTTTTAGGATTAACAATCTTGCAAAGGTTAGTGGAAGATTCAAAAAGTACGTCTAAACCTTTATCACACAGTTGACTTATAGATATTAGGTTACGTTTTAATCCCTTCACATAAAGCACATTTGATATAAGAAAAGATGCGTTACCCACTGTACCAACTCCCATGATCATTCCTTTACCGTTATCGCCAAACGTTACTATTCCTCCTTTCTTCTTTTCTAGGCTAAGGAATTTTGCTTTATTGCTCGTCATGTGTTTGGAGCAGCCTGAGTCCAAATACCACACGTCTTCTGTTTCCTTAGCCTTCCTGTAAATCTAGAAAGAGGATGAGAGTAAAGACCCAGATACCCAAGAGGTACCACCCATAGAGTAAGTGGATTTCTTAGGTACCCAGATTTGTTTTAATGATCGTTGATTTATTATATTCCTGCAAGAGCCAGACGTGTGTCCAAATTTAAGACAATTAGCACACGAAATAAAGGGGGTTGAGACCCTTTTCTGAGTTTCTATGTTGCCCTTGCTGGATGATGTTTGTACATTAGAAAAACCAGAAGAATTTTTAACTTTAGAGCTACCGCCGGCGTTAGTAGCTAGCGCCGGGCGGTAGTGTTCACTTTTATATCCGAGTCCGATTTTTTCAGACCCAAAGCATTGATTACCCAGAAGCATATCCAAGGATTTTTGACCAATCCCGAATTTGGTTATGGCTAAATTGAGATTTTGATTTTGTTTTTTAAGAGATGTATTTTCTTGAACAATCATAACACATTTGTTTTCAAATACTTTTTTGTTCTTTTCAATTTGTAATATAGAAGTTTTCAATTTTCTCTCTAAGTCCCCTTTTTCTTTTGCAATGATTTTGTTTTGTGAAAGGGCATTAGAGAGAGAAACTTCAAGTTCTTTTATCATAAATAAAGAGTGCTCACATTCTTGACATGAAACTTTTCTTTTTTCAAGAGAGACTAATTTTCTTGCGAGCTTACGATTTTCTTTTATAATAGATTCATTTTCATGATTTAATAAAACAAATTTATCATAAAGTTCTTCAAAGGTAGGAGGGGATACCTCAGTGTCGCTAAGAACACTGGTGTCGTCATCGTCGCTTTTGGCCATTAAGCACAAGTTTGCTTCCTCCTCGCTACTTGACTCAGAACCGTTTGACTCTTCAGAGGAAGAGTCATCCCAAGTAGCGGCCTTCAGCACTTTCTTCTTTTCTTTTGCTTTCTTTTGTTCTTTCCGTTCCTTTTGGTATTTTGGGCACTGGCTCCGAATGTGCCCGGTTTTTCTGCAGTGATAGCATTCTGGAGGCGGCCTTTCTTCTTCGTCATCGCTTCCTTTTTCTTTCTTCGATGAAGAGGAGGATCCCTTTCGTCGAGTATCTTTTTGGAAGAATTTTCGGAATGTGTTCCTTCTCTGTGGATTTTTGATGAACTTCTTGAAATTCTTCACCAGGAGTCCTTCTTCTTCATCATCGTCCCCTTCGATGCACTCCTTCTTTGATGTCAGCGCCAACGCCTTTTTCTTCGGCTCCTTGTTGTATTCGTCATGTTGAATTTGTAGTTCTACCTCATGGGTTTTGAGATTCCCAATGAGATTCTCGATCTAGAGCGTTCTTAAGTTGTGCGACTCCGAGATGGCCGTCACCTTCGGATTGAACCTTGGAGGTAAGGAACGAAGAATTTTCCTCACCAAGTCCCCGTCGGAGTAGGTCTTTCCAAGCGCCTTTGATGCATTGACAATCTTTGTGAAGCGAGTGTACATTGAGTTGATGTCCTCTTCCGTGTCCATCCTGAATTTTTCGTATTCAGATTCCAGTTGAAACAGCTTGGCATCTTTCACCTGCGATGTACCTTCGTGAGTAACTTCCAATTGATTCCAAATATCATAAGCAGTTGTGCATGCAAAAATTCTATTAAACTCAGTCCTATTTAAAGCGCAATATAAAGCGTTCATTGCTTTAGCATTATTTTTTCACCTTAGTTTATCGTTGTCATCCCATTTATCTTTAGGTTTTGCTAATGTCGCATTGGGCTTGGCCGCACCCCAATGCGGAGAGGGGTGCGACCTGGCCGCATCCCAAGGGGGTGCGGCTTGGCTGCACCCTAAGGTGGGTGCGGCTTGGCCGCACCCCATGCGGGGTGCTGCCTGCACGCTACCGCGTGGTAGCGCCGCGCGGTAGTGCTACCGCGCGCGGTTGTGTGCGTTGTTGCGTGCGCCATGGCTGCGTGCGGTCCGGGTATAAATCCTAAGGATGGAAATTTTTTTCGGCCCGGTTATCGGACCCTAAAAACGGTCCCGGTATAAATATATTTTCTTACTGCTGGGCCCCACTATCATTTGCCTCCCCGAAACTGTTTTTCGAATTCAAATCTGCTCGCTCTGCTCAAACCCTCGTCGGGAACACCTTTCGCCGGAGAAAGCTCGGGCCCTAACTCTTCAGCCACACAAGCGCAGAGGAGGTAGAGGAAAATATTCCGTCACTCGACGGCGACGTAGAGCTCGACGGCGACGCAGAGCAGTGAGGGGCAGTTCGTGGACTAGGGTTTTCAGACATACTACAACTTGCGGAGGCCGATCGTTCCGACTAGGTATGAAGTTCCGATTAAAAATGTGGTAGCACACAGACTGTATAACCCGTAATTCGTCGAGATCAGAAATAAACGAGGACAACACAGAAGACCTCCCCCACCTGGGCGAGTGAAAGTGGAGGTTAGATCTTAAATTAACTCTAGAGAGGGGGGGGGGGGGGGTGAATAGAGTTTAAAACTTTTTCCCTTAGTTTTATTTGCGGAATTAAAAATAGTGTTATATATGTGTAAGCAGAGTGATTAATAAAAACAGAATAAATAAAATCACACAGCACAACACAAAGAAATAAACAATCACAGAAGACACAATGAGCTATAGTAGTTCCCCAATAAATCTGGGTACGTCTACTCTTCTACCACCCTTGGTAGGAATCCACTAGGAGTTTTGATCAGGTGCCCTCACACCAAGGGATTTTTGATAAGGTGTTCACACACCAATGAGAGTTTGATCAGGTGCCCAAATCACCGATAAGCTTTTGATAAGGTGCTTAAAAATCACACAAGGACTTTTTGATAAGGTGTCTTGCCACCAGTGAGTTACACTTTTGAAGGGAGTATTAACCCTGTACAGAATGGGATAGAGAGGGGTTAAGATGTTCTTCTCTGTCAAGATGTATAGAGAAGACTCTAGTGGATTTGATGTAGAAAAGAACTCCTCTATCTGATTGAAGATGTTTGACAGTTGATTTTGCTGGAGCTTTTCTTTGAAAGATTTGATCTTCCTGTAGCAGATAAAACTGAAAGGCAAGAGTGCTTCTCAGGTTGTTGTTGCTCTTTTGAAGATCTGAAAGCTTGCAGCTAGTAACTGAGAGAATAATGTTGATGTTGTTCTCAGTTGAATGAAGTTGTTGCTGTTGAGAAAGAAGAAGACTGAAAATTATTTTCTCTGTCTGTGCTTGTTCTTCTTCTTTCTTTCTTGATTCTTGCAGCAGAAATATCGAGATGGTGTTGAAGAGGTTCTCAGAAATTATGTGCTGCTGCTGGAGGAGGAAGAAGATAAAGATCTGTGTGTTTTTGTTCTTCCATTCTTCCTTTCTCCTTTCTTTCTTTCTTTTTCTGTTCTGAAAAATTGTACTGCAATTTGACAATAATATTCTGTATATGATCTGTCGTGAATGTTGGATCGGTCGGCGCCCTTAGAGGGGGGGGGGGTGAATAAGGGTTTTCAAGACTTTAGATTATATTTAAAAACTTTGGATTATTGCAACATTAAAGACATGAAATAAGTGAAGTAAGACAAAGAGAGACAAGCTTTATTAATGATAAATAAGTTTTACAAAACTTGATCTCGATGACGCTAGAGATCGGAGGCGAATAATAAAAAAGCTCTTTTTGTTTTCTATCCCGACTCGCTTCCCCACGAACCGGTGGCCCTAGCCTTATCCTCCCCGGATTCGGCCTCAAGCCGCTCTAGCCTATCCTTCCCCGGATGTGGCCTCGAGCACCCCTAGAACTAGCCTAGGTCTAGTCGCCAACACGAGGCGAATTTCAGCCCTAAGTCTACCCCAGACCTAGTCGCCAACACGAGGCGATTTCACTACCGTTTACAATAAAGAAAGAGAAATAAAATAACAAAACCTCCCTTAAGATGAACTTCTGAAGTCGGAAATGAAGATCCGTTGTAGAATCAGCGTTTGTTGAAGCGGCCTTCGTCTGGATTCGGCGTGATGGAATTCTCCTTCAGAAATTGGCAGAGCTTCGCTGGGACCTCAAATTTCGGCTAAGACAAGCCTCTGGAACTCTAGTACTCTCTCTCTGAGGTGTATGCAATAGGTGTCTCGAAAACAAGAGGAGAGGGGGTCCTTTTATAGCCCAAGCGCTACCGCCGGCGCTAGCCCGGATTAGGAAACGTTTTGCGCGGCAGGATCTTCAATCCGTGGCAACATTTTGCTTTATGCCTCTTGTGCGCCATGCTACCGCCAGCGCTAGTAGCTACCGTCGGGCGCTAGCTCTTTCTAAAAACACTGCCGGAATCGCGCTAATCATCGCTAGCGGCGGGCGCTATCGCTACCGCCGGCACTAGTGAGCCATTTCGAATTTTGGCCTCAATTTTGGGGGCAGTCATCATGAGTACTCCTTGAGTCATATGGACTATGTAAACCTGCACACTTGAACACACAAAATCAAATACACATAGGATTTGTTATTCTCAAACCTAGGAGATGCGGAAGACCATGTTCCAACAGTGAAGACCTGAATATATGATCTGCTGTAATTTCTTTCCTTTTCTTTTGAAAATCTCTGACTGACATTAAATGCTGATTCCTTAAATTAAGGAATATAACACGCTGAGAGTTATTTTGAAAACATAAAACAGCTGCGTCATTTAATTCTTTCCTTTTCCATGAATATGTCCTTTTCCGAGGAGGTGTCAACGGCTATAAACTTGAATTAATAAAGGAAATAAATTATCCTTACTTGATCTGATGGAAAGAGCCGTTACTGTCGTCGATCTGAGATCAGAGAATGGAAAGAAATATAATCTGTCTGAAACTTTCTGACCTTAAATAATAAATCTTCGATCTGAACAAAATTCGTCGAACGCAGATTCGTCGACCTCAATATTTTCGTCGAACACAACATTTACTTCGTCAACCTCAACATTTAATTCACTGTTCTGAACATCTGCTGAATATTCGTCGAACGCAGACTTGAGTTCGTCGAACGGAAGGATTCGTCGACCGCTGAGCCTGGATAAATTCGTCGACCGCTGAGCTTGAGTAAAAGCGTCGAGCGCTGAGCTTGAGCAAAAGCGTCGAGCGCTGAGACTGAGCAAAAGCGTCGAGCGCTGAGCCGGGATCTATTCGTCGACCGCTGAGACGGGAGCGTCGAGCGCTGAACCGCTGAGATTGGATCGTCGACCGCTGAGACGAGATCGTCGACCGCTGAGACGAGCTTGAAGCAAGCCGTTCGTCGAACGCAGAATGTAAGCCGATCGTCGAACGCAGAGAGCTTGCCGTTCGTCGAACGCAGAGAGCTTGCCGTTCGTCGAACGCAGATAGCCGTTCGTCGAACGCAGTGTGGAGTTCGTCGAACGCAGAATCTGAATGATTTCTCTAGTTCTAACAGCCTAAACTCTTGACCCATAAACTATACATTGGGGTCAATTTGATCCTAATCAACATATAGTGATCCTAGCCCAAATCAGAAATAGGGTTGTTCCAACAGCGAGTACAAAAGACCTCCCCCACTTGGGCGAGTACAAAAGACCTCCCCCACCTGGGCGAGTACAGAAGAGCTCCCCCACCTGGGCGAGTACAGAAGACCTCCCCCACCTGGGCGAGTACAAAAGGCCTCCCCCACCTGGGCGAGTGCAGAAGACCTCCCCCACCTGGGCGAGTGCAGAAGACCTCCCCCACCTGGACGAGTGCAGAAGACCTCCCCCACCTGGGCGAGTGTAGAAGACCTCCCCCACCTGGGCGAGTACAGAAGGCTTTCACCCCGTCAAAAGGCGGGAACGGCTATCTGCAGCCCATTTCAGAGGGCGGGAGCCGCTATCTGCAGTCCACTTTAGAAGGCGGGAGCAGCTATTCACAGTCCATTTGGATTTGCCTATAAATAGGCCCCCAAGGCAAAAGTAGAAGGCACCTTCACCCCCCCCTATGGTGGGCGAGTACATTGCCTGCCTCTCTTGTGCCAAGCTCAGTATTGGCTTTAGGAGGGGAAGTTCCTATAGACTTCCGGGTATGTGGCGGGACCTCCTCGCTGCAGCGCGCGGGTCTTGTTTATAGGCAGGTCAGAATGGTTTTGCATGTTCTCTAGCTTCTTATCACCTTGTCTCACGTGGGTCGATCACTAAACGAGTAGCCTTTGGTCACCCCCAAGTCTCGAACAGTTAAACCGGTATCCGGGTTCCAATATTTTTGGTGCGGTGAGCGTGAACTGTGACCGGAGTAAGAAAATTTAGTGTGAGACCTCACGGTGAGCCTTGATGAGAAGGGAGCGAGGAGAGTACCTGGTCAGGCGAGTTCAAATTGAGGCGAGTTCCAGCTCTGGAGAGCTCAATCAACTCGCAGTTGTTCTACTCATAGATATTCTGCCCGCAAGCGTCCTACTCACGAGATGCGAGGCGACCAGGAAAGAGGTGTTCTACTCGCAGATATTCTGCCCGCAATCGTCCTACTCGCGAGATGCGAATAGACCAGGAAAGAGGTGTTCTACTCGCAGATATTCTGCCCGCAAGCGTCCTACTCGCGAGATGCGAGGCGACCAGGAAAGAGGTGTTCTACTCGCAGATATTCTGCCCGCAAGCGTCCTACTCACGAGACGCTCACCGCACCAAAAATGTTGGAACCCGGATACCGGTCTAACTGTTCGAGACTTGGGGGTGACCAAAGGCTACTCGTTTAGTGATCGACCCACGTGAGACAAGGTGATAAGAAGCTAGAGAACATGCAAAACCATTCTGACCTGCCTATAAACAAGACCCGCGCGTTGCAGCGAGGAGGTCCCACCACATACCCGGAAGTCTATAGGAACTTCCCCTCCTAAAGCCAATGCTGAGCTTGGCATAAGAGAGGCAGGCAACGTACTCGCCCACCATAGGGGGGGGGGGGGTGAAGGTGCCTTCTACTTGTGCCTTGGGGTCCTATTTATAGGCAAATCCAAATGGACTGCGAATAGCTGCTCCCGCCTTCTAAAGTGGACTGCAGATAGCGGCTCCTGCCCTCTGAAATGGGCTGCAGATAGCCGCTCCCTCCTTTTGACGGGGTGAAAGCCTTCTGTACTCGCCCAGGTGGGCGAGGTCTTTTGTACTCGCCCAGGTGGGGGAGGTCTTCTGCACTCGCCCAGGTGGGGGAGGTCTTCTGCACTCGCCCAGGTGAGGGAGGTCTTCTGCACTCGCCCAGGTGGGGGAGGCCTTCTGTACTCGGCCAGGTGGGGGAGGTCTTCTGTACTCGCCCAGGTGGGGGAGGTCTTCTGTACTCGCCCAGGTGGGGGAGGCCTTCTGTACTCACCCAGGTGGGGGAGGTCTTCTGTACTCGCCCAGGTGGGGGAGGCCTTTTGTACTCGCTCAGGTGGGGGAGGTCTTCTGTGTTGTCCTCGTTCATTTCTGATCTTGACGAATTACGGGTTATACACAGACATACTACAATATTTTCGATTTCAGGAAGGAAAATTTCTGTTTTGTTCTAACATGAACTTAGGTTAGAAAAATTGAGTACTGAATTTGAGCTTTCATAGAAATTTCTATTTTTATCTAACATGAACTTAGGTTAGAAGTTGAGTACTGAATTTGAGCTTTCATAGAAATTTCTGTTTTCATCTAACATGGACTTAGGTTAGGAGTTGAGTACTGAATTTCGAGGCCATATTTATAGAACCGATTGTGTACTGAATTTGAGAATTTAGGTGTTTATTGTAAGATCTGCCCTAGTTTTTTTGCTGCTTATGTTTTGGTTGGTGGGTGTGTATTTTTTTGGCCTACATTTTTGCATATCCGGCCGGATCTATCCCGTATCACATCAGAACATTACACTTGTTTGGATTTAGGGTATTTCCGGCTGGATTTATCCCGGATCACACCATTGTTTATCTATTTGTATATGCAGATGGAAGGCCAAGCAGCAGTTACATGCCTAAACAGTAGATGCGCAATTTCCACATTTAAGAAACAAGCAGAACCCTTGCTGGATGTTATTACAGAGGGATCAAGGAAGATGTTAATTAACTCTTCTATGTTGCATTTCTTCACCCTACCCGACCTACCACAGAATATTCCACTGCTCTACAGACTCATTAGGTTGTATAGGCCGGATAGGGGTGCATTTCTATTAGGCCAATATTACATTAGAATGACTGTCAATGAGGTAGCCCTGATACTTGGCCTACCCAATAGGGGACATGATTATGACTTTAAGAAATTACCGTTATCAAATGTGACACAATCGGACCTAGTAACCAATCTCAATGAATTAGCTAATATAGAGGCGTCTTCTAATGAAACGGAAGTGGAAAGAGTTGATGCTCTAGTGAAGTACGTACTTTGCAGGTTTTTATTTCCCTTGAAGTCTCTTAGACTTCCATTATGCCTGGAAAAGTTTCATGGATTAGATGATTTTAGAAAATATAATTGGCCGAAGGCCGTGCGTACATTTCTGCATAAGTAATTTGAGGATCTACATACAATATGAATCAAACTCAGCCGGGTCGTCGCATTTGCTCATGCAATAGTAGAATAAAGCTCTGACACTCTTATCACTGTTAAAGGATGGAACCTTTGAAGGAGCTTTCTTCGAAATATGCCACTAACAAAGGCGGTGTCGAGTGCTTGTTGTTGAAACCAGAAAACTGGTCTCGAAGTTCGAAAGAGAGATGCAGCTAACCCTTACTTGACCCGAGCGAGACCCTTGACCAGTCACTAAGAACCGCTGAACCCAACCCTTAGAAAATTTCTAAGTCCACAAACTGACCCCGTAAGCTGCAGCGTGGAGGTCCCACCGCGTACCCAGAAGCTCTCAAGGATCTTCCCCTCCCAAGCCAATGCTGAGCCTGGGCACCTTGGAGGGCACTAAAGATCACCTCACCGTCCACCTTCAATGACAGGGGGAGGGGAGGGGTAGTGCTTGCTCACAACACACACGTGAGGGAGGGGGGTATCAACATCCCTTCCCAAGGTGCCCATGGGGTCTATTTATAGACTTCCCAAAAATTGGGCTGCGGATAGCCAAAAATCCACTATCTGCAGACCAACAACCAACCCGAACGACCGAAAAATGAGGGGGGGGGGGGGGGGGGGTGAGTGGAGCTCGAGATGTCCACTCCCCCCTTGTCGTTGGTCGGGTGAGTGGACCAAGGTCCACCACCCCAATTGGGCGAGTGGACCTCATGGTCCACTCAGCTAACCGGGCGAGTGGACCTATGGTCCATTCGCCCAGGTGCCCGGTGCGAGTGGACTTATGGTCACTTCGCCCCTACTTTGGGCGAGTGGACCTTAGGCCCACTCGCCCGGAGCCTTGGGCGAGTGGACCTAGGGTCTGCTCGCCCAAGTAGGAAGTGCTCCCCCCCCCCCCCCCCCCCCCCCCCCGAGTTTTCTCTTTCTCGGTCCTTAACGATCTCTGATGGTTGGGTTCGCTGCGTCGTGATCACCTTTTCCGTCACGACCTCATCCGTGACGGGTCACACCGACTCGAAAAATATGAGGGTTGTACACAATCCCCGCTCTTTTCGAGCTTGCCTTAAGCTCGGAAAGAGTCCAACCCACTTATTTGATGAGTCAGGTGGGGTCTTGGGGGAATCTTCCGAGGGTCCCGCAGGACGGCTATAAAAAGCCTCCAGAGGGGGAGGTGAGGAGAGCACCATTCCTGAGAGTTCTCCATTCCTCCCTTTCCTTCGAGTCGGATGGATCCTTCTCGAGACTTAAGAGCCCATTTCAAAGCCCTTGCTGGGAGGGACCGGAATGACTTGGCGGAGCTCAGGGCCATAGTTAGCGGCCTTCCGCCCTCCCCTACTCGGCCAACGGTGCGATCACCGCGGAAGAAACTCCGACCTGATTTGGTGAAAGAGGTGGCGTCGTCATCCTCCCACGGGGTGACTGACTATGTCCGGGACCTGGAGCTAGACGCGGTATCAACTCATTCCTTATCTTTGCCCCATTTTTTGTGATCATATCACACTAATGAAGGCATGCTTCTTGCATGCTAACAGCTTTTTCCGAACCACCCCGAGGGGGTCCGGAGCGTGATGGAAACGTCGGGTGTAGGCATTCGAGTAAGTCCTGCCATTCTCGCTCAGGATCCTGCTGCTCTCTCAACTGCCCATGACAACCCTTCCTCGAAAAGCCAAGGGATTGAGGATTCACAAGGTAATGTTGCTGCGAGAGCCTCTATCGAGGTGAGTGCTTCGGTGTCTAAAGCTACGCTTTTTGCAGGAGGGGACAAGACCTCGACGGGTCAGTCGAGCCAGAGGGAGGTCTCCCCACCAATCCGATCCCCTACTATGGTGGAGGAACCTGCCGAGGACCAGCCCAACATCCTCGAGCGTCTGAATCTTTTGGCTGATATAGTGCGGAGGCAAGAGACCTTTCTTCTCGAGCTGCGTGAAGGATGGTGGTCCACCGGACCTGACCCTCTTGCCCACGTCTGCGCGCTGGAGCGGCGGATGGAGAGGTTGGAAAACGAGCTTAATCTGCTAAGGGGGAGGCCCGGCTTGCGTCCGGAGGTATAACTGCACCACTCGCAGACCACATACGCCGGGTTGAGGCTAGCTTCTGCACCGCGGGCGAGGAGATCACCACAATGAAAGAATGCATTGGGTCTACGCAGGTGGTGCCGTCGTGCACCCAGGATCAAGGTTTTTGGAAGTGGATGCCGCACTGAACGGCTTTTATTTGCGCTCTTCGATTTGTTGTGTAATAATAAGAATTGGCCTTGCATGGCGGTTCAATTCACCTCGCAACCGGGCGCTTTAAACCTACTCTGCTTATGTTATAATGCTTTGTTGCTTTCGTTCATACGTGATTTGCAGGCCATTAAGCGTCGGACGGTTAGTGAATCGGAGGACGGGAGGCAGACGCCTTAGATGGGTGTCATCTAGATGAGGTAGAGAAGTGGGGTTGGGGGGAAGCATGGGCGAATGGACCTCGAGGTCCTCGTCCCTGAACCAAGTGAGCGAACCATGAGGTCTGCACACCTTTGCCGGGTGGGTGGTCCACGAGGACCATTCACATGCACCAGGCGAGTGGACCCTATGGTTCACTCGCCGGTGCCCCGGGCGAGTGGATCCCATGGTCCACTCACCCGTGCCCCGGGCGAGTGGACCTCAGGGTCCACTCGCCTGTGCCCCATGCGGGTGGACCTCAGGGTCCACTCGCCCGTGCCCCAGGCGAGTGGACCTCAGGGTCCACTCGCCCGTGCCCCGGGCGAGTGGACCTCAGGGTTCACTCGCCCGTGCCCCGGGTGGGTGGACCTCATGGTCCACTCACTCACTTTGGCTCCCCCTATAAATACCCCTCCCCTTCCCTCTATTTCACCATCACATTCACCCTCTTCCCTTGTTTTTCCTTCTCCTTGAGGTCAGCTCTCTTTCCTCCCCTTACCCCGTGAGATGGCCCCCAACCGCCCTCTTGTTGCCAGGAATGGCCGGGAACAATGTGCAGCCAATTTTTCCGAGCATACCTTTCCCGAAGGGAAGGTATCTAAGGAGGAGTTCTCAACATTCAAGAGCTCCTACCTTCCTGAGGGGTGGACGTCTCGTCTTCCGTCCCAGGGCGAGACCATTAATTCCTTCTATGAGAACTGGCTCGCCTTCCCGCTTGCCCACTTCGAAGCTGGCCTACGGCTTCCCCTATGGCCAGAGGTGAGATAGTTTTTGAACTACTTCGGCGTGGTCCTGACCCAGGTTAACTCTAACACGATCTCGATGTTGACGGCCTATGCTTGCTATCTGCGAGAGGAATGGGTTGAGTTCGACCTAGCCGTGTTTCGCAAGGTCTTCGTCTTCTGAGCGACCCCTGATGGGGTATGCTTCCTCACCGGCACGCACGTGAAGGTTTGCGAGACCTCCAACAAGGTCCATCACTGGAGTGACACATTTGTGTTCATCCAAGGTGACTTCGGTGACATCCCCCTCTCGCCCATCCAGAGGTCCGAGAAGGCATTCAAGGCCCCTCGCTTAGGTGGGGAGGCGTTCGTACTTCACAGCTATCTTGAGGGCATGAGTTTTGAAGTCGAGCACCTCAGGAGGGACATCGGCCGGTTTACCAACGTTGAGCCTGGGACAGGTATCCTCTTCTCTCTGATGTCCTCCCTATTTTTCCTTCCTCGTTCATACATGCGGATACTTACCTTGACCTTGGTTCACTCAGGTGAGCGGACTCGTCCACGACCCCCCCCTCGCAATGGGGAGCTCTTCATCCGCTCGCTGGTTCGTTAAGGAGGCTGCCGCTGCATGTGCCTCCGCCCTTAAGGTCCCCGTGCCCAGGAAACGGAAGGAGAAGGAGCAGGTGGTGGAGGAGGGATCGCCTCCTTCCCCACCTAAAGGGCCAACAATGCGGCGGGGGAAGGCTGTTCATAGGGAGGGCTCAGTGGTAGCGCCGAGGGAGAAAGGGGAACCAAGCGACCCTGACGCGCTGGCGAACCACCCAACTTCGAGATGGGGGGGGGGGGGGAACGCCACTGACTCCTTCGACGACCCTATCCTTCACTGGGATGAGGCCATGAACCGAGTCTCGATCACCTCCCATCAACCCTCCTGGATAGAGAGTGAGCCACACGGGGATGCTGCGTACAACCTCTCATTTGGCCTCTATGGCTGGCATGATGCGACCGCCTACAAGAAAAAGTCCATGCGCGACCTTGCCTTCATGAGCTCGCAAGCCCTGCTTCGTGCAGCCGAACTCTCGCATATGACCGCCCGACGAGGTCTTAGTCTCTCGAAGAGCTGAGGCAGGCCGATGCGTCGAGTCGGGCTGCCGAAGAGAAGGCTGCTGACCTCACCACACGCCTAGTCACCTCTGAGAGGCTCCCGGAGCAGTCATCTGGGGGCCTGGTTCGTGCTTGCCTTGGGGACTCTCCCCTTCTTCTTCACCTCTCTTTTCTTTAACATCTGTAACCCTTTTACTTTTTCCACCTGCAGGGGCCAGAGGCTGCTGACTCACTCAGGAGGCAATGCGAGGAGTCAGATCGGGAGGTGCAGGACCTGAAAGCTCAGCTTGCTGAAGCCCAGAGGCAGTTGCGGGAGGGGGAAAGAGGCGGACCCTCGCGGACGGTGGCACTCGTCCCACCTTCCCCTGCTATGGCCGAGGGCATCCAGAGGGAGATTGCGAAGATGACGACTGAGGCCTTGGTGGTTTCCCTTCATAGAGCGGACGCCCTTTGTGACGGTTGGAGGGGGGTCTCTGCTAGCGATATACTCTTTGATCTATACCCCTCCCCCGTGCATCCCAGCTCGCCCCCTTCCAGCGGCGGCTATTCCCCTTGAATGTCGGAGTTGCTATGAACCCCCTCTCTTCTTTATTTTCTGCGGGCTATGATCATTTTGTATCTTCAACCGCACGCTAATTATTAAGAGCAAGGTGCCTATTTATGTAACCTGTAGTATCAATGAACATGCAACTATTTGGTGAACTTCTAGTTTCTTCAACTATTCGCTGTTCAAGCATAATCAACTTATTTGGTTTGAGATCTCTCCCTACGATGAGGAGAGTTTATTATCTTGTCATACCTTAGACTAACTTGCTAGAATAACCAGGAGAGGAGAGACGGTCCATGTCCTAGGGGCTTAGCTTACCTGGAGGCAGAGGAATTCAACATCTTTCCCAACCACTTGGGGGCGGAGTACCCGTCCATGCCCTAGGAGCTTAGCTTGCCTGGAGGCGGAGGAACCCAACACCTTCCCAATCCAATTGGGGGCGGAGTACCCATCCACGTCCTAGGGGCCTAGCTTACCTGGGGGCGGAGGAACTCAACACTTTTTCAAACCAACTGGGGGTGGTATGTCCATCCGCGTCCTAGGGGCCTTGATTACCCGGAGCTGGAGGTGCTCATCATCTTTCCAAGTCGCTTAACTAAGTAGCGAGTCGACCCGATGAGTCTCCCATCTGCCAGCATGACTGAGCCCAGAGAATGGTCTCTAGTCGGGGATTTCACCAATCAGTCGACCCGATGAGTCTCCCATCTGTCAGCATGACTGAGCCCGGAGAATGGTCTCTATTCGGGGATTCTACCAATCAGTCGACCCGATGTGTCTCCCATCTGCCGGCATGACTGAGCCCGGAGAATGGTCTCTAGTCGGGGATTCTACCAATCAGTCGACCCAATGAGTCTCCCATTTGCTGGCATGACTGAGCCCGGAGAATGGTCTCTAGTCGGGGATTCTACCAATCAGTCGACCCGATGAGTCTCCCATCTGCCGGCATGACTGAGCCCGGAGAATGGTCTCTAGTCGGGGATTCTACCAATCAGTCGACCCGATGAGTCTCCCATCTGCCGGCATGACTGAGCCCGGAGAATGGTCTCTAGTCAGGGATTCTACCAATCAGTCGACCCGATGAGTCTCCATCTGCCGGCATGACTGAGCCCGAAGAATGGTCTCTAGTCGGGGATTCTACCAATAAGGGGGCGGAGCACCCATCCACATCCTAGGTGCTTACCTTCACCTGGAGGCGGAGGAACCCAGCACCTTCCCAAGCCACTCCGCATGTGGCGAGTCGACCCGATGAGTCTCCCATCTGCCGGCATGACTGAGCCCGGAGAATGGTCTCTAGTCAGGGATTTTACCGTAGGTGTTACCTGAAAAAAGGAAACTATTTTCATTCATAATCTAGAGGATACAAATTCGTTACATTGCGCCTCCCTGCGCTTACTCGGCCACATACTCCTTGGCCCTCTCCCTCATCATCTCTTCTATTTCCTCCGCCTTCTTCGCCCACTCGACAGTGTTGACTGCTGTGACGTAGCACTGGCGCGCCTCCCTGGGATCTCCCCGGACCCTGACCTGCACTCCTCCAGTGTTGTATTTCAAACACTGATGGTATGAGGATGGCACGCATTGGACCGCGCTGATAAGGGGACGCCCGAAGATGGCGTTGTAACTACTCGGCGCATCCACGATGACGAACCGACAGTTTTTGGACGTGCCCCCCAAGGTGACGAGGAGTTCAACTCCCCCTCCACTTCCTTCCTTTCTCCGGAGAACCCGAAGAGCGACCCATCTGACGCCAACACCCGCTTCGCCTCGACCTTCATCTTGTCGAAGGCCTTTTTGAACACCACGTTCACCGAGCTACCATTGTCGACCAGGATTTGGGAGACTGTGAAGTTTTCGATTGCGGCCTTGATGACGAGTGAGTCGCAGAAGGGATCCTCGTGGGTCGGCATGTCCAGGGCCGAGAAGGTGATCTTATCGCCAGGGGGTGGGGATCGGGAGGTTGAAGCGATGCTCCGACGGTAGATGGTATGAAGGCTCCCCTTCCGGGTGGCCTCGATGTCTGCTCCTCCGTGGATCACACCGATCCCACCCAAGGCTCCTGGGTCAGTCCTTTCCTCGCACGGGTCCTCCTCCTCCTTCTTCTTCCCTTCTCCTCTTCCGCTTGGACCCTCCAAGCAGAGCTGCTTTCCCCCTGCCGGGGTTCCTCCTCCTCCTCCTCTCATCTCGAGGAACTCTGGGCAGGCCGCGGTCGCGTGACCTTTCTGCTGGTGGAAGTCACAATACAGTGGTGCCAACTCATCCACTCCATTCCCCAAGCAGTTTCTCTTCTTCCATCCCTTCTTCCTTCCGATCGTCATGGCTTGCAGGGGTTGGGCTTGCAGCGGCCTCGCGTCGTGCTGCCATCCTGCCGGGTTATACCGTCCCTGCTTCCCTTGGTAGTTTCCTCCTCCCTGGAAGTGGCCTCTTCCTTGGCCCTGAGAGGGTCCCCCAGGCGGCCTCCAGGCTGGTCGGGCGGCTGGCGGTTGAGACCTCCAACCTTGCTCCGACCCAGCAGGGGGTCCCTAGTGTCCCTGGCTCTTCACTTCCTCCCTTCTTCTCCCTCCATGCTCCTTCCTGTCCTCCTTCTTCTCCTCTTCCGAACTCTTGGCCAGCCTTGCCATGAACTCCTGATTGGTGGCCTCGCACTCAATATCCCGGGCAGCACGCTCCATCAGCTCTTTGAAAGACACGGGGGGGGGGGGGGGGGGTCCCAAGTCAGACTCATTCTGAATAGTCCTTGCTGCAGCCCGAGGGTGAAAGCCAACTGCAGGGTGTGCCCGGGCACCTCGACGACATGGAGGACTTCCTCCTGGAACCTATCCACAAAACTTCCCAACGTCTCCCCCGGCCTCTGCCAGATCAGGAACAACGCTTCCGCCCCTTTTCTTCTCTTCTTCGAAGTGGAGAACCTTAGCAGGAAAATCCGACGCAGGTCCTCGAAGCTGTAGATGGTTCCTCCCGGGAGCTGGTGGAACCAGTCTCTTGCCTTTCCTCTGAACGTGACGGCGAAGATCCTGCATTTGAAGGCATCCGATATCTGCCTGATCGAGGTCATGTCCTCGAACCACTGGAGGTGCTGAATTGGGTCATCCTTTCCCGCGTAGTACGACATGTCGGGCTCGCTGAACCCATCGGGAACCGGAGTCGAGATGATTAGCTCGCAGAAAGGACTCCCCCCTCCTCCCTGGCGAGTCGAAGGCGTTCTCTCCACCTCCCCACTGGGTTAGCCAGTCCCGGGAGAGCTGTTAAAGAGCACTCTCGCTTGAAGACCCGAACCTTCCCCCGTGGCCGGCTCCTTCCCTTGTCGATGTGCTTGCTCCACCTCCATCGGAGGTGGCGAGGCGAACATGGGTGCAGGTGGTGTTGAACACCCACCTTGAGGGGGGCATGCGACCCGCAAGAGTTCTAGGATCGACTTCCTGAACTCATCAAAATCACTCTTCTTCACGCACTCGTTGGTAGGGGGCGAGTTCCCCAGCTCGTCGCTCCCAGCCATAAGACTTGCCCAGGGATTTCCGAACTAGCTGCTTCCACGCTCACCGCACCAGAATGTTGAAACCAGAGAACTGGTCTCGACGTTCGAAAGGGAGATGCAGCTAACCCTTACTTGACCCGAGCGAGACCCTTGACCAGTCACTGAGAACCGCTGAACCCAACCCTTGGAAAATTTCTAAGTCCACAAACTGACCTCGTAAGCTGCAGCGTGGAGGTCCCACCTCATACCCAGAAGCTCTCAAGGAACTTCCCCTCCCAAGCCAATGCTGAGCCTGGGCACCTTGGAGGGCACTAAAGATCACCTCACCGTCCATCTTCTATGACAGGGGGAGGGGAGGGGTAGTGCTTGCTCACAACACACATGCGAGGGAAGGGGGTATCAACATCCCTTCCCAAGGTGCCCATGGGGGTCTATTTATAGACTTCCCAAAAATTGGGCTGCGGATAGCCAAAAATCCACTATTCGTAGACCAACAACCAACCCGAACGACCGAAAAATGAGGAGGGGGGGGGGGGAGTGGAGCTCGAGATGTCCACTCCCCCCCTTGCCGGGGGTCGGGTGAGTGGACAAAGGTCCACCACCCGAATTGGGCGAGTGGACCTCATGGTCTACTCAGCTAATCGGGCGAGCAGTTGCCCGGGGCGAGTGGACCTATGATCGACTCGCCCAGGTGTCCGGGGCGAGTGGACCTATGGTCAACTCGCCCACATGCCTGGGGCGAGTGGACCATAGGTCCACTCGCCCGCACGCCTGGGGCGAGTGGACCATAGGTCCACTCGACCGGAGCCTTGGGCGAGTGGACCTAGGGTCCGCTCGCCCAAGTAGGAAGTGCTTCCCCCCCCCCCGGGTTTTCTCTTTCTCGGTCCTTAACGATCTATGATGGTTGGGTTCGCTGCGTCGCGATCACCTTTTCCGTCACGACCTCATCCGTGTCTGGTCACACAGACTCGGAAAATATGAGGGTTGTACACTTGTAAAAACCCTTGCAATTACAACGTCCATCACCTGATCCTGATCTGCAAAAATAGTGCTTGGTTGCTTTCCACCTATCAAAAATCCAACAGAAAGATTCAATGGTTTCCTCTGCAACGAAGGCGCCACCTACAAAGACATTTTGCCAGTGATGATTTATCCCAATAAATGGAGCACAAACCAAGTTATATTTATTCAACCGATAAGTTGTATCAAAAATAATAACATCCCCGAACGTATCATAATCAGTCTTGCTATGACCATCCATCCAGCAAAAACTAGTCAGACGTCCTAACTCGCCCGTTTGGACATTGTAGGAGAACATGCTATCTTCCATTTGTCTTTCCTTAAATATTTTATAGCCTGCTTTTGCACCTGTAAACTCCCTTGCCTTCACATTTCGAGTATGTGTCCAATATAAGATATGTTCTTTGCGGACACTAAATCCAACTTTGCGAGCGTACTTCCTGTACATATTGTAGGCTTCTTCATCATAGTGCACGGTCGCAAAGACAATAACGTCATTCTCCTACGGATTAAAACGAGTCATTAGTTTAAGAAATAAACGACCTTTAATTGCAAAACAGGTATACAGAGTACAAATAAACAAATTCCGACCGGATTTTACCCAATCAACATAAATAAACACATTGCAAAACTCTACAATCACACCTCCAACATCATCAAACTTACAACAAGAACTACAAAAAATACAGAGATACGAGGACGGTCGCTTACATTGACTGCCGGAATGTTCTTCTCTAAAGTTTCTCCAGATTTCTCCATGGTGGCGGAGCTGATCGGCACTTCTCGTCGGAAGATACGTCGACGGTGGCTTGGACGAAGTTTGCGAGGACGACAGCGCCGGTTGTCGCCGGTAAAAAGGAAGTAAGGAGAAAGGTTTGCTGCTCGCCGGAAAAAGGAGAATAAAGAGCGAGGCGCAGTTCGCCGGAAGAAAGCAGAAGAACAGATGCAGCTCCCGGAAGAAAGAAGAAGAAGCGATGCAGCTCGCCGGAAAAAATGAGAAGGGGAAACTTGAGCAGCTGGCTGGAAGAGAAGAGGGAGAAGGCGCGGTAATTTGGGAGGAAAAATCTATTTTCGCGAAATGAAGTATGGGTATTTAAACCCGGACCGTTTTTAGGGTCCGATAACCGGACCGAAAAATTTTCCTCCTGGCGCAACATCCGAACGATGATCTCCCGCTCTTTCCGGGCCCCATGCCTTAAATGTATCGTCCGAGGATGCTCGACATTGTCGAACTTCTCGGATGTGACAGAAATACGTCTCCTATAAGAGAGCTAACTAAAGAACAAAAGGAAACTAAGGGTTTATTTGGCGCGGCGGCGGCGGGCAAGAACCGGCGGGTACAAATGCGGCAATCGATCCGGAGGGAGGAGGCGGGGGATCGAAACAGAGCTTTTGCTCCGTTTCTCATGGCGCGGAGGGTGCAATTGCGGCAAACCCCGCGGCCCGCCATTTGGTTACACGCCTTGCGGCGGCGTTTGCCGCAAACGCCGCCCGCCACCGCCGCGCCAAATTAACCCTAAGGCTCCGTTTGGTGTGACATTTTTGCTCCGGCGAGTTTCCAGGAAAACACTACTGTTATAGAATGTATGTTTGGCATGACCATGATTATGTCCACCAACAAGAAAAGAAACATAGTTTTGAACATAAAAGTGGATGAAATTTTTTAGGTGAGGTCGTACGTTCACGAATGACTTCATAACCATCGCGTTCATAACGAGAAATTTTTTGGTGCGCCCGACATTCACTCCTCTATGTGCGCAAATATGATTTTTATGCACTAAATCAAAATTTTCGACTTATAACAAAACTATTTTACAATAAAAATCACAAAATATTAATGTTCATATTTTTACGCTCATTTTAAGTACATGCACTACAGTCGTAAAATGGCATTACGATCGGAAAACGAAAATACTATGCTAATGCCATTTTAAGAACGTAATGCATGATTTTACGGTCGTATTTTTTTCAGTTGTAATCAGAATATGGGTAATAAGGTAATTAAAATGAGCGTAAAAATACAAACATTAATATTTTGTGATTTTTTTAAAAAAAATTTGAAATAGAAAAATATGATTTAGTGCATAAAAATCACCTCGACGCTCATAAAAGAGTGAATGTCGGACGCACCAAAAAATTTTCCCTTCATAACAGCTACTGTCGTGCCAAACAAAAATAAATCAAAGCTGTGATATGTTATCTATGAGCTCGGATTTTTGAAGATACGAAAATTATTCTCCTCCCCCTCTTCACCATGCTTAATGATCACCTAAATCACAATAGCACAATCTTCACGGCCGCCCACCCAAACAAGGCCGCAGTCCAACTCCCACGACCACCATCACAACATTCACTTCCGCGGTTTGGGGATGCTGTTTTATCCTTCTCGGGTCGCCCGGCCATCTTGTTCATAGTTTTCGCCTGTCTGGCGACACTTTCTCCCCTGCTGTTGTTAATATCCAAGTGAGAGCGAGAGGGTGTTGAGCTCTCGATGTCGACGCCCGTGCTGCTCCATAGGCGCGTCTCTTCCGAGCCGGATGTTAGAATTGAAGTGAGTTAGCGCTAGCTCCTACTCGCCACCCCCCTTTCTTTGCCTATAAATAGATGGGTACCCCCCTCTAAAGAGTAATCGATTCTGGATCTGGCGAGTATCATCAACTTTGAGTGAGTTAGAGATACCAGAGCGCCACCAGGCGAGCATCGGACTTGGAGTAAGTTTGGCAGACGAGCATCGGACTTGGAGTAAGTTCGGTCAGCTCCCTTGAGCGAGTAGCGAGCAGTGGAGATACCGCCGGCGCTGTGCTAGCGCGCGCGGTAGCGACAAGAGGCGAAGAGGAGAGCAGCGAGCTTGCGAGTAGCTGGGAGTGCGAGTACCTACTCGGGAGATAGCGCCCGGCGCTAGTGATAGCGCTCGCGCTAGCGAGTATTGGAGGAAGCGACGCGTGTCGAGTACGCTAGAAGCTTGGAGTGCGAGCAGCGAGCTTGCGAGTTGGAGAGCTAACGCCTGGCGCTAGCGATACCGCCGGTGGTAGCGAGGAGCGAGCTTCTATAGCGAGGAGCGAGTATCACCTGCGCGGTGTGCTCCAGAGGAGAAGCGGACCTTGTCCGTGACCAAGTTCTTTCCTTCTATTGACTGTTGTGATTCAAGTTGGATGCAACTTGTATTCAGCCGTGTTCAGCTGTAACTAGCTACGAAAATTAGTATTGTGAAAGCTTGTGTTCATCTTTGGTGTCCTTATTCTCCAGTTGGTTGACGTGTTCTTCCGACTTCAAATTATTTCACATGGTATCAGAGGGATAGTGGGAACAAGGACGAAGCAACCAAGATGGACGGCGGAGGAGGGTATGCTAGGGGACTTGGCATTGAGCTGCTTACTCAAACCAACTACAAGAAGTGGATGTCTTGTATGGAGAGCGACCTTCTTGGAGAGGATCTCTGGGAAGTTGTTGGTGGTGGGGAGCAAGAGGAAGTAGTAGCTACCGGTGATAATGGTCCAGCTGTGAGAGCTTGGAGGAAGACCAACGCCAAAGCGGAGTTCACCTTGAAGAGAGCCATATCACCTGACTTGTTCGACCACATCATAGGTTGCAAGTCAGCGTCTGCGATCTGGATAGCCCTCGATGGGTTATTCAACAAGAAGAATGTGGCGCGGCTATAATTCCTGGAGAATGAGTTGGCGAAGTCGACTCAAGGCGAGATGGCGATATCCACCTTCTTCCTGAAGGTGAAGAACCTATGTGGGGAGATCTCGGCCTTGGATCCTGAAGAGCCAATCTCAGAGGCGAAGTTGAAGCGGCACATACTCCGAGGCTTGAGGAGGGAGTATGTCCCCTTCGTTACTTCCGTGCAAGGATGGGCTATTCAGCCCTCCCTTTTGGAGCTAGAGAACCTGCTCTCGTCACAGGAGAGCTTGGCGAAGCAGATGGCGAGAGTATCCATCTCAGGTGGAGATGGCGAGGCCTTGTTCTCAGGAAAGAGGAGATCCTGGGACAAGAGAAAGAAGAACTCCGGTGATGGACCTTCAACGTCCTCTCAGGGAGATGGGGGGAAGTTCCTCCCTGCGCGCGATGAGAAGGGGAGAACCCTTTGCTTTGCCTGTAAGAAGTACAGGCATATGGCAAAGGACTGCCGGTCCAATCTAAAGGCCGGTCATGCTGCTAACAAGGAGGGAGATCACCAGAGAGGTGGAGGAAGAGGTGGAGGTCACCAGGGCGGTGAGAGGGGGGACAATTGTTTCCTGGCAGAGATGACGGCAACGTCGGTCGATGTCTTAGCCTCCATCAACCTCGAGAACGACTGGATAGTGGATTCCGGTTGCGGGCATCATCTCACTGGAGATATGTCCAAGTTCGACTCCTTGGAAGCGTATGAAGGAACAGATGTTATCATCACGGCGGATGATACGGTACATCCCGTGGAGCGAGAAGAGAAGGTGTCCCTTGGGAGTAGAGAGAAGCCAGTGACACTGAAGAGTGTGTATCATGTGCCTGGCATGAAGAAGAACCTCTTCTCGGTGGCTAACGCCGTGGATGCTGGATACCACGTGCTGTTTGGACCGAAGGAGGTGAAGTTCTTGAAGAACCTTTCGTCTGTCGATGCTGACGTCACGCTCACCGGGAGAAGGGTGAAGGATTTGTATATTTTGTCTGCAAATGCCTATGTGGACAAGCTGAAGACAAACGACAGCGCTGTGATCTGGCATGAGAGGCTGGGTCATGTGGGGATGGACAAGCTGAAGATGATGGCGGCAAAGGGCCTAGTGAGTGGCCTGCCTCATCTCTCTTCCTACGGCGACGACCATGTGTGCGACGGATGCCAATATGGAAAGTCACATCGACTTCCATTTGACAAGTCGGAGACCAGGTGTAAGGCACCTCTTGAGTGCGTACATGCTGATGTTATGGGGTCGTGCGCCACCCTTACTTATGGAGGCAATACGTATGCGCTGGTTCTGGTGGATGACTACACCCGCTATACGTGGGTATACTTTTTGAGAGAGAAGTCAGAAGTATTCAGCAAGTTCCTCGAGTGGAAGGAGCTTGTGGAGGGGAGGCTGAACCGCAGAGTGAAGAAGCTGAGAAGCGACAATGGAGGGGAGTTTACCTCCAATGAGTTTGCTTCTTTCTGTAGGAGGTTCGGCATTCGGCGGGAGCTCTCCTGCGCTCACATCCCTCAGCAGAATGGGGTGGCAGAGAGGAAGATCCGCCATCTGGTGGAGACTACCAGGAGTTGGCTACATGCCAAGAGCATTCCCAAGGCCTTATGGGCGGAGGGAATGGCGTGTGCTACTCATGTGATCAACAGGCTACCTCTGAGTCCTAACAGGATGGTGTCTCCACACCAGCTCATGTTCGGGGAGAAGCCCAATGTGGGTCACATGAAGGTGTTCGGTTCTACCTGCTTCGTGCACGTCCCGGACGCTCAGAGAACAAAGTTGGAGCCGAAAGCGAGGAAGTGTATCTTCATTGGCTACGATGAGCGGAAGAAGGGGTGGAAGTGCATGGATCCGCAGACCCACAAGTTCGTCGTCTCGCGCGACGTAGTGTTTGACGAACTGGTCTCATACCAGGGAGTCTCTTCAGTAGAGCTGCCGGAGAGTGGAGAAGCTAGCAGGGAAGAGGAGTGGGTCATTGAGGACCCTACTGTGGAGTTGGAGTTATCTCCAAGTGCTCCATCGCCATCTGGCTCAGGAGGAGCATCTGGCTCAGGAGGAGCATCTGGCTCAGGAGGAGCATCTGGCTCGGGAGGAGCATCTGGCTCAGGGGGAGCTACGAACTCAAGAAGCAGGGAGAGCACTGCTTAAGGAGGAGTTCAGAGAGGAGCTCAGAGAGGAGCTCAAGCAGAGGAGTCTACCGGAGTGGTAGATAGTGGTCAAGCCTTGAGAAGGTCGAAGAGGACCATCGTCCCGCCTGCTCGCTATAAGGAGGGGAACTTCGTGAGTTTGGTTTCCTGCTTCTTCGCAGGACCACTCGATGAGAGGAAACCTGTTTGCTTTGAGGATGCAGCTGGCATCAAGGAGTGGGACGCGGCCATGATCGAGGAGATGGAGGCCCTAGAGAAGAATGAGACATGGGACCTGGTTCCCATGGTGGAGGGCATCAAACCTGTCACCTGTAAATGGGTGTACAAGGTTAAGAAGAGAGCTGATGGAGAAGTGGAGCGGTACAAGGCGAGGCTTGTCGCTCGAGGCTTCTCTCAAACCTACGGAGAGGACTACGAGGAGACATTTAGTCCTGTCGCAAAGATGACGTCGGTGAGGACGATCATCGCTCTGGCGGCGTGCCGAGGTTGGAAGCTGTGGCAGCTTGATGTGAAGAATGCGTTCCTGTATGGAGAGATTGACAAGGACATATTCATGGTGCAACCGCCTGGATACGTGTTCAAGTCTCAGCCACATCATGTCTGCAAGCTGAAGAAGGCCCTCTACGGGCTGAAACAGGCGCCGAGAGCCTGGTATGGGAAGATTGCGGAGTACTTGCAGTTCTGCGGCTATGATGCCTCCGACTCAGACTCCAGCATGTTCGTGAAGAAGAGTGGAGGTCTTCACGTGCTAGTGCTGCTGTACGTCGACGACATGATCGTGACAGGGAACAACCCTGAGGAGGTCGCGGCGCTGAGACACCAGCTTTCCATACGATTCGAGATGAAGGATCTTGGTGAACTGCACCATTTCCTTGGCCTCCAAGTTGAGAAGAGAAGAGGCGGGCTGTATGTTTCCCAGAGGGCGTATGCCGAGAGGATCGTCGAAAGATTCGGCATGAAGGAGGGGAAGAGCAGCTCCGTTCCTCTAGAGGCTGGGCTGAAGCTTCGGAAGGAAGAAGGGAGGATTCTTCCTGATCCGAAGATCTTTCGGGCACTGATGAGGATTCTTATCTACCTGACTATTACGAGGCCGGACATCGCCTTTGCTGTCGGCCGAGTTAGTCGGTATATGCAGGAGCCACGGAAGCCTCATCTGGAGGCAGCCAAAGGGATACTGAAGTACGTGAAGGGCACCCTTGAGATGGGGTTGTCCTATGAAGAGAAGTCCGACTTCAAGCTGCACGGGTACACAGATGCAGATTACGGAGGTGACGCTGATGATCGCAAGTCGACATCAGGTTACGTGTTCTTGTGTGGAGCAGCTGCTATCTCATGGTGTAGCAAGAAGCATGACTCTATTTCCCTTTCTACCATGGAGGCTGAGTACAAGGCGTCGTCCTTATCAGCTCAGGAGTGTGTCTGGCTAAGGAGACTAGTGGAGGATGTGGACGAGGAGGTCAGCGGACCTACTGTGCTTTGTGGGGACAACGAGAGTGCATTGAAACTGGTAACCAATCCAGTTTGTCATGCAAGGACCAAACACATAGAGATCGAGCATCACTTCATCAGAGAGAAGGTGCTGGGTGGCTTGATCGCTGTGGAGTATGTGCGGAGTGAAGAGAACCTTGCGGATATATTCACGAAGCCCCTATCTGTGGGGCCGTTCCGGAGGCTTCGCTCATTGCTTGGAGTTGTTCCCGGAGCTCACTTCAAGGGGGAGTGTTAGAATTGAAGTGAGCTAGCGCCAGCGCTAGCGCTAGCGCCAGCGCTAGCTCCTACTCGCCACCCCCTTTCTTTGACTATAAATAGAGGGGTACCCCCCTCTAAAGAGTAATCGATTCTGGATCTGGCGAGTATCATCAACTTTGAGCGAGTTAGAGATACCAGAGCGCCACCAGGCGAGCATCGGACTTGGAGTAAGTTCGGCAGACGAGCATCGGACTTGGAGTAAGTTCGGTCAGCTCCCTTGAGCGAGTAGCGAGCAGTGAAGATACCGCCGGCGCTAGTGCTAGCGCGCGCGGTAGCGACAAGAGGCGAAGAGGCGAGCAGCGAGCTTGCGAGTAGCTGGGAGTGCGAGTACCTACTCGGGAGATAGCGCCCGGCGCTAGTGATAGCGCTCGCGCTAGCGAGTATTGGAGGAAGCGACGCGTGTCGAGTACGCGAGAAGCTTGGAGTGCGAGCAGCGAGCTTGCGAGTTGGAGAGCTAACGCCTGGCGCTAGCGATACCGCCGGCGGTAGCGAGGAGCGAGCTTCTGTAGCGAGGAGCGAGTATCGGAGCGAGTATCACCTGCGCGGTGTGCTCCGGAGGAGAAGCGGACCTTGTCCGTGACCAAGTTTTTTCCTTCTATTGGCTGTTGTGATTCAAGTTGGATGCAACTTGTATTCAGCCGTGTTCAGCTGTAACTAGCTACCAAAATTAGTATTGTGAAAGCTTGTGTTCATCTTTGGCGTCCTTATTCTCCGGTTGGTTGACGTGTTCTTCCGACTTCAAATTATTTCACACCGGAGGCAGTCAACAACATCAGTTGATTGCGGAGGAAGAAGACGACGAAGTAGTAGACGGTGATAAGTGTGAAGGATGCTAGGAAGGCGCCGACGAGACTAAAGAAGAGAGCGGATGAGTTCTCCATTGTAGAACAACTGTATTGGTGTGGAGGAGAAGGAAATTGCCTAGGCATTATATATAAGAATAGTTCAGCCGAAATATAATTATGTTAAATTTGTAATTATCATTCCAACATACTCTAATTGGAAGTGTATGTTTTATAAGAATAGTTCAGCTGAAATATGCGTTAAGAATAGTTCAGCTACCGAAATCGGCCGAGTATGTTTTATATTTGAGTGGGCAGCTTGCCTCGTACTCTCTTTATTGTCCGGCCGCACTGGGTCACTGTCTATTGACTCTCCTTTAATGATATTTTATATAAACATTTATATAATACTAGTGACAGGCACGGAGCTCAGCCCATATACGGCGGGAGGCAACATAAGGCGGGCGACAATATTCGGCTAACGCCAACATTTGATGAGCGGCAACATTCGGACGACAACATACTATAGTATAAGGGAATATAACATTCTCCTTGCTAACGCCGTGCTTTCAAAATCAACCACACAATCACCTCAAATTGAAATAACCACCGTTCGATTTACATGCTATCCCTGTAGAACTCCACATCTCCTTTTCAATTAACATTTTGAAATTCTTGAAAGTATAGAAAGTATCTGACTATTGTGAAAGAGAGTAGGTTCGCATGCGAGAAAAACAATCTAAAAGCAAAAGATAATACCTTTTTCCACCAGTTGATTCTGCGAAGGATGGTCCCCAAATGTCACCATGAATCAGCTCCAATGGGTTTCAGGTGTGCCCGAGAAGAAGAATTTGAAATGGAGTGCGGTGCGATTTGGCAGTGATACAACCTTCACAGAATTGGCTTTGCAGCTTGAAATATGGAAGGCCAATTAATTATAAGTTCTTTCTCCTTCGTCAATTTGATAGCAACCCAATGGAGGTGTCCAAGTCGACGATGCCAAAGAAACGCCACGCTGTTGCAACCCTGATTACAGGAGAGGGCAGCAGCACAGTCGTTGATTTCTTTCTGGATTAGTTGACCCACACTCAGTAAGTTTTGATCCAGTTGAGGAACCCATCGCACATCAATGATATATTTTGTGGCGCGCGCTTGAGTTGGTAAGAACTGAGATTGTCCCTTCGCCTTCAGTGCGCTTAGAATTCCAATCTCACAGGAAGACTTCAAATTTGAAAGATTCGCCGAGCTTAGGGAGGTAAACAATTCTTTGTTATTGCTCATGTGAGAAGAGCACCCACTGTCAATAATCCAAAGATGATTATGATTGTCATTGGGTTTGTTAATAATAGTCCCACACTATCAATCCTCTCCTCTCTGATCCGTTTATATGGTTAAGCAACCCTCACCTGCTAAGCCGGTTTTCCAGGTGAGTTAGCCTAATTCTATCATGGTATCAGAGCTAGGTTCTGTCCGTCTTTCCGTCCGGTTCCGTCCGGTCCGCCCATGAGCTATGAATCCCGGTTCCGTCCGGTCAGCCCATGCTATGGGCGAGGGGGGATGTTAATGTTTGTTAACTGAATAATCAATTTCCCTGCTGATTACAATGAGCCCATGCTCTATATACAAAGATGAACCGGCTCAACCGGATTACATAAAATGGACCGGCTAATACGCCCCCGCAGTCGTAGCGGCAGCTTCGCGGACGCATAGACTGGTTCGGAAGTCCTGGAATATCTGGCGAGGAAGGCCCTTGGTGAAGATGTCGGCGTCTGGTAGGCGGAGGGAACATGAAGAACCCGAATGTGGCCAAGAGCAACCTTCTCGCGCACAAAGTGAATGTCCATCTCAATATGTTTTGTGCGCTGATGTTGAACGGGGTTGCCGGAGAGGTAGATAGCGCTTACGTTGTCGCAGTAAATAACGGAGGCTGAGTGAAGCGGGCACTGTAGCTCAAGGAAAATGTTGCGTAGCCAACAAGCTTCGGCGACGGCATTGGCAACTCCACGGTATTCCGCCTCGGCACTAGAGCGAGAGAGGGTTGGTTGGCGCTTGGAGGACCAAGAGATGAGGTTATCACCCAAGAAGGCACAATAGCCGGAGGTGGAACGGCGAGTGTCGGGGCACCCACCCCAATCAGCATCTGTGTAAAGGACAAGCTTGTCCAACGGGGATGGAGAGAGCTGCATGCCGAAGTGGAGTGTCCCCTGAAGGTAGCGGAGTATGCGCTTGAGAGCATGCCAATGAGGTTCGCGAGGGTCATGCATGAAGAGGCAAATTTGTTGAACCGCGTAAGAGATGTCCGGCCGAGTAAAGGTAAGATACTGAAGGGCGCCGACCAGACTGCGGTAAAGAGTCGGGTCCGAGATGGGAGGACCAGAGTCGGCGCTTAGTTTGACATGAGTATCCACGGGAGTGGCAACGGAGTTGCAGTTGGATAGGTGCGCCCGATTGATGATGTCGGCGGCGTAGTTCTTTTGGGACAAGAAGATGCCGTTTTTGTCGCGGGTCACTTGTATGCCAAGAAAGAAATGAAGAGAGCCCAAATCGGCCATGGAAAATTCCGCACTGAGAACGGTAATGAGGTGCCGCCGGAGAGCATCGGTCGATGTCACGAGGATGATATCAGCCACGTATAGTAGGAGGTAGGCAATGTCAGGACCGTGCCGAAAGATGAACAAAGAGTGATCGGACTTGCTATGAGAGAACCCGACCGTGGCGACAAACGAAGCAAACCGATGATACCAGGCCCGAGGGGCCTGCTTGAGGCCATAGAGGCTTTTGCGGAGGCGACAAACATGTTCGGGCCGAGATGGATCTTTGAAGCCGGGGGGTTGATGCATGAACACAAGCTCCTCCAGGCGCCCATGTAGGAACGCATTTTTGACGTCGAGTTGATGAATGGACCACGAATTAGAGAGGGCGATGCTGAGGACGAGCCGGATAGTGGCCGGTTTAACCACGGGGCTTCAGGTCTCTTCGCAATCCACGCCAACTTGTTGGGACCTGCCATTAACAACAAGGCGAGCTTTGTGTCGCTCAAGAGAACCGTCAGAGCGAAATTTGTGCTTGAACAACCACATGCACCGAATCACATTAACATTTCTAGGCCGGGGAATAAGCTCCCATGTCTCATTTTCAAGAAGAGCATTAAACTCGTCGGTCATGGCAGCTTTCCAGTGCGGGTCATGGAGGGCGGTGAGATGCGACTGGGGAAGAGGTGAAATGGAGGAGTGATTCACGGAGAGGTTAAGCGGGATGCGTGGTTTGGTGATGCCGTGTTGGCTACGGGTAGCCATGCGGTGTGACGGTCGGGTGACATCCGACGTGTTGTGGGAAAGAGATGGAGGGGTCGATGGTGGGGAGGAAGGGGTAGGGGTGTTGGGTGCATGTAGGGAAGGTGGCGGTCCAGCAGGTGGAAGCATGAATGTAGGATAGGGTGGCTCGTCCGAGAGGGGGGTTGTAGTGGAGGATGGAGGTTGATGTGGGGAGGAGAACGGGAATGAGCGTTCATCAAAAGTAACATTCCGGGAGATAATAAATTTTCCGGTGAGGATGTCAAGACATTTGTATCCTCTATGGTTGGTGGGGAAGCCAACGAAAACACAAGGCTTGGAACGGGGAAGGAGTTTATGTTGGGTGGTGTCGGAGAGGTTGGGGTAGCATAAACAACCGAATGTACGGAGGTGAGAGTATGTTGGTTGGCGACGATAAAGAGCGAGAGTAGGGGTGGAGGAACCGAGGACAGTGGTAGGTAGGATGTTATGGAGATATGCGGCCATTTGAAGAGAGTGGGGCCAATATGTAGGTGGCATGGAAGCATGTATAAGAAGGGTGCGAGATGTATTGTTGAGTGTCCGAATCATGCGTTCCGCTTTGCCATTTTGCGGAGACGTGTAAGGGCAAGAGAAACGGAGTTGCATGCCGTGTTGGGCACATAGGGTGTGAAATAGCGTGTTATCGTACTCACGACCATTGTCACATTGGAAAGTTTTGATGTCTCATTCAAATTGGGTGCGTATGTAAGCGCGGAAGGCGAGAAACGTAGCAAATACTTGAGATTTGTGAGCAAGAGGAAAAACCCAAACAAAATGAGTATAGTCATCCAAAAAAAGCACATAATAGCGAAAATTATTATTGCCCATAACAGGAGATGTCCAAACATCACTATGAATGATATCAAAAGGGGCAACAGTACAGGATACAGATGAAATAAACAGTAGTTTCATATGCTTGCCAAGCTGACACGACTGACAAAGCGGACTGCCGGTGCGGTTGGGACATGCGATATGGTGATGTTACCGAAGGATATTGAAGACGGGATGCCCTGGATGCCCAAGTCGATGATGCCAAGTGGTGGAGGAGACAGCAGAGAGAGCGGCCGGGATGGAAGTAGTGGTCGGGCGGACTGGGTACAGGTCACCCGAGCTGTCACATCGCATGCGAGTTGTACCCGTCGTAAGGTCCTTCACAGAAAAACCAAAGGGGTCAAATTCAACGGAACAATGGTTATCTTTGGTGAATTGACGGACTGAAATCAAATTTTTGACAAGATGGGGGGCAAGGAGAACGTTAGTGAGGGTCATCGAAGGGTTAGGTGGCGGTAGATTGCAGTGGCCAAGACCGTGAACTGGAATGTAGTTGCCATTACCAACAAGTATAGATTTATGAATGCTCGAATGAGAAAGAGAAGAGAGATTACCCGGACTAGAAGTCATGTGAGAGGAGGCACCAGTGTCCATGTACCAATTTTCGTCCGGTGGTTGGAGAGTGAGAGTTTGCATAGCAGAGGTGATGTCCGTAGGATAGTAAGAAGTTTCCGGCGCGGCAGTTGCGTGGAGCGCATGAGGGCGGGGACCAATAACACCGGAGGAAGAGGTCCGTGACGAAGGAGCACGAGGCCACGGAGCTGTGGGGTACGGACAGGGAGGAGTAGCCCATGGTTGTGGCCATTGGGGCCAAGGACCGACCCAAGGCGGACCGGGCCACGACATGTTGGGAGGTGGGCCTCCGCGGCCAGGATGGCCACGTCCTCGTCCACGGTGGCTGTTGCGGCCACGTCCACCGCGGTGCTGAGGTCGACCGGGGCTCAAGACAGGGTCGGGTGGAGGAGCAGAGCGAGCTGTATTGGTCATGGCAGTCGGAGTATGTTGGCGAGCCTTGCGCATTTCCTCAAGAGTCAACATGGAGCGGGCTTGCGCGAAGCTAGGCAGCGTAGTAGTTTGATTGATGATGCTAGCAACGGTGTCAAATTGCTCAGAGAGGCCGGCCACCAGCCGTAGGACAAGCCGCTCATTCGGGACAGGAGAACCGACGGCCGCAAGTTGATCGGCTAGAGTTTTAAGCGCTTTGCAGTAGGCAGTGGCATTAGGAAATTGGTCGAGGCGAACGCCCGAGAACTTGTTCTCCAATTGGACGGCACGAGTCTGTTTGTTGTCCTGAAAAATATCGGCTAGGCGTGCCCATGCGGCCTGAGCCGTGGAGCCGGGCTCGATGATCGTAAGGAGGAGATCTTGCGAGATGGTGTCGTAGATCCATTGAAGAACAACATCATCAAGGCGTGTCCAAAGGTGTTGGGCAGCAACAGTAGATGCGCAGGGAGCATCGTCAGTAGCCGGGATGGGTATGATGTGATCGAGCACATCGTAGGCTCTCGCGGTAATTTGAAAAAGTTCAGCCCAGGAGGAGTAGAGGGCGGATTCTTGATCCAAGAGAATGGGAATGGCGTTCCGTATATTGGAGACGGCAAGAGCAGGGTGAAACGCCGGAGACGTCTCGGTAGTAGTTTTCTCAGGAGCCATGACTGGCGACAGATCTGGCTGGGAAGAAGAGTAGCAGGGCCGGCGTCGACTTCAGATCTGGAAACAGGGCCGGCGTTGGACGCCCGGCAGAGCAGCGAGCAGAGGGGGTAGCAAGGCCGGCGGAGCCGCGAGCAGATCTGGAAGAGGGCGGAGCAGATCTGGAGCTTTCCGGCGGAGCAGATCTGGAAGAGATCGGACGCCCGGCGGAGCAGAACTGGAAGAGGGCCGGCGGAGCAGATCTGGAAACAGGGCCGGTGTTGAAGAAGGCGTTGAAGAAGGCGGAGCAGATCTGGAGCTTTCCAGCGGAGCAGAAGGGAAAGAGGGTCGGCGTAGCAGAAGGGAGAGAGGGCCGGCGTCCGATAGGGTCTATATACAAAGATGAACCGGCTCAACCGGATTACATAAAATGGACCGGCTAATAGTTAATAATAGTCCCACATTGCCAATCCTCTCCTCTCTGATCTGTTTATGTGGTTAAACAACCCTCACCTGCTAGACCGATTTTCCAGATGAGTTAGACCAATTCTATCAGGGTTCTTCTGAGTAGAAGAAATGTATTTCCCCTTCCTCCTTTACTTCTTTCTCACTCACATTTGCTTCCTCTTTATATTTTTTAATTCCAAAATGGGGATATAGCTGCTCACCAAATTATATTTTTTATTACTGACATATAATATAAGAATTATAGGAGGATCGAGTTTCGACAATGTTAATGCTTTCTCATTATTTGTCGACTGCGTAATAATTACAAGGGTCCGTTCGTTTGTACGGAATTGCAAGTGTAGAATTGGAATTGAAAATCTATTTTTAAATTTGTTGTTAATTCTTTTCAATCTATATAAAAATTTGATAATTTCTGTCGGTGCATATTTTTCGCTCGAGAGCGCATTTTTTCGTCTGGGCTATCGAAAATTTCGCACACGCGAGTGTCTTTCGTCTGGGCGCGTTTTTTCACCCGGGCTCTCGTTTTTTCACCTAGACGTGATTTTTCGCCTGAGTGCCCGTATTTCGACCGAGCACGCGTATTTCGCCCAGGCTTGCATTTTTTTTCATGGGCGCGCACTTCGCCCATGCTTGCGTTTCTCACGCGGGCGCGCGTTATTTCTCCCCAGCACATATTTTCGCCCGGACGCACATTTTCTCCCGGGCGCGCATTTTCGCCATGGATCTTGTTTTTCTCCCGGGTGCGCGTTTTTCGCCCGTGCGCGCATTTTTTCGTCCTCGCGCGCCTTTTCGTCTGGGCACCTATTTTTTCGCCAGGGCGCACGTTTTTCGCCCGGGCGCGCATTTTGCGTCCAAGCGCACGTTTTTCTCTAGGCCGCGCGTATATGTGAGTGATTGTTAGGGTTTTAATAATATATTTGAGAAAGTGTTTGATTTTTAATCGTCAATGATAAAAATGTTTTGATTTTCTTGTTCCAATTAATAATCTAACGACAAAAATTAGTGCGGTCACAAAAAACGAATGAACAAAACTATAAGAAACACCACAAATAGAGAACACCAAATATAAATTGGTTCCCCGAAATTGGGTACGTTCACTGTGCATGTAAAATATTTTATTCTCTTTTCTCAAGTATATAATACGGCTAAAATGGAGGAAAGGGTAAACCGAGAGATTGATGGCAATTTCGAATCCTCCAAGAAACGACCGTACACGTTGCGACGAGAAAGAGATCCGACGGCAAGAGAAGAGCCGGCGGTAGAGAGCAGAGCACGCTGCAGCAAGGAAGAAGCCCGACGACAAGGATGACGGCCGCCGACCAAAGAAACGCACACGCGGAAGCAACGAGGAAGAGAACCCCTGATTCGGTCAGGACCGAGTGACCACTCTGCGTATTCCTGCTAGCCGAAAATCTCTTCACTTCTTCATCGGGGATAACCGACTACTCCAAATATATAGGCCGGCGGAGTCCAGCCAAAACAGGAAGGAAATTTCCTGTCATCAAAAGAATAATTGCTGGAATAAAAGAATTCCAAAACATGAGAGGAGACCAGCTGCACCCATGGAAAGAGATCAAATCTCATTCAAGAAATCTACTCCATCCCATAAGAAAAATATATTCTGCCAGCAATTCTCCTCCATTATTGTCGGAATTTGAGGAATTTCAAAAGAAGTCACGAATTGAGCAGTCTCCAATAAAGACGACGGTCAAGAAAGAGAAGATGCGTCATTACCGCAACATGATAATCCTAATGAGATAAATTCTATAGAGAGAATCATTCGTGAGCATTCTAGAGAGCTAGAGAGAGAATATTACTAGAGAAAAATAATAATAATTAGGGAATCCTAGTTTGATAAAACTCTTTACAATGATTTTATCTCGTCATTAGGATTATCGCACTCAAATGATTTTTTCTCATTAGAATCCGGCTGAATTGAGGAAATTAGAAAACAAATGGAGGTTTTGTCAATACGTTTCATCAAACTTATCGATGGTTCCAGAAATATTATTATTTATTATCTTGGATCAACTCATTGTTTTCTTCGGATGTTGTTACCTTAAACTATGCCACAAAGCGACCGATGAAACATTTATAGAGGTGCACATGTAAGCAGTGTAGGTGCTCGGCGGACTTTTCCTAATCCGTCTTAAAGGCTTAATTTGATGCGGAGATTTAGGCTTCGTTTGGCGCGGTGGCGGCGGTCGTGAACGCCGTGGTAATGAGCCGTCGTTCGTGAACGCCCGACCTCACCTAAAAATATTCATGCATTTTATGCTCAAATCTAATTTATTTTCTTTATAGCGGTCGTAACCTTTGTCTTGCCAAACATACATTCTATGATAATGACGCGCGGTTTTGACCAAACTCATCGGAGCAAATAAGCGGCGTCAAACGAAGCCTTAGTTGTTTTTAAACGCACTTCAAAGGGTTTAACCTTTAGATGTTGAGTAAAACATCCACATATATATTGAAAAGTCATAAAGCTAGGAAGAAATAACATGATTTACCTCCAAGTACTTGGAGTTGTTGCCGCGGGTCCCCTTAGGTCTCCATATAAAAGTTGTAAAGGTTGCGAGGCTCTCCGGCTAGAATTATGTTTAGAAAAAGCTTGTAGGTGCCCCTTTCCCTAGTGCACATTGTTCACATATATCTTTTAGGTTGCGCTCGTTTCGCGGGTTAATTTTAATAGAAAAAACTCATATGTTTTGGTTTTGGGTCAAAACTCAATTTTGTTGTTAGTTTGACGGATGATTTTCAGTGACGGAAATTGAATCTGTCAATTTTTTTGTTCATAGGAATTGATATTAAATATGTACATATATCTAAACATAACTAAAACTTTTACTTAACATGATAACCATAATATAATTATTACAAAATAAAAAACGTAATATCGATTCATATTTTTTACGATCATTTTAAGATCTCATATGCATAAGTTTTAGATTAAGGTTGTAAAAGCATTACTGTAGAAAAGATGTTTTTGTTAGTGATAAATACAACTATCTTTTTCCTGTAAAAAAGGTTTGAAAACACAGTTTTTTGGAACTATATTTTTGATAAAACTGTAGTTAATTGCGAAAATACAGTACCACACTTAGAGCATGGAACGCTACACGTATACAAGTATTTATCCTCATATAAGAGAGCTAACTAAGAAACACAAGGATACTAAGGCTCCATTTGGTGTGACTTTTTTGCTCCTGTAAGTTTGGAGGAAAACACTGCTGTTATAGAATGTATGTTTGGCATGACAATGCATGGTTATGACCACCAACAAGAAAAAAACAAGTTAAGTGGATGAAATTTCTCAGGTGAGATCGGACGTTCATGAACGACGGTTCATAACCATCACGTTCATAACCGCTACTGTCGTGCCAAACATAGCCTAAATTAATGGCAAATTTATGGATTTCCTCGTATAAGGGGGACGAACAAAAATAAATCAAAGCACTGATATGTTATCTATGAGCTCGGATTTTTGAGGATATGAAAATTATTCTACTCCCCCTTCAACATGCTTAATGATCACCTAAATCACAATAGCACAGTCTTCAACTGCCGCCCACCAAAACAAGGCCGCAGTCCAACTCCCACGACCACCATCACAACATTCACTTCCGCAGTTTGGGGATGCTGTTTTATCCTTCTCGGGTCGCCCGGCCATCTTGTTCATAGTTTTCGCCTGTCTGGCGACACTTTCTCCCCTGCTGTTGTTAATATCTAAGTGAGAGCGAGAGGATGATGAGCTCTCGATGTCGACGCCCGTGCTGCTCCATGGGTGCGTCTCTTCCGAGCCGGAGGCAGTCAACAACATCAGTTGGTCGCGGAGGAAGAAGACGACGGAATAGTAGATGGTGATAAGTGTGAAGGATGCTAGGAAGGCGACCATGAGACTAAAGAAGAGAGAGGATGAGTTCTCCATTGTAGAGCAACTGTAATGGTGTGAACGAGAAGGAAATTGCCTAGGCATTATATAAGAATAGTTGAGCTGAAATATAATTATGTCAAATTTGTAATTATCAAAATCTTAAATAGTCTAATCGGAAGTGTGACTATGACTGGCTACCTAAACCCGGCCGAGTATGTTTTATAATTGAGTGGGCAGCTTGCCTCGTGCTCTCTTTATTGTCCGGCCGCACTGGGCCACTGTCTATTGACTCTTCTTTAATAATATTTTATATAAACATTTATATAATACTAGTGACAGGCACGGGGCTCAGCCCATATCCGGCGGGAGGAACATAAGGCGGGCGACAATATTCGGCTGGCGCCAACATTTGACGAGCGGCAACATTCGGCGGACGACAACATACTATATTGTAAGAGAATATATCATTCTCCTCGCTAACACCGTGCTTTCAAAATCAACCACACAATCACCTCAAATTGAAATAACCACCGTTCGATTTACATGTTATCCATGTAGAACAAACCCACAGCTCTCTGATACCAAATGTTGGTTACATAACTCAGAGAATAAAAAAAAAGAACAAATGGAAGGCAAAGTGAATAGGAGAATTTCATTGAATTGGATTGATGTAATTGAGTACAAAGCTAGGCCGGAGATGTGGGAAGTACTGCCGGTGGCTGAAGTGTGTCGGTTGGGGCTGAACAAGTCCGGTTCAACGTCCAAAATGGGGATGTAGCCGCTCACCGAATTATATTTTTTATTACTGACATATACTATAAGAATTATACGAGGATTGAGTTTCGACAATGTTAATGATTTCTCATCATTTGTCAACTGGGTAATAACTATAAGAGTCCGTTCGTTTGTACGGAATTGTAATCCTTGAATTGAAACTAAATGTCTAATTTCAAATTTGTTGTTTGTTTGCACGCTTGAACGTTGGAATTGGAATTTTTTGAATTCCACAGAATTCTTTTCAAACTAATGTTAATTCTTTTCAATTTATATAAGAATTGGATAATTTCTGTCGGTGCATGTTTTTCGCTTGAGAACGCATTTTTCGTCTGGGCTATCGAATTTCGTACAAGCGAGTGTCTTTCGTCCAGACGTGCTTTTTTCGCCCGGGCTCGTTTTTTCACCTAGGCGCGATTTTTCGCCTGAGCGCCCGTATTTCGCTCGAGCACGCGTATTTCGCCCGGGCGAGCATTTTTTCCTGGACGCACTCTTCGCCCAGGCTTGTGTTAATCGCGCGGGCGCGCATTTTTTGTCAGGGCGCACGTTATTTTTTCCCTGGCGCACATTTTCTACCGTGCGCGCGTTTTTTCGCCCCGGATCTTGTTTTTCTCCCGGGTGCGCGTTTTTTCGTCCTTGCGCGCCTTTTCTCCCGGCCACTTGATTTCGGCCAGGGCGCACGTTTTTGCCCGGGCGCGCCTTTTGCGTCCAAGCGCGCATTTTTCTCTAGGGCGCGAACATATGTGAGTGATTGTTAGGTTTTTCATAATATATGTGAGAGAATGTTTGATTTTTAATCGTCAATGATAAAAATAATAATTTTTATATTTAATTTTATCTAACAAGCGAACAACAAAATTAATCAATTCCACAATTAATATTCTGCAATTCTGTTAATTGAGCGAACACTATAATTGGAATTAAACCATTTTCAATTCCGAGAAGAATTAGAATTGATCTCATTTCCAATATCTAATTTCAATTGCATCCAAATGAACAGGCTCTTCGGGAAAATACGGTGAAAAATCATTTAAGTGTGACAATGTTAGGGAAAAAAACCGAAGAACCGGAGAAGATAATTTTCTTGTTCCAATTAAGAATCTAACGACAAAAATTAGTGTGGTCACAAAAAACGAATGAACGAAACAGTAAGAAACACCACAAACAGAGAACACCAAATATAAAGTGTTCCCCAAAATTGGGTACGTCTACTGTGCATGCAAAATAATTTATTCTCTTTTCTCAAGCATACAATACGGCTAAAAGGGAGGAAAGGGTAAACCGAGAGATTGATGGCAATTTCAAATCCTCCAAGATCCGACCATACACGTTGCGACGAGAAAGAGATCCGACGGCAAGAGAAGAGCCGGCGGTAGAGAGCAGAGCACGTTGCAGCAAGGAAGAAGCCCGACGACAAGGATGACGTCCGCCGACCAAAGAAACGCACACGCGGAAGCAACGAGGAAGAGAACCCCTGATTCGGTCAGGACCGAGTGACCACTCTGCAGATTCCTACTGCCCGAAAATCTCTTCACTTCTTCATCGGGGGTAACCGACCACTCCAAATATATAGGCCGGCAGAATCCAGCCAAAACAAGAAGAAAATTTCCTGTCATCAAAAGAATAATCGCTGGAATATAGGAATTCCAAAACATGAGAGGATGTCAGCTTCACCCATGGAAAGAGATCAAATCTCATCCAAATAATCTCCTCCATCCCATAAGAAAAATATATTCTGCCACCAATTCTCCTTCAAAATTGCCGGAATTTGGGGAATTTCAAAAGGAGCCACGAATTTAGCAGTCTCCAATAAAGACGACGGTCAAGAAAGAGAAGATGCGTCGTTACCACAACATGATAATCCTAATGAGATAAATTCTATAGAGATATATTTCTAGAGAGAGAGAATCATTCGTGAGCTTTCTAGAGAGCTAGGGAGAGAATATTACTAGAGAAAAATAATAATAATTAGGGAATCCTAGTTTGATAAAACTCTTTACAATGATTTTATATCATTAGGATTATCACACTCAAATGATTTTATCTCATTAGAATTCGGCGGAATTGAGGAAATTAGAAAACAAATGGAGGTTTTGTCTATATGTTTCACCAAACTTATCGATGGTTCCAGAAATATTATTATTTATTATCTTGAATAAATTATTTCATTGTTTTCTGCTGCGGATTGAGAAGCTGCTGATTGAACAGAGCTATTTAGACAGAGCTCTTTGAGAAGCTGTTTTGAAAAGCTGCATGATATTTGGATGGTCTGTGGATAAGCGCTGATTGAACAGAGCTATTTAGACAGAGCTCTTTGAGGAGCTGTTTTGAAAAGCTGCATGATATTTGGATGGTCTGTGGATAAGCGTTGATTGAACAGAGCTCTTTCAAATAAAACTGTTTGGTAGAACAACTTTTTGAGAGCTGTTTTTTCAAACAAAAATATTAATATATATTGTTCTCAAACAAATTGATACACACACAACCATATAAAGACAGTACATGACAAAAATACAAATCCTCAAATAGAACACATCTCTGATTCTCAAGGTATAGCATATAATAATATGTTACACACACAAACATCCATACACACAAACACACATACACACCCAAACATATACACATACACACACACACAAACACATACACACACACAAACATATATACATACACACACACACAAACATATATACATACACACACAAACATACATACACACACATACAAACACATACACACAAATCACACATACAAACACATACACACACAAATCACACATCCAAACACACAAATCAACACACACACACACATCCACTTACCCTAAACACAATCACACATCCAACACACACAAATCACACATCCAAACACACACTACCTACACACAGATCACAGCAATAAGACTGTTTATTGCAGAAGCTGGAAATGGAGCAGAGAAAACAGCGATGGCTATGAACCGTCTGGGAAGAAGGAATCGAAACAGCTATTGGGAAGAAGGAATCGAAACAGAGCAGAGAAAACGAACCTTCTGAAGCGGCGTGAAGAATCATGGAGGTAGCGTGAAGAAGCCTGGAGGCGGCGTGGATCGGAGGGCTACGGATCTGGAAGAAGAACGTCGCCGGGAGGTGTGCGGGATCCGGAGTACGGGATCACGATCGTCGCCGGAATTGTCGCCGAAGATCGGAGGGCTACGGATCTGGAAGAAGAATGTCGCCGAAGATCGGAACGATGATCGCGAGAAGCGGGATCGATGCGCAGTGGGGGGGGGGGGATCGGGAGAGCACGCGATTAGAGATCCGCGATTCTGGGAGAGCAAAAGCGCAGGCCCTACAGCTTCCTAAAAATACCTAAAAACGTGGTATTTACAAAAATCGATTTTTAAAAAGCTAACCCCCAAACAGGTAAAAAACAGCTCTGGCGGTTGGAAAATAGATTTTCCAGCCGCCAGAGCTGTCCCAAACAGACCCTTATAGAGGTACACATGTAAGCAGTGCAGGTGCCCGACGGACTTTTCATAATCCGTCTTAAAGGCTTAATTTGACGCTGAGATTTAGGCTTCGTTTGGCACGGTGGCGGCGGTCGTGAACGCCGTGGTCATGAACCGTCGTTCGTGAACGCCCGACCACACCTAAATATATTCATGCATTTTATGCTCAAAACTAGTTTATTTTCTTTATAGCGGTCATATCCTTTGTCTTGCCAAACATACATTCTATGATAATGACATTTTTGACCAAACACATCGGAGCAAATAAGTCGCGGCAAACGAAGTCTCAGTTGTTTTTAAACGCACTTCAAAGGTTTAACCTTTACATGTTAAGTAAAACATCCACATATATATTGAAAAGTCATAAGCTATGAAGAAATAACATGATTTACCTCCAAGTACTTGGAGTTGTTGCCGCGGGTCCCATAGATCTCCATATAAAAGACGTAAAAGGTTGCGAGGGTCCTTCCCTAGTGCACATTGTTCACATATTTTTTTTAAGACTGTGTTCGTTTCGCAGGTTTTGACAGAAAGAGCTCATATGTTTTGGTTTTGGGCCAAAACTCAATTTTGTTGTTAGTTTGAAGGATGGTTTTCAGTGACAGAAATTGAATCTGTCAATTTTTCTGTTCTGCTATAGGATAAAATTCAAACGTACGAATTGATATTAAATATGTACATATACCTAAACATAACGAAAACTTTTAATTAACATGATAACCATAATATAATTATTATAATTCGTGCTCAAAATAATGAATATTTCTTTGAAATAGTTAAAACAAGAAATAATACTATATAAATATTTCTTTGAAAGAATATTATATAATCCCTGCTTATAAGATTGCTCTAAATAATAATTATTTCATTGAAATATTACTTAAAACAATAAAGATTAATGAAATATAATATACAAATAATGCGTAATTAGTTAACAAAAAATAGTAATTATAATTCGTGCTCAAAATAATAAATATCCGATTTTTTAAAATAATAGATATAATGTTATAGGAAGAGAGTGATGGCAGGTGATTAGCATGAGAGAGAAAGATTCCCCCAAAACCTATATGGAAAAGGGTGTGTTTTCATAACCTTAGGCTAAATTCTTATCGGATCAAAACCGGTAGGCTTTGGAGGAAAACCAATTCCCTCTCATACATTATCAAACGAACACCTGTGAATGAAATTGAGGAACCCAAAACCAATTCCTTCTTACAAAATCCGCAAAACGAACGCAGCCTTAGTGATTTTAAATTTTGGCAAATCTTTCACCATTTATAAGTGCCGCATTTGTTTCATAACTTCCCAGTTTAAATGTCCGAGCCTATGATGTCAAATAAAGGAGCCATGAGTGCAACCCCTTTTTGATCGATGGTGGAGCCGTGATATACAACTCTTAAATTCAAAGAGAAGGTTCGATCGGTTTCGAGACATTTGAGCTGAGGATAATACTTTGTTGGAATTGGTTCGGTGATGATACATTTAGTATCTGAGGACTTGCACGGTATGTCGGTATACCTTTTTACAATTAGTTGTCCAACACTAAGTAAGTTTTGAGCTAGAGTTGGTACCCATTGAACATATGAAATAATCTTCTTTTCACTGGTTGTAGTAATAACTTGAATGGTGCATTTGTCTTTAATTGGTTGAGAGTTTGATATGGGAGTGAGACTCTTATATTTGTACAATTATTTTTAGAGTGATGTTAAATGCAGGCCTGTTTTGACTTTATGCAGGCCGCGGATATATGCAGGCCAAAAAATTATTAATGCAGGCCAAATTTTATATTTACATACCATATTCAAAAATTAAATTAATATTTTCTTAAATAAATCATCAAGCAAAATATAGCATTCATAAAAGTCAAATAAAGATATTTTTGCAGTCTATTTGATCCACAATAATAGTCCAACAAAATACATTATAATCATTTTGATTCTATATATCACAAAAAATATGTTTGTGGTCACCCCTTTCAGGGCTTCAATCAATAAAAGACGTGTAGAATCACAAAAACATCAGACTTTATTTATGCACGATCTACAACATTTTGGATAAATTGAGCCTTTTCGAAAATACAAAAATAAGTTATAGAGGAAGAGAGAGGAGCTTGCCGGCCGGAGAATAGGCCTGAAAATTAAAAAACGAAACCGCAAAAAACCGCAACACCGCACCGCACCGCACCGATTTTGAACCACACCGAACGGTTTGGTTGTGGTGCGGTTTTGGTTATTCGAAAACCGCATGGTTTGCGGTGCGGTTCGATTTTTGCCTTGACAAAACCGAATAAACCGCACCGCACCGCAATGATTATTAGTATAATATAATTTTAATATTATTTCAATATCTTACGAATATATTGAAAATTTTCATTTATGTATTTTAATTAGTTTTTATTTTACAATTTTAGCTTTCATGTACTGTATTGATTATAAGTATATTAACTATTTGTATTGATTATTTACTGTATTGAACCCGTGAATCATGAAAATTGAAATAGTGAAATCGAACCCCTAATCTAGTATTCGGTATTCCTGGGCCCATTGCCGATGCATCTCTACTCTCTCAATTCTCATGCTACACGCGGCTTGCCTTTTAAAATTTCATGCTGATTCAAATGATGATTAGCAAATTGTAATTCCGATGGAAGATAATTCCAGTCAGTCCTTCCTTTTATTTTTCAGTGCCCTTTTCTTTATGCTTTTGAGTGAACAAAATAATTTTATCTTTCTTGTTTGGTTGATGAGATAAATTCTCTTTGGTTGATGAAATAAATTCACTTTGAAATTGTCGACGCAAACAGTCAAAGTGCAGATCTAAGAAATTCTTTTATGTTCCATATTTCATAATCTGATCATCTTATTCACTTGTAAGATTTTCATGAAATAAATAATTATAGGATACAATTTATTGTATTTTGTTCTCTTGCATATTTTAAGTATGAGAAGATGTTGCTATGTAATTAACCGAGCATAATATTTCTATGAATAGTTCATGTACTATTTGATAAGTTTTGATAACTGTGCAAAAATCGAAACCGCACCGCAAAAACCGACTCCAAATCGCACCAATGTCAAACCGCACCGCACGGTTTTGGTACGGTTTTGTTCGGTCCAAAACCGACCCCCTTTGGTGCGGTTGCGGTTTGGGCTCAAACCGCACCAAACCGCACCAGTTTCAGGCCTACCGGAGAAGGGAAGGAGGTGGCCGGCGGAAGAGGATCACCGAGGGGAGTCGCCGGAGGGAGAGGAGAGTGGTCGGCCGGAGGAGGGAGAGTCACAGGTTGAAAAGGAAAAATGATACTTTTAAAAAAAAAGTTGTGGTCTGCATATAGCCAAAATCGATTTGCGTTTAACATCGCTCTTTTTAAAAAACTGTGGTCTGCATATAGCCAAAACTGACCTGCGTTTAACATCACTCTTATTTTTATCACTAACATATCTATATTGAAGCAACTTCGTCTGTTTTTAATATTATCTTTTAGCATGCGCACGACTTATTGCTATTACACTATACTCCTTTGCATTTTGATAACCTTACAATACGAGGATTTTGGGAAGCAGGCTCATGGATAAGAATGAGCTAGGGAGGGTCCCTCCTCATCGAAGTGACTCTCGACTTCTAGGGATGTTCTACTTTGGCATAAGACCCTTCTAAATTAATGGTGCTGTAAAATCAGGTACTCAACACAGGGCGCACAGCTATAAAATCACAGACAAATGAGAAAACAAAACAGGCCAAATTTGCGCCCAACAAAACCCGCCGGCGCACAATCTCAAATATATATATTAAATTAAACAATATATAAATACAATTACAAGAAAAAATAACAGGAGAAGAAAAGACCGCCAGATGAAACACTGTATATGCGTCGGACGCGCACGATCCCCGAAAAAGTAGAAGATCTGGACTGCAATCCGCCTAGCGGACACACAAGGTTCACCGAAACCCTCAATGTCGAAGTCCGACGTTCAACCGCACCACCACCGGAGACCAAACGCCACCACCAGAGAGAAAATCTAATCCGGATCTAACCACACTTCTCCTCTCCACGACACCACCTCCTTCTTCGTTCCACCTCTCGCCAACACCGACGGCTATCTCCTCCAAGACCGGCGGCAACGCTCCTCTTCAAGACCGGAGAAAATACTTGAGGCCGGCTGTATCTCCTAGCGCACGAGAGGGAGAGAGAGAGAGAGAGGGTGGACGGCTACTCCATAGATTTTACGCGAGAGAGGGGGTGGCTATATTTAGGTTCCTAAAACCTAAAAATAGGAAAGCCTAAAAATAGGAAATCCTAAAAATAGGAAATCCTCAAAATAAGATATCCCAAATCAAATATAACAAATGGACGGGGGGCCTTACAATGGACTTTCCCTGTGCATGAGTTGGTGTCTTATATCTAGGCGTGCAAATTTGGCCCGGGTCTGCTCGGGTCTGAGTCTGATTAGGCCTGGGCCCGGTTAGGCCTGGGCCAGGCCTAAGGGGGCTCAACAGACCCCCTTATTTAGGCAGGGCCTGGCCTGGTAACCGGGCCGGGCCAGGCCCAGGCAAGCCCGGGCACCAGGCTTTGCCTGGTGCCCGATAAAAATAATGAACTGGGCGCTGCCCAGCTATATTTATAGCTGGGCAGAACCCAGCATTTAATGCTGGGCAGCGCATTTAGGCGCTGGCCCAGCATTAAATGCTGGGCTGCCACGCCCAGCATTTAATGCTGGGCGTGGCCGCCAAGCACAATGGCTGCTATATTATAAAATATTTATAATATTATAAAATATTTATAATATTATAAATATTATAGAATATTATAATATATATAATGTTATATATATATATTGAATATTATAATATAATTTATTAATTTTGGGGCCTACTTGGGCCCGGCCTTTTAGGCTCAAGCAGGCCCCCTTATTTTGGTGAAGCCCGGGCCTGGCCGAGCCCGGTTTGGCAGAGGCCCGGCCTGGGCCTGACAAAAATAAAGCCCGGGCCCTGGGGGCCCGGGTCTGGCCCGAGCCCGCAGGGCTTTTTTTGCACGTCTACTTATATCACTTAATCTAAGGAAATCCCTAAGGGCCCGTTCGTTTGGACGGAATTAAAGACTTGGAATTGAAATTCGACGTCGAATTTCAATTATGTCGTTCGTTTGTTAGGTAGCTTTAATAATTGAAATTTGAGTTGAATATCATGAAATTGATTTTAACCTACGCACAAAATTTAGCTTGACATATCGGAATTGGGCGAGTCTGGCACGATCGATTTATCACTTTTTTCGCCATGGAGAGCAATTTTTCGCTCAGGCGTGAGTTTTTCGCCCGGACGCGAGTTTTTTCGCCCGGACGCACGTTTTTCGCCCGGACGCGCGTTTTTCGCCCGGACGTGCAATTTTCGCCCGGGCGCCCATTTTTCACCCGGGCGCCCATTTTTCGCCCGGGGCACGCATTTTTTGCCCGGGAGCGCAATTATCGACCGAGAGCGCGTTTTTTCGACTGGGCGCACGTTTTTCGCCCGTGTGCGCGTTTTTTGCCCCGACAGACGTTTTGTCGCCCGGGCGCGCAATTTTTTGCCTGGGCGGGAGTTTTTCGCCCGGGTGCACGTTTTTTCTCTCGGGCGCGCGTTTTTCACCCGGACGCGCAATTATCGCCCGGGCGCGCGTTTTTCGCCCGGGGGCATGATTTTTGCCCGGACGCGCATTTTTCACCCGGGAGTACCTTTTTTGCCCGGGCGCGTGCTTTTCGCCCGGACGCGCAATTTTCGCCCGGGCGTGCGTTTTTTCGCCCGGACGCACAATTTTCACACGGGCGCCCATTTTTCCCCCAGGCGCGCATTTTTTGCCCGGGCGCGCAATTATCGACCGAGAGCGCATTTTTTGCCCGGGCGAGCGTTTTTCGCCCGTGTGCGTGTTTTTCGCCGAGCGCAAATTTGTCGCCCGGGCGCGCAAGTTTTTGCCCGGGGCCGAGCTTTTCGCCCGGGCGCACGTTTTTCTCCCGGGCGCGCGTTTTTTTGCCCGAGCGGGCAATTATCGCCTGGGAGCGCATTTTTCGCCTGGGCGCGCGTTTTTTCTCCCGTCGGCGTGTTTTCGCCCGGGCGCACGTTTTGTCGCTCGGGCGAGCAACTTTTTGCCCGGGCGCGAGTTTTTCGCCCGGGCGCCCGTTTTTCTCCCGGGCGCGCAATTTTTTGCCCGGGCACGCGTTTTTTCCCCCGGTGGCGCATTTTTTGCCCCGGCGCGCAATTATCGCACGAGAGCTCGTTTTTCGCTCGGGCGCGAATTTTTCGCCCGTGGGCGCATTTTTCGCCCTGGCACACGTTTTGTCGCCCGGGCGCACGTTTTTATCCCGTGCACGTGTTTTTCGCTCGGGCGCACGTTTTGTCGCTCGGGCGCACGTTTTGTCGCTCGGGCGCACGTTTTGTCGCGCGGGCGCGCAATTTTTCGCCCGGGCACGCGTTTTTTCGCCCGGGCGCACGTTTTTCCCCAGTGGGCGTGTTTTTCGCCCGGACGCGCTTTTGTCTCCCAGAAGGGCAATTTTTCGCCCGGGCGTGCTTTTTTCACCCGAGTATTTTTCGCCCGGGTGCGCATTTTAGCTCAGGCGCGCGTTTTTCGCCTATGGGCGCGTTTTTCACCCGGGGGAGCGTTTTGTCGCCCGGGCGCGCAATTTTTCCCCCGTGCGCGAGTTTTTCTCCCGGGCGTGCATTTTTCGTCATGGAGCGTGTTTTTCGCCCGGGCGCGCGTTTTTCGCCAGGGCGCGCGTTTCCCGCTCGGGGCGCGTTTTTCGCCGCGGCGCACGTTTTGTCGCCTGGGCGCCCAATTTTTTGCCCGAGCGTGAGTTTTTCGCAAGGACGCGCTTTGTGTGCCCGAGCACATTTTTTTTGTCCGGGTACATGTTTTTCGCCTGGACGCGTGTTTTTTGTTAGAGCAAGTATTTTTCATTATATATGTAAAAAAATATTAATTTCTTTATAATATTTTTCAATTCTTAGATTGAATTTTATTTAACAAACGAACAAAAGAATTGATCAATTCCACAATATTGAACAATATTGTTTATTAGGCGAACGATGGAATTGGAATTAGACCAATTCCAATTATGAATATCAAATCCCAATATCGAATTCTAATATCAAATTTCAATTCCGTCCAAACGAACGGGCCCTAAGGGTCCGTTCGTTTGGACGGAATTGAAGACTTTGAATTGAAATTCGATGTCGAATTTCAATTACGTCGTTCGCTTGTTAGATATCTTTAGTAATTGGAATTTGAGTTTAATATCATGGAATTGATTTTAACCTAAGCACAAAATCTAGCTGGACATATCGGAATTGGGCGAGACTGGCACGCTCAATTTATCGTGTTATTCGTCAGGGACAGCAATTTTTCGCCCGGGCATGAGCTTATCGCCGGACGCGAGTTTTTCGCCCGGACGCGCGTTTTTCGCCCGGGAGCGCGTTTTTCGTGCGCGCGTTTTTCACCCGGACGTGCGTTTGTCGTCGGGACGCGCAATTTTCGCCCGGGCGCGTGTTTTTCGCCCGGGCACGCGTTTTTCGCCCCGACACGCAATTGTCGCTCGGGCGCGCGTTTTTCAACCGGGCGCGCGTTTTTCGCCCGTGGGCGCGTTTTTCGACCGGACACGCAATTTTTCGCCTTGGTGCGCGTTTTTTTCGCCCGGGCGCGCGTTTTTCGCCCGGGCGCGCATTTTTCGCCCAGGCACGTGTTTTTTGTAAGGGGCACGCGTTTTTCCCCCGGGCGCGCAATTTTCGCCAGAGCGCAAGTTTTTCGCGCGGCCGCGCATTTTTCGTCAGGGAGCACGTTTTTCTCCCGGGCGCGCATTTCTCGCTCGGGGGCGCGTTTTTCGCCTTGGCGCATGTTTTGTCGCCTGGGCGCCCAATTTTTCGCTCGGGCGCGAGTTTTTCGCCAGGGCCGGCTTTTTGTGCCCGAGCACATTTTTTTGTCCGGGCACACATTTTTTGCTCGGGTGTGTCTTTTTTGTCAGGACGCACATTTTTTATTATATATGTACAAAAAATATTAATTTCTTTATATTATTTTTCAATTCGGATTGAATTTTATTTAACAAAGGAAAAAAGGAATTGTTAAATTCCACAATATTCAACAATATTGTTTATTAGGCGAACTATGAAATTGAAATTAGACCAATTCCAATTCTGAATATTGAATCCCAATATCAAATTTTAATTCCGTCCAAACGAACGGGCCCTAATATGTTTTTACATAAACATTCGAAACTGTTAGTTTTACATATTGTTGATGATGAGGAGAAAGTTGGCATTGATGTGTAACAATATAAGCATTAAACTTGAAAATCCAATTGCGTTTAAAAGATGGATCTAAAAAATGTTAGTGATTCAAATGACTTACAAAAAAATTTAAAAGGCAAGTTGTGGGAGTTTATTGATCCATCAACAAGTCAAACTGTTAAACATGTAATCCAATTGCGTTTAAAAGATTGGTCTAAAAAATGTTATAAGAAATTTAGAGACGACTGCAAACCTATAAAATGTGATCCATCCCATTTTGGAGTGTGTTTGGTTGTTAGAAAATGCGCACACATATTTTTAAAAACTTGTTTAAAGTTGAATGCATGCAAGAGGACGATTTATAAAAATATCATTTAATTTGTTGCTTACAAAGAGGCTTTTTGATGAAGTTCATGAGCATTTATCTTCTTATTTGTCAGAAAAAAATTTGTGAAGGTTATTGATGTACTTGAAGATTGGCATTGCGGATGTCAAGTATGTAATTAATTAGCTAAGCCTTAAAAATTGTGGGTGATTAGACACAAGTCCCAAAGGGTCTTCATTGCAATATAATTCCAGTCTCTTTGAGAAATGGATGTCGATGCTAGATGTGAGTTTCGTTATCGCTTTGTGCTACAATATAGCATTAATCAATCTATCTAAAGTTCAATCTTTTATATTTGTTCCACTACCTTTATCGGTGCCGATAGAACTGCAAATTATTTTCATTGGATTTATGAATGGAAGTCACTTAATTGAACTGTGCATGTGTGATGGTTGTTCGTTAATGATGATTACCCTCTTTGGAGAACGTACCATGAACCAATCGCAAAAACATGGAAAACTTCATATATATCAAGGATTATAATGATAGAGTGTAATATGGAATCAACTGCGTCGATCTGTTTGGATGACTTCTCTTTCGAACATGCGGAAAATTTATTTCAGATCGACTTAATTTCAACCCTAAATGATCGTAAAATTTACACATGAAACCTATGAGTTCACTTTACAGCTCGAGGGTCAAAAGATTGGTAATATTTATATTTCTTGCGTTTGGAATGACAATCAAAAATAATAATTTCAAATTTCAATTGATTGATTTCAATATGATTTTTTTTGTATGATTACAATTTTTGTACAAATGAAGGTATTGGAGAGGACTTCACCACTTGTAATTTAATAAAATTACATTTTGGTTGCCCAACTCTTAACATGTGAATGGAAAAACAACGATTGAAGTTTTTTTTATTAAAAAAACTGCTTTGCGATTAAAATTTTCAAAGTTTTCGGATTTTAACAAGCTCCTAAAATAAGCTATAAAGAAAGATGCAAAATGCAACATTTTTTGTATTGCTAATTAGTGCACATTTGAGATTAAAACAATGACTACAAAATGACTGTGTAGAACATCCTTCAATGTCAATAATGCATTCGTATACTCTTTTAGTGTAGTCTCGTAGACGATGGAGCTGGCCCCTGGAGCCCTGGACGCAGACGGAGGAGCGAGGATTGTCAGAGCCAGCATTCGGGCCTCGGCAGAATGCCAGAGGCGCAGCGCGATAGAAGCTAGGGCTTGAAGTTGAAATGAAAATGAATTTAGGAATGGTCGAATAATGGATTCACAGTTCATGTGTTCAGTAGTTCATGCCTTCATGGGGCTGCTGCCTGCTCGGCTATTAGACTATTTACTATAAGTATTATAATATATTAAGCATTTAGCTGGTTTAAAATTAATTCAGGTTTGCCGTTTGCGCCCGCGGTTGCGATTTAAGAGTTAAGAACTTGATGTGGTGCGTTGCGGTTTACTCGGTCTTGACAAGTTCATAACCGCACCGGACCTCTCCGATTAATGCTAGCTCGATGTGGTGTCACTACAAGAAAACAGACATTTAGTGACAAAATTTTTGTGACGAAAATAATTTGGTCGCTAGGATTATTTCGTCACTAAAAATATACATTTAGTGACGAAATTATTTTAGTCACTAGATACATTCTGTGACGGTGCTTTTGCAACCACCTTGTGACGGACTAAATTCGGTCACTAAATGTCTTTAGTGACCAAACCGCAATATTTAGTGACCAAAATTTTCGTCACTAAAAGCCAGATTTCTTGTAGCGTGTGATTCGGTTCTAAATGTGATGTGGTGCGGCGCGGTTTCCCGATTTGGCGTGATTTTTGGTTTTTCTGCACACCCGTGGAGAAGGTTAGCCGGGAATGCGTACTTGGCGGCAATTACTGTGCCAGTAGGGCTGAGCAAATTGCTCGAGAGCTTCATTATTGGAGTCTTCAATTCAATTTGTGTACATAGATTGAACACATAAATTCAATTTCTTTAATGAGCCTCCAGTTAAATGTTGTTTCATATTACAGTTTGATATTTATTGGATTTTTCAATGTTTCTCAGTTTGGATGGTTTCCCCCGTTTTATTAATACGTTTAATTTTTATTTACCGAACTGTGTGAGCCATCTCTCGTTTATAAAAGTAAATAGATTTCAAACAGCTGTTCTATCAAATATCTAATCATAAATCACCATTTTAAATAGCACTAAAGTGCAAAATTTTCAAATAATATGCATCTTTTTATTAGTATTTTTCTTTCATCTGTTCTCACCACTGATTTCTCAACGATTTTCTCATCCGCATCAGCTGCCCTAAATTGAGCCTAAATTTATAATACATCAATATTAATATTTTTGTATGAACTTTGAAATATCTATATCCTTAAATGATAATAACATGTTAAACATGCTTAAGAGGTACAATAGTAAATATTAAATTTTATTATAAAGAAAATATTAGGTTCTTATATGATTAATATGAAAATAAATCAAATTTTCTACACTCGAGTTTAGTCACATTATTTATTCATTTATTTGCAACATGCTATATAGCTTTGTAATTATATGAGTAGTGAATAACATGAAGTAAGATGACGAGCAGAATCGAGAATCAAATCAAAATTATTTGGTGCGGGTATGCATGGTTCTAGGTTTCGAGTACACGAGTCTTTTTTAGTTCCATAAAGATGGAGCTGAACTTATAGGGAGCGGTTCTTGGTTCCGAGTGAACCGTTTCGAATCGATCCGTGTTTCACAACTCAGAGGAGTTGTAATGAGGACATTTCAGGTACTAGGTTCTCTTGGGGGGGGGGGGGGGGGGGGGCAATAAATCCTGTCAAGGACTTTGAACATGTGGAGATTGTTTTGAGTTATGGTAAGAGAATTTGATTTATTCTAGTGGACTCGGATGCCACAAACACTGCAAGATTGAGAACGGGGCGAGGGATCTGTGCTTCGAGATTTTGTTGAATGAATTTTTGTACATTACAGATTGCATGTGATTGAAATCTATTGCACTCACTAGGGTAATTTCATAAATGACCTATTTGTTGGGCAACTCGTCGAAGTAATTCAGACATAGCTACTCGTCGACCACCCTAACACTACTTGATATATACTATTTGGTAATGTAATGATTGTAACCGGTGGACAACCAAAAACTTATAACCATTCCTGTAATGCCTAAACATACCGCATAGGACACATGAAATTGAAAGACAAACCAGCACGAATAGACATCATTTAGGCTCCTTTCTTTGGGGAAGAATATAGAAATAGAATTGGAATTGACTCAATTCTAATTATGCAAAAAATGAAATTATTAATTATGTTGTTCGAAAGTATGCAAGAATTCAGTGCTAGAAATTGAAATTTAAAATTTAAAGCAATGATGAAATTGCAAAGACAAATAATAAATTAGATAACAGTGACATACATATATAATATTAAAATGCGAACAAATTCAAAATAAGTTAGCATAAGATATATTAACTAAAGTTAGACTACAACTCAGTGGCCGCAATTGGTTAAAATAATTTATATATGGCTCATTGTACAATCGTTTGAACAATGTTTTCCGTAGGATATTCTTAACGTCGAACTCTACAAATTCTCTTGATATCTTGATCGAGTTTCATAAAAGTTAGTGGCCGCAACAAGAACCGTAACAACTTGGCCGATTACGTCTATGACGTTTGATTATTTCATCCATCTACCCATAAACAATAATGCATTCACAATTAAATAAATATACACCTACACATGGAAAATACTTAGGTACGTGTAACGTTTCTAAAGGAAGGTGCGCAAATTATATTTGTAGGCTAAAATACAGTGTTTTTTTAAAATTAAATTACAGAATATTAATTTACATATTTTTATGATCATTTTAAGATCTCATATGTATATGTTAGAGTCTAAAAATACACGTGTTAAAAAGTGATTTTTTTTTAATACAGTTACAATTGTAAATTACATATATTTTTACGACTGTAACTATAACTATGAATACAGTTACAGTCGCAATTTCAACTAAAAATACTGTCTCGTACCATCCTATAGGAACGTTACGCGTACAGAAAATTTTCTCCCTACACATAAGCAAAAACACACGCACACAATCTCATTGAAGTACGAACACATATACCCTCACACAAACACACAAATCAAACACACTTTACACACAAACACACCTTACGCACACACACATAAAATACAATCAAATATGCACAAACATAAACACACAATTTCATCGACAAATGAGTATATATATTACCGCACAATATCGTTTGAAAGGGACCCGCGCGTGTCGTCAAATTTGAGGATGAGGCATGCATACAACAATTGTGATTTTTTTTCTTCGGCTCCTTTTGGACTTATTTTTTGGTGCATTCGGCGCACACATAAGTGTGTGCTGTAATTTCCAACTTGATTTCAACCTTTTGGGCCTCATGCATACAATATAATAAGCGTTGACAAAACTTGATTATTGTAGGACAAAATTTCAGACAACCGTCCTTTATAGTGATTACTCAGTTGACTAATGATGAGAAAATCATTAAAATTGTCGAAACTCGACTCTCCTATAATTATTATATTATTATATCTCATAATTAATTAAAAAATATAATTGGGTGAGCGACCAGCTACATCCCCATTTTGGACGTCGAACCGGATTCCCTCAGCCCCGCCAACCGACACACTTCAGCCGCCGGCGGTACATCCCACATCTCCGTTCGCCGCCTCAACCTCTCAAAATCCTCCTCGCAGCTGCTCTGCCCAGCCGCCATCACCCGCCGCCGGACAATCGCAGCAGCATCACCAGCCATTCCATCAAACACCGATTCCCAACCTTCCTCCCACGCGCCCGTCGCATTGCAGAGCTCTGCACTCCCTTCCCTCCACTCCGGCGAACTCCACCCGCCATCGAGCTTCAAACACTCGCTTCCATACGTGGACGCACACGGACGACACTTGGCTCCGTTCAACGGCCCCGATCTCCCCATCGACGCCACGGGGACGCCGTGCCTCCCCGGAGGGAACCCGTACCGCCGTTCGCTGACAACGCAGAACGGCAGCGGCATTTCCTGCGCTTGCACGTTGGAGATCGTCAGTTGTGCCTTGAAGGCTGATTCGGAGTTTAGGCTGTTGTAGCCGGCGGCGTCGAGGCGGGGAATGAGGGAGAGGCGGGAGAGCGCCGCCGCAGAGGAGACGCGGTCGCCGACGCCGAACCGGTCGTTGAAGCCGCCGAACCGGGAGCCGGGCGGGACAACGTAGGCCGCATGGCGGAAAGCGGATGGGTCGAGCGGGCCGGCCCAGTAGCCGTCCACGCGTGTTCGTACGATCCACTCATAGGTAAAATTGTGGCGAGACTCGTGGGCGCTGATGAGAGAGAGACAGCCCTCCACCAGATTGAAATATTGTAGTAGCCCCTGCACGTGCGAAATTGAAATTAATAAAAAAAGTTGAAAGATTATATTCACATTTTCCAAAAAAATCAGAAGGTAATTATTTTCGGAATAGGGGATGAATTTTCTCCAGAGTTGTAAAAAAAAAATTTTGATTTTCTCAATTTATAGTTTATACACATGCATAATATCTATATACTATCTATAAGCGAAGAGAGACGCTTGGTGTCACATTCTCAAATGTTTTATATCTCCTTCTAATTTATGTATTTACAAAATTCAAAAAAAAAAACACGGCAAAGCATGTTCATGCATGCGCACACACAACCGATCATGCACTTGACTCTTCGTGTCCTAACAATGATAGTACACCTCCATTCGTTGACACGGAGAAATTATGTGTTTAATAGAATACAAAATTTTGTAGAACTTGAGCGGTGGTAGCATAGTTTTTAAAATAAAATATACAAATAAATGTGGGGTAATCCGGTGCTTCTGGGGAAGGGTCCCACCACAATGATGCACAGAAGACCCTCTGTGCAGTTGCGACAGTACTTTATACCACTATACGGGCGAAGGTATTGTCGTGATCTAAATAAAGTGAGATACAGTGAACATATTTTTTAAATAAAATAAAATACACAAATTAATGTGATTTTAAAAAAAAATTAAAGTGATAATATGTAATGGTTCGTTTGTTTCGGTTAGGTTGT